>JAHQIW010006092.1:0-600000 GCA_019055375.1 Parelaphostrongylus tenuis
CTCATTCTCCGCGCACCGCCCTCCGTTGCCTGCTCTCCCCCGCCGTTCCTCCCTCCCTGCTCCCCCTCTGCCTTTGCCCCGTCGGCCCTGCTCCCCCCCTTCAGTGCAGTTATCCTCCGTAGAGCAACTACGGAGCCATACCCCATACGTCAAGAATTAGACGGCCTCTGCTCTTTTCTTTCCCCTTTCCTGTGACCACGCAGACTCAATACATCGGTAGACTCTCAAAAGGTAATATATGAACTAAATATGCATTTAATCACTTGTGAGGTACCTGATGAAGCCGAGCGCATGACGCATCTTCGAAGAGGTGATATACTCCAAAAGCTTCATTCTTCATCTCTTTACAACTTCATAACTTTTCTGTCATTCTCATTAAAGCGAGTAATCGCCGTCCGTTCTATCTCGACCTGATAGTGTCGCAGCTCGTTCCTGATGGTCAACGCCAATCACGCTGTGTCGGTCGTAGCGCGAGATTATTATCGCGATCGTGATTGAAATCGCCGTCGATCAGGCGATTCTCATGAAGGGATTCTTATTCATGAAGAATCTCGTTATGTTTTTCATTCTCGTAAAACTTGCTCTAAATCGAATTTTCTTCTCGTCAAGATTGTCTGCATCAGATCGTCGCCGCAATGCGTAATAGTATACGTCCAATGTGGGTGGAGTCACTTTGAGACCAGTCACAGGTTATTCACTACGAGTTGTTCATAGTTAAAAAAAAACCTTCTCATGCGTTGACGAGGAGACTATTCATAGAACGTCGAACAAAAACAGACACGCAGACAATCTAAAAATGAAGAGAAGTTTTGTGCGAATCAACCTACCTATTAACCTCGATTACTCCGCAAATATTCATCACAGTTGCTAAAAACACATTCTTTTCAAGATTGGAACATTTTCCTTGGACTCGGGTTCTTCATAAAGGGTTTCATTACCACGTCAATATAATCGTGCTACTTGAAGGAGTTGATTATACGTAACTCAGTGAGGATAAATCATTTTAGGGAATCCTTGCCAATCTAGAATAAATTTAATCACAGCCTACTTTAATCCATTGGGAACCACGTGGTACATTATGCATACGATTCGCCAGGTAACGCGCCGCTCGCCAGGATACTCTACGGTGCACGCAGTTAGTGGAGAAAATGTGGGAAATTATCTGATAAATTTAGGTTTCATTTTATGAAGTCACTACTAATCATAATCACTACTAAATGCTTGGATAGCTGAGAACAAACTCCTTTTTCAGTATAAAGGGTGCTTATGTGCCAAAAAATTTCCTGTTTCAACAAGATAACCACGTCCTTACAAAAACGAACATATTTTCTGTTAGAAAACATTCATTTCTTTTTTTTAGTCTATATTTCTGTGGTAGTTTGACAGGTCGAGAAGCATCGATTATGATATTAAGCTTAGTTTGCGAAACAACCTTCATACTACGTTTTACTGACGGAAGTAGATAACGCTTTCCTTTCGGAGTGCGTTATTTCAAGTTCACAGAGGATTGTCTTGATATTATATAATAAAAATTTGATTCTAAGCAAGCTTTGCACCTATAGAAAATTGAATTATTATTAAAAAAAACTTATATGAACGCTTTTTTTTTTGAAAGAAAGTCCAGTTTTCCTGAAAAATCACACTTTCCCTTACGGATTGTAGAAATTCCTATTTCACTCAATAGAGCTTTTCCATTAGACTATTGTAAAGATTAAACAGCTTGAAAACTGCGTTGAAAACTGGAACATCTGGCTTAGAACATGGTTTATAAACAGACCTTCACAGTATGTTCTGCTAATAAAAATGTAGTGTTTTGCTCGCAGTACGTTTTAACTTCCCAGCAGATTTTTTCGGTATTATATAGAACAATATAATTCTAAGCAAATATCCTAAAAATTTGTACTTTTCAATAAGAAAACTGCTTCCCCAGGAAGGAAATGCATGGATCACCTGAATTTGTGCACATATTCAGTGACAATAGCTGCTTTCATGGAGTTCAAAGTGTAGTGCTATATTTTTATGGAGGGAACCAGTTCCTGAAGCACACTGATAATGGAAATTTGAAGAAAATTATCTATAAAGTGGCACTGCATGCAGTTGTAGCATTATTTTCTGGAAACTATTAAATCTCCTGTAATTTTCAATCACAATGATAACTTTGAGGTGTTGCATGGAATAAGTCCATATCAAATTGAATGATTTATGTCGTACCATATGATTTCGGAAGTTTAAAATGGTAAGGATTTAACATTTTTGAGCTGTTAGATCTAGTGGTTTAGGAATATTCAGTTAGGATCATAGAGGATTATTTAATCTCAGGGGATCGGCTGAACCGAGGGAGCGTGGTACTGATAAGTCCGAATAGGACGAAACAGGCGCCTGTATACCACTAGACTTAGCAGGTCAAAACATGTTAAATTCTTATCAGATTATATCATTTTGAGCAGGTCTATATAAAAAGCGGTCGATGAAGAGATACAAAATGGTAATATAACTGAATTACTGAAGACTATTATAATCACTATTGATTATTTGAAGATTATTTATAAGAATGAACAAAGATGAATTACTTTTCACTTGACAAATGAATGCGAAATGAGACCTTTTTGTAGGCATGTGATTTCTCTCCAAAAATGCGCGTTTCGAAAAAGCATTGGCGTTGTTTGCAAGCCACAGTGATGATTAATGCTCATAGTTGAGTAAGAATGGATAGAAAGTTATTACCTGTAACACAAGAGAGTAAAGCCTCGACAATCTTACAGCATTTTCAACTTCTACAGTCCACTACAAATAAAAATCTGCTCCAAACCATCGGTAAAGTGTCATTATTTCAATGTGCAGTACCATTATTGACAGACGACTCATTCTTTTTAGTTTTTTGGCTATGTAACCGAAAATTGCCTTATTGGAATCTCCTATCACATTCCACCATTTACTGACCATCAAACCCTCTTTAGTGGCGATAAAGATCCACATTTCATTATAAAATACCATATCGCCATTGTAACGTGCTGCGCTCGCCGTGCAATCCTAGCGCCTGTCGCGCAAAATCAACGCGGTTGCCAACGGATTCAACTTGGAAGTTACGGTGAGTAATGACCTGAGAACGTCTGGCCTACGGTCCTTGATTGTCTAGAACAAATGAACTTAGGTAGAAACCTACAATAAAGCAGCTGTTATGTAAGCAGATGAAGATCTGTAGGAAATTCCCCCAAGGATGAATATAGCCCTTCATGTACACAACAATATGTATACGCGTGACCCATTTTTAAGTCATATGCCGTTACACAACCACAACTAAGTTCGATATCAAAGGGCTAAAAATTTCGTTATATTGTAAACATAAGGTATAGTTGGTAAATCCAGTAATACTCTCTAGAGCTTCATTTGCGAGCATCTCAAATAGTGCGCTCCAAAACTGCTACTAATAAAGGATACCGGAGACCATGAATAAATTAGTTTCAGTTGTTATTCATAGTTACTTGGAAAATTCACATTCGGTAGTTTCGAATCTAATAAATAGCAGAAATAGGAATTTTATTTCACAAACATCTCATATCACACTACATTTTTTCCATTATTCATTGCTCGCCCCTTACAATAATATTGAGTGCTTCTGAAGTTGTTTGAAATATAATAAAAATTAAAGTACGACAATATTGAAAACGACACCGATCATACTGTTTATGACAATAATAGTAAGAGCAGTCACTGTAAAGTTTTTGCACAAAATTTCTTGGAAGAATCAAACTTCTTTTCACTGCGTAGCAATTGTGCAAGAAAAATAGACATTCGTTCGAATACCCTCAAGAAAATCTGAAACTCATCCACTCATAAAAAAATTTATTTTTCGTTTCGTTTTTGTCGATTCGATTAGCAGGATACAATTCGTAAAACACGAACATTTTCTGCAGTAGCGGCTTTACTTTCTTCCATTTTACGGATGTTCTCGTTCATATAGGACGAAGATCTTATGCTTTTTTATCTGATTAGATCGACTAGCATATCACCCAGTCCCGCTACGAGCTGAACGAGTTGTCAATGTTAATGCGCAAATAAAACTCTCCTGCACTATGGAACTCGTACCGGATCAACATATTGCCAAAGGAAAATGTTGACTCTGTGTCATTTCGTTGAGTAAAATTCAATGCTTTCCTTCTCCATGATATGAAATTCCCAGGACCGATTATCGAAAACCTCGGTAGTGACTAAATAATTCCGTGACTTCCTTATTTAGCGAACACGAGGTTGTTAATATACGCTTATTTCGAACAAAATAGTATAATAGAGGTCGTATCAGTGGCTAATTTTTGTCAGTTTTCGTCCTCGCCTGAGCCTGAAAGAGTCAAACTGATGTGCAGTTCACATAGATGAGCACTTTTACAACCAAATAAGATGAAACTCAAACGAAAACGTACTACTAAATGCAAAATACGGTAGTATTTCATATAAGCTAATCGCTAAACGATTCAACTTCTACGTTTTCGTTTAGGTTTCATCTTATTTGGTTTTAAAAATGTTCATCTGTGTGATTGCACGTCAATTTGGCTCTTTCAGGCTCTAGCGAAGGCGAAATTGCCAAACATTAGCTACTGATACGACAACTCTACTGCATTATTTTGTACAAAATAAACGTGTATTAACAACCTTGTAATGTGAAATTGTTTATTTCTTAAGGATTTTTGTCGGCTACAACAATGATGATCTGTTTCGCTCCACCAGCTTTCCATCTACTGTTTTCGTCAGAAATATGAATGGTTTATGAGTACTAGCTTTGACAGAGATTTTTATGCCGTTCACAACAAACGAGTGTGAAGTACATTTCCTTCATCTTTCAGTGATGCAAGAGACGGTCGTTCAAGAGATCGTTCCGAATATTTTAAGTGACAAGAAAAGTTAAGAAGACTTTCTTTTGTATAGATTGAGAAGTGTACAATGTCAATTCGATTACAATAATGGTAAGTTGCACTTACCACTAAAAATAAAAGATTTTTGGTGAACTTTTGATCTCAATATATGATCGATATAGGGAACATTCTATCTACAAATTATCTTGAAAAAGTGGTTTTTCCATTCAAATTTACTTTAGAGAAAGAAGAACTGTAACATAGGCTAATATAACATTTCAACCACCATGAAAATGCTTTGTCTCTTTTCAAGACGGAGCGAAAGGCTCGAAACCATCCACATGAACTACAAAAGCTATCAAAATAAGATTGTCGATCGACCAAAATAATGATAACGAACTTCTTTCCTAATTCCCTCCTCTCTATCTATCTATCTCTCTCTCTCTCTCTTATATACTTTATTGCTTCCTTTTCCCTCTCTGTACCTTTCATACTTAATGTAAATGAAATGAATTCGATCTCGTCGTCAAGAGATTGGAGCACTTTCAACCATTGTATCTCATCCTCCGAACTCTGAGCTTCACTTCCATGAAGTCACCTACACGTTTCTTGCAATGTGAAAGTAAGCGTATCAGTCGTAAATATGCGTCTAAACTGTATGATGCCATAGTGAGACCTCCCCACACCTTCAAGCCTAGAAAAGGTGACGCTGGTTGGTAAGGTCACGACTAGCCGGTTCACTGGCGATTGACGATTACCACTATCGAAACCAGCACTACCACTACACTACGCGTTGACACATCGATGGTAGAATGTGGTGAAGGGAAAAAATTCGATGTGTGACCGAGACTGGTAAATTTCTCTGAATCAGCATTATTCAGCTCATGAAAAGAATTAAGGATTGATGAGAAGATAGAAACGATATTAATCTATGACCTCTACATTACCGTCAAGTCATTGCTGACAGTAAATATATATAATCGCTTCAAAAAAAAGAGGGAGATCCCTTTCCACAGATTGTTCTCTTGACTTGTAGTCGTGAGAATTTCACAAAAAACACGTTTGTTTTGTGCGACCAAAAAATCAATTACCTTCGAAAGAAGTAAAATTTTTGAAATGAAACGCCACGAATGCGAAAATTGTGAGGGATGAGAACTATTGGTAGTCTTGATATCAAAACTATTCACAATAACATATCCAATTCACTTTAGATGAATAGTGGAAAATGGTAAGCTCCGGGGGTTGCTCGTTATCTCATAAGAAACAAAAAGATCCAGTTATCGATGTCGTTACGGTGATTGTTCTACGTCTACTAGTAACTGGCTTCTACTTATTCCTGACAGGTATATTACCGGTTCTGCAAACATTCAAAAGGTTGTCCTGTGTAGTGCAAACTTTTCACTGTCTCTACCGACCCTCATTTCGTAGCGAGAAAAAAAGTTGTGGAAACCGATAAAAATGGTCAAAGTTGATTGCATCCGACATCGATCAATCTTTGACGGCTGTACTACGTATTTGACACTAGTAGAATTAGAGTTGCTCGGTGCATTTTTTTTCCTGTCTAAGGAGTGTCTTGAATCTACCAGTGTATTGAACCTGATTTTTATCCTCCTGAACGGTCTCTTACCAATTTGCCAATTTCCAAAAAAGGGAGGATTTGGTCGCCTGACACGCGGGTGGGGACCGATCTGCAGGTGTGTATTGCAAAGCATTTCTAACCACTACACTACACTCTCCTCCTGCATGATAACTTTAGTTATATAGACTAGGTAACATCATGAACTATTTTATGCTGCGAAAATCTGGATTTCATCAGTAAATAGAATTTATGTCACTTGATATAGAAGTCTGAGAAGGTTACCGTATACCGCAGACATTAGAAAGGCATTAAAACTGACCTACAGTTCCGAAAACAGGAATACAGTAAGGAAACAACTTCAAAACTTGAATTAATGCTGAAGATTTGTTCGCATAAACAATGACTGATTTTTTTTCAAAGCTGCATCAGTCAAAAAATTCACGATTTGAAAAGACGTTATCGCATTAATTTTGTTTCCATTAATATTCTGGAATCTCAAATTCACCAAATAGGAAGAATCCTTCTTACTAAATTTAGATGATAATCCTTCAAAAAATGATCAGTGTCTCGAAGACAATTATTGACTCTTATATAGAACAAGGACTAGTTTTTTTAATAGCACAGATGTTAAAATCACAGTGTGTGCATATAACACATCTTTTCTTTACAGTATAAAGTAGTACAAAAACTCGGTAGCAAAGTTCTTAAGAGGGAATCGTAGCGATGCAAAAGTATTTCATTGTTTTTCCCTTTCTCTGAATGTACTATAGAAGCACTACCGTATCTCACACTGAAACAGGAATGGAGAGTTTTCGTTATTCATGCCTTCTCAAAAGCTATTTAGAGAACTGCGTATGACAAGGCTCCATCGATTTAAAAGTGTTCTACTTGATAATTTTTCTACAAACGGAAGAAAACTGCCCATGGCGCGGTGTCGGTTCGTGTCCAACCATTACCCGACGATGAGTCAGTTGTGTAAACGGAACTTGTGCACGGGTCATCGAATGACGACAAGACGACGATGAATCGAGGAACACAATGAAACCGTTAAGTTGTACTGCTTCTCTTATCGAACACTGACAAACATCTTCATCATCACCATCATCATCATCGTCAACATCGCATTCTAATCACCGTTATCGTTAACACTGTCAAATCCAGATCAGACATCACCATCATCATCGTCCTCACAATCTACGCGAATCAGACACTTTGACAACGAGAAACAGCCGAAAAACTGGGTCGGATCGATTCCGACTCCGTAAGTAGAAATACATCAATCATCTTACCAGAATAATTGTTAGATGGTCCACTACCATACAAAAAAGAGCTTTGACGAGTTTTTGAAATTCAAAATGGTGATCAGAAGCTAGACATGATAAAATGGTTTTCGTTGAGAAGCATACCATAATACAGATTCTAGTCATATGATCACGGCCCTCACGAGAAATTCAATTCAAGTAATATTTACATCGTTTTTATTTGTACAGCATATCAGAGTGAAAGCGATGAAGTAAGAGAGTTGTTTTTGATTATTCTGACTACGGAGAAAAAATAAGGTGGTCAGAAAAGAATATGAAGGAAGAGATGGACTTGTCATTGTGATCGAATAGTTACATTACTATATTATGATAAAGTAGTGATAAAATTGCAGAAACACGAGAAATCGAGAGACAAACACACCTTCGCTCAACGTTTCGAGTCGTAACGACATCTGACGAGCCTCCAAGTCAAACTCCTCAGATGTGGACTCGAAAGCGCTGATTTTACTCAAATCATAGTATCTGAGCAGTATTTGTGGAATATCCAGTTCTTCACGAACTAGCTGTGGAATAAGGTACTGACGTACGGATTCCGGACCATTGCATACGAGCCGGTCGATTTCGGGATCAAGCTGGGTGACAACGTCCAGAAACAACGGAACATGGCTCGATAAGACCGTCAAAGAGTGGCGACTGCTGACTGGCATCATGACCAGCGCCTTGTCGAAGCTGAGCCCTTAGGGGTGACGGCCTCACGAGCAGTAATAGAACGCGTCGCATCCGCATCGTCAATGTACGGGATCGTCGCCGCGTCCTTGGGCACGAAAGCAAACCACAGCGGTAGGGTGGGCGGCGACCTAAAGAAGCGGGACGAGGTCACAGACGCAGAGTGAGAGAACTAAGAAAAGATGGGATCCGAGAGCACGTTCATGGAAAAGTCCTTACTTCTTCATGGGGCCTTTCAACACTCTGAGCAGAGCCATCGCGTCTAAGCCACGACCAATCGAGTGAATACGTTCGATACACGCCGAACCCATCACATCCACCGCCAGCGTGGTCAGCACCAGACCGACGAATATGAACACTGAAAGTGGTCAGTTACGTCTACGAAGTCTTAGAGGCACGTAAACTGAACATGACTTTATGGGATACTGTAAGTCAACCACTGCTAGTCAATAGGGAAGTTTTTGTTTAATCGTGTGACGATAGGCACTACAAATTTCGTTGAAAAGTATTCTTTATATTGTCATGCAAATTTTTGATTATTTTATGAAGAATTTTCATTGAAATCTGCTAATGCCATTACTATGTGCAAATAAATTCTTTTTTGTCGTATCCCTTCCATCCATACGGCTAGTGAGTAAACTGTTGAATAAAAGGTTACTAATCAAATTATTGTGATTTTGTTAACTTATGCTTATATCAAAAGTAGGATACTGAAAAATGGATGTTTGAGTTTCGCGCGTTCACATGTGATCGGCTCTGATGCGGTAATTTCTCTCCTGGCGTGCTCTCACTAACTTGACCTCAATTTTATGAACGACACAACTGCAAGAGGGCTGATTGGTGTAGGTTGGGTTTTTCGCATAGAATTTGTCATGTTAGAATCCAGTTCTCCTTTCTTCGCTCTGAGAAGAACTTCCATCTAGTTCTTCAAGCCTTGCTCTGAAGAGGACTCTTTTAAAATTTTCCTCAGATCATTTTTTCAGAAAGGGTTCCCTTCTAGTCATCCTTTCATTGTTCTGACGGCATTGTTCTCCAGATCTCCCTTGCTCGTTCTAGCCACGGTTCTTTCAGTGCTCCAATTATATTGC
Source organism: Parelaphostrongylus tenuis (assembly GCA_019055375.1). Classification (NCBI taxonomy): domain Eukaryota; kingdom Metazoa; phylum Nematoda; class Chromadorea; order Rhabditida; family Metastrongylidae; genus Parelaphostrongylus; species Parelaphostrongylus tenuis. The sequence continues at coordinate 9,503 of JAHQIW010006092.1, forward strand.
TTCGAAGAAGATGATGTTCCTATTTTTCAACGCTTCAAGGTGGATGCTTTTCCAGTTGCGTTATAAACATTCCAAGTAGGATTTTGCAGTTTATTCATTGCCCTTAGACGAATTTCCTTCTAAAAGTCTGGCGACAGACTGTTGGCTTCATTTTGCATTAGATTTTCATTATTTTTACGAGATTTTAACCGAATACTGGATCGTTCATTCGTTGAAAAATCAGATTCTACTAGCGATCAACCAGAATCACCAACAACTGTCCTGTACATAAGGGCATCGCTAAGTGAGATTCATAAGAACGGTGCCCACCGAAGAAGATTTCCCTTCAAACGAAACGAACACGAGGATCACTACGAAGACGGACGACTGAGAGCATCGATTCGATTCATGAGTTCTGAAGATGACGATGCGCATCGGAACGTTAATCTAGTAAACAACTTTTTCTAAATTAATTTTGTGATCTTGGCTCGATCCATAAAACGTATGGTTAACCGAATAGTTAAATACAGTATGGCGCACTGCGTCTAGGCTCGGGGAAGGAGAGGTCGGCGGAGCGTTAGCCATGGATCCTGAACTGAGAAATACTAACCTCGTGCAAGTTTTATTTGTAGGAAAGGATAATTCGCAAGATATTTTTTATTACTCATGCGGAGAATTAGTGAAGATCGGTCTTTCAAAGTATCTTCAGTTGCTCTTCCAACGCTGTAATTGTGTGGAACAACTGAACGCAAAGCTCACAAACACTATGCGTTGATAGCCAGTATTTGTAGAAATTCTATGATTTTACATTTTGTCCGCGGATGATTGAAAGTGTGTGTAGTCCTCGCCAATAAACGTATAACAATATAAGCAAGCTTGTGTAATTGACTACGGTATTTCAGCTCAACACCATACTTCTTTGAATTTAGCTTATTCATAAGGGAAGTCCTGGATGTAAATCTAGTCACATCAAATTCGGTCCATTTCTGACCATTTTTAAAAAAATAAGTGATGGACAGAAAAGGCTCACAACTGATCTCAGAGCGAAAAACTCTACTGTTCAAAGGTTATGACATTGGGGAAAGTCATGTACGATACTCATAAAGCCATTATTTGTTGGAACGAGGATCGATCACTTTTGATTCATCATGTCCAGCTAGTTTTCGTTTGTGTTGAACATCACTTGGTTGAGAAATGAAGAATGAATGGAAGCGAACGACGGGCTGGTTTATTTGCCAATTGTGCCGTCAATTATGAGTAGTTGCTCAAGTTCTACTCTGGTTTTAAGTTTAAACTTTATTTATTAGTTGACCTCTCAGTCTATCAGAAACCTTTCAACGGTTTAGTTTGCTCAACATCAAGCTATCAAACATTATATTGGCTTTTAGGTAGTGAAAAAGTGTATTCATGTAAACATTTCTCGTTTAATAATAATAAACTGTCTTTCATTTGTGTGTTTAGAAACAACGATGGCTGGAACTAGACTTACAATGCTGATATCTATAAATTTGAAAATTGACCTTTCAGCGTCGACTCTCAATTCTCAGAACAGAACTATTTCATGAGAGGTGGTAGAGGTGGAGAGGGGTGTTCTGCCGATCATGCTACTATAGTATATAAGACAGATAAACTTAAAAGTAGGTGGTCACAAGGAGGAATGCGGGAAGCATTGCCGTAAAACCACTGACGCATGGGATCATCTTTTATCTCCTTTCATCTGTAGAGTGTAGATCGATTGTGCTGTGTTCCATTCCGCCAACTCGTCGTTGTGCAATAAACATTATCTACAGTGTGTAGATAGGAATCTACGACTCTTCTATGTGAGGGATGCCGTTCCGGATAGCGGTTGAACGTGGACGGGAGGCGACTGTTTTGATCGAAACGCCAAAAGATCGCATTGTTGCCGTTTATTGTATCCGATTAACTCGTGCAATCTGTATATGCCTAATTACAATATCACACATTTGGCGAAAAGTCTGAGTTAAGTGACTGGAAAAGCAACTTGATTATCCTCAGTGAATAGACTTTGTTTTACTTCGAAAGATTACAAACAGCATTCCTATACATGGTCTTGCCTACATATATTCATTGAAATCAAGGGGGCACCTCAAGGACTTCCTGATGTTGGCTTGAATGACTCAATTATCAGTGGAATTAGGTGGAAGGTAAGAAGATAAGGAAAAAAATCTCCTTCAAAATATCAAAAAATGTTGAGCCTAAGCAAGATCGCTTTATCAGAGTTCCGAATTATTTTGTAGCTCCTGGTTTTATCAAAATTTAACCTTTTCATAGCTTCGTGTGCTCTTTTATTATAACAAACTTTTTCGCGCTTTAATTTCACCGTTTTTATATCAGGAGTTAAAAATAATCTTTGTTTATCTTGCCGCATAAATGAAGTCCAGACCGTAGTTGAGACTTATAAATTCATCCAAATCATCACCACCCTGTTCTAACATTCTGGGAAAAAAAAGGGTGCGACAGTGTCGAAAAGAGCTCTTGTCGTCCAAGGAGTAGGTCTTTCCATAGTAAGTACTGCGGAACTGCAATGCGTAGCTCATTTATCGCTCCCTTATCTCCACCTTTCATCGTTATAGGAAATCGAAGGTGAATATAATTATACTCGTCATGTTATAGGAGAACGGTAGATGGGCGAGACGAGGAACAATGTGGACTTTCAAAAAATGCGAACATCCTCTAACTACGACTACCAATAACGTGAGCAACTGTGTTTGTGCTTCACATCCACTAGATATATTTGAAGCAGGAAACAATGAACTATAACCATGGATGATGATCACGAAGCAAAGATCAGATCTATAGAAAAATAAAGTATTCGATGTTGATTGATCTTTTAGGGACAAGTCATACATTGGATTTTATCAAGCTTCGTAAGAGGTGGTACGAAACATATATATTTTATACAATAACTTGCCGTGGTCTGTTGATGTATCAGGTCAAAGTATCTATCATTCCAGGCAAGTCTGATACCCATTTGCGAAATCAGGAGGTATGGAAAGCTTGGTGAGCCCGCGCGTGGAATCGAACTCTTGATCGATCCAGCGCGTTTACATAGGACGAACAAAAGGAATAAAAGCTTGTTTGGACCCACACAGGTTATTTTTCTTCTTCAGGATTGGTCCACTTATGTTCGAATACTCTTCGTGCTCCCATGGTGAATCATGTGCTTGTTTGGCAAAGATGGTAATGAACCAAGATTAAGGACAAGAGCAGCACTTGAAGACAACACAGTTTTCGCAAAGAGAAAAACTTGCAGTGCACGAAATCGTCCATTGCTCCCTTTATCAACCAACCGACAACTTTAATAACTAAGATCGATAAGCAACCGTAAAGAGGAAAAAGCTTCTTCGAATAGCAGTGCGAAAATCGATAAGATCACAAAGAGGATAATGTCCTTCTGTCTTGGAAGTAGTCAAGTAGACCGACTCTAAGAAGAATGATGTGGAATTATGCGAGTAAACAATTGCCCGGACTAGTGAATGCAGTGAGGTTTGTCACCTTTTAACTAATTTTATTCGGGCTAAGAATATGATTCCTGGCATTCAAATTATCCTCGGCTGAAATTCTGAGCCTAAGTGAAGCCCTTTGGTAGCAAAGAAGGCCTTGTTAGGAAAACGAACACCACTCCCGCGCCACCCTGTATAGTCGCGTGTCACGGTGAAGTAACGAACCATTTAGAGCAGATGTGTAGCACATTTTAACAAACTTTGCAAATAAACTTTCAGATAACCAATTTAGAATTACCACCAGTAGACGAAGTCCTGTCTGGTTGATGCAACGCAAACAAACTCACCCATTGAAGACAGTATATACTCCACATCTCCTTGTGGATACAGATCACCAAAACCGACAGTCATCTGAAACACGAAACATGATTATCGCATGCTACAAATGTTTTGTGCGCTATCATACTTCATACTGCGTATTGTCGGCGGCTGTCATATAGTGCCTAAATGACTGGTGACCCGGTAATACGCTGGTTTGTCGCATCATCTCAACAAACCGGCTTCAATACGAGGTCAATCTCATGCGACGGCGAAAATCAATCCACATCTTATTCATCCTTACCGTTCCGATCTTTTTGATTTCGTGTTCTGATTTCACAATGGATCATAAATGAATTGGCAAGTGTTTGATGAGGTAAAAAATAATAACATGAGAACTTTCATTCGCCGTATGAATGCTCTGAATAACATTTGATAGCCGTTTAACACAGGTGTGTAGAAAAGCTGAAGAAAGAGACAGTCTAAAATATCTAAACCATCACTGAATTTCATTGCGACGAATTGACAATACTTGAAATTAATCAACTATAGAGACAGGGTGACGATTTTGATGTGTAGTGGACTCATATTGTCAAACGATAAAAATATGAAACGGCTTTCTGATACTGTAAAGTTCAAACTGCAGACAGATTATTCATACCAATCCTACCGCATTCTTAAACGGTCTCACTATTACAAAGTGTTGTAAATATATCAATGATGTAAAATGACGTGCAAAACTTTTACGCCACCCGAGACTCGAACCTGCGTTTCACCCTATCCAGGAGTTCGTGCACCAACCATTGTACTACTGACGCCCGTTTTACCACCACTCTTTCTACCCTATAACACATCGATCTGTCAACAACTAATCGTCAACAGTTTGGCGTAGGTAGTCTACATCGTCATTGGACCCAGTCACGCTGGCAAATATTGGCTATTGGATAACCAAACAGAATTCTTTGCATTTGACCGCCAATTGTGGTGGTATGATGTTTCAGATATACCCAATGATGTAGAGTGATACGCAAAGTTCTGCCTTAGTAGGGACTCGAACTCGCAATACACCCTATCCGAAGGCGTGTGCTGTAACCGCTGCACTACCGACGCCTGTTTTGTGTCACCACTCTCTCCACGCTACAAGAGTAGTGCCCAAAACAGATGTCAACAGTGCAACTGGTTGAGTACGCGTCTCCGGGAAGGGCGAAATGCGGGTCCGACCATCGGCTGGCGTCAAAGCTTTGTACATCACTCGACAGCATTGGGTATTTCCATAGGGATATTTTTAGCAAAAGCAATGCCTATGGGTTGGAAAATTTCTTATGTTGAGCGAGAAACCACTTCAATTTGAAGAGGAGCGTGACCCGTTACTGAACGTTTGTTTCTTTCATTTATTCGTGTTTTGTGGCGATTCGATAGTTTGAGCAATGACGTTTTGAACTAAGCTCGGTTTTCAAAAAATTCTCATGGCACGTTCTATTAACGGTAGGAAGATTCATTTGCGTTCAGAGCTCTTTTTCTAACTTCACAGAGGACTTTTTGGCGTTATACAGTAGAATCTCAATTAGTTATAAGGAAACTTTGCTTCTGCAAAAACTTTGAATATTACTTCGGGAGCTTGGTCACAATGACTTTAGTGAAAAGAACGTTCATGCATCTTGGAATTCCTCATTTTATAACGAATTGTGTGGAATTTAGCCTCATTCTGTAGAGTGAACTCATGGTTTCCTTGTCTTTTTTTACCCAACAAAATTTTTTTAGCTAGACTCTTAGTTATCAATCGATAGCCTGAAAAAGGGAGATTAATAAAATAATATCACATTTTGCTTACGGAGTACAATTTTCAGCTTCACAGCTGAATTTTTGGTATTAATATAACAGAAAAATAAATTTTAGGCAAACTTGGTTGTTAAGAAAAATGGTTTACTATTTGAGGGATTTTTTTATGAATATTTTGAGTGGAATATCGTTGGTTGTGCTAAAAATTCCCATTTTTCAATACGAAACAAGCATCCATTTGATGACGATGCATTTCCAACTCTTGCACATTTCTTTTCCGAAAATGTATCTGTATTGTACAACTTCTTGAAGGAACTCATGTGGAGGTGTTTTTAGTACAAAACCACAGTAGGCCTTGATAGAGTTCCCATTCTCTATTAGAGGGGGACTTCTTTGAAGAAAACGCATTCCATAATTCTTCTGCTCAAAATATCCGTTCAACAATCAGCAGATAGTCCTTTTCGTCTTTTCACTAGCCTACTAGTAGTAACTCGATAGTTTAATAGATAGAGATTTTAGCACTAGGTTTGCTCTACAGAAAATCATTATATTGCGCATTAGAAATGCGAAAGATACAGATACGACTGGCTTTTGAGGTACTTAGCTTGTTGTTTAACCTACACAACGTTTTGTTGGCGAATATTTAACAAAGCTTAGATGATGGAAGCACTTATTAGTCACGAAAGATGGTATATTACCGAGAATATTCCTATAGAGGTGTTTTTATAAAAGGACGCCCATGCGTTTTGATAATTGGTGTTTTCAATAGGAAAATGATAGAAAGTGAACACATTTTAAACTCTTATCTGCCTCAGTATTAGGCAAAGTGAAGCAGATGCTTATTAACATCATCTTGACTAAGTTCAAAATTTTTTGTGCTCATCACAAGTGTTGATAAATACTGGTCTAGTCGATTTTCTTAAAGCAGTAGATGCTTTCATGCAGATTACTAGGAGTCAATCCTTTTTTTGGAGAGAATTTGCAAGCTAATTGTATCTATTGATAATCAGAAGGCATTTCCCGAGTAGTTGCAGCATTTCTAAACCATGAAATTTTTCGACAGCTTTCAATACAACGTCTAGATGTCGGAGGACCGGATGAGGACTTCTGAGAACGAGGCTGGATGTCGGCTCTTTTTTGTTGCATTTCGACTTGTCGGGAAGGTTCTTTCCATCTAGGAGGGAACAAAAGAAAAGTCGACCTCATTCGTTGTAGAGGAACTTATTATAAAAGTGGAGCTGAGCCTTGAGCCTACAGCCCCACGTCACAGATTTTTTAAAGCATCCCTTTATAACGCTGCAGCATCAGATCACAGATTATGCTTCACACTCGGTTTTCGCCTCAATTTTTTCACGCACATAATTAGCTGAAAGCCGAAAAGCATAATTCTCTACTGAATAACAATATATTGATCTCTCGCCCGCCCTACCCTGCCACGGCCCTCGCCTTGTCGAATAATCTGTAGACACCGCTATCTAAAGTGTAAAACTCAATTTTTCCCTGCTAAAGCGATTCAAAAAATAAGCACATTGCCTAGAATCAGCAAACATTACGCTATCAGATGATTACTAATAATCTAAAGAATAAGCTCTGTCTGGCGAAATTCAAAGCACAAATAGAAAGAGCACAGGCGATCAAAAAATCAAAAGAGCTTCTTGAAAAGCAAACACATTTTGAATTCTTTGAAGCTCATGCTGTAGTTTGAGTATTAGCACTCTAAGGAAGGAGTTTTGTCGAGTAAACAATAAGCGAGATGAAAGGGTAAAGGATGAAGCTCTCGGCGTTGATCAATCCTTAAGTAATGCCCCATGCATTCGTCTTCAATTTCTAACTTCGTTTGAGGTGATTGAATGCATATCTAGCCTCTACAATGACTCGCGGTGGGCCTCCCGCTGAACCGAATCAGTGCTGCTTATCCACTCAGACAGGTCTGAGACCAGTCTAATACCAATTTACCGACCACGGAGGGATGGATGGCATGCTGAGCCATGAGAGCGAGATCGAACCATTGACCTCGTGTGCGACGCAGAGCACCTTTAACCACTGGGCCACATGCCCTCATCCTGCGCAAGGATAAGCAAGATAAGAGAAAAAACATGTGTTATTATGGAACATGATTTTATTCTGAATTTTGCAGCGTTATAGAATTTTCTCTCCAGCATATGAAGTCGGTTTTTCAGTTGTCCCCTCCTAATCAGAAAGAACCGTCGGCAAAATACACATAACTTATGGTCTTCAGCAACCTATCATTCAGTGTGATATCCGACCCGAAACCGGAGTTTCCAAATGCCGAATCAATGCTCCAGCGTTGTTTGAAGTTGGCAGTAGCACGGAACTCATTTGGAGATAAGGTCAATAATTGTCTTCATCTCTTTGAGGGCACTGTTTTTCTTACTCAGCGTTCTCGTAGATCCTGTAGGTATCTATTTGACCTTCATTTGAATCTCCGATAGCGCCAGGAGGTCTCTGATGTAATGATGGACGTCGCAACCGACTGATGGTCTCATTCAAGTCATTTGGAAAGGTGTTAACTGAAAGAGGTGGAGAATATGACAACAGCGATAATCAGGTAAAAAACTAAGCAGAGCACGTAAAATCAGTGCACATGTACAGTATCGAAAGCCGCCGGTTGTGGTTTAAATATGGTTTATAGAGAAGAATGAGTTGAGGTTCTCTCTGATTAGGAGGGAACAAATGAAAACGCGATCTCATTCGTTGGAGAGAAACTTTTGATAGGAGCGATAGTAAGCATTCGAAAGCCGAGACTAGAGCCCCACGTTGCCAATTCTTCAAAACATCTTTTTACAACGTTGTGATCTCCACGCAAAGCTAGCGCGTTTTTTTCGCCGAACAGAGCTCATTCTTTAGACTAATAGTATTCATAAGACATCGCAGTGCTTCCTGACACCAATGCTCTGCTTATATCCTGAGAAGACCATTTCTCTCCACCACGGTAATTAAGCTGAATTCGATAAGGACCAATCTTTCCAGCTCACGTCGCGGTGTGTGTGGCGGCCACGTGGACTGCCGACGCTATACTTCTCGCATAGCGTTGAAATCAAACTTGATCACGCTATTGAATGACTACTAATAGTCCGAAGAAAGAGCTATGTCTGGCGAGAAGTATGCGTGTCTAAAGCAAAGAAATCTCCTTGTATAGTAGAGGAAAAAAGGTCTTTTTCGAAAACCGGCTAAGTGGGGGCGTAGCTTCAGGCTTCAGCTATTGAACGATTACGAACTCTCCTATGAAAAGTTCCTCTCCAGTGAATGAGAACGCTTTCTCATTTGTACCGTCCTAACTGGAAAGAACCTGAGTGGGCAATAGAGATAATCATACCAATAGAACAACAGAAAAGTTTCCTTTACATTTTTATTGAGGCCTTAACCCCTAAGGTGCACTATAAGTTCATATTGTTGGGAGCTATCGATGAAGTTGCATCACATGCAGTGAGCAGCATCATTTTTTGGCATGCCAATCATTCTGTTGCAAGAAATGTTTAAAAGTAATTAAACTTTAGAGAAATATCTTGACTGAAGTCACAAAATTTTTGATAGTAATAGTTGAGAAATAGCAATGTAACTGCAGCAGCACTCTAGCAGTGCCAAAATAACAACTGTGAATTAGCAATAACTTATGATAACAGCATAAAATTTTACAAGAAATTCAATTCTACTCAAACAAATCTGCCAAAACTCTATATAACGTACCAATGAAATAAGGCAGAAGTAGAACGAGTCCAAAAAAGACCAGCCTGTCTCGTAGAATGTGAACACCCATGCGGCCACTGTCATGTAGCCAAGTAAACTGCATAAAACAGTGAAACGGCAAGCACCAGACACCTGAATACATTCTCAGTTTCTCTTGAAAGTCCCACATAATCACTTGTAAGCCACCACCAGCGTATGTAGGCGACTGAAAATTATTAACAAATCACTTCTTCTCTGCCTTCATAAGAATTAGAAAGTGATGAGATCTAACTTGTGATAATTTATCAACTAATCTTTTTGCTATGTGCTCTGCTGGAAAAGTTCAGGAGCAGTTGTTAGTAACTGCGAAATTATCAACGAAATTCAGGTGTACCCAATGATGTAGAACAATTTGCAAAACTCTTTGCGTGAGTTGAGACTCGAACCCGCATCTCACTCTATCCGGGAGCGCGTGCTCTAACACGTTGCACTATTGACCCCTTTCTACACTGCAACGCATCTATGTGTTAGCAACCAACTGTCAACGGTATGGCCCAGGTAGACTGTGCCGAGACTGGATCCAAAGATTTATATTTGAAATTCAAATAATATGGAAGATCACAAAGTGAAAAGTTTAAAAATACTTGTGGCATAGGTAAAATGCTCTACTTTAGTGTATTTTTAAGGACTGCTAAAATAAGCCCCAAGCTAATTCTGAAACTGAAGAACTTTTTGCGAAAAGCAGCTATGGTGCTGTGGATTTCTTAAATCAGAAACACCGACCTCCGCGAGAGGATTATCGTCACCTCGTCGTCCAAGGAGTTCCGCCAGAAATTTGGCCACGTCTGCGATTGTGATCAGGGTCAGAGGAATCCTGTAGAAAAATGTTTCTATACCAAGAGAAGAAGCTTGGAAAGCATTTCTAGAGTTTTATGGAGCATAAGTTAGGTCGCGAGTCGTATCTTGAAAAACTTCAAAGTGGGTTGCATTGAGAAATTCCCTAAAATGATGATTGGCAATTCAATTTAAATAGGAACAACTAAAGCTCAAAAAGTTAATAGGTTGTAGTGATTGTCGGCAACTATGTCAACGTCTGAATGGCGTAGATTGAGATGAAGTACTTGATTATGTTGAGAGAGCCACTTATATAATTCATGCACCATATATCCTACTATTCTCTAACTAAATGTCGAAAATAAACATGAACGAACCCGAGAATTGCATAAAACATGCACAATATTTGTCCTTCAGGTGATATCGGTATTAGATGTCCGTAGCCTAAAATCAGCTAGTTCATCATGCGTTTATGAAAAATATAAATTTAGTTATTTCAGACATAATTAATTTTGAAAAGACGTAATGGAAACAAATGTGTTGGCTGTACTGAGGATATTGATCAACGCCGAAAGCATTATGATTAGTAGTAGGACCGATTATTCTTTGCCTTTTTCCATTAGAATCGTTTAAGTAACCTAAATGGCCGCCGTAGTGCTACGACTTCTTTACAAAACAGGTACTATGTTCGGATTGCGGCTTACCATTGATTGCGTCTACAACTACTGCTTTTTTTGCCGCTGTCCATTCTTTGATTCACAATATCATCCAGAATTCTTTGATAAACTTTCAAAATAAATTCGTGAAACAAAAACTTTTTATTCTTCGTAAATTCTATTGATGAATGTTTTAGAATGCTTTGGTTGAATCAGGACTACAGGAAGAATAGGCTCAACCAGCATCAAAGACATTCGGAGAACCAAAAGTCCTCAAACATTGGCCGATTCTATGCGTATATCTAAAGGCCGTCATCAATGGCTAATGCGAGGGAAGGAATTAAAAGAAAAGATTTGCGCAGTATGTTCAAGAAAGGAAGAGCAAAAAATGCTCGTGATTTGTGCAGCACGAGAAAATAGAAAAGGATTTTTAGCTACATTTCTTTAAGAAGCGGTCTAAATAGTAATTCCATATTACGTTGCTTGAGCAATTTATTTAGAAGTCTCATTTCTCCTAGTTGAAGCAATAGAAAGACCGTTTTTGGCTTTTTCTGAATGCAATCCTACCTGATTAACTCGTCTAGTGGTTTTATTTCATGAGTCACATCATAAATCTACCTCACACTGCTATTTTTCGTGTTCGTGACTGGTTTCAATTGTCGGAACGTCGTCGTAGACTATGATAATAACAGGTTCCACAGACAGTTAATTAGCCGTTGCAGTCTAACATAGTTCTTAACGAAAATCACTACATTTCTCATGTTTCCAACCTCAACAAGGGGCAGTTACTACTACGCATGGTATACAACCCGTTAGTAGTTTCCTTCCGGTACGGAATGGCGAAGAATTTGAATAAAAAGAACAGGAAAAGCCTGCTATTATTCTAAATAATGCCCGTGTATTCGTCATAAAAGTCTGGTATGTAGACAGATTCTTTTCCATCGGATAGCGCGGGGCGAGGAAACGACCCATTTCGTTGGACAAGAAGTCTTTATGAATATGTTAGCAGTCGATCGAAGGCTTGAATCTCTGGCTACAGCGCTACGTGTCCGCTTTTTGAAAAGACCCTTGTACGACGCTGTAGAATAGGAAATAAAATTTATTTCACACCCGCCGCGTGCCTTCATTTCTATCATGCGTATAATTAACTGTAGGGACGAAAAGCATAGGAACGTGTGGAGAATATCTCGTAGTATCTAAATCAAACGTTTTATTTGAAGCTTCCCACTAAGTGGAGAAAGAATTCTCAATTTAAAAATATGTGATATCTCTCGTGTCTATCGAGTCGAGCCATCGATCGATCGTCAGGTACCCCAGTTCGTGATTACCCGATAAACAAGCGCGCCGTATATATGAAACCCGATCTAATTTTCCTTCCTACACTGCAGTGAAACGATCTTTCCAGAAATTGAACTAAGCGTTGGAATCATTGAAACTTACGCTATCGAATTATAATAATAATCTAAAGAGAGAGCTCTGTCCGAAGAGGTGTAAGACACAAATGTTTTCTTTCTCCTAAAGCTCTATAAAAGTTTTCTAAAGAGCAAATATATTTTTGAGTTCGTCGAGACTTCTGCTATTGAAAGAGTTCTAGGAGTCTAACGAAGGAGTTTTGGACAGCGAAATATAAGCGAGATAAGAAAAAAACGAGTAGTTGTGTTGAACACAATTTTATTCTGAATGCTACATCACAATAAAAAGATTTTCTTGAAAGCGACCACGTATAGCTCTAGTCAGATATTTAAGCTTTGAGTGATTACTAACGCTCTCATAAAAAGCTCTTCTATTGATAGGGATCAATTTTTTATTCCGCGCCGTCTAACAGAAAAGTACCTGCAGACATTTTCCAAATCAATTAGGACAGTGCTTTTGTAAATGTGGATAGAGGTTTCCGCATTTTTGCGTCTATGGTCGAACTTTTCTGTCTTTGTTATGAATATCCTTGAATGACAGTTGGATCAGTTTTCTCTGAAGCCGTGAGGGAGCTGGCTTAAAGCGCCCACATTGAATTGCAGGAAGTTATTTTTCCCCAAACATGTCTGATACCAACTTCCCAATTCCGAGGCTTCGAAGGCTTACTGAGCCCGAAGAGAAGGCCGAACCAGCAATTGGTCTTGATGTACGGCATCACTATCACTATTTAACCATACCCAGTGGATGCGACCTTAAGATAAGACCCTGAAGGCGAAGTGGACGTCAACTTTTGCGACTTTTATAGACGAAAGCTCGTTCCAACCTCACGCCATCGCAAAAAAGTGGCATGCCAGAGGTTTAAGAACTAAAAGGGTCAAAAACTTTTAGGTTATTAGCTAGTGACAGGGTGGAAAATTTATAAATTTGTCCATAGCAAGAGAATTGGCAGATATGCGCGTTTCGGTGGCTTCTCCATAATCAATGTCGTTTTCTCGTCCACTCGCCCTTATCATAGGGAACGAGCGCTGAAAAATGATAAACGCTGGTCAAGTGAATTTATCAACGACAGGGATTATCTACAGTCGATACTTGTGACTGGTTTATGATATATATATATATATAATGTATATATATGATTACATATACATGCCCACATATATACATTTATAGGCTGTTTGAAAAGTTGTGATAATTTCAAAATTTCTTCATTTTAGCATTGATATAATAATTTTTTTATCAACGCTAATAATTTGTTAAATTCTTTGTTCAGTTTTGGCCTAGAATCAATACATTTATGTGTCCATTTTCAATTGTGCTCAGTCACGGATCGTAAAATCAACGGATCGTAGTAGTTGAGTTGCACAAGGTGGGATGAAAAATGGCCGGCATTGCTAATATCGACTGGTTTCAAATCAGCAAGCGTCTACAGAGGAGTAGTGAAACGTTTCAGAGAAACTGAAAGAATCGAGGACCATCCTCGAAAAGGTCGTCCAAATGCCTCTAATCCGGAAAACATTTAGAAGATCTAGTAGCCGAGTTCAACGAAATCTGGAGCGTTCGACGCGCAGAATGGCTCGGGAAGCTTGTGATGAGCAAATGGAGAGTTGAAACATTGTCAAAATAAGCTGAAGCTGCGCAGCTGCGAGATCTCTTGTACTCACTTTCTGGAAGAGAAGAGAAAAAAGAACTTTCAAGGTCTAAAGACTTTCCGAATGATTGCTGAGATCGCTGCTTTTTATTTGTCGAAGATGTTTTTGAGGATGAAAAGATATTCACGGCCGAACCACACCAAAATTGCCAGAATCAGCGTCAACTTTTCAAGAAGGGTGATCAGAAGCCTGTAGTAGGAGAACCGTGGGCCGCAGTCATGTACGGGCCTCTGTGACGGTGTGGGTCGGCATTTGCGCCACTGGAAAGACGCCGTTGGTCTTCATCAACAGAAGCGTCAAAAGTGCCAGTTATCAGCAGCACGTTTTATGGAGCGTAGTGAAGCTTCAGTTTGCTTAACACTTTGGTAGCGACGGCTATAAGCTTCAGCAGTACTGCGCTCCTCTGTATTCACTTCGCTCAACGATTGCCATTTGCCAACAGCTGTTTTCAGACCCGTTTGAAGCAGGGACATTCGGCCGTCAAAGTCGCCGAATCTCAACCCAGTGGATCACTCCGTGGTCCATACTTTAGGGAAAAGATTTCGGCTACTCGCTGCACTACCACAAACGAGCTTAAAACGGCTTTGACACGCGCTTGGAACAAAATTATGGTGGAAACGTGTGCGAGCATAGTTTAAAATTTTCGCAAGTGACTTCGTAAATCTGCAGAGGTCAAAGGAGACAATTTTAATGAAATATTAGAATTTCTTTGTTCATTGTTATAAGTGTTAATTTAGTAAACATAGTGCTTCCTTCAATAGAATGAACTCATTTGTTTGTGTAGATTTTCTAGTGTAAATAAAATATGCAAAAAAACCAGAACTTTTAACGCACCCTGAATATATATATATATATATACATATATATATATTATATATATATATATATATATATATATATAGAAAGAGAGAGAGAGAATTGAATTCCCTTTCTTAACGTTCACGCGAAACTATCCGAAAGCGGCTACATCATTAAGTGGTAGCGAAAACCAAGTGACAAAAACTATTTTGCTTCATTACTTCTCTTTTTATCCCTTACACTGAAGAAGGTGTTTATGAAAAAACGTGTTTTGCACAGCTGCCTGTGCGTGTACTGGAAGAGAGCGGAAGGCTTTTTTAACGCTGTAGCATCCAGAATAGAATTTTGCTTTTCGTTTTCACTTTCATCACGTGTATAAATCGCTGGAATCACGATTAGCATATCAGCGTGTAGAGAATTTTCCGTAGAATTATCAGAATCATACGTTTTTATCTGTCTTTTGTCAATGCGGTGAAAAAATTCTCAGTAAAATAGTAATAGTTACCACCGTTTCAACGCATAGTGAGGCAGTTCACTACCTAGCTACGCGGTAGATCAGACAGGAACCTTACGGGCAAGTCATCGCTGTGGTTTCCTTTCCCAGTTCACTTAGCTATAAATCTTCTTACTTTGCCACAGGCTGAAGTAGAAGTAACTTGGCGGAATTGATGTGGCGACAGATAATTGCAGGCAATAGTTTTTTGACTTTCAGACTTATAGTCTCAAGGTAATCTTCATTTATGAATAGGTGATGATGCTATCAAATCAGTCTTGAAAGCAATTAGAACCTTCTGGCCTCCTGAATGTTCTTGAGGCGATCGTAGTGATCATAGTAATGATTGATTGATCTATTCCTAATCATGGCACAGTAATAAATATTCCAACGTTGCGTTTATTTTGTGGAAATATCGTTAGCAGAATAGCGCAGTGGTTAGAGGTGCTCTGCGTTGCACACGAAGTCATTTGCTCGATCTTGCGCTCATGGCTCACCAAGCCATCCATCCCTCCGGGGTTGGTAGATTGGTAACAGAGTGGTCTTAGACTTGACTGGGAGGATAAGCGGCACTGACTCGGTACAGCGGAAGGCCAACGCGAGTCATTGTAATGGCCAGATATGCATTCAATCACCTCAATCGAAGTTAAAAATTGAAGACGAATGCATCGTACATCTCTCAGGAATTGATCAACGCCGAGAGCTTTATCCTTTTAATCTTTTATCGTTAGCAGGGCAAATGAGCTCGAATTTTACATTTTCGGTGATCTTGTTTACCAGTCAACTCACGGAATGGGGAGAAGGGTGATTGAGATCGCGGTTAAATTATTGTTAGTTAATTGGGAATTTTTTCACCACATCGACAAAAACTTCACATAAAAACGTAGATTCTAATACTACGAAAAATTCTGTACACACTGATATGCTTTTCACGCTTCCAGCGATTCATACGCGTGATAACAATGGAGGACAAAAGCCAATGTGAAACAAAATTTTATGGGTAATTTTAAAAAATCGGCGAGGTGGAGTTGTAGCCAGAGACTTAAGCTTTCAAATATTTACTATCACTCCTGTGGAAAGCTCGTGTCTACCAAATGAGATCGCTTGAAAATTTGCTGCCGTCTAACATATAAGTGCCTAAAACTTTCACAAGAACAACTTTATGGAAGCTTGATAATGCAAAAAATGTGAAACTTTGTGTTGGTAAATAACATTTGTTATTGAAAGGATGAAGAATATGCATGTTGGTACCAATAGAGGTGAGCACGGTAGTGGTGAATAGTAGCGATGAGGCGAGGTTCCATCGTGTCCTGAACGTGTTGTTGTGTAGATCTGCAAAGCTTGTCATTGTGCTATTGTTTCATAAAAACTAGATCACAGATAACAAAAGCATTATAAATGGGTATGAAGATAACAGCGCTCTTGAGGAAATCAACTGTTGAAAGAATTCGCTCACCACTTGGTCTGATACCGGCCTCAAACGCTGCAAAAGTGACCTTTGTCAGATGGTCGACCAACATTAATGCGGTTTCGTTTTGTGGATCATCTTTCAAATCGTAAGCTTTTATTGCTTCCTGAAGCAGAATAAGCCCTAAGGTGGTGTACTCAAATCATTGTGTCAAACATTATATAGCACATCATGCAGACACCGGGCTCCTTAGTCCTTTGACGATACTAATTTCTCAGCCGGCGCGGCAGCGGTCGACCTGCATTTAGGGCGCGTCACCATCACAATGTCGTAGTTTCGTAGTGAGATCCACACATTTATCACGGTGAAAGGGGTTTAGTAACCATTAAAAAAAAGAATGTAATTGATAGGACTCGATTAAGGTTATCTATAGTAGAAATAAGTCAATGATTCCTATTGCACAAGACAACAATCAATTGCTTGTGAAATATGACAGCATTTCAAAGAAGAAATTAATGTTCTACCGTGCAATTGCACATTGTAAATGCTTCCTTGAAAGTGTTTGCTCATATTGCTGCGAGAAATTGTTATAAACTGTATGCTACTAATAATTATCATATGTTTGCGCAGCCTTGTGAAGCTATTAGTCGTAGATGTTGCAAGAGTAATGTAAGAGGAAAAAAAAGTTGCAAGAAATGCAAGAGTAAGATAAGTAGAACAAGAATGAAAATAATCAAGTTATTCTGTTAAGCAATTACCAGATTTATATCGGGGCGCTCAATCATTTTAGTAAACCCCACAAAGCCGGGAGGCGTCGCGGCAATCGTGTATTACATATGTCTTACGCCGCATCAAAAGGGTTGAGATCTCTTGAAGCCTCTCTCAATGTTTTGACCAAAGAATAAAAGGACGATCTCAAGTCCAATTCACCAAGTCTTTCCTGATTACTAGATTATCAAATGAATACTAATTTCCATGGAACGCTGTGATTGGGGGGGGGGGGGGGGAACGAAATGGGTTGACCCTTTAGATACCACCGTTGAAAGGAAACGGCACCGCGGAGTTTTCGCGTGGCATTCGGAGCGATCGATCTACAAATGGAACGCGTTGTCACCACTGTGTTGTAATTTGGTATTGGAATTCGGAATTTTATCGTCACTAGGGCGATTCATGTTAAGTAAATGGTGGAATGTGATAGAAGAAAGAACAAGAAAGCTAATTATAGTTGGAACAGAGCTAAAACAAATAATGAATTATTTGCTAAATATGGCACTACACATTGCATGCAATGCCACTTCATCTCTACTCTCAATGATAATCCAATCACTAATGTACTTCAAGAGTTAAGACCTCTACTGTATTAGGTGCTCAAGCTGAACACTGCGCCCTCTATCTAGTTATCGATTAATAACTAATGACCTAGTGAAAATTATTACTGATGGCCTCGGGCTTTGTTCGGTAAAAAGTGTAAGAATATACGATCGCATTTCAACAATGGGACAAAATTCTACACAGTTCGTAATGAACAGAATACGTTTGCAGGAAACCACCAGTGATATCCTATCCCGTTGCAATATAGTGGCTCCATTAAAATTTTATTCTACAACCACCAATGAAATCTTGGTGAAGAGTAAAGAAGCTATGGCTGACTACTCCAAATGTAAAACATATCTTCTTTCCGTTCTATTAAAACATACTGTGAACGCCTCCTCAAAAAACAAGTTTATCATTAAAACCCGCTATTCTTCAAACATTGTATGACCACAAAAACGTAAATAAAATGAGAAAAGACGTTATATAACCACTAGACATCTATTTCTTTTCGCAACGACGTGGATCATTGTAAGATAGGGTTTTTTGCATACGTGGGTGTTGATTTTACCAAAGAAACCCGCTTATAGAAGCCCTTCAACAAGCCCATCATTTAGTATTTCTGTCTGTAAGGTGTGCGCATGTAGCGCAGTGGTTAGAGGTGCTTAGCTTCGCATACAAGGTCAATAGTTCGATCACGTGCTCATGGTTCTTTAAACTTTCCATCCCGGTAAACTGGTGCCAGATTTGTCTGGGAGGATTAGTAGCACCGATCGAAACATCGGTAGACCACCGCTAGTCATTGTAGAGACCTGATATGCATTCGATCACCTCAAACGAAGCTATAAATGGAAAACGAATGCATAGCACATTGCTTAGGGACTGATCAACATCTAAAACTTTAATCTTCGCTATTTTAAGTTTTCTAAAACCTAAATTTACCCAATGAAATCTCTTGTTTTTATTGCGGTACGCTCAAATAGATATTTGCCCTCACGCATTGAAGTAAGCATTGATTTAGTAACCATTAATTAGTTCTAGCGCAACGAACTAATTTCGAATTCTTCGTTCTACCCTTCAGTTCGCGAATATAAAAGTGCCCAATAAGAGCTCAATGATATTCAAAAGTAGTTTCAAAAAGGTATAATTACCATATTGAATTTGTATTGGCGACAGAATTTGTATTAGCGCGCGTTCCATCCCCTTAAGTAGTAAACATAGATTTCAAAGAGACAGTATCGTAAATTGTAATTCGAGTAGGAAACCACATCCTTTCAAATAATTTTGTTTTTCCCAGCTTCTATATAGCTTTTTTCATTTTATCTATGCTTTTCTAATCATTTGATAGCTTGCTTTAGAAAACTCAATTTAGGAACCAAGCCAAGTTTTTGGCAAGAATCTTTGTAGTGCGTTCTAGTAACGAGAATAAAATTAGGTTTTGTTTCCGAAGTAATTAGCTTAATGTTGCAGCCTCACAGTGGAGAATAAGCGAATTTCTCGGTACGGAAATAATAAATATCATAGTGAAGCTTCTACAAACGTATTTTAAGTGAAATCGGCGCCTATTTGTCCTAAAAATTCCTATTTTTGAAAGAGAGACTGTTTTCATTACAATTGTGTGTAGTGCACTCGCATTATGTGTGAGTTATAATAATAAGGACACTGAATTCTTTTTGAAAATCCCTACTTTGCATTACGATGGCTACATTTTTGGGATTGCCAGCGCAGTCCCAGCTCTTATTGTATGATACATTCATCGACATTATAAAACTGTAGCCTGAAAACGCATTTCCCATGTGTACAGCTTCTAGAAAAAAAAGCTATGATAGGGAATCCATTAGGTAGTCGGAGTAATCCTTGATATGGTCTGCATTTTATATTTCAAGGAGTACCTCTGTGTGCACACGAGGTCAATGGTTCGATCTCCCGCTCATGGCTCACCAAGCCATCCATCCCTCCGGGGTCGGTAAATTGGTATCAGGCAGGTCTCAGACTTGTCTGAGAGGATAGGCAGCACTGACTCGGTTCAGCGGGAGGCCACCGCGAGTCATTGTAAAGGCCAGATATGCATTCAATCACCTCAAACGAAGTCAAGAATTAAAGTCGAATGCATGGCGCATCCCTCAGGGATTGATCAACGCCGAGAGCTTTATCCTTTATCCTTTTACCTCTGTGTGAATGAGATCGTCCTTCCTTACTCATCAATGTTCTGATTTCCACAAATAATTGTCTCTGCTACAATCAATTTGCAAACGTCGGAGATGTGCAGATAATAGAGGTCGATTAGTTTTTCGCACCTGAGCAGAACTTCGCCTTGAATACGTTCTGCTTTTATCACACAGTAGGGCAGGATTCTGGGTAACAACATCATCTTTGACGAGCACTTCCTAAGTCGGACCTCCGAAGACAGTGAATTCCGAGTGGCCGAATAGTGAGCGACGTGGAATACGTCTTTATAAAAAGTTAGAGTTTAGTTATACATTTTTTGATGGTCGAGGCCTTTAATTCGAAATATTTATTTAGGCATGCTTCGTCTCACAATTTCTATGATTTGCAGCATTACAATAGTTTACGAAAAGTCGGTCAGAGAGTTGTGCCTGAACGTGCATGCTCCAATTTTTGCAGGTGGCTGGTGTGATAGGTCAAGAATACTTCATAGAATTCGACCGACTTCTTGCACTTGAGCAGTAGGTCGACCTGAACCTGACCGCTGCTCATCAAAGGGTAGGGTCCGTACAACAGCACTTATCCTGAAGACTCACGGATGACCCTTCATCGTTTGATTTATATTATTCTTTATCGTCCAAGGGCCACGTCTGTGAATGCATTGTTTTCCATGGCGTTATCGGTTTCACCGCTGCAGTCCTCTTTGTCAGTGTTTCCTGGAGAGTAATCATGCAGAATTCTTCAGCCTTTATCTACAGTCGTAACAAAACATTGTAGTCAAAATCTCTATTTAGGCAAGTATTTTCCCAACTCTGGAGGAGCATATCTATTGCAAGTAGTTATATAGACCAGGAGCTCTAATATATTGGTATTTTAAGACTACTTGAGTGCAGTCACATTAAAATTGAGTGGTGAAAACTGGATAGGCTAGAGGAAATGTCTCGGCACGTGAAACTAGTGCTACTAGCCAATGACTGATACACGTAGAACGATAGAACAAGGTCTTTTTTTACAGTTACTCAAAGTTTCCAACCCCTACATGTATAAGTACACAAATAAAAAATTATTGAGAGTTGCTGATGAGGTGGTATCGCCTACAGTGTGCAGCATCACTTTTTTGGCAAATTGCTCTTTTTTTTGCAGTTTTAAATCAGTATGTGTTAGCTGCTGCAGGAACTACGAAGATATCAAAACGGAAAAATTTATCTCGTAATATTTGATTTCAAAAGTACAAAATACATCTTCTCCAATATATGACAATTTAATCTTTTATGGCAATGTATAAGATAAATTTACAAAGTTATTGACATAATAAATGAAGGATAAATATGGTTGGTATATGGATAAATATAAATTAAATAGCTCTGAAAAGGTTTCAGAGGAAAGGTTGGTGCTGTTCCTCTTTCCGACAGCCCCATTTTAATCTCTTCTGCCATGTTCTTGCAATTGATGACAATAAATCCTCCTCTAGTGGCGAGGTCAATTTGAATTTTATTGGAAAACCACCACATTTCCACTGGAGCGCGCCTCGCCCACTCAGAGACCGCGCCGCGTGCCACGAGAAACATTAACGCGGAAGCCAAAAGGTTACTATATTTTGGTTCATCCAGCTTTTGAAAACCAGCAAATGTATCAGATTGGTGTCACATATATATATATATAATTATATATATATTCATATAACTACAGCTTTGCATATTCTTTCGCATCATATACATAAATGAACTGTGATCTACAGTATATTCATCACTGTTTATAGAAGCTTAGAAAATTAAGGATATTAATGCGGTCAAGTAAAAGAAGAATTTTGCCAAGAAAAGATAGAAAAGCTAAATCTAAACTTCTAAACGATCGCTACGACATAAAATATTTATGAAGACAAATGATAAGTGAAATCAAATGAACGCGCTCGTAAGAACTTCCTATTGTGTGCTGTCTTTTCATACCTTAAAATCCGTAAACTTCGGACATAGTACATTTAACAGATTGATCTCATAACGATTTCTGAAGTCCTGCCTGGTCTTATCGATCGACCCCCTGAGACTGTTAGAGTTCATGCGAACTGTGATGGAACTTGAACTAGTGTAAGTTTATACAGAGACGACGATGATGGATTGCTCCACTTTATCGGAATTCAACATGGAGGAATAATATGAATCACTTCAAAAGTATGAATTTTCACTCTAATTTTTTATTTTGTGATCATAAAAGTCCACTTCTTTTGTCACTCGCCATATCATTCAAAAATATTTGCACATGTTGTCGAGCTTTGTGTTAGATAAACATCTGAAAAAAGTATCGATATGACTGAAGTATCTCTCGCGTTTTCGAAATCAAGCATTCTGCTGGAAAATGAAGTCATAACGCAACAGCCACCGCCACCTCAATGTTTAATTGTGCGGAAAATTATTTCATGAATGACTTGTGTCTGCCGAAGTACAATTTGATATATATTGAATCAGAAATGTAAGCGAAGCGTAGCGCTTGAATATGTGCTGAAAAATAAGCGTAGTCGTTGGCTCGCTCCAAGAAAGCTGGTGGACCATTCTTCTTATTTCACGTGTAGAGAATTGGCAGCCGATTTGTCTGGGAGGATGAAAAACTAACTTGATGCATCGGTAGGCCATCACAAATCATTGTATGCATTCAATCACCTCTACAGTTGCTGAGAATGTTTGAAGCCTTTTCAAAGTGGAAACACCAATGGCTTACGTACGTTTCGGCGGTACCGCCTGCTTTATCAGTGCCACAGGCCCTATACTGAATCCTGCTTTGTAACAGGGAACGAGAGACGTGCTTTGGTGATAGCACGTGATTGTGGTTATAAGACGTGTTACCACCAAAAACACGTCTCCTCGCTTTCTCCACTAAAGCAACGTTTATGGAGGTTTCTCTAACAATAATATACCGATTCCTTCGCAGTAGATAGGTTCCCTTAGGGTCAAAATTCTACTATATAAGTACCAATAAGTTCGCTGTAAAGTTGAGAGGACGAGTTGACTGCTGCAATAACGAAATGCTATTTCTTTTGATAGTAGCTCAAGCAGAAGATGTTGTCAGCCAGCCAAGCAGAGTACTGTAACCTCCATTTTTTGAACTATTGAATAATTACTAATAGTCTAGTGGTTTAGCTCTATTCTAGGAAAAACCAAAGATTAACGAGCGCATTCTTATAAATGCGATTGCATACGACACAAGTTGTAATCAAAAGTAAGGATTCTCAAGCCAAGTAAGCGTTAGTCTTATTAGAAATACAATTACAAAAGTCCTTTCAATGGTAAATAATTACTTTAGCTATACAGATTTTAAGAATCGAGATCTTTCTGAATAGTATCAAAAAATCCGTTGTGACGTTAAAAAATAAATTATCATTGCAAAACGTTTTTTTTTAATAGGAGAACGTACCATAGGAATATGTCCACACAGAAAGCTCACCCTTAAATTAGAATTTCTTGAGCTATCGATTTACGACAGTGACATTAACAAAATGGGAAAAAATGTTGAATGAGACCTGAAAATACGTTCCTATTCGAAAGGATGTGGTTTCTTCCATTGAAAAATACAAGGCTCTGCAAAGCATTGGCGTTCATTTCGTTGAAAGATATTAAAACAAGAGTGTTTTCAGTAATATTTCATCATTCATTAAAGATAAGTTCCTTTAAAAAGCATATTTAAGCTGAATTTGTATTGAGGCACAATTTTCGTAACCGTCTCAAAGCGTCATCCAGCTGAGGATCAAAATGACTTTCACCGTCCGTAAGGGGTTAATCCGATACGATGATTCAAGTTTGAATAGGCAAAGTGTATGATACTACTCTATTGAGTCACCTTCATTTGGTTCTTCGTTTTGTGCTCCTTGTCCGCCTATGGAAATACACGCTTACTGACTATGCAGGAACATTCTGCCCATGTTTTACAACCTAATCATGGTCGATGGATTTTCCTAGATGTCAAACTGCAATGTATAATATAATCTGGATTTATTCACTAGGTGAGCTGATGATGGCTGCTTTGCCATCCAAAAGTTCTTCTACCAAGGGTTTACATATGTCATTCGAAAACCGTCAAGTAACTAGTAACTACCTTCTAATTGGAAATGGTAAAGTTATAGGTCCTCATACAAGGAATTTGAAATTCTTTGTTTCCTTATGGCGGCTAGTGGAGTGCATTGGACAGGAGAGAATGGCTTCTCGCCATTACAGGCTTTGGTTTCTTCTGATTGGGAGGGAACACATGGGAAACCGATCTCATTCGCTGGAGAGGAAGTTTTTATAGGGGAGTTAGTAATCGTTTCAAAGCTGAGAC
The DNA here is from genome assembly GCA_019055375.1 of Parelaphostrongylus tenuis. NCBI lineage: Eukaryota > Metazoa > Nematoda > Chromadorea > Rhabditida > Metastrongylidae > Parelaphostrongylus > Parelaphostrongylus tenuis. The sequence continues at coordinate 33,763 of JAHQIW010006092.1, forward strand.
TTCAGGCTACAGCTCCACGTCAACGATTCCTCAAAACACCCCTTTATAACGCTGTAGCACTAGACCAAAAATTATGTTTCGCACTTGCCTTTCGCCTTCATTTTTATCACGCGTATAATTCGCTGGAAACTGAAAAAGCGCATCACTGTGTAGAGAAATTTTCGTAGTATCATAATCAGTCGTTTTATCTGGAGTCTTTATCGAAGCAGAAGAAAAATTCTCAATTGAATGACGAAATTTCGATCGTCCCGTCTCTCCCTGACCCTGTCAGCGCCCCTGCCACGGTCCTCACCTTGCAGAATAAACTGTAAACAATATAACCAAAACTGTAAAACTCAATCCCTTTTTCCCTCCTGAACCGTAATTGAAAAAAATGCACATCACTAGAATCAGAAAACATGCGCTATCAGGTGATTACTAATGGTCTAAAGAAAGAGCTCTGTTTGGCGGGATTTGAAGCACAAACGAAGACCAGAGGAGATCAAAAGATCAAAAGAGCTTTCAAAAAAGCAAAAATATTTTTAATTTTCGAAGCTTGTGCTATAGTTTGGCTACTAGCACTCTGAAGAAGGAGTTTTGTTCAGCGAACTATAAGCGAGATAAGAGAAAAACAAGTGGTTTTATGTGACATGATTTTATTCTGAATATTACAGCGTCATAGAGGGGTATTTTGAAAAACTAGCAACATGGGGCTGTAGCTTCCAGTCTCAGCTTTTGAATGATTACTAGCACTCCTATAAAAATTTCTTCTCCAGCGAATGAGATTGATTTTTCATTTGTTTCGCTCTAACCAGAAAGAACCCAGAATTTATGGTGCCCGCTGGAGCTACTCAGTAGATAAGATCACATGCTTGATACAGCCGATGTCTATGTTCGACTTTCTGCATTCAAAATCAGTAAAGCAATTCAGAGAGTGGCCTATCAATTTATCTAAGAAAGCAATACTCGCTCCAAAGTCGCATTTCTTCCGGTCATAACCGCAATCGATGTAGTCACTTTCACAGTCCATGGTGCCAATGGTGTTTGTCGTTGACATTGTTTGACTAACCGCTTATGTATCGTTTGAGCAGTGAAGCGTTTCCTATGCGAACGGACGGAAGTAGGCATTTTGTTGATTGAAGACCACAAAAGGCATCTGAGGTTTAGCATTTGTTTTTCGTCCACTGAGTAATTTTTGAAAGATGTAGGGCCAATTAGGATATGGCTCACTTTAATGTGAATATTTCTGCAGATGGAAAGGGCCTTTAATAAATTTGTCTTTTTCCACCTATCTGAAGTTGGTTCTGTTTCGTTTTCATGACGAAATAATGCACTTCAAACACGACGAAGTCAAAACCTTTCAATCGACTATGTGTGACACCTCACTCAAAAATTCAGTATAATCTGATAGAATGTCTTAAGCCTTTCAGTGGTATAAATGGGTATCTCCAATGATATACGTACGTTTTGCCGTACTCTCGCACGCCTCGTCAGTACCACATGCTCTAGGGCTCAACTTTACTATCAATAGTAGCGGCGCTGAAAATATGTCACTCTAGACGAAATGAAAGAATCACTTGATGTTGCGGTTTAGAGTGATTGGAAGTTGATGGCTTACAGCTGTCATGGAAGCATATAACAATACTTTTCAATCCACTCTTATTAGTAGTAGGGGTGAGCCGTAGGGCATGTTATATTTATTAGGCGTGCGAGAATATGCTGAAATGTACGTATATCACTATACATCGTGTACCAAACCTCTGAAAGGTTTAGAACCAAATCATGGCTATTGTTTTTTGTTTCTGTGATTAGCTGGTGATAACAAAGGAGAGTGACTGTAGAAATTATTAGGGTTTAAGTGAGGAATTGTCAACAGAGAAGATTCGTTGCACTCTCTCGACAATCAAGGAGGTATGAACTCTATTAACGCTGTCAAAGGTGTTCATTATCTCCTTTACTTAAAATATCAGAGATATTATCAAAAGTTGTAGATTTATTTCTTCACTGCTAAAAATTTCACTAAAAGTTTGAGATTTTTGAACAAATTCAAGAGTTTAGGAAATGGAATGTTACTCCATCCATATAAGGTCAATACTGTGGACATGAAGATATAAGTTGAACCTTTGAGCTTTTAGTTGAAAAGGAGACGAGAATATGAAAAAAGACGGAAAATGCCTTATTTTGCATAGAAATCAACCGCGGTCAGTGGTTTAACGAATCGAATGAAAAGCAAATGCTAGTGAGAGTTAATAGGATTACGTTAAGTACTTGCTACTACCTTCAGGTGATCTTTTTTAGAGCTAAAACACAGATGTATACCTTTTTGAGTGAATTCTCTGAGAAACCTAGTGATCGTTGCAAAAAAAAACCTAAGGACTTGGACTTTTGTAAGAACTTCTCAAGTAATTATTCAAATTACCTATAAGATGACAATTCGTTCAAGCCAATGTCACTACGATCAAATTGTTATGATTAAATCAGTGTTTATAAAAGTCTTCGCGATGTACAAAATAACACTGCTGATGAAAGGAAGAAAAATAAAAATGATCTAAAATTTACTCAACTCGGCTTCTTGGATTTCTCTCATATGAAAGTCACGGCGTAACAGTTCATATGGTTGTTCAATAGCGGCAAAAACGAGAGCTAAAAATTGAACGTAGTAAGTTAAATGTGAAAAGAACAATAAAGTTAAACGCTAACGGACGTTCTCAAAAAGTTGGAAAAAGGAGGAAATAATGTTTAATGCGGGTCGAAGTAGGGAAAAATGCTTATACCTTTCTGAAAGTCCTCTATCGTTACTATTCAATCTAGTGTTATGAAGAACAGCAGAGTACTAACATTATAACATAAAACATATAACATAAAAAGCCACTACTGCTACTAGTTATTGTAATAGTAATAACAGTAATACAGATACAAACTCCTTTACATCATCTATGCTCTTGACATTATTCGTCGATGTCTTGTCCTCCTCAGATCTCTGATGCTCACTCTTCCATAAAACTCTAGAGTCGCTTTCTCTTCCACGATGGAGTATCATCGTTCATGAACGAATGCAGAATGCTTCGAAGCTTCTACATGTTGCGGACGAGAAGAAAGTTTTCTAATATGATATGCTCTAATGTTGCTGGATCCCCTTGACGGGTTCCCTATGATGTCATTATCAACAGTAAAAATAAGATCATCTTTGATGATGTATGAGGCGATTTTGCACTAATCTAAACGCACGAAACTAGTAGCTCTATAATTATCATGATACCATGAAAATACGATGCTTTATATTGAGGAACTGTTATAGGAAACAAAGATCCCATCTATTCAACATCACAGCCATGCCGAAAAAGTGTTCAACATTTTTGTAAAAAAATGCGACTAAGAATAAGCCTATAGCACCGACTGTTATCCTTGTCGAAAATATTTGTTTGCAGGACAGGGCACTCTTCACTTCACACAAGCTGGAGATTTTGCGATGTGATGCTAACCTAAGAGAAGTCTCAGTCGCACCTTCCTAGAACTGGATGGAAAAGATACCTACTTAACCAACAAATGTTTGGAAGCTGAGAGAGAATTTCATTAACTGTGTAAGTCAGCAAAGTATCCAAACAAAATTTTATTAGCCAAGTTCATTTTGTGATCGACTTTCTCAGTTATTCTTCTTTTGAGACGGCGACGTGAAATTGATTGCCCTTCTTGTAGTCCTCCGCGATCTGCATTGTCCACACTATTTTATAGCTTCCAATAAATATCCAATGAAGAATTGAAGGCAAAGCCACAGTCACGATGGAAACGTAACTAGCTTTTTTTATTGCTGCGTTTATAGTGCTTCATCTATCACCATCTTTTTAAAATCACAGTGACGTCATCGAGAACAAATATATCTGGTAATTCTTCTAGACAGAAAACTAATTTGCAAACAAAAGTTCTTAGACAGCATGATGGCATAAAGAGCGCTTCTTCTTACTATTTACTTCTTCAATACATATTTCGCTGAGATTAAGGAATGAAACAAAAGGATTAATATTTGCAAATTTTTTACGAGTTAATCAACTAATGAATACTATTTGTAACAAAAATCAGGACAAATCAGCCCGCATGCAAATAAGAGTATTGTAAAACCTAGAAAGACATGTAGGTACTCATGTACTATTGACAATACTTTTCACTGCTTGTGAATCAGACCTTGTCGAGGTGGCTTAATAAATTAAGCTAACTTAAATATAATATTACCCAGGCAATCGTGGTCAAAGCGACGGCTGTGGCGGAAAAAAATCCTCTAATTGTGCTTGAAATCTCTTTAAATAAGAGGTTTTAGTCGGAATGCTCCTCGTCACCACAAGCAGCTTGCCCGCACAGCGTGGTGCCTAATAATAGGACTGAGAATCACCGCCGTCGTCCTGTCTTTATTCACTCCCGTACTTTTAAATGAAGCTAACTACTATTGAATAATATTTCATCGAAGGAATTTTTTTAAAGAACAATCGCAGCTCAAAATAATTATTACGAAAACAATGAGCAATGAGCGTCGCCGAAAAACGTTGAAAAAGAAGTAGCTAAGAAGAGCTGCTGAAAATACTGTTTGAAAATACTGTTTGGATTTCACACAGTACCCATTGTAACCTTCAAAATGGCATGTCTAAGGAAGTGATCAGAAGTGTTCTACAACACACACGTGATTGTAAGGTTGATCAAGTACCTGCTGAAAACCAACTTTTCATTCCCTCTGGACTTCAAAATATGAAACCAGAATTGCCTATGATAATGGTAATATTGACTCGATATATATCGATGGATTATTATAAATCATGGAAAACGTGGAAAAAATGAGCACTCACTAATCTCTATTCAGTAGAATGAATGATTCTTTGAAATTGGTATACGCTTAACGCTTTATTCCATATAGTTCTATCATCGCCAAATCTTTCCAAATAATTCACGAAATTACAGTTACGACAGCAATAAAAGGCTCAATGTTTGGACCGAGATAAATCCACGATATATCACAAAATAAGAGATTTAGTAATCTGAACATTGCGAAACCTCTCAGTGCTAACACTAAGAACTTTTCATAAATAATGTTGGCACTTACATCCGACAAATACGTATAGAATTGTTGCCGTGATCAAGGCAATATGAGGTAAGGCGAGTCGCATACGAGAACGACAGTTTCCTCCTAAAAAAAGGAATATACCATCCAAATTTAGTCTGTCGAAAAAGTCTTCGTGTAGATGAAACTCAAGAAGCGTCAGATTCTTAGCATTAGCAACAACACAAACAATTGTAAAGTTACAGTTTGAGGTCGCAAGTCGCACCGCTTTCTCTGCGCATACGAATGTGTTTAGAAATTTGGACTTATAAATCTCCACTTTATACTAATACTACTGTGACAGAACTATTGGATGGTTAGGTCATGAGTATAACGCCAAAACACAAAGATAACAGTTATAACTTCATAACTGAGCGATGGAATAGGTTTTTCAATAAAAAGGAAATTTACTCTAATTAATTCATGATATAATCGTGATGATTGAATCAAAGTATGTCATGCTCTAAATCTCAATTATGAACTCTATACAACCATGTAGATGATGATGGAAGGAGTAAAGTTTTTATATTCTCAAAAGGTACTCGCAGCTGGCGTTGTTTTGAACAACAGCTTCACCTTTCAAAATAATTTCCGCTTGAATGTCAATGAGGTATAGAAACACTATGATCGTACTGAATAGCACTCTTAACCGAATCGACTGGGTTCGCTAGGTATTTGTCATTACGATTTTATGCTTACTGCTTCTAAAGTCATGTTGATATGCTACAAAAATCTAATATGAACAGGCATAACCGAATCCAGATAATGAAAATGATTTGATCTATACGTATCTCATTCATGAAAGAAACCGACCATCTTCGTCTTGTTTATCCATAGTTCCACCATCTGCTGTAGTGCCGCCCAGTTCCATACCTTCAACTATAGCCGTCCGCCTTGCCATTGTCAACGCGAATGGCACCTGCAATAATGATACAATGGGCGGTCCATAAATTGGTTCACTGTGAAATTCAATTAAAGCACTTTTTAACACAAAGTAGATCTGTTTGCCCATAATACTACGGATATCCTTTCTTGTGTTGTGAACAATCACTGATTTCATAAAGATCCAAAGTGTAGAAACTATGGTAAAAAAAACTTGCGGAGTGGTTTAGTTTATTTACTGAGCGCGCAACAACACAGAATTTAGCTGTTCACCGATTTGCAGTCATTTGTTCTGACACGGCTAGTTTAAATTGTTCGGAGCTAATCAAGCCCTTCGGTAAGGGTCATGTATTCGGCTCCACATCCCCTAGAGGTGGCTATATACACATTTGGTCTATACCATGTCGTACTGAAGTGCATCAGTGCATCAAGTAACATTTCTTTTCCTATATTATTTTACCATTTTGCTGACATCGAAGAAGTAAAGGGTTCCACTTGGTAAAGGAGCGCAAGAATTAACGACCACATATACGTTAAAAGATATATTCAAATTCTGTATTTTACGCACCTCATATGAGAGATACAGTAAAAATACTAGTAGGTCAATTTATAGAAAAACCAAACGTTGCACTTGCAGTTAGTTCTCTTTCCGAAATTCTTTATTTGGCAATTTTGGAAATATTTAATAGGGAGGGAAGATTTAGGAGCACCATTTTTTAACCAGCAACAATAACGTTCATGGCTCGTATCATGTAGACTGCTTTACTGTTATTTTGAAGACGTTGGTGACTATCACAATCCAATCTTTTTGCTCTGTCATCACTCTTCTTACATAGATGAATTGGTACTTGTCTGCTATATGGTAACAAAAGAAGATTTGACCCATTGCCTGGACAAGCTCTTTTCATGAAAGTGTTTGCAATCATTAGAAAGCTCAAATCTCTAGCTACTGCGACACGCTTTCCTTTTTTTTGATAAAGCCCATCGTAACGTTGGAAGAAAAAGAGAACTTTTTTGTTTTACATACGCATATTTCTCGCAGGACACAACTGTGTCCTGGGATTTTGAGTGAATATTCGATAGCGTATATGCCGATGATTCCATGGCTGCGCTTTTTTTCAGGAAATCTTGTTTCACTGTAGTGCAGCAGGGAAAATAAGGTTGAGTTTCACATACCCGTGTATTGTATTTCTGCCAAAGTGTTGGCTGGACAAAAGCAGAAGGGGAGGGTGAGGGGATGCTGGCCATGAATTTCATACGGCGATCGATCAATTGAGTTGACGCGTTGCACAGGTGTAGCGCAATTTTTCATTCAATTGGAAGTATATTCTCCGTCTTGTTAGAAACTCCACATAAAGCGTTTGGCTCTGATACTAAAAGATTTCCTCTGCATATTCATGCGTTTTTCGTGCTTTCCGCGAAGTCATAGTTGAAGTGCGCGACTAGTGTAAAACATGATTCTATTTTGAATGCTACAGCGTTATAAAAAAGTCTTTTCAAATGAGGGCGCAGTAATCAAATAAAAACTTTTCAGTAATTGCAAAAAGATTGACGCTTTTTTGAAAATCCTGTCCAGCGCATGGAGTTGAATCTGCGTTTGATGCCATATGACAAACAAGTACCGATAAATGTAAGGCTGAAGTAACTCATTGCAGTTGTGTTTGAAGAAAGCAAATAATACCTATGACTAATCATCAGAATATGTTTATAACTCCGAACATGTGCTAAGATGCATTTACCTGGTTCATGACGGCGTCGCAATTGTTATGTTTATTATCGACAGGATTGATTAACGGTATATCTTTTGAGACGAGATGATTGGGCAGTTGACGGAACGGGGACATTGTCAGATCGTCGAATCGTAGTGCCGTCAACTGTTTCGTCAGGGAACGTGATGTCCCTTGGGGCGGCATCATTCGCTTCGCACTCTTGAACGCACTAACGTCAACTATTTGTCATGTTTGAGTACATGGGTGACAAAAAAATGGAAACGAGCGTCAGAGGAAAAAAGAAGAGGCGAGAAAGAAATTCAGAAAAAATGTAGAATTTGTATATAAAACTGTAAAACTCACAACTCTGCGATTCATCAAAAGCGAGGCACAGGCGGCTACATTTTTTATCTATAGCTGGTCTATCGTCATCATTTTATTATGCAAATATTATTCATCATTGCCATTACTAGATCGAAGCGCTCTGACGTTCTTTTGGCAAATTGGAAATTACTTTATTTAATCATTTGGACGGAAAACTTCATTGAGGAAATAAGACACTATAAATAGCAAGGAAAAAAGGAAGGAAAAATAATTATAATAAGACTGATAGATAAACACGCTTGGACCTTATCTATCCGATTCACCTCATATAATGTGTGTTTGCCGAAGACAGCGCTGATGGATCCTAGGACAATTCTACACATTCTCAATCCTTGACCACAACCAGCCACCATTTCCTATAAATCTGCGGGAGCTGTTGTCAGACAAGTTCGTCACAAATTTGCTTATCGTGGCAAAACGGAAAGGCTTATCTGCTAATGAAGCAGAATTGAGCTAACAACCGTTCCTGTTTTACATGCTGTTTCCAGTTACCACTCTTTCCACACTACTTTGGTAGATATACAAGAAAATATGTTGCACACAATAAGAGCGGGCTTATTATTGCGATCGCTAACACCAGAACTTATTAACAGTCAATGAATAAATTGGAAGGAACAAAGCGAAATTCTCCTTCTTTGCCAAGTTTCTCGTCGTTAAGAATTGAACAAGTTTTAGCTGGTTGTGCGGCTACAAGCGTGTTTCTTTATAGTGTATAGGAACTTGAGTTTAGATCCAGACGACCAAGTACATACTTTTCACCTAAAGACGATTTGAAAGATTGGCATCATGTCCATGGGAAAGCTACTTCCAATTACTCTTTTATTTGTATTATACATATACAATTTTGCGCAAGAGGTGTGCTTATCTGGGCATGGATTGTATCCATTACATCTGCTTGGCCAAAACCTTCCAAACAAAAGTGAAAAAGTGGTTATTTCAACAAATGGACCCTATGTCTACTCCAATAGAAAACGATAAACCAACTAGAACCAGCTTTTACAAAAGCTGATCATAACTAAATATGGCCAGAGACCGATCTTAATAAATGGTCTCATATCGAAAGTATGGTGCCTTAAATATTCTGACCTTAGCAAAAAATTCATAGGAGAATTCATTTACAATGAGGACGAATAAAAACATTTTTGATATCAAAGTGGATTATCTGTGATGCATGCTACAATTTACATCCTTAAAAGTTGAAATAATTTTACTAGTAAAAAAATGAACGTCTCAACTTTCAAATTTAATTGCTTAATTTCGTTCATTTATGCTTTATTTGCACAATTTGAAATTCTTTTGATCATTTGACGACCATATGTACCGTTTTCGTTACATAGCGTGTGCAGCGCTCGCGGCGGCCGCGGCGAGTACGTATCGTCACGCTTCTTTGGAGATAGTAATTTATCTGTTTATTCAAGGTTCCAAGAGGACATCATTAGCATTGAATGATAGAATGTCACAGAGGAAACTTCTACAAGGGGTTTTTTGGTGAAGAAAACGCCCATCTGCCGGAAATCAATCTATGACTGAACAAAAGAACCACATCCCTTTGAAGGAAACTTACTTCCAGTCGTTGAAGAACGTTTGCTTCTTAGTTCCTGATTCATGTTCCTGTACTCATTTGATAGCTTAAAAAATGTTGATCATTACACATAGCTTAGATTTTTGCGAAACTTTCAGATGTCATTCTACTAATCAAAAACAGACAATATTCTGTTTTCAAAGTGTGTTGCTCCTGTTCCACAACAGATATTTTTGGTAATATAAACTAAAATTTTGATGTTAAGTGAACCTTCTCGCTATAAAAGATTAGGCTGTCATTAAATTGGCTTCTATAAACGTATTTTTAAGAGAAAGAGCACTCTGTTATCTTAAAATCTACCCTTTTCATCAAGAATTGCAAAGATGCGGTCGCATTCATGTGAAAAGCGCTCGTGTTTCCTTTTTCTCTAAAAAGAGCTTTTTTACAAAGTTATTAGTAATCATTCGCTGGCTTGGGAGTTGGACATTTTAGCAATAAGCCTGGTTTGTGAGAGTACGAAAAGATAACTGCAAAAGAATAACGTTTTGCTTTCGGAGTAAGCTGTTTCAACTTTACAGCGATTTTTTGAGAATATATCGTGCATTTCGATCCTGTGAAACTTTTATTTTAGTTAAATATTACAGAAAAGGCTGTCATAAAAAGTTTTATGGTGAACATCAACTCCATGTATCAAGAAATATTCTTTTTCTCAATGAGAAAAACACATTGTCGTGAAACGGAATTTATTTCCAAGTGTTGTCTAACATTCGTTCCTTCCAATTTCATTTACGTTTTTGTAGTTTTTCGATAGCCTGAAAAAGTAAATTTTCTCACTGAGTTTGCTCTACAAAAAGGCTTACATAGACGTTCAGCTAGCTAAGGAAAGGTAAAGTTTTGCAATCGGAAATCATTTTTCCATCTTCACGCGGGATTTGTGGTTTCTTAAAGTGAAAATTTGATTTCAGAAAAACTTCGTCGTTATGAAGTATCGAATTTTACTGGGTAGACTTCTATAAACTTGTTTTTAGTAGAAAGAGCACCTAGCTGTCCAAAAATTTTCACTTTTCAGTACGAGCTGGACGAAGTGCAGTCGCATCCTGTGAAATGTGCTCGCGTTTCCTTGCAATTTTTACGTAAAAGATATTTTCACCAGACGATTTGTAATCAATCAATAGCTTGGGAAATGAAGATTTTTGTACTAGGCTTGGTTTATGGAAAGGCCTATTGAGGGAGTAATACCATCGCGAGGAAAAATACGCATCGCCTTTGAATAGTAATCTCATTGCTTGCACTTCGCCAAAGGTTTTTCTGACAGTTATATAGCGAAATTTAGATAATGTGGACATTTGATTGTCAGAAGAAAGCGACATATCACCTAGAAAATTTTCGTAGGCATTTTTAGTAGGTAGTACGCCAACACGTCCCAAGAATCCGCCTTAAACAAGAAAATCACAGAACCAGAAGTAAACTCCTAACTCTTACTGCCCATTTCTGTCTGATATCTTGTCGGAGTATGACCGCCTTTTTCGATCTCATCATACCTCCGATTGCCATAGATATCTGTCTGTTGTCCATTCAGACACAGTTGGATTCAGGCCCAGAATTATACTGTGCATGCAAAAGTACCCAACTTCTCTTTGCATTCGGGAACTATATTCATAGAAATTAGCAAGACCAATATGTGAATAAATCTATGATTAGTACCTATGGAGTGAAAGATTCAAGTTTTTGTGTCGAACGTGTAGACGGAAGAACCAAATCACATCATGCGGTGGAGGGATTACTCCCACTGGTTAAAATGATGCCCATTGGAAATAGGTGGGCAACGCGGAGGTCTCCGTTTTACTGTTGGACGTCTAACCACCTGAATATGATCACATTGGAGTTATTAGGGGAGCTCGAAATTTGATTCGGCGCATAAAATCTTCTTGAGGGTATCAAGTGAAAGAAATATGTAGAGGGCGTAAACGCTACAAATATCCAGTGTCAAAATCACCACGATAAAATAAGCTCTCAGTGCAGAATAAACGCGGATAAAAAAGTTAGTACCCATGAATCGATAGAACAAATCTATTTGTATTTCAGAAAGGTTCCAACTCTAGGAGTTTACTATTCAATTCAGAGAATTGATGAGGTGGCATTGCATGAAGTGTGCAGCATCATTTTCAACAAACAAGTGATCAGTTTCTCATTTTCATTCATTATCATAACTTGGAGGTATTTCATGGAATGGAATAGTTTCAAAACTGGAAGACTTTTAATGTGATTTTTGATTCCAGAAGAAAAAAGTGATAAAGTAATTGATTTTTCAATTATTCTTCTTATGAGGCTATGAATAGAGGATAAAGTTGTCAACATGAAAAATAAGAGAAAATATGATGAATGAATGAATATGGGAAAGATAATATAATCAACTGAATTAATATGGATAAGATAGGATAAAAATGCTCAGTAACAGTTTAGACACACCATTTTCGTGTGTATCTGTCTTTTCCTTTAAAACGCGGGGTGCTAGGAAGGATAATCGGCGATGTTTCTACTACAAGTAGCCTAACTAAACTCCATTCTATCATCTTTTATGACTTGTTGGCGATTGAAATTCCTTCAGTGACGATAAAGTAAAAAATCAGTTAGAAGACTGCCGCATTGTGATTGTAGCTCGCCGCGCAACCACGTCGCGTGCGGCGCCCAGATTTCCACTTGGTCACCAAGTGGTTAATGTTCAAATTGAGTGGAGGTAATCAAACTATCTACTTACTTGATTATTTAGTTTCCAACTAGGTTACCTAACTAGAAAAATTTGAAATAATTCAGTTTTTCTAACAGTTCAGTGATTATGATTTGGATTTGGACCATATAATTCACAGTGATTAGAAGATACTGTGCGAAATACGCATGACAATAGTTCAATACTGCCTGAATCGAACCAAGTATTCTATTCCTCTGGAGTATAAAAGCGATGTCAAACTGCTTTGGGAAAGGAACCCTTCCGATCTACAACGATAGTCAATTCACAGTCCGTAAATTCACTGACAGGGCTGCACCAGGATAGCACGAAGAGCCAATTTCACATTCAGTGGCATTCTTGTGAAAAACAAAGCCTTTTGGTGGCAGCCCCATTTTGCGCTCATATCCGAAGAACTCTTGGATAACAAATACGTGACAACAAGTGAAAAAACTCTCGGAAACTATGCATTATGTGGAGACGAATTATAGAAATTGATTAGAAAGTGAATGTCCAGAATTCACGACGTTTAACTTTTATTGACTGCCTATACTTGAATGAAAAATTTTTGAGCAATGATGATTGCTCATTACTGATAGATCTTGTTCTTCAACGTTCATTTTACAGAAGCTACTTTTCCGTCAATTCAGAAAAACTTTTGGGCTTTTCGTTTGGAGTACGTATATCTTAAATATATGAAAAAAACGTTAGTTTATCACGCAATCATAGTGGTTCTAGCATTCAGTCGTGTAATACGCTGTACAACGAATATTATGGTATATATCTTTTAGCTTTGACATTTTTCATTATCTACAATACCTACAAGTTATTGTAGTGATCGAACTCTAGAAAACAATGGATAGTTTGTCAAAATTGATCTACACACTCCATGCGAAACCAGTTTGTTGATAACTTCTACCATAACTAGGTTTATACCCGTCGTTCGCCCATCTTCAGTTATTTATGAATGATGTTTGCAAGAATGATGATTGAACAACATTGTGCACAGTATTTGGACAGGGCAGCCTTTGGAGGAGAATAGTTGGTGGGTCAAGGCTGATTTGCAATTCCATTGGGTTGAAGGCTAAAGTTAGTTTGCGGAGAAGGTTTGGTGACCTTTTGAATAAATCGTATAACATGATTTGAGAAGGCATACGAATACCGCTAACGAAGTTCAAGAGAGTCACAATAAGGAATAATGTAACAAGAAATTCAAGGGTCACTGCCTTAGGCATAATTCTCTCTGATGGTGCGCGCTCGCTATGAGGGTTGGGCCAAGCTTCTCACCATCCCAACCCATGTCTGTGGTATTACTGCGAGGACTGCATGTAATTTACAAATCTACAAGAAGGCCCCGCAAAAAGGCCAAAGCTGGAGAAATCAAAAAGAATGATCAACAGTAAGTAGAGGCTTTACCGGAACCACCATTTCCTCAGCCGTTCTATGAACAACAAGACCCCAACGGGGACGTTGAAAAAAATTTAGGAAACTTGCGGACGAAACTTTTAGAACTCTTGTGCACTAACGCGCGAGTAGGTTTTACTCAAACCTCACCGAACCAGAAAAAGTGGAATGAAAGAGGTTCTAGAGCTGATAAGGCAAGAAAACATAAGATTATCCGTTAGTGGAAAAGTGAAGATTTTGAACTGATTCCTCGACATTCAGATGTCGAAATAAGTAGAAAGGATTTTGAAGATGCTTCACTTTACCGACGAGGTGTCTTGTCGTTAAATAAAAGGTGAAATATTATGAATGAACTTTTTACGAGGATTTTTTGGCCCAAAGAGTGACTACTCCTCTTGAAATCCTTCATTTATCAGCAGTATTACCACATCCTTGTACAAAATAAATTTTCCACCCCTAATGACCAATTTGTATCGCCTGTCTTGCGAGAACGTAGCTCGAAACACAGTTTCTACAACTAAAATTCTCTAATCGAGATTTGTGTGGAGGTATTTCTAATATGTAGCTCGAGTGAGTGTAGGAAGAGTGCGCGTTCATCACTGCTCATAATGCGTTACTTCCCCTATCAGCACCCATATTCGAAAAAACCTGTTTTACGCTCTTTGTGGACATTTGAGTAGTCATTCGATAGGCTAAATCTCGAAGAATCGAAAGATGTACTTCATTTTTTGAAAAGTCTCTGTATTACACGTAATAGGGAAAAGAATATGTTATTCAACACTCAAGCATCTTTCGATGAGCAACGCCCTTCTTTAAAATATCCAGCAGTTCTTCGACAGCACAAATCTTGGCGAATTTAACATAAAAATTCCAAGGATATGCTTAGTTTTCGAGCGAGACTTCTTAGCTCATCGTTACAGCTAAAAGAATTTGAACTTTACACTAGGCGCGCACCGGACGCCACATGCAAATAGGCTGCGCGACTGGCACGGCGCCGAGTGTGAGACTCAACAATCTTTTAGCTGTAGCAACGCATCAAAACTTCATTCTCAAGAACCAGGCTTATCATTGTGACTGTTGAGATTTGTGCTATCGAATGGTCATTGAAAATCTGAATGGAAACCTCTGCCCAGCGAAAGATGATTGAATGTTAAGGAAAAATTGGTACTTTTATGTCAAGCGGTGACAAATCTTTAAGCCACTCTCATTCGCTGAACACGCAATTTTCATAGGAGTATTTGAAGTTCGACACAAAAGGGTGACTTAGAAACTGGCAGTGCATAGTTGTAACCAGTGATTTGAGCTTTGTAATAATTACTAACACTTCTACAAAAAGTCCTTATCCAGCGATTGAGATCGACTCAAAAATCTGTCGCTGTCTAACATGTAAGTACCGTAAATCTTGCTTCACCTTTATAGCATAATATAAAAACTACTTGGAAAATAAAACACACCCTTCAGATTTTTAACATTTATGCTTTTCACCTCGAAAAGAAATAACAAATAATTTATTTGATATGGGTGCGTATGAGAGAGAAGCATCAAGAATACTTCTTTGGAGACACATATTTCTGACCAATAGTTTGCATAACGCCAATGATCAAGTCTTTTATTCAAACACGGCTGTCCGTTACCGCTTAGAATTCTTCCACTATCCAGAAGTACTCATCCTTTTCTTGCTTGTTTCAACTCTGAGCTATTGGATATCAACGAATGACTGATATAAACTTAGCTATAGTGAGAGTCAGCGATGAAGCGGTGTCGATTACAGCATGCATTATCATTTTTGTTGTAAATTGCTCATTATTTCCAATTTTTATTCACTATGATGGCTCTTTGAGTTTTTTTACAAAAATTGCTAGATCAAAACCAAAGTTTTCTATTGTGATATCCTTCATACAATTCGATACAATTGATTAATTGTCAACTTCAGCATAATTCCATAATAAAGCAACGTTTTTCTCTATAGAGGACGCATATATCTGAACCCAAATTATATGAGCGAAGAGAAGAAATTTTTTTCCATCAAAGTAATATAAGAATTCCGAAAATTTTCGCAAAACGGCAAAAAAACCATAATCAAATAGCGAAAGTCGCGTATTTTGCTCAGCGCTTATCGATTTCTGTAGCCGTTCCTTAGGGGTTAATACCCACTGATGATCTAACGTTTAAGGATCCATTTATATTCAAAGTTAGACCCATTATCTTCTGTTAAGACGAACCGACGGTTAGGATAGCATGGTTTTCAACTCCAATAACATCCATACTGACACAACCCACCCCATCTGACGAACACTCAGATGTCTTGACCGTCTACGTATTGTGCACGCAACCATGCGCACATAATGGAGTCATTCGACTTACTACTCTTTGAACAAACGTGTCCAATTGCCTCTGCATTGCAAGCCACCCACAAGCTGTCTTATACAACCTCCAGGGGAGCTGTGAACATGTATGTTATGATTCGGCAGTTCATCGGGGCTCTTTAAAGGAGTGGGTCTGGAATCTCAATCTTCAGATATCCGGAAGCACTTTGCCGCAAATTAGGTATTGGCAATGAGCAGCGCTGGCGTCTACCCAGATGGTTCTTCAAAAATAATCGAAGGTGAAAGCTCAGTAATTGATCTTGGGCCCAAGAGATACTGTAGGTATATAATGACTGCTTTTATCTGCTTTACTCAAGAGGAAATGGATAATGATTTAGGCTGTCTGAATGATGATCATAGTACATACAAGATCACCCGTGAGCACCGAAAGATACTGGATCTCTTCTTGAACGTGAAAAGAAGCTCAGGTGATAACACATTACATTATGAGTGATACCCGAAAAGCCAACTAATAGATATACTGGTTCACTACCACTTCTCCTCATCCCTCACACACAAAAGGCGTTAATAAGAACTTTTCTAATAGTGCCAATGTGTGTACTGTGAGAAGCAGAGAGTAGAATCCGTGAAAATGCTCGAGAAATAAGCTACAGTCTAATGGACACGCATTTTTAGCTCCTCGTTTTGGGTTTAAAGGAACAAGACGCCTCCGACGAAAAATCCAACTGAAGAAGAGTCTCGTTCATTCTGCTTTTCTTTCAAATGAGATAGTACAGTTATAAAGCGTTATCTGAAAAGAGCGGCTCTAGGGAAATCGGCTGACGATTATTGAAATAGTCACCGAATATTCTGAGCGCCAATAGTTCGCACCTGCTTATATGGCCGTCTCTGTACAACAAAACAGTGCCAAATATGCCCTAACGACAGAGACGGTGATTGCCATGAGCGTAGGCACAGTTTACCTAATCCCTTGCAAAGCTTGCGGCGGAAAATACATTGGCGAAATGGGTAGGCCACTCTATGTCGCTAGAACACCTGCTGACAAACGTAGTACTAAAGCAAACACCCACTAGGCACGCACAGGGCCACAGTCACACAACGAAGTGGATTTTGACATTGAAGTCGCTATCCTTGCGCAGGAGCATCAAACATTAGTGCGAAAGATTCTAGCAGCGTTTTGAATTAATAAGGCCAATCCAACTATAAACCGCAGAGAGGAATGCCTCGTAATCACTCGTGATATGAACCAGTATATAAGACTGTTGTTTTGATGGATGAAATGCATTACGAGTCTATGTGATCTTCTTGCGGTAATCTCCACTTGAACTATTCAGTGATAGATATATAAAAATCGACGAGTATGTTGATAGTCGATTTGTTCTCCTTAAACCAGACACAAGGTGCCATACCAATGTTTATTCCACAACTGAAATTTCGGCAGTTCGCCTTTTTCAGGGAACAAACAACTGAACATCTGGACTTATCCAGGCTCTGAAGAAGGCGAGCTGCCGAAACGTCAGCTGTGGGATAAACATCAATACAACACCTCTTGTTAGGCTCAAGAAGAAAATTAGGATTCAGTGGAGCCTACCGAGGTTGATAGATAGTCGTTCTTGGTAGCTGACAGTTGATTTTGTGCATGATGCGATTGACACCTGGGTCTAGCAATTGTTCTAAAGCAGTAATGGAAGTCTTTGACTGATTGGGTTGTAAACAACTTGATCTTTCCAGGCTCTGGCGAAACGTCAGCTGTTGAATAAAGAATGAAGATGATTATAACACCTCGTGTCTTGCTTAAGAATTGAGTAAGGAGTTGTTGATGGAATTTTTCAAGCGCTTCGGATAACACTTTGGCAAGACAGATGTTAGAAATATATAACATGCAAGTATGTTCTTCAAGCAACAATGTGGCTATTAAAAATACCTTTACTAAAAAATTCTTTATAATATTCCATCTTTTTGTAATTATGCTTCTAACATATAAACTTCACTCATAAGCACTAAAGCCCGCTCTAAAGTTCAATCAAGGAGTCATCCAGTTGAAGTGCAAAACGCGATCTTCATTTTGCTTCTACAGAGCTGTACACAAACTTTTTCAAAAATCAGATGAAGCACCGAAATTTGTGAGATTTCAGCTATAGATTTAATATCAGTAGTAAGGTAAAAAAAGCCACTCACAACTCCTAGTCAAGCTAATAATTCAAATTGGGTGTAAAACTCAATGTTACTTTTACTTCCACAAAAAGTTTCAAAAAAGCTTTTCGTAAACTAAACACATTACAAAAATTTTCGAAATCTAACTTTCGGATGAATACTGAAATTTTTTTCCAGCGAGAAAAGCTCCCAATATTCGTGCATTCAAAATAGATACATTTGGTCCCAAAAGGGTTAAGCAATAATTCACAAGTAGAAAAATATTTTCACGAAAACGTTAACCATTTTAGGCTATCTGATATATGTAGGTGTCGTCTGAGGTACATTGTACTTTCAAAACTTTATTGTTAAATTTGTCAAAACAAAAGGAAAACAGTAGGCGCTTGACCACATACTTGTCCGTCCTCTGGGATAACGTCTTTCTCGGTCTCACTGGAGATGATAGAGCTGCCCGGGTAGGATGAAAGAAGCTAATATATGGGTCCCAAGAGAGATTCTTCCAAAAAACAAGCTCCAAAGTTATATTTATAACGAAACTAGATTTAAATTGAAACGAAAGTAAGAATAACTGCAGATAAGTTTCTGAAACTGTTGCTTGGAGGTGGCCAGCAGCTTGAGACAAACTTGAATGCAATAAGCAACACAATATGTCTGAGTGCTGACATTCATAAATAGCGATTTGACATGACAGATACGATTTCCACTTCAGCGCATAAAATCCATTAGCCTATTCGTTCGTGGAAAGCTTGCAAGTCATCAATCAATCTCGCACTCTTTTCAAGACAAAGGAACTACGATTGTTGGCAGGAAAGTGGAGGAGTTACATATATATATACTACATAATATATATATATATATATATATATTAGCTCAGGAAGGGCAACAGTTAGAGGTGTAAAGCACGAGTGGTGGCCGTTTTAACTCACACAAGACGAACAAGTCCATTATCCCTTCTGGGAGAAGAATCGCTATCGATTGCTGAAGGAAAAGCGAGTTTGATGTGGAAAGACATGTAACTACTTTGGATGGAAATGTTGGACCAAACGGGGAGAGCTATCACGAGACTCCAAGAAGAAACGGTATCAGGTACTCAACGACAACCATGAACACAATCTTGAAAAAGCAGAATTCATTTCCACTAGGTCATTGCGTTGGCTTTTAACACAGAGGTTGACGAAATCGTGTGTTTTATATAGACGTAAGACACTTCCCCACTGAAGCGGAATTGGGACATCTACATTCCCTAATATTCTTGATGTTACTAATGTCTTTCTTCATAAATAAATTGAAAGTAATTTGAAAAAAATTTCCTGCAGTTCTGAGGAACAAAATGTTATACACAACAAAAGTAGGGTATTAAAACGAAGCGCTTTTTCGCTGCCACTTCATTTCGACGGTCTCTGGAAGCTACTGTGAACTTAAACCGTGAGTAAGTGTTTCAGCTTCTTCGCCGCTGCTTTGTCCAGATTGTTGTACAATGCTCAATACCGTCGATTCAATCGTCACCATCTTTAACACGTTGGCAACGACAAGGGTCGATTTCAACCCTTGTCGCACGCCGCGTGTGCGGCGGGGAGGCGCGGCGGCGCGACGGAGCAGAGTCTGCACTATTACGCTTTGCAATGGAAATATAGCAGTTAGTTTGAGAATCTGAGATACTGAGGGAATATTAGCGTGATAAAATGATCAAATATAATAAGAGATACTTTGGTAAAAGTTTTATATTTCAAGGAAATGCCCATGTATCGAAAAGTTATTCAAGTTTTTAACGGGAAAAGCAATTATTGTGAAAAGGAACTTATTTCCAGCTGTTATATGACTTCGTTTCTTCCTTTTTTACCCATGCTTTTCTAGCTGCCACTATGTTTGCTTTGTGAAAAGACTATTATACCCCGTTCTACAACGAAAAAGTACACGTTTTACAGTTCAGTTCGTTTTACAATTCAGTTCGTGTTAATCAACTTTACAGGGTATTTTATCCATTACAAAGTAAGATTTTGATTTCAAGAAGAGAGCTATCGATACAGAATAATAATTGTGAAGCAAATCAATGAAATGTTACAGAAAAGGCTCCTGTAGAGGGTTTATAGTAAAAAGAATGCTCATGAAATCTTCTATGTTTCAACAAACAAATCGCTTCCTACAAGGAAAAACATTTTTTCTGAATCCAGATAACATGTTTTTCTGATTAATTGAGTCAGTCATTCAATAAACTGTATAACGCCGCTTGATAGTAAGCCTAGTTTCTGAAAGAACCTCAGTACTGCGTTATACTGAAGTAGAAGATTGACGTTTCGCCTTACGATGCGTTGTTTTAACTTCACAAAGAAATTCGTTACTAGCCTTCCTATCAATTATTTTTGATTGTATGCAAAGTCTATTGCTAGGAAAGATAGTTCATCGACAGAGAAATTTCTATAAACGTACTTTTAGTAGAAACAACGCTTAGTTATTTTAAATCTTCTCTGACCATCAAAAGTGTGTAGATCCCTGTGGATTGTGTGGATCTATTCACTTTATTTATTCAACAATCAAAATACGTATAACGTACAAACATATAACATATATATATATATATATATCTTTATTTAGGCTTGCATGTATGTGCAGACACATATGTGCTACACATATGTATGCCATAGATACATATAACAACAATGATACAATAATTTGACCCAATAGAACTTTATTTCACAAATTTCTGAGTAGCATTATAACATTCTAAACAAAAATGGCTTTTACATTGACTGCACCGAATACGTGATTTTCCAGCATGATCTAAATCATGGCTGTAACCTAAATTCTTATACACCGCGTTTCTATAGCACTTGATGCAGCGTCTACGCTTTCCGCGAGACGTCTTTTCGAGGACGTGGCCAGATCTAGGGGTAGGAGGACTAGCTCATTCCAAATAGCTGACATAGATAGCCGCCTTGAACATGTTGAATTGGATATTTTATACGTAGGTGCGGCACAGTATCCATGAATTCTTGTGGAGTATGTGCGTGATAAAGTGAAGTTGTAGACATACATACTTAAAGTACGAAATTACAAATTACGAAGCTATGAACAAGCGAAATACTCTCACCATTCATTAGTCCTCCTGAGGAATAGTGATATGGCAGTTATCTGGTCAATTTGGGCCACCAGCAACTTTCTGCTATTGTACATCTCGACGACTTCAAGACTCATCAGTGACCCCCGCCCCACATTCAGCCCTGCATTGAAGCAAGGAGGGTGGCGTATGTGATGATGGCACAGTGTACTATGACACTGTACCATCACCACGTCTCAGTCGATAGATTTTTGCTGTTAGATCAAAAACTATATCAAAAGATCGACTGTTTTTAAAACCCCCAAAAAAAACATTGAATATAATTCCAAAAAAGAATGATTTAAGCTCCAAAAAGGGGTTGGTACGCCCAGGGTCATACACCGGTGTTTCGGAGGTTCGTCCTCCTCATCAGTGACCCCCGCCCCACATTCAGCCCTGCATTGAAGCAAAGCAAAGCTAACAGCAAAAATCTATCGACTGAGACGTGGTGATGGTACAGTTGTCATAGTACACTGTGCCATCATCACTTACGCCACCGTCTTTGCTTCAATGCAGGGCTGAATGTGGGGCGGGGGTCACTGATGAGGAGGACGAACCTCCGAAACACCGGTGTATGACCCTGGGCTTACCAACCCCTTTTTTGAGCTTAAATCATTCTTTTTTTGGAATTATATTGAATGTTTTTTAGGGGTTTCAAAAACAGTCCGATCTTTTGATATAGTTTTTGATCTAACAGCAAAAATCTATCGACTGAGAGGTGGTGATGGTACAGTGTCATAGTACACTGTGCCATCATCACATACGCCACCCTCCTTGCTTCAATGCAGGGCTGAATGTGGGGCGGGGGTCACTGATGAGGAGGACGAACCTCCGAAACACCGGTGTATGACCCTGGGCTTACCAACCCCTTTTTTGAGCTTAAATCATTCTTTTTTTGGAATTATATTGAATGTTTTTGGGGGTTTCAAAACAGTCCGATCTTTTGACTTCAAGACTGTTCGCGCAGGGATTTTTTTGGCAGTGCCGCGAGCTGTTGAAAGCGCTGTGACGTCTCTTCTGTCCTTGAATCGCAGAACCATGACGCCATTTTGATTCTACATGGCTTTCCACTCGTCCCTGCGTTGTCTTCCTTCAATAACCTCCTTAGGCAAGCCTTTCCTGCTCTTTCTGTATGTTCCGGTGAAGTATGTATCGCTTTGCAACAGCCTCTCAGCAAGGGCGACGGTGGAGTACCAGTTGTAGGTAAAGAGGTGTCTTCATTAAATCAAAAGATCCTCCATTACATCCTTCACGACAAAATTTGCAAATAGGTCGCTCGGTGTCGGGTCTGTGCCAGCACCTATGTACACCATCGTTTTGTGGTGTATCCGCCTTACTATAAAGTTGGAATAGCTTTGATTCAAATCTGTTTCTTTTGCAAGGCGCATACAAGCGGAATTTAATTTGTCCTCTGAATAGCACCCTCGACTCATCGATACACACATCTTTCCATGACTTGAACCGGTCCTTACAATTTTTATTGACAAGTTCCAGCATTGGTCTTATTTGTATATCTTGTCATTCACATTGTAACCCATATTGTCGCTTAGGTGCAAGTGGGTCATGATCTCGAAGAAGCGATCCGTCGACATAAGATGCGACGCTGTGGAGGCTCCCGAAAGATGCGGGCTGCTGCTCCACTAATCCTAGAGCCTTGGCAATCGCACAATGGTTTGAGGCACAAGCCCGAGAATATCATCCGTTCCTCAATCGTTGTGTCTTTCCATCCTTCCTTTTCTCCGATGACCATATATTTGGTCTGCTTAACAATCAACTTCCAAACGCTCATCATAAACAGTTCATAAAACCGATCAAAAAGTTTTCTCGCGGGCGAGACTACGTTCCATGACCAGCCAGTGGCTGTTCTTGCATTAGACGGTATATTTGGACAACTGATGTGCTTGATCTACCCAGCTGATGTTCTAAATGTAACTGCTACTGATAACCTTTACTCGAACATTTATTAGGCGAACTTCCGTGCAACACTTCTGATTATCGGCATTACAATAGTCTGCTATGAATTCTCTACATATAGGATATCTTGCATAGAACGTATAACAACTTCCACAGCAATGTACCAGATATTTTGGCAAACAATCAAATATACAAAAGAAATATGTATATATATTTCTCATGCAGCTAGTCCGACATCCGACTCATGTGTTGATGAACTTGATAAACTACCTGCATGGTCTTGTTGAGGTAAATCATGGAAATGTGAACTGGACGAGGCACAAAAAATTGCCTTAAGAGAAATCTAATGGATCGAAATACGCAGGGTACAGGAATTAGCGCTCTTAGTGTCATGACTCACGACTTGTTCTTAGGCGCATTAGAAGTTGTATGTTCATTCATTCATTTCCTTTTCATTCATTCGAAATTCGTTTGCGGTTTTGCATAAAGATGAGTTGTTGTTGATGTAGTTAATAAGATACGAATATGACCAAAATATGAATGAATATATATAGGATAACATATCAATGTCCAGTAACAGTTCGAAAGGTCATCTTATACTAGGTATCAACCTTTTCACTCAAGATTCGAAGCTTTAGGAGGAACTATTGTTAATGTTCTTATTACAGAAAGTTTCATGGATGTCTCTTCTTCCATATTTGATCATTTAGTGCAAACGAAATTTACTTAAGTAACCATAAATATCCTTACTTCATCAGAAAACTACCACAACATCATTGCGCGATCAGGCGCGGCGCGATGAGCAGGATTTCAACGTCGTTGCCAACGTATTAAGGAGATCGCAAAGAAGCTAACCTTCCACTGGACCTCAAAGACCGGCCTGTCTCTGTAAAACCTGGTGAGGTTTTAAGCGTTATACGGCATATAGCTAGTTACTTCAATAGAATTTAATGATTTGATGTGATAGAGAGGAACACTCCACAACTATTAGCTGAGTACACATTTGGATGCAAAACATTTATGGATGACAAATGCGGAACAATAGAACGAATGAAAGCGGCATCAGGATATAAGGAATATGCGAAGAAGGGTCATATAAGTGAGAGATGAACGTAAGGTTTCTAGTAAGGGCCAATAGGAAGGTGAGTGATTGTATTAGAGATCCTGCTCACCACGAACACATTGCTGACTCCATCTCGCTGGCGACAACTAATTTCCCATCTATACAGGTTGGGAAGTAGGTATCAAACTCGTGTGGGTCACACTCACTCTCTTAAATATACATGGGAATGCTCAAGTACGAATATTGCAGGAATCTAGAAAGAAGCGAGTTGATCAGCATTTAATGACGTTTAATACGGAGACCAAAATTTTCAAATAGCAACTAATCATAAACGCAAGATTCGTAATGGTGGATGCGAGAAAATGAGCAATTCAGATGTAAAAAGTGCAGGGATCCGCACAGTGCATGTAAAGGCAGATTACGTAAAGTAGAGAAATTAGAGCCAACACAGTAGAGATTGACACACCTCAGTGATTTGCTTACTGAGCTATAATTCACGGAACACAGATCTGTTTCTGAGGATGGATCTGAACCGCGTGTCGGCTTATCGTGAAGGGAGTTGTTCAGGGCTTGCAAATTGTGGTACGTAATGGCGGTTTGTTGCTTCAACAAAGTCTTAAAAGTTCATCAAGATTTTTACAATTTCTCGTGACAACATAGACGGCAGGCGGTACGACGAAAGACTACGCCGGATCTCAGAGCAAGCACATAGTAGCACATAAATATATGATACATAAATCAATGTAGAAAATAATGACAAATCAACTTTTTTTGAAAATTTTATTGGGTTATCCCATAATTTCCTTTGCACTAATGCTTCATTCAATTTTTTTTATTTCAAACTGAGTTATTACCATAAGGTTATGGTATACTGGAGAATAGGTTCTTTTCGATTACAGAGGGACAAATGAATATTCGACCTCATTCGCTGGGCAAAATTTTTTCATAGAAGTGTCACCAATTGTTTGAAAGCTTGAATCTCTGACTGGAGCCATACGCAACCAGTTTTTGAAAAACCCTTTTACAGTGCTGTGGAATTCAAAACAATCATGTTTCACACGCGTGTATTTTTCGTCTGATAGAGTCTTTCTTTGGACATTTACTGATCGTTTGATAGCGTAATATTTGCTGATTCCAACGCTTCGCTTATATCCGGACGTTTCTCTGGAACGCAGCAAGGAGAACATGACTGGCTCACAAGCGCGATCAAGGTGGCCTTTAGCCAATTCACGGGCCGCTGGGTGAGGCGGCACTGGAGGTTGCGCAAAAGTCTATCAATTTTCGACTGAGCTTATGCTAGCGCAATCTCTATCATTCAGTTAGGAATTCTCCCTCCGCTTCAAAGGGAAACTCCAGATAAAACATACGATTCTGCTACAAAAAGACTTCAAATATTTTCATTCTGCCATGAATACAGATAAATCAGTCATCATTATTTCCACTTTGATGGAATTTAGGAGCCGAGAACGTTCTAATTGCCTCCAAAAGTTACTCGAAGATATTTCGATACCACGAGATTTTTGCTGTAGGTTCATAAGCTCAAAAATTGATCGATTATTGCGTCAGCAGACCTTGCTGCCTCAACCACCAGTCCATGAATTTGGCCAAAGACCACCTTGCTTGCGCATGTGGATCAATCTTATTTCGTCTGCTGCGTTGCAGAGCAACGGTTTTTCCAGGATATAAGCACATCGTTGGAATTAGCAAACATTACGCTAGCAAGTGATTACTAATATTCCAAAGAAGAGCTCAGTCCGGTGATAAATATGCGACACTAGACATTTTCTTCTTTAACAACGTCAAAAAAGGCTTCTGCGAAAATAGGTCATGTGAAGCCGTAGCCAGAGAATTAAGCTTCAGAATGACTACTAACATTCCTATGAAAAGTTCTTGTACAGCAGATGGGGTCGAATATTCACTTGACTCTTTCATGACGAAGAAGAACCGAGAATGTTTTAGTAGCTTCAGCCAGAGATTTGAATACGGTCCTAATGCCAGCGCTCGCGAACTAAATAAAATGCCTAGTGGTTACCTCATGCATGCGTTGACCGGTCACGGTCGCGCTAGGCATGTGACCATCTGTGAAAGTATTCTGTTGAGATCGCACAGGCACAATTTCTTCAAGTCGATTAGCACTGTGGATGAGTTTTGGGTTTACTACAAGTACAACACGTATCACGCCTACTGTATCTCACGACGGAGACCCGTCTGCTCAACCAAAGCCCATGTCCCGTGATCGAAAGATGATGCTTTCTGGAATCGTCGAGGCATGTTATTTTGACTGCTCGACAACAAGGAGACGCCTACGGGAACAACTTCGAAAATTGGTCGCAGAAGTGCAAGAGAAGCGTTCGAAATGACTGAGTGTTGCCCTTTTCCTAGGAAATACTAGACCTCACATTCCAAAGTCGACTCGCCACATTTTGAATTACCTGGGCCGAACCACGGCACCACATCCGCCGTATAGTCCTGATATTGCTTCAACAAAGTATTATCTCTTCCGTGCCTTGAAACAGCATCTACAGGAAAAAAAACTTGAAGACTACTAAGAGAACAGAAGTGACCTCACCGTCTTCATTGATCGCCAGTCTCATTCTTCTTGAGAGGAAGGCATCTAATCTTCCCCCAGCAAGTGGTTGCATAACATACATCATGATAGTGATTATATTGCGCACTGATTGATTTGTTCAAATAAATAACAACTACATTGACAAAAGGGTCGAAATACGTAAGAGTTAATGAGACAATTGATCGTGATAGGTAGAAAGGGCGTTCTAGTGCCTGCAGTATGTTACAGAGAACATGATTTCGAAAGCCGTTGAAAAAAATCGCCCAAATAATTCCGTTAGCAACACTTTAGCTACGATTTTTTGCCTATATTACTATCTCATCTAACGCTGGTCTCTGTTAGAACTCGAAAATCGCACTACGTTTGATTGAAATACGTTGCATAAAGGTGAAACCAGAAGAGCTAGCTACGCCAATTCACTGACATGGCCCTTATTACCTGCGCAAAGATCTCGCCATGAAACGTCGATAACCAGGCTTCATTTTATACTTAAACACTGTTCATATCGCCATCTCACAAAAGCTTCTATCATTTCGACTGCCTACCATTTTCTTTCAAAAACGTAGTCGCAGAATTTCATTTCTCATATGAAATGTTGTTGTCCTAGAGGAAATTGGAGCACAAAGCAGGAAACTGTTTTTGCCGCAACCCTGCACTTAACTTTGCTTCAAACGCCTGACTTAGGTGAGCTCGCATGAGAAAACGTTCGTTGAGCGTGAACATCGTTACGAGCTGGCCATACTTGGATGGGCCGTCTTCAAGGATAGTGCTAGCCTCAGCATAGTTTTCATTCACTTCTCTCTCGCGCAATTGTCGTCCACGATGGTGGTCTGCTTTCAGACATGGTGACATGCGCGAGGCCCATTCCGTAATTCGAAACTCTTTGTCATCTGGGAAGTAGATGACTGCTGTTAGTCACAAACCCATCCGCTCGACTTTTGGGTGGCCTTTCAAGAGATAACTTATATTCTCGTGGAGTCCACGCCACTGTTCTTTTTGTCCAACTGTCATTCGATCTGCTTGTTATGTGAGTGTGCTTCGCCATCGATGCATCTATTTCTAGATCATGAGTATGGGATAGTTTTCGAAGATCCAAGATGCGCAAGCCGGCAATACGTTGTGAGCGCCGTCTGAATTTCGGACTTCGCTCAAGCGTTTTGCCGGTTATACATGGATTTTACGACGTGGTTGTATTATCAGTGCACGTCTCTTTGCATAACAGAGCACTGATGCTGGATAAAACAGGTAAACACGAAGTTTGGGGTCCGTTGTCCGGTCGGTGGCCTCTTTCAGAGGCCCAAATGCGGCCCATACCGCTCTCTTTCTTCTGCCTAATCTCCCCCCTGTTGTTTTCCATATCATTGAACGTACAAGATGCAACACTTACGATGTAGTCACCTTAATCAGAGCGTCATCCAAGTAAACTCACTCATTTTCGCATCAAAGATTCTTCATGACCTGTGTCTTCGTTCTGTTTACTCGTAGACCAATCTTTTTTTCCGCTTCTTTAAGTCCATTGAGCATCGTCTCTGCATCACTGGTACTTTTCGAGAAGATGAAGACGTCATCCGTGAAACGAAGGTTTCTTAGGAATTTTCCATCAGTGAGCTTTAAATGACTTCGCTCAAGCGTTCTGCCGGTGATACATAGATTCCATGACGTGGTTGTCCCAATCGAGCGACTAAATCAACCATTATAGTGCAGCATTGAGCGACTTTGGCGATATAGTGTTGCCCTGTCGAACCCTTCTTCCTCCGGGTAAATGAGAGGTCGATCGAAAAGCCTTAATTTTGTGCTGTATTTCGATCGCAGTCCGCCGATGTTTGTATATAAGACGGATCTATACCATAGTCGACAAGCGCTAACAGGATCATTTCGACGCTATCAAAGAGTTTCTGATAGTCAATGAAGACTAAAATAAGAGGCATACGGTATTTCTAGCAGAGTTCATTTACCCGTGACAAGGTTTGGATGTGGTCTATGCAGCTGAATCTCTTTCGGAGTCTCGCTTGCTTAAGTGATTGTGGCAAGAGGACGATCTTCGTGAAAAGCTTGTAAGCGACTCTTGATAAGCATATTGGACGGTAGCTTCGAACATCTCTTCTGTCACCTTCCTTGCCACAAATCTCGGATTTTTCTTTCTCAAGGTGTGATGTCACATATATTTCGAGAACTACATTCGATTGTTGTCACCAGCTTTGAGGAAGTCGGCAGTGATATTATCAGGCCCTGGAGCTATACCTCTTTTCATGCTCTCAGTCATAATCCGAACCTCAGTGACTAGGCTCACGAGTGGTTTTTCGCCAGGGGGGATTCTGAGGCCCGCGACAGTGACTTGGAGCAAGAAGGTTGGTGCAGAACTTCCATTTCTTAATTCCATATCATGCAGGATGTAGTAATGACTCCACCATCATTTATCAAGGCGGATGGCGGAACACCATAGCTGCAAAGGGCTCGGCGGCATTTCTTCGAACTAGATCTTTTTCCAGCTGCTTCTAATAATTTCTTTTCCTATACCAATCTAAATTCTCGTGCAAGCATCTTCTTCAGCTGGCATTCATTATCAGCCTAGTTAGGTGTGTTGCAGAAGAATCAAGCTCTAGTTCTTTTTTCTTTTATAACATCTAATTGTTGATAGTGGAGATGCAATCCGCCTTTTTTGGTATGGGGAACAGATGCTAGTTAACCACAGGTTTTAAGTGCATCGAAAAGCATCTCTCAGTCTTTGGCCTGGTCTTCCTTTATCTGCCAGTTGTATGAGAAGGGACCTCTATTGAAAACATCTCCGTCGAACACGACTTGTCTCGCTTCTCTTGGATGAGGGCAGCACTTTCTGTTCCAGAAGTGCTGACTATATGACTGCGAGAGAATGTTGGGGGTGAGGTGCGACTCCTCGCGTGCTGAACAAGCCTCACAGCCACTCGGCCATGGCGTCTTTTCTGTGTATCCATCCAAGTTATGGTTCATTCTTCTATCGAACTCTTCAAGAAGAACTGTCGCCGTATGTGATAGAAATGGATGATGAATGGATAGTTGTTCAGATTGAGCATATGGGCATCCACTTCTCTGGAGGCTTTTTTTTTCTGGCTTAACCCATCATTACAATTTGCTACGCGGATCGCAGGACTACCTGCATTCGATTCGCTCCATCGCAGTAACCTTCCACAAAGACAATTGCTTGATTACTTCACGTGCTATTTCGATTGCTGCTTAAGGAATTCATCTGCTTCATAAATTTTGTAGACTACTGGTCGAGACAATTCTCGTTCTGATCCCAAAGATAGTCGAGTAGGGGCATTCTTCATGACGATTGTTAACTTGTTTCAAAAGCGTGACGAAGGACGGGATCGAACCTGCGTGTTGCTTTTCACTGCATCACTAACCGTCCCGGGGCAGAGCTACCGTGTACGTCATGACGTCACCTGACCACTGCAAATTAGGGCGCCAGCTTCCACGTAGTGTCCGTAACTTCACACAACTCTTCACACACGACGAAATAAATGCCTTGACAATTCACCTCCATAGATCACCTCACATTGCAATGTTTATTGATTGACGATCTCCTGGCAGGTGTCTTTGGCGTTGTCTCCTCATCGTTTACAAATATTGATACTTTTCTGTTAGACGGCGACAAATTCATGAATCGATCTCATTCCCTGGATAAGAACTTTTCACAGGAGTGTTAGTGATCATTCGAAAGCATAAATCTCCAGCTTAAACTCTACGTGCTCGGTTTTCTAAAACACCCTTTCGTAAAGTTGTAAAATGCAAAATAAAAATACGTTTCACACGACCGCGCATTTTTTCTCTTATCTCGCTTATATTTCGCTGGACAAAACTCCTTCTCTAGGCTGCTAGTAATCTTTCGATAGCACAAGTTTCGCACAACTCAGAAATGTACTTGCTTTCTGGAATAGTTTTTTGTTAGCGCTATAGGAGAAAGAAAACATTTGTGTCTCGCTTTCGCCGGACAGAGTTCTTTCTTTAGTGCGTTCGTAATCATTCGATAGCGTAGGTTTCAGTGATTCCAACGCTGTGCTTGCTTTCTGCGAAAGACCGTTTCATTGCAGTGTAGCACGTAAAATGAGATGGAGCTTCAAATATTCGGCGAGCTTGTTTACCGGCCAACTCGCGGACGATTTGGGGAGGGGCGGGGCAATCGATCGATACCCTAACCCTTGGTGTGTGGGTGCAATTTGTTTTTAATTGCGAATTTTTTCTCCGCCCTTGAAAGAAACTCCAGATAAAACGATTGAATTGGATACTACGAAAATTCCTGTGCATGTCACATGCTTTTTGTGCTTCCAGCGAATTATACGCGTAGAGAAAGACGAAGAGGTGGGCAATTTCAAATTTGGTCTACAGCGTTATAAAAGTGTTTTGGAAAACCGCCACATACTGCCTAGCCGGAGATTGAAGCTTTCGAATGATTACTAGCACTCCTGTGAAGAGTTCTTTGTCTAGCGAATGGGGTGTATTTTCATTTGTCGCCGCCTAAGATACAAGTGACAAAACATGACTCCTCCGTTATTTTGCGGTTCAAATATTCGATCAATACAAAAAGTTTCATACTTAAGTTTATTCGAATATATTTTGTTCATTAACAATAACATTTTCCCAATTTTCGAGTAGTTTGTGAATGTCGTTGAAGAAAAATTTGGTATGTAAAATCGGTGAGATTTTTTTCAATTGCTTAATTTGCAATTTGTATTTGGTATTCAAGTGGTGATCTGACGGTGCAATACCGAGAGAGTAAGGCGGTAAGGTAAAACCTCCGAAAACCTCCTTTCTCAGCTTTTTTATGACGTTTTTCGATCAGCCTTTGCAGCATGAGGTCAAGCGTTATCATGCAGTAAAATCGTTATGTCATACAACCAATTCGAATAGTTTTGTTTGCAATTCATGGTTTGATTTGGTTAATTGTTCTTGGTAAAGTGTTGCGTTAAGCGTTTTGCCAGATTTCAAGAGCTCGTAGTAGAGGACGCTTTTTTGATGACATCAAATGCACACCCAATTTCTTTCCGTGAATCGTTTCCGTTTTGCAGTCGATTTAACTGGTTGTCCGGGTTTGGTCCATGATCGTTTTCCCTTTGTATTGCCAAAACAAAATTCTTTTTTCGTCTCCGGTCCATATGCGATGCAAAAAAGTCTTCCTTTTTTGTTGGCGGCGGTTTTCTTTATATTAAACATGAGAAGTACTGCTTTTCGCAAATAGCCCTTTTTCGCGTACAGAAGTAGTCGTCTTCAGGGTCCTACAAAAACATCACATGCCCATTCTTATTTAGAAAATATAAGAATGTAATGTATTATAATATAAAATATAAAAAATATTGAAAGAAAATAAAGAAAGTAATATAAAAACATATAAATAAATATCGTTTTTAACGCATTCTCGATTGAAAAGAAAATATCTTGCACATTTCATAATTTATTTGAGCCAACATGTCAGTGGTCTGTTAAAGGGCTCTTGTAGAGCGCGATACGTGCGTTTCGGCCTTGCAGCCTCGTCAGTCATGGACGCCTTTCGTCTTTAGCCAAGCCTCTCGGGATCCCCTACAGACCCGTATAAAGAAGTAGGCGACGACGAACGATTTACAGAATCGCCGTCAAGTGAAAAATCATAGGATCGGCAGTTATGAGATATATTGAAATTTGGGCGTAATACTGATAAAACACTCGAAATAAAAGATGCATATTACAAAAATACCAGCCAAAAGCAGTCGAGTGTCGAAAATTGTCTTTTTAGTGATTTATTTCACTTGCAGTCACGTACAAATTGTATGTCTTCGCGTACTGTATGTAAGAGGATATGGACCGTCGAGAGGATTGGCTTAAGAAGAGGGGTTCTGCCCGACTGACGAGGCTGCTCAGGGCCCACACAATCGTACCGGGCTGCACAAGAGCCCATAACAGACAACATGGCATGTTGGCTCAAATAATAATTATAAGATACATCGAAAGTTGAGCGTTGGCCCTAATAAAACAGTCGAAATAAACGGTATAATATTGCATATTTTTATTTTTACTATTATTGCAACAAAAAAAGAACAGCGTAGTCATATTTGTACATCTAATATACTAAAGCAATTTGCTGACGTATCGTGCTTCGTTATCGATTGATTTTTGATCTCCGATGGACGACTATTGAATGTCCGCGTTGTTTCAGGTGTCCGTTTTTGGACTGTGTCCTCCTCACGTTAAGAACTATTCATTCGCATTTATGTCGATTATTGTCACTTGAAGTATTTAGGAAGCAGGCTTATGGTAGGCTGATATGAAATGAATTAGGATTTCCAATAGAATGTCTTCTTATGTCAAGCTAAATCCTCATACTATGATTTCACAGAAAGAAATCAAAGAGTTCGGTGCTTGGTCGGAGCAAATCAGCTCATCTGGTCGAAAGTACTTCTATAATCGCGACACAGAGGTTTGCTTTGCTCCTTTGTTTTATTGTTCAATAAACTGAGTAAAACATAGTAGGATTCTCTTCTGTTATCGGGAAGCAAATGAGAAAAACGGCTCCTTTTGCTGGACAAAGAATTTTCATTTCGCTTTCAGTAATTATTTAAAGCTTAAATCTGTGGCTACTGTGCTACGTGGCCATTTTTTGCAAAATTTTCAGGCGCCGTAAAAAATGGAAACATTTTTGTTGCACACGCGCATATTTCTCGCAGCACAGAGCTGCTCCCTGAAACCTTGAGTAACCATGATAGCGTAAATTTCGACGATTCGAACGTTGTGCCTATCTTCTGGACAGATCGTTTCTGTGCACTGCAGCAGGCAAAATGAGATTGACTTCAAACACACGGGCATTCATTTTTGGTTACTGTCTGAGCTGGAGGAGGTGAGGCATGGGGCTACCCATGCTTCAATATGGCGATCGATCGATTGCGCTAATGCGTTCACATGTGGCGCACAATTTTGTTATTAATTTAGGAATTTCCTCTCCTTTTCGCAAGAAACTCTAGATAGAACTCATGAGGTGATATACTATAAGATTTCCTCTACACGTTCATACGTTTTTTTGTGCTTGCACCGAAGAAAAATCAAAAGGAATGTAAAATATAATTTCATCTTGAATGCCACAGTGGCAGCTACATAGCGTACTACCCAGAGACTTAAGCTTTTGAATGATTACTAGCGTTCTTTCGAAGAAATCTTGACCAGCAAAATGCGTGTTTCTCTTCATTTGCTCGTGACAGCAGAAAAGAACCCATACCTAGCTAAATAAGCGTGATCATTCATGTAGCATACTGACAGCAATATAAGTTATTGTTTAGCTAACACGATTCATTTTTTCTATTGTTTTTTAGTATATTTGCTTCTTTCTATGGGGATATTTTCATATCCTTAGGATATATTGTTATATCTCCAATATTCGTGTGTTTCGCTACTCTATAGCTCCATCTTCGGCTTACTACTATTCATTTATCATGCACCCACTTGAACCCACTCGAGTTACTTCACTATCATTGGAGTCGAAAGTGATAAAGGTGATACCCTTGATAAAGATGTATTAGGTTATAGAGAAAGTGATGGGCTTTTGTAAATAACTGGAAGTTTATGCATAAATTCCAAACAAAATAAACATAACTTTTCTTCAAAACAGAGGCCCCATTTTTAACGACTTTCTGCTATCGGTTCGCCAAGTTTGGGTCTGGCCGAAGTCAACCATCCCTTCGACTTTGAATCAAAGAACCGGTGACGTGCTTCTTCGACTTCGTCTTTAGTTCTTTGTTCTTCATTTTTGTTGGACGTCCTGGGCGAGGCTTGTCTTCGATGTCAAGACCTGGGGCACCTAGAAGCGTTGAAACCAGCGTTTAGCAGCAGATTTGCTTGTTGTGCCTTCCGCTTCAACTTCGTTGATTTCACCGACTGCAACTCGCTGCGAAAGACCCTTTCTCCAATAACGACGCAATAAGGCGCGAACTTCGATTGTGTCGTTGAACATGGCGGAGGCTTGTAATGAAAAGAAAGTCAAGACGAATAATATCTAGGGCTTCAGTGGGGAAATCTCGCATGAAAATTTGTGATATTCCCATTATATGCATGGAAGTTATCTCATGCTTAACAAAGTGCCTCACAGTACTTTCGTTGCAACAGCAGTAGCTTTACAATCTGTGATCTTTTGTTCTTATTGTCGTTCTGAGTGCAAGTCAACTATGGTCTTTTTCAAGTTACGAAATTCATACTAGCGTATTCCCAAATTTCTAACTGAGCAGTCTCCTGCTCTTGTGGATTGGGGCTGCTTGGCGTCTAGAATTTTTCTAGGGTAGTAGCTATTGGTATCACTCCATCGATAGACCAGGAAAAATATACAAATTTGTTCTTTGTTCTACATACATAGCTCGTTACTGCGTTATAGTATCAGTTGTCGTTCATCAATTTATAACAATAACAGGATTCTGAAAAACCAGCGAAAATTTTCCCATATTCTAAAGGATCTCAGCCGAACTGTAAAGTGGAAGTTTTCAGGTTTCACAATGGGAGAAACCAAAAGAATGGCGAGATTATGAGCTTGGACTTGCGGAACAAGAGCGATTAGCTGCAGAACAGGAAAGAATTCAACAGCAAGTATGTCTCTGCATTATATAATTAGCCATGTGGTATTTACTTACTTCATAAGTCATTTTTCTATATAGAGACTCTTTTTTTTTTCTTTTTCTGCCGTATATAAGTTTTTAATTTCTTCTCTAGGCTTTCTTTGAATGCTATTTTAGGTGCAGCATCAACAGCAACCTGCCGTAGTTCCACCTCCACCCATATTTATGACGCCTCCTCCATTTGCTTTTCCACCGCCGTTTGCTCCTCCTGGATTTGCTGTTGGCCCTATGAATGGTGAGTGGATTCCTTCAACTGCAGCCACTATAATTTTTTTCAGTTTCAAGAAGTTACCCGCAAAATTTAGTGTTTATTCTCTACAGTTGTGATGAGTGTTTTTCAGAGAAATCTGTAGATTCCTTCCGTCCTTGCTTTTCAGCCCCGCCACCTCCTTTCCCTCCTTACAACCAATTCCAACCGCCACCAAACATACCATATCCGATACCACCGCGAATCAGTACCACGATCAGTGGTCCGATTAACACGTCGTATGTTATAACATTTTTCTTTTTCTGTGTGTGACTTCTTTTCTTCACCAAACTCGTACAGTGAAATTTGATTCCAGCTTTCCACCACCGCCACATCCTCCTGCAACGTCATCCCCTCGTGTAACTCAAGGTTTGCCACCTCCACTCATACCTCCGATTGTTAACGTATCGTAAGTAGCTTTTTATTTAAGGCATTTCCTGATTATCTTCAGAGTGTCAGCTTATACAATGTTTTGAAGTCATCGAGTTATTTATTCGAATTTATTCCAGGACAATACCTCTATCTACACATGTTAACGCACACTTCTCTCCACTTCAATATTCAGCGCCGCCGCCAACACCCGGTAGGAAATCCGTATGTTCTTCGAGAGTATTTTAGATATGATATGAATCATTCTCAAAGACGAATTCGGGCAGTTCTGCCTACACTTAGACGTTACTTACCATGACAGATTTTAATGTAATTGCTTTCGTTTCTGTTTCGCTTTATTGTTGACCGTTTTGTGCAACTTCGTATTGCTCTTTCTTTTTGGAACTTTACTCAGTTTTCTGAAGATTTTGTATCTAAGAAAACGAAATTTCAATCAGAATCAGTTTAGAGATATAATGATTGAGTGCTGAACAAGGTTTATAGCTGTTATTCCACTCTGTTTTATATAGGAGTTCCACCATTGCTGCACGCCATCAATCCACCACTACCTGCTCCTCCACCTCTATTTACCTCCGTGCCGCCACCGTCGTCGTCTATTCCACATCATGACAATCACATACACCATTTGGCACCAGGTCGTGCTATCCAGTCACCACAGGCCTCACAGCAGCAGCAGCAGAACCATGCCCGTCCACCGTCAATCCCAAGAGATCGAGCGCACGTCGACCGATCTCCGAGAGCGACACCACCGTCGACTCGACACAGTGCTCCACCACCAGCTACTGGCGTTTCCCAACAGCCAGCACCACCGACTAAGACTGAGTTGTCAGTGAGTTCGTTCGTTTATTTTGATACTTCAGTATGTTATTGCCGATTGAGTGGTGTGAATAAGTGGCTTATTTTTGGCTCATCAGTTTTTGCATCTAATACAGTGAGAGTGAAAGCATCGTGAGGAGCATTATGGGTTTTTGAAGAACAATATTTGTCCGGTTTTTTTTTCGGCAACTGATAAATAGTTTTGCTCTATGGTGGTGCCGTAAATTAGGTGAACAATTTAATTCTAGTGTTTTTTTTTTCGCTGATATTCTCTATAGCAAAGTGGAAGAGCATAGAAGATATTCATTATTTTGAGTTTGGATAAGGTGGATGAGGCGACAGCCAGTCAGTACAATCAAATGTTCACCACCTATGGAGTAGATGAATAGTTACAAACAGTTGAAATAAACTTTGATGACGGCACCATAATCATTATCGGCTGTGGCGCGTGATTCCTTCTTCAACAGATTTTTTCTTTGTTTCGGGAAATACTTCAAGTTGCTTGTACCATTCTGATAGATCATGTTTTTTTTTCTGCAAGTTTTTTTTCCTTTTTTTGCGTATGTAACTCTTATGTTCAAAAAATTCTGAATATGAAGTTCAATTTTATTTTCGTTCTCACAATGTGCTATGAAAAACTTTTCGAAACCAGTTTACGCTTCAAATTCGTCGATATTTGGGCTGTCGAGCGAGTCTAGTGGAGTCCAATAAAAGCGATCCCCGGACTTTAGTTGAGCAATTAAGAGATACCGAGTGTGAAACACAATTTTATTTTTGCTGGCGGCGTACTACAAAGGCCTTTTTGTAAACTGGGCAAAGTGTCGGAATTTGTGAGACTCAAACTTTTGAATGATTATTTAAATTCTAGATGAAAAGCTTTGTTCATCGACGGAAGGCTGAAAATTTGAGGGTAATAGTGACTCTCATCGTGCGCAAAAGGCTAACTTGTCTGTAGCAAAGAGTGTTTGCACAAATTTGGTGTCTTAATATTCAATGCCTGAATACTAGAGGAACGGAAAATGAGCAGTGAAAAGGACAATTCCCACGACATTTTTCTAATGAGACGACATGAATTTTAGGCAAAGTTAGCTTTGAATAATGTGCAACATGAGTGTTTAGTGAGAACATAACATCAAATTTAGGTTTTAGAAGCAAATTGAATTCTCGTTGAATCCTATACGGAGCGTGATTTAAATGTGCATTTCTCTTAGGGCATATTCATGACGTGTGATTTAGTCATTAATTTTAGCCTCCTGTTGTTAAAAAGGAGATTCGCGAAAAGCAGAATGCACAGAATGGCTCGGCGACACCAAACCGCAATCGTTCAAATACTGAGGCTCCATCTCTTTCGGGTCCTTTGAAGAGAGAGCTGACAAGCAGTGAAGAGAGTAAAGAATCGACACCGTCACTGAACGTGGAGACGACAGATGACAGTAAACCTCTTGCAAAAAAAGTAAGGAAAAATGTTTATTGACAGTTGGAATCTACAACAAAAGCGATAGTAGTTTTTTCTTTCTTTCGTAGTTACAATCAATTTTTCAGTTTTACGCTCACAATATTTCCAAATTTTCTTCAGACATTACTTCCTTTTTTCACTTACGCCTTAGTTGTCAAGAGATTTCCAATGGTTTTTTTTTTCTTGAGGTTCTACACATTCCAGGCAAAGGAAGAGGACACCGGCACATCTTGGAAGACATTTTACAATGCCGAGCTTGCTCGTCAGAAAGAAAATGAGTTGGGTTTGGATATTGACCCTGAATTGGTCAGTCATCGTTCAGTGACAATGCGAATTTCTTTTGCATATCACTTATCATGTCATACTGGAACACCTCGATTTAATGTAAATTTTCAGCGTGAACTTGTGGCGCAATCGTTGACATTGGAAAACAAGCTTGGAGCTGAGGTTAGATGACAGATTACATTTACTTTGTAATGTATAGTTTCCAACTTGCACACTTTTATAGCTCATCAAAATAAAAGTTGCTGCTGCACTAGTCGCTGTGCAGGAGAACGAAGTTTGTATCTGTAATGCAAAAATTCAGAGCTTGAGAGTAAGTTCTTTGTTACTCTAGTCACACTTATCACTGCATCATGGATTTAATGCCACTCAGTTTGAAGACCATTTTGAAGTACAGTTCTTTTTTTCAGGAGCAACGACATGAGCTGGAGCGTCTACAATCTCGTCTGATGGCTCCGGCCGTGGTGACCATGCCCGATTTGAATTCGAGGACTTGATCGAGTGTTATATATATATATATATATATATATATATATATGTATATATATATATATACATATATGTGTGTATATATACATATATACATATATATACATATGTATATACATATACATATATATCGTCCAATTGCGTCGATGAACAAAATATCATGTAGGACAATCACGAAAATGAATAGAAAATCCCTCTTTCGAATATAACTTCTTTCTTATTGCGGGTGTTTTGTTGTAAGAAAATCAAAAGTTCCATGTGCGTTTTGTCTTAGTGCCGTAATTAGAAGGGAAATCAAAGTGAGTACAAGTAAATATTTAAATTTACTGTAAGAGGTGAATGTATATTGCGAAAAGCTTTGATGTACTTTTGACATGTTAATCTTTGCGAAGATCAAAGTGGATGTTTGTAAATTACGAAGACCTTCCACCTTTTTGACGTGTATTGTATCTTGTATGCTGATATATGTTTACGTAATTGTCATATGCGCAAAAAATGAAGTATTTCATTCATTCTGGTTTTCTTATGTGTAGTACCTTCACATATGTGACACGATGCTACGTATTACGCAGATTTTAGCAATTGCGTTCAATTCGCATCCCGGAATTGCTCTGTTAGATCGCGCTCAGAACTCCAAAAATAGCAGTCGACTGGTGAATTGTAGGAAGCCCAAAGCTCAACACTTGAACTTCAAGCTCGTGATTACCCTTTTTGGGGCTCACATGTTGCCCACTACATTATCGATGCTCTTACTTTGCCTTTCAATTAGCCAAATTTTAACTGTGTTAAAAAGATTGAGTTTGATGTGAGAGGTCAAGAAAACATGCTATAGTAAATCCTTACCTTATTTATAACGAAACCCGCTTTTCGATTAGTGGAGATGATTTCGCAGTTACCATACCATTTTCGTCTTAAGAGTTTTGTTAGTTTGTGGAAGACACTCTGCTCTACC
Source organism: Parelaphostrongylus tenuis (assembly GCA_019055375.1). Lineage (NCBI taxonomy): Eukaryota > Metazoa > Nematoda > Chromadorea > Rhabditida > Metastrongylidae > Parelaphostrongylus > Parelaphostrongylus tenuis. The sequence continues at coordinate 73,807 of JAHQIW010006092.1, forward strand.
GCCTCAGTTATACATGCATTTCTCTTTAAATACTTTTTTGCTGTGAACATGTTTGAAACTAAAAATTTCAAGATGTTGACGACGTAATTTGATAGTTTGCTACATAGTAGCGGCAGCTGTAAATACATGAATACACGTTGAATTCACCACTTCATCCCAACAGACAATCGTTTGCTGGTCAAATTTCTTTCGTATTCGAAGTGCAGGCTTTTAAACGAAAGAAAAAAAGAGACGAAAAAGGTCTCATGGACTCAAGAAGACGGAAGTTTTATCCCGGCATAATAACCCTTGCAATCGGCAGCATAATCGACATCGCCAGCGGCGTGCGATTTTCGTTCTATCACAAAGATGTAGCGCTGTGATAGAATAAAATTTTTCTCTACAAGTCTGTATACTTTTTGTGCATATTCAACACCTATATGCAAAGAAAGTTCGGATATGAATTGTGATTTTATTAGCGATCTCACAGTGCGCTATGAGAATCTTTTCAAGACCAGTGTGAGCATCGAATTTTCCGAGGTTTTGGCTATCCAATGGGCCTAGTTTAGTTCCATAATAAGCGACCAACAGAGTTCAGTTGAGCAATCAAGGCAAACCGAATGTGAAACAATTTTATTTTTACTGCTACAGCGTACTACAAAGGCCTTTCTGAAAACCAAGCACAGTGTCGAAAGCCCGAGATTTGAGCTTTTGAAGGATTACTCCACTCTAGATAAAGATTTTCGTCCAGCGAAGAAAATCTGTGAAATTTTAAGGGTCAAAATGACTCTCATCGTTCTCAAAGAGATAAAATAACTGATAATATGGAGAATGAACTGTAGATCGCAGCGTTTTTTATTGTATGAAGATATGGTGAACAGGTGAAGCTACTAGGGCAAACATTCCCATCTATTTAACAGAAACACGCTGACGCTACATGTATCACTCCTCGGTTGAACCTCACCCTCGAGAGGCCGGTCGCATGGCTCAGTGCCAGTGGGCGGCGTCGTTGTGCAAGGATCTCGTATTCAAAACTAGCCCTGCTCGTGATGATGTTCTAACTGAGCTCCAAAGTTACTTGACGACAACTAATCTACTCTGAGGCATGTTACTAGTTACGCATTTTTGTTTTGGATTTATGATTCAATCACGTGCGAAGAAGCTGGCCGAGTGGTTGTGATGCCCGTCGAGCTCGTATTTCGACGCTACTTTACGAACGCTCAGGTAACTCTGAAGCGCTAGTGAAAGCTTCATTGTGAAGAAAATAGTGTGTGAAATCATGAGGTAACAAAACAATTTCGATCTGACATACTAATAATTTTATGTGATTTCTTATTTCACTATGTCCTCGATATCGAGGCTGTAAGTGTGGATACCGTATTTCCACGCTCCTTTACGAATGCTCAAGTAACTCTGAAGCGTTTACTCTGAACGTTTAATTATGAAAAAGGAAAGAGAATATCAAATAACGGAACATCTTTGGAACAAGTTGCGAAAAAAATTCCTGTCCGTGGAGAAATGTATGTAGAATGTCGTGTACCAGCAAAAGTGTACGCCGTATGAAAGAGGTTTATTTGAATATATGTAGTGATGAAGTGAAAATTGTGATTCCAGTCACAGCCTCGGCTCAACTCAACATCATATCAATCTATGGTTTTAGAGTCATATCGTTGGCAGGTGATTGCTGAAGCTAGCGAATGGAATGAAACACGATTGAGGGAGGTAAATCGAGGGCTCTGCTCTGCTTTGATGAAATCACTCCACTAATATCAAAACTCTCAGCTGCGAAGTTCCATGAGGACTGGGATTTTAGGAACAAAATTTAGAATTAATCCCACAGTGACTGATCCACTGCACTCCGGAATCAGCGGTCCGCAACATTCGTACTCATATATGCCGATGGACTGAGCTTGCCTTCCCAAATGACATGACTGAAGCCCTTCATATCTATCCGCTACAAGACTCAAATTGGTCATCATCTTTGTCCTCACCTTTCCTGCCTCTGAAAGAGCACTTACTGCTTCCTCAATCATTATGCTTAACTTGGAAAGATGTTTAAACCACAATTGCTAGTTGTTTAGCTTTATAAAAATCTAAAATATTAACATTCGTTAACCGCCGCTCTGAAAAAACACATTTTCAAAAACTGATTTTGACTTCAGCAGTGGATCAGATCTCGTTTCATACTGTTTTCTACTGCTACGTGAAAATAACATCAGAAACGCCTACCACACACTTCAAGTGATGTCCGCGGATGAAATAAACAATCTGACTCTAAAGAAATTAATATGTTGAGAATGATAGTGATAATGGCAACGTTTGCATAATTACTGAAAGAAGATAAAGGCGATGACTGTTTGGTACATATATTGTATCAGAAGCTAATATATAACAGAAAGACAACAAGTAGTGTGAAAAAAATTCCTAAACACTGCTTCATTGACAGGCTAATGCGAGCTTTGTCTAGTGTCAAGGACCCACATTGTAAAAATATTTACTGTAGACACATAACTCAATTCATCGTGACTCTGATGAAGAGGAAATTGCCAAAACGCTGGTCATAATAAGTTGTTCCATAAGTTTTGGCATAGGAAATAAACACCAAATAATTGACCGAAAGCAATTAAAATTGCATGAGCTTGGTACAGTACAATTGCGCATTTTTTGCGAACATTTTGAATACAACTCGCCCATATTTTGCTTTATGATGGAGCTGTCGTGGGAACATTCACTTGCTCCGTCATGCACTAATGGCGCCATAATGGAAATTGCTACTGAGCGGCGCGCAAAATCCCTAATTGAAAAGCAAAGATCACATTTCTATAAGACCAATCGGAAATCGATCGAGCATCGCGTTTGTCACCTTGTCGTCTGACCCCGCGGCCTGTTAAGTTGACCAAAGATCACTTACTCGCGCATGCGAATTCGATCCTATTTTCGCTGCTGCACTGCAGAGAAACAGTTTTTTTTTAGTGAACAAGAACAGCGCCTACGCCTTTTAAATGAATACTAATAGTCTAAAAAAAAAGGGCGCGAAATATGCGCATCTAAAACATAATTTTATTTTGAGTCTTACAGCGTAATTGAAGGGTCATTTGAAAAAACCGACCATGTATAGCCCTAGTCAGGGTTGAAGCTTTCGAATAATTACTAACTTTCTCTGCAAAAATCTCCTGTCCAGCGACTGAGGTCGGATATTCTTTTGTACCCCTTATAACCGAAAGAACCTAAGAGTACTGTCAAGGGCATAAGCATGGCAGACCTCATGAAAGCTCAAAATATGTTGTCAGATTATAATGCTCCTAAACGAGGACTCAAAATAGTCTAAAGCAAATTTCAAGAGGTGCACTGCATCGCACACGAGATCAATGGTTCGATCTCGCGCTCATTGCTCACCAAGCCATCCATCCCTCCGAGGTCGGTAAATTGGTGCCAGGCAGGTCTCTGACTTGTCTGGGAGGATAAGCAGCACTGACTCGGTTCAGCGGGAAGCCACCGCGAGTCATTGTAAAGGCCAGATATGCATTCAATCACCTCAAACGAAGTTAGAAATTGAAGACGAATGCATGCGCATCCTTCAGGGATTGATCAACGCCGAGAGCTTTATCCTTTTTTATGCCCACGTAATGCCGTGCAACTGACAATCAATCACACTTCACACTATGAAAGAACGCCACGGTGATTGTTTTTACCATACGGAGGGTGTGAAGAAATCGTTGTCGATTCTTCTATGTAGGGTTAGATAATCGAGAAACCGACTGAACGAAGAGGTATCGCGCAAATTGGCGAGGTTGGAAGACCGAGACTTGTGTCCTGCACTGTACAGAAGCTCACAGGAGACCTTATCAGAGGCTTAACGTACATTGTCAGATTATAGTGACTTCGGGCCTCTCTTATCGGTCGCTCTTTTATAGACCGACTCAAGCGATGTAATCCGATAAGGATATGACATGTTTTGAGCTGTTACGTCTAGTGCTATACAGGTACCTGCTTCATCCTATTGGAAGTGATCACCAGGACACTCTCTTGGTTCAGGCGATCCCCTGAATCTAAATAATCCTCTATGAAGGAATCACCAGCCACCAGCTCGATTGCCGGTCGCCTTGTGTCAGGTAATTCCATCATCTGACTTGAGATGATTTAAAACACGGCGTCGATTTCTTTATAGAAGATTATTAAGCCTCAGGTGATCGTCTGAACGAAGGGATGGTGCTACTGATGAGTTCCAATAGGACGAAACAAGTACCTGATACCTCTATAGCGCTAGACCTAACAGCTCAAAACATGTCATATCTTTGTCAGAATAAATCGTATTGAGAAATGAATAAATATAAATAAGATAACATAAAAACCTGCAATGATAATTAAAAATAGGACCTTTTTGTAGGCATTCACTTCTCCCTTTGAGAAAAATGGAGCTCTAAAGTAATGTTGGCATCGTTTCTCTTGCCGATATTCTCATTTTTTGTCGTGTATTCTACCATTTACTGACGATTAAACTCCTTTTTACTGAAGTTAAAAATCTAAATTGGTCCAGGAAACAGCTACACTCTAATAAGAGCTCAACCTACCAACTAGGCAACCGCTTCGCGCGCCAAGCAAAATATCAACGCGGAAGCCAAAGATTTAAGGATTAAGCCCTTTGTGGACGACGGCCATTTTCGGCTGGTGGACTGATCGAACGGCGGTAGTTATATGTTAGTCGCTGACAATCAAAAAGAAACTGATCTTCATTTGTTGGAGAGGAACCTCTCATAGGCGTTTTCAAAAATTATTCGAAATCCTGAATCTCAAGCAGCAGTTACACGTGGCCCGTTTTGCAAAACATCCTTCTATAACAGTATAAAATCCACAATAAAATTATGTTTCACACGAGCACCTGTTTTTTTTCCTTATCTCGCTTATATTTCGCTCGACAAAACTCCTTCCTAGAGTGCTAGTACTCATTCGATAGCACAAATTTCGAAGAACACAAAAACGTGTTCGCTTTTTGAAAAAGTTTTTTTGATAACATTGTAGAAAAAGAAAGATTTATGCTTTACACCTCACTGTACAGATCTCTTTCTTTGAACTATTAGTGATTATTTGATCGCGTAAGTATGAATGATTCCAGCGTCTTGCTTTATTTATGGATGCGCCGCTCAACAGGGTAACAGAGATTGAGTTTTACATTTCCGGCGAGCCTGTTTACGAAGTAATACACTGGGTGGGGGGAGGGGAGGCGTAGGAGAGGGGTGCGGCGAGCGATCGATCGCGTTTGACATGTTGCTATTCAATTGGAGATTTTTCCTCCGCTTTGAAAAAACCCCAATTGAACGACAGACTCAGATACTACGAAAGTTCCTCTACACGTTCACATGTTTTACGTGCTCCCAGGGAGGTGTACGCGTGATAGAAATGAAGGGGAGCGGCAGATGTCATTTTAGATTTTACAGTGTTAGGAAAGATTCTTTTCAAAAATCGTCCACGTGGGAGTGTATACAGAAATGTAAGCTTTCAAATTATACTAACACTCCAGCGAAAAGTTTTGCCCACCGAATGAGATCGGTTTTTTCATTTGTAGATGTGTAACATATGAGTACCAGGACGGCTACGAAGAGCTTCCGACGGCGTGTACTCCAGTGATAATTTGGTAGTTTTTTAATCAAATTCAGATTATCACCACAATCCGAGAGGCTTCAGTCGTCACTAAATGATAGAATGCTGTAGAACAGGCCTCAGCAAGTTATCGCTAGCAGGATAACGCAGTTGCCTCAAAAATTCCATATTTTCGAAGGGGAAAACTAACCTTTTACTATAGCTTCTAATAGTATAGTAAAAGAGCAGGAAGTACTATCTGTTGAATGTCATAAATTTGAATTCTACGCCGAAAAGTAATTTGTTGACAGATGCTACGGTACCAGTCAAGGTGAATGTTGTTGATTGTTGAATAAATATCTCGAGCAGAACTAAAACTTGAAAGAGTTGTTTGAAACATATGGGTGATAAAAATAGTTTTTCCGATAGACAACACGGAATGAAAACCGACCATTTTCGCAGAGCAAGAATTTTTTATAAGAGTGTTAGTGATCATTCGGAAGCGTAATCTCTGGCTACTGCACTACATGGCCATTTATTTCACAAAACCTTTTTGTAGCGCTGTAGTATTGAGAATAAAATTATGTCTTACACGACTACACGTTTTTTCTCATCACGCTCATACTTCACTGAACAAAACTACTTCCTCAGAATGGTAGTACTCTTTCATTAGCTCAAGTCTCAAAGAACTCAAAAATGCGCTTGCTTTTTGGAAACGCACTTTTGATAGCGCTTTAGGAAAAAGAAGAGATTTGTGCTTTAAACCTTGCTCTCTCTTTAAACCATTAGTAATCATTCGTTTCAATGATTCCGACGCTGCGCTTATTCTCTACAAAGATCGCTTCACTGCAGTGTTAGCAGGGAAAATAACATCGAGTGCCACATAGTTGGCGGCTTTTGATGTAAGGTGTTGCTCAATACTTTCGCGTCAGACAACACTCGAACCCGCATCTCACTATATTCTGTAGCCGTGCTTCAGCTCATTGCACTACTGAAGCTCGTTTTGCTCAACTCTCTTTCTATACTATAACGTTTCTATCTGTCAGGCAGCTAGCCGTCAACAGCCGCTTCTAGTGGCGATATGATGTTTTCAAATAAAACAATGAAAAAGGAATTATATTTGATTATCTAATTTCCAATATTTATCAACGTGACTAAGTTCAATGTCGATAAGCGACCACGTGGGCCAGGCCGTTGACGACTGGCTGTGGCGAGATAGAAACCTTGTAGCTTAGAAAGAGTGGTGAGCAAAACGGGTGTTCGTCGTAATGTAAAAAGGTCTTTACCAAGGATGTGGCTTTCGATATTGAAAAGTAAGGATTTTAGGACAGCTAAACCTTCCTTTTGCTACAAATACCTAGAAAATATCTATAGAAGACCTTCCAAGTTTTTGGACACAGGGGCGTTGTTACTACTAAAGTTATCCTTATAAAAGTCTCTTCAGCTAAATATCATTATATAGTGGAGGGAATGTTTTCTCAAACCATGATTCGCCACATCTGTATTTAGGCGCATACCAATCTTCGTAAGCCGTGTGTACGCATGGGGCCAGCTAAGCGTCCCATACGTGCAAATCGGCGACTTTCTACAGGGAATGCCTAAGTAATACTTCTGATCCATAAACCTATTTAAGCTTTAGCGCGGGTCACTTAAGTGTAGTTTTCGGATAGGTAGCATCTACACAAAAAGCAATGACTGACATCTACTAAGAGGAATAAGACTCGTAGTAATAGTTGAGTTGCGTATAGAGGATGTCCTTGCTTAGTTTTCTGTCAACTACATCCTCAAATGCTCGTGGAAATGATGGAGAAAGCGAATGAGGTGGTATTTCTAAAAATCAATAGTTTTAATGAAGTATTGAGAACATCATAGCAAATGTCAAGCGTCAGCGTTACCGAACTTCACCAAGTCAATGTTTTGAAGATTTTATCACCTATAATTCCAATTCGCAGTGCTCCCATTTGATTTCGAACCACCTCGTCTTCAATTTCTTCAAGATACACACGACTCTCTCTTTCTGGTTCGGTAACCTCCATGACACCATTTAGGCCATTTACTTCCGGTAGGCCATTATCATGGCTAAGAATTGCAGAGGCCAACGGCGTCATTGAAATGGGATTCATTGAAGTACTGTTAACTCCAGGTCCAATTTCTATTTCTCGAAGGATTCTCACCACCTCATCCACATCGAGTACTGGCAGTCTGGAAGTACAGTAAAAAGTGAATAATTTAAAGTAAAAACACTTGGCTGAATTTCGTTATATTCAAGAAGTGCGAAAATCTAAAGTAAAAAAAATTGATTTTACATAATTTTAAGCAATCGTTATTTGTTATACGGGTATAAAATAAGAATGATTAGATAAACGATTACTTCAGAAACTTACGCTTCATAGAATGCTTGATTGTTCAGAGAAAAGCTTCCTTCAGTTGACAGCTGATTTGTTCCTGCGGATTTATGCCATTGTAAAGCATTTCCCATAGAAGAAAGGTGCTGCATTGCTATTTATATAATCTGCCAGCATCTGGAGCCGTGAGCACTTTTAAGAGAGATTTTGGTGGATTAGACATGTGAAAACTTATCTTTACAAGTCATCAGCGAACTGATAAGATATGACCTGCGCGTCATAGTGAATTCGAATAACTTACATTGAACTTGAAGAGAAACTTGACGATTGCGAAATATTTGTTAAATAGTCGCATTTGACAATAGTTTTGCCGATGTTTTTTGAAAAAAGTCACCTTCGATATCTCGGTCATTTCATTCTACAAGAAAAGATTGAAAATGTGCTGATACAAATTGAATTCCTACTTGTAAAACTTTCGCTTCAGCCGGGACTCAAACCCACATCTCAGTCTATCCGGGAGCGCGTGCTTAACCCGTTGCAGCACTGACGCCCGTTTTGCGCACCACTCTTTCTACGCTACAGCTCATCCATATGTTAGTCGCCAGCCGTCAACGGCTTAGATAAAGTGAGATGTGGATTCGAGTCACGCATAACGCGAACGTTTTGCACATCACTCTGCATCAGTGGGCATGTTTATGAAATCTTACCACTGCTAAAGCGGTTAATCAAAAATAATTTCTTTTGAATTTCAATTAATCCAGCGACGGAGAGGTATATGTGCACCAAATATGAAGCAGGAATACCTCATCGAAAGGCAAGTTTCATTGGAGATCACTAAAAATCTTTTAATAGAAATTATCCTCAATAAAAATTAAAAAATCTTCACCAAGCGAAAATCGTGATCCTTTGTAGAGAGTCTACACATGATTAACGAGCGATGACAGGATTGCACCGTTTCGACACTATCGAACGCTCTCTCATAGTCAATAGAGGATAGAACAAGAGATGTGCTGTATTCCCGCAGACATCAATGATCCGTGACAAGGTTTAAATGTGATCCATGCTGCGGAAATCCACTCGGAATTCTGCTTGTCCAATTGGCTGTGCCTCATCCAAGGTCTTCGATATGAGCAAGAAAATGACATTCGTGAAAAGCTTACAGAGTACACTTAACCCTTTCAGAACCACATGTAGCACTCATGGTACTGGCCCCATGCGTACACACGGCTTACGAAGATTGGTATGCGCCTAAATACAGATGTGGCGAATCATGGTTTGAGAAAACATTTCCTCCACTATATAATGATATTTAGCTGAAGAGACTTTTATAAGGATAACTTTAGTAGTAACAACGCCCCTGTGTCCAAAACTTGGAAGGTCTTCTATAGATATTTTCTAGGTATTTGTAGCAAAAGGAAGGTTTAGCTGTCCTAAAATCCTTACTTTTCAATACGAAAGCCACATCCTTGGTAAAGACCTTTTTACATTACGACGAACACCCGTTTTGCTCACCACTCTTTCTAAGCTACAAGGTTTCTATCTCGCCACAGCCAGTCGTCAACGGCCTGGCCCACGTGGTCGCTTATCGACATTGAACTTAGTCACGTTGATAAATATTGGAAATTAGATAATCAAATATAATTCCTTTTTCATTGTTTTATTTGAAAACATCATATCGCCACTAGAAGCGGCTGTTGACGGCTAGCTGCCTGACAGATAGAAACGTTATAGTATAGAAAGAGAGTTGAGCAAAACGAGCTTCAGTAGTGCAATGAGCTGAAGCACGGCTACAGAATATAGTGAGATGCGGGTTCGAGTGTTGTCTGACGCGAAAGTATTGAGCAACACCTTACATCAAAAGCCGCCAACTATGTGGCACTCGATGTTATTTTCCCTGCTACACTGCAGTGAAGCGATCTTTGTAGAGAATAAGCGCAGCGTCGGAATCATTGAAACGAATGATTACTAATGGTTTAAAGAGAGAGCAAGGTTTAAAGCACAAATCTCTTCTTTTTCCTAAAGCGCTATCAAAAGTGCGTTTCCAAAAAGCAAGCGCATTTTTGAGTTCTTTGAGACTTGAGCTAATGAAAGAGTACTACCATTCTGAGGAAGTAGTTTTGTTCAGTGAAGTATGAGCGTGATGAGAAAAAACGTGTAGTCGTGTAAGACATAATTTTATTCTCAATACTACAGCGCTACAAAAAGGTTTTGTGAAATAAATGGCCATGTAGTGCAGTAGCCAGAGATTACGCTTCCGAATGATCACTAACACTCTTATAAAAATTCTTGCTCTGCGAAAATGGTCGGTTTTCATTCCGTGTTGTCTATCGGAAAACTATTTTTTATCACCCATATGTTTCAAACAACTCTTTCAAGTTTTAGTTCTGCTCGAGATATTTATTCAACAATCAACAACATTCACCTTGACTGGTACCGTAGCATCTGTCAACAAATTACTTTTCGGCGTAGAATTCAAATTTATGACATTCAACAGATAGTACTTCCTGCTCTTTTACTATACTATTAGAAGCTATAGTAAAAGGTTAGTTTTCCCCTTCGAAAATATGGAATTTTTGAGGCAACTGCGTTATCCTGCTAGCGATAACTTGCTGAGGCCTGTTCTACAGCATTCTATCATTTAGTGACGACTGAAGCCTCTCGGATTGTGGTGATAATCTGAATTTGATTAAAAAACTACCAAATTATCACTGGAGTACACGCCGTCGGAAGCTCTTCGTAGCCGTCCTGGTACTCATATGTTACACATCTACAAATGAAAAAACCGATCTCATTCGGTGGGCAAAACTTTTCGCTGGAGTGTTAGTATAATTTGAAAGCTTACATTTCTGTATACACTCCCACGTGGACGATTTTTGAAAAGAATCTTTCCTAACACTGTAAAATCTAAAATGACATCTGCCGCTCCCCTTCATTTCTATCACGCGTACACCTCCCTGGGAGCACGTAAAACATGTGAACGTGTAGAGGAACTTTCGTAGTATCTGAGTCTGTCGTTCAAATTGGGGTTTTTTCAAAGCGGAGGAAAAATCTCCAATTGAATAGCAACATGTCAAACGCGATCGATCGCTCGCCGCACCCCTCTCCTACGCCTCCCCTCCCCCCACCCAGTGTATTACTTCGTAAACAGGCTCGCCGGAAATGTAAAACTCAATCTCTGTTACCCTGTTGAGCGGCGCATCCATAAATAAAGCAAGACGCTGGAATCATTCATACTTACGCGATCAAATAATCACTAATAGTTCAAAGAAAGAGATCTGTACAGTGAGGTGTAAAGCATAAATCTTTCTTTTTCTACAATGTTATCAAAAAAACTTTTTCAAAAAGCGAACACGTTTTTGTGTTCTTCGAAATTTGTGCTATCGAATGAGTACTAGCACTCTAGGAAGGAGTTTTGTCGAGCGAAATATAAGCGAGATAAGGAAAAAAACAGGTGCTCGTGTGAAACATAATTTTATTGTGGATTTTATACTGTTATAGAAGGATGTTTTGCAAAACGGGCCACGTGTAACTGCTGCTTGAGATTCAGGATTTCGAATAATTTTTGAAACGCCTATGAGAGGTTCCTCTCCAACAAATGAGATCAGTTTCTTTTGATTGTCAGCGACTAACATATAACTACCGCCGTTCGATCAGTCCACCAGCCGAAAATGGCCGTCGTCCACAAAGGGCTTAATCCTTAAATCTTTGGCTTCCGCGTTGATATTTTGCTTGGCGCGCGAAGCGGTTGCCTAGTTGGTAGGTTGAGCTCTTATTAGAGTGTAGCTGTTTCCTGGACCAATTTAGATTTTTAACTTCAGTAAAAAGGAGTTTAATCGTCAGTAAATGGTAGAATACACGACAAAAAATGAGAATATCGGCAAGAGAAACGATGCCAACATTACTTTAGAGCTCCATTTTTCTCAAAGGGAGAAGTGAATGCCTACAAAAAGGTCCTATTTTTAATTATCATTGCAGGTTTTTATGTTATCTTATTTATATTTATTCATTTCTCAATACGATTTATTCTGACAAAGATATGACATGTTTTGAGCTGTTAGGTCTAGCGCTATAGAGGTATCAGGTACTTGTTTCGTCCTATTGGAACTCATCAGTAGCACCATCCCTTCGTTCAGACGATCACCTGAGGCTTAATAATCTTCTATAAAGAAATCGACGCCGTGTTTTAAATCATCTCAAGTCAGATGATGGAATTACCTGACACAAGGCGACCGGCAATCGAGCTGGTGGCTGGTGATTCCTTCATAGAGGATTATTTAGATTCAGGGGATCGCCTGAACCAAGAGAGTGTCCTGGTGATCACTTCCAATAGGATGAAGCAGGTACCTGTATAGCACTAGACGTAACAGCTCAAAACATGTCATATCCTTATCGGATTACATCGCTTTGAGTCGGTCTATAAAAGAGCGACCGATAAGAGAGGCCCGAAGTCACTATAATCTGACAATGTACGTTAAGCCTCTGATAAGGTCTCCTGTGAGCTTCTGTACAGTGCAGGACACAAGTCTCGGTCTTCCAACCTCGCCAATTGCGCGATACCTCTTCGTTCAGTCGGTTTCTCGATTATCTAACCCTACATAGAAGAATCGACAACGATTTCTTCACACCCTCCGTATGGTAAAACAATCACCGTGGCGTTCTTTCAAAGTGTGAAGTGTGATTGATTGTCAGTTGCACGGCATTACGTGGGCATAAAAAAGGATAAAGCTCTCGGCGTTGATCAATCCCTGAAGGATGCGCATGCATTCGTCTTCAATTTCTAACTTCGTTTGAGGTGATTGAATGCATATCTGGCCTTTACAATGACTCGCGGTGGCTTCCCGCTGAACCGAGTCAGTGCTGCTTATCCTCCCAGACAAGTCAGAGACCTGCCTGGCACCAATTTACCGACCTCGGAGGGATGGATGGCTTGGTGAGCAATGAGCGCGAGATCGAACCATTGATCTCGTGTGCGATGCAGTGCACCTCTTGAAATTTGCTTTAGACTATTTTGAGTCCTCGTTTAGGAGCATTATAATCTGACAACATATTTTGAGCTTTCATGAGGTCTGCCATGCTTATGCCCTTGACAGTACTCTTAGGTTCTTTCGGTTATAAGGGGTACAAAAGAATATCCGACCTCAGTCGCTGGACAGGAGATTTTTGCAGAGAAGTTAGTAATTATTCGAAAGCTTCAACCCCTGACTAGGGCTATACATGGTCGGTTTTTCAAATGACCCTTCAATAACGCTGTAAGACTCAAAATAAAATTATGTTTTAGATGCGCATATTTCGCGCCCTTTTTTTTTAGACTATTAGTATTCATTTAAAAGGCGTAGGCGCTGTTCTTGTTCACTAAAAAAAACTGTTTCTCTGCAGTGCAGCAGCGAAAATAGGATCGAATTCGCATGCGCGAGTAAGTGATCTTTGGTCAACTTACAGGCCGCGGGGTCAGACGGCAAGGTGACAAACGCGATGCTCGATCGATTTCCGATCGGTCTTATAAAAATGTGATCTTTGTTTTTCAATTAGAAATTGTTTCTCCGCTTTGAAAGACAAACTCCAGAAATAACGTGACTCTGCTACAAAAAGACTTTAAATACTTTTACTTTGCCATGAATACGGATAAATTGGTTATCACTGTGATCACTTTGATGGAAATTAGGAAGCCAGAACATCCTTACTGCTCTCAACCTGCCCAGTGAATGAAGTCGGATATCCATTTGTCACTTTATAACCAAAAAGAACCGCTTGGCAGAATAGTGCTGCATACTGCATGCGATATCGCTTCATCGATGATTTTCATTGACTTCCTGGTTATTTACGTACCTCAGGAGTTGGGATACTTATAGAAATGCTGAACAGACTTTGCTCTGTCATTCCTCAGGTAATCATCTATGATTGTCAGAATACTTTCCTGCCGACGTTAATAATCGCTGCAACCTTTGCCACTTTTCTCTAGCACTATCCTACGTGCTCCACATGTTTCTAACCAGTTGAATGCTTTCGGGACGATTTCCTGCACCTCATCTCATTCAAAACTCTTCAAATAACTCAAGCTAATGATTCTAGCATTGGGGGCAATACTTTGCCTGAACAAACCTTCTAAGGGAAAGGTACTGTCATGCTCGTGGATAATTATGGGATTTCCATTTGAGTGCTTTCTGAGAAACAGTGACCATAGGGGATCGGTGATGAGGCCGAAGACGTGTCATGGACGCTATAATGTCATAGACGCTGACCTTTAACTAGTGATTTAAGCGATGAAGAACAACATATAAGGTTGCTCCTTGATTACTTTCGCACTATCGTCTTTATCGATCTTTTCGTTCCAAATCGGATATTTGTCAAAAAATACTCGCCATTCAAATGAAAGGGGTTACCATAAAATGATGTTTCGATGGACACCACGTGCACTGACCGACCACCTAACATTAGAAAGTCGACTCACATTTTGGATTAACTGGGCTGGACTACAGTACTACATCCACTGTTTAGCCCCGATATTACTTCATCGGACTGCCATCTTCCGTGCTTTAAAGCGCACCTTTGGAATAAAATCTATAGAATACAATGAGCTCGAAAGTGACTTCTTTGATCGCCAATCTATTGATTTTGATAGGAATGCATTCAACCTTTAACCAGCAAATGGTTGTATATCATAGATTACGATGTTAGATATATTGCCGGTTGATTGATTTTTGATTGAATAGTATTGGATGGTACTCTGATCTCATGCTCAATGCTCACTAAGCCTTCCATACCTGCGAGATTAGCGATTTAGTACAAGACTTGGACAGCAACACTGACTCAATACAGAGAAAGGTTATTGCGAGTCATGGTGAAGGTTAGACAGCGCATCCTACAGGGATCGAACATCGAAGCTTCATACAAGGTTTTCAGCTTTTATAGTGAACAAACTCAGCAGGAGAACAATGACGAAGAGATAATCGGTTAAAGCTTAACGAACGTGTCGTTACTCATACCCTACTAATTGATGACGACGAGATGTGTACAAAGCAACAAAGTTTTCAAGTGTAAGAAGCCAATCAACATCCACGAGCTGCAAATAAGATGTTTTATGAGTAGGAGTCGCTTATACATAAGTCTCATATTTATGGCGATCAGAGCAATGATGAGGATAAGACGGTCTCACTCTCAAGAAGTACTTTTCAAACTGTTGGATGCGAACCCATCAAAGCTTACCTCGACTACATGTTAAAACTCCGTTTACACAAATACATTTTGGAAGTACGCTGTAAAATAAGAGTTTTTGATTCAGAGTTTCGCAATACCGTTGAAGGTAATGTATATGAAGAGTTATTACTGAGCTGCTATATCAAACATATAGCCATCATATTGCAAAGTAGGAATTTTGTGAACAACTGGGCGCCATTTTCCCAAACCTCTCCCTCTCTGAACTATAGCTACCCCTTTGATTGCGAAGACACGTGGCATTTCTCCGGATAGTGGAACTGAACCTGAACCAAAATAGATCAAGTGCTTTCTAGAGGTGGATTGGAGGATGAACTTTCTGTTTTTGCAGCTCCGATTTGACAGAACTTTATTTCTACAAGTCAGATTGGTCAAAAGCTTGAAATTAAGCGACTGCGAGCTACATGGGAGGCGGTTAAGAGTCGCGTCCAACAAGTAAACTATTCGTATTTCTCCGCAAAGGAACTACACGTGAGTACCCAGCCCTACGTTCAAAGCTCAGTGTGCTATACGTCACATATGAAATGATAAAAACAGTATTCAAAATGGGCCTCATTCCTCCAATCAAGAAAGAGTCCCCGGTATGGCACACCGGGTAGGACGAATACGGAGAAGCTGCTAAAAACTCAGAGGCAGAGTAGGCTGCCAAAGTCGAAACGGAGCAAGAAGACGGCCTGCACGTAACTTGAAGAAGCCTCGATTTAGTTGCAACAGGGGCAGTCAAAGGAATTTTGGACAGCCAAAACGTCCTCTACTCAAGACATGACGATTTTTCGTGAGCTGCATAAATATTTAACAACCAAAATATCGCCACTCTATAACGATATTTCTGTCGACGTAAGAAGAGGGGTTCAACAAGGCGATACAAATTCGCCAAAATTATCTACCTCCATCCTCTAAAAGTAATGCGAACGTTAAAATGGGATAAATATTAGGTCTTTAACTAAGTTTCCAAACCTGATCCAAAAATTCAAAATTCATTTTTCCGAGTAATCGAAAGTACCAAATTACATTAATAGAAGTATTCTCCGTTTTCCTGAATGCAATTCTGCTAACGCTCCGGCAACAAATCAATCACGTGCTCATAGAACTCATTCTTCAATGCAAACCAATCAGCCAATTCGCCGACGCAAATAATTGATGTCTCGAAAGTTCTTCTTGTTGAATCAGTGCTCCAATGATCTGAAAAGATGGAAATCGGACAGATCTGACGAATACAGCAGATGATTTAAGTGCTCCCAGTCCAAACCGGTCCAACTTGGAATTTATCGGTCAAATCACCGGTTAAAAAGTTGAATCTTCTTCAATCGCTTCAAATGATTGCTTCTCGATCAATTTCACGCGGTCTTCCGGATCTTGGTTGATTGGCCAAATTGGTATCCCCATTGCGAACCATTCATACACCGTAGTTCTACCCATAACTTGGCGGCCTTTTGCACGTTTGATGTTGTCAAATGCAGTTTGAAAATTGTGCTCCTATTGAAACTCGTAAAGCACTAAGTTGTGAATAACTTTCGTGACGGTTCCATTGTTGTACAAGTATGTGCAAAAATATACCAAACGATACGCAAGAAAATTCTGCACAAAATAAGTAAAAAAAAGTTTGTTTTTGTGGGAAAATTTTCATTTTCTGGATCAAGTTCGAAAACTTAGTTGCAGAGCTAATAGGAGTGAGAATCGACGGCCGAAAAACGAACTACTTTCGCTTTGCTGATCGTCCTTATAACACTAAGCATCAGCCAGGTGGAACGACTGTTGATCGATTTTGAGAATATTTGTGGAAAGATTGGCCTCCCACCAAATCTAACGGAAGCGATGTTTAGAAAGAACGGATGGATTTTTAATGCCCTAGTCACGCTCGGCCTTTACGAAAATCTCCGTTTGTTCTATTTACGCTATGTAGGTTGTGAAGCCATCATGATGAACAACTTGGCTCTAGAACTGAGCAGCAGAAAGTCATCATGATGAACGACCTAACTCCAGAGTTGGGCAGGAGGAAGCGAGCGGCTTGGAGAACGTTCAAAAGCATACGTAGTGAAGAGGACGAACGACACCCGACTCCGTGCCACTTTTCCGACTCAACCGTCACTCTGCCCTAACCAACAGAAACGTGATCGCTACGTAAGTAGGATGAAAAATCACATGGACGTTATTGAACGCGCAGTCGAAAGGTCGATGCTGTGAGTATTCCGTATCACGTAAATGAGAAATAAGATTCAAAGCTCTGACTTAAGTCAACGACCGAGGATCGAAGATGCCAATCTGCACGCTAGTCTATCGAAGTTAAGGTGGATCAAACTCGTAATGCGCTTTGACGAGAACGGATGAACGAGAGCCGCTGACGACTGAATTTCTCGATGTCATGCGCTCCACAAGAAGACCATCGACCGATGGTCACACTTTTTGACGAAAGGGTGGAGGAAACATATGATGCCTAACGAATTTGTAGAGCGAGGAGGACACACTGGACTACTCTTACACGCGATAGGGAAAAACGGTACGGTCACTCCGTGGTGCTTACCAGTCACTCGACGATCTATGGGATCCGATCCAGGTGACAAGACCTCCAGTAAGACTGGCTTTCTATGCCAAGAAGCGCTTTTAAGCATCAAAATTTTGCTATCTAAATCGAAATTCGTTGCGAATTTTGGATCAGAGGGCTAGTTACTCCAAAGTTCTCTCATTAGAGCATACTTCTTTCCTTCTCGAACCAAGTTAGCTTCAAAACAGCTATCTCTCAAAGTATCAGATGATACGGAATACATAGATAAACTAGAAACAAATTGCTATAATGCAGTTGAAAACATGTTCTCTTAGGAAGGATGTGGCTTTTCTGCTTGAAACAAAATAATATTTTTCAAACATTGGTGTTTTTTGATTTAGGAAAAAGAACTTTTGAAAAAATTCCTTTCAGTGATGTCCCATCAATCAATCACAATAATTCCTTCATGAAACTCAAAATTTCCTAAGGGGATGAGGGGAGAGGGAGGAACGGGACGTGGCACCAATGCGAATTCTCTTGCACTTGATACGACCACCAGTGTATCATTTATGATACACGCGAGACCAAAGAGGTTGAGAAAAGGCTTACACTACAATACAACTGTACTACGCGTGTCGCATTTTCAGACCACCTGTGATCCTCTGCTTCAAATTTTCAAACACGCTGCTGCTTATATACTCTTATGTTTTTTCTCTCAACATACTCTCATATAACGCAACTGAAAATTTACTTTTACCAAGATTTTATAACTTTCAATTATCACTCGAAGAGAGTATGCTCTACAAATACTATAGATTTTCCAAAATTGTATGTCAAAACTAGGATGAGTTCGAGAGAGATGCTGGAAAAACCGATGTAAAGTCCAAGACCGACTATCTATTAACCTCGGCATAGTTTGAATAAATGAATAGTTTCTTCTGTTTAGCCGTTCCGAGGTGTTATGAGTGAGTGAGGTGTGTGGAAAGTGTACGAAAAATACAATTGTCGCGCCAAACAACAAGATTTCGAAGAGGATGAGTAAGAACTCGCAAACGAAAGATCTACGTCTCTTGATGCACTATGAGAATGGGGAAATATCATGAGATTCATTCAAAACCGTTTGTTTCCATTTTTTTAAGCTATTGTTTTCCACAAAAAGATTGGCATAAGTGCATTACTCACGTCATTGGAATTAGCCTGGTTGCATTTGGCCTCCTTGTTCCTTCACCTATCTAATCAAAATGTAGTGATTTATCATAATTCCAATATCTCCTACCCAACCTTCTAATCCTCTGTTACTTATCATCTACAATGATGATGGCAAGCCAGGCACAAATGAAGTTGTGTGCACTTATAACGGAAAGTGAACTGCAAAGGAATCTAACGTCTAAACCCCAAAGACTTTAGACTCTATTATAAGAACGAGATTGTAGTTGACGGAAAGTGAACTGCAAAGTAATCTAACGTTTAAACCCCAAAGACTTCAGACTCTATTATAAGAACGAGATTGTAGTTGAAGTGCTCTCTGTTGCTCTACAATTATCCTAACTGCCACTTTCTTCTAGATGAATCATTTTGACTTAGCACATCACCATACCCGATTATTACCTTTGTATAAATAATGGCATTTATTGTGTTTGTTGTTTAATCTTTCTAGTAAAAAACGGGGAATTACTACCACTCGTTTAGAGTTTTTTCTTAAGATCAAACTCAAATTTCAAAGTGCCTGATATTTATTCTTCGAGCCAAGCATGTGGTCTGTTATGAGCACGTCTACAGTGCAATACGCGTATTTCGGCCTTCGAAGCCTCGTGAGTTGCACAGTGCCTTTCGTCTTAGCCATGCTCTTGGAAAAACTCATCCCCCTTGCAAGGAGACGCAGGCGTACTATTTACTTGTGCCATCAAGTGAAAGAAATCACTAGATGGGCAGCGCTGTACACTCAATTGCTCTTGGCTGGTATTTATTGAAATTTCATACCATTAGTTTCGGGTGTTCCGTCAAGAATTGGGAATGCATTGAACTGGCCGATATGTGACTGAAAGTAACGATTGAACACAGCAAATATCTAACTGGAACCAGCTTTCCCTCAACTCTGGTTTTACTGATCAAAGTCGGGCAGTTACCCTTTCTCGTCTTTTGCCAATCCTATGTGGGTGCTCCAGTGCCCACACTAAGAGTTACGACGACGAACGTTTTACACTCTATGTCCAGTGAAATTATCACCAAACACAGAGTGTTGCACATTCGATTGCTCCTGACTAGTATATTTTGATATATATCATATCCTTCATTTCGATTGTTGAAATCCACTAGCTCAAATTAGGTAGAAGTACATTTATTAGGCTACGTTTCCACGTCTCCGACTTCTTTAAAACCGGTGATTAGCGTTGACTGTCCACAGTTGATCGTCTGTTTTATGGTTTTCGTTCGATTAATTCGAATTTTCATAAAAACAGAACCGCTCAGATAGAACGACCGTCACACAGTGAATATCATCGAACTGTCCTGTATAGAACGGCATCACCGAGTGATGTTTTTTACTTAAGCGGTATCATCGAAAATGATTTGACTCAATCAACAACGAAAACGAAGACCACAACGAGGAAGATTGCCTGTCGGCATTCGACTCGAATCATGGGCCCTGAAGAAGAAAAAAAACGTTCAGACTTTAGCCAAAGTGCTTATCCTTTCCGACTTCGAGCTACTAGATTGATAAACATGGAATATACGATTGACAGCCAATATTATTAGGAATGATTCGTGATGCACGTTTTGGTAGCAAGGCACCGGTTTGAACAGCGTTACAATGATAGTATGGTAGTACTGTAATAAAACTTGAACTTCAATCACCATTAAGAAGGGTTTCATCGGTTCAGCATAGCAGAAAATACTCCGATAAGGCTATATTCACTAAGTATGCCAGAAAAAACTACAAAATAATGTGTATGTCAATGATGATGCTGTGCATTACAAGGCTGTGCCACTTGACCAATATTCGGAGCAATATTTTGCAATTTTTGGACTACATAATGGCTTCTTTTACATCCACTTATACTCGACTGTGATCATTGTTCATCACTGCAGCCTGAAAATCACGCCAATGTTTTTTTGAAACGCCGCGTCGAAGGGGGAAACCAGATGTTTACAAAAAGGTTACATTTCAAATTCTTAATGAACTTTTTCAGTTCTTTTCTGATTATAGGGGAATAAATGACAAACCGATTTCATTCGCAGGAGAAATCTTCATAGACGTGTTAGTAATCATTCGATTTGAGACTTCACCTTACAGCCCCACGTCGTCGGTTTAAAATACATGTTTACAACGCTGTAGAACAACACAAAACCAGACCTCAGACGCGTATATTTATCACTGAACAAAGCTCTTTTTTAATGATCAGTCATTCGATAGCGTAATCTTTTTGATTGCAACGATGTGCTTATATCCTGAAAAGACCATTTATCTGAAACGCAGCAGGCGAAATAAATTGGATTCCCATCTGCGACCAAGGTGGACTCTAGCCAAATCATGTGCGGGTGGCTGAGGCAGCCACATGCGCTGGCGCGATGTCGTAAGACCGCTGCGAGGATTACTTATCATCGCGCCAGCGCACGTGGCTGCCTCAGCCACCCGCGCATGAATTGTTTAGACTCCACTTGGTCGCAGATGGGAATCCAACTTATTTTGCCTGCTGCGTTTCAGATAAATGGTATTTTCAGGATATAAGCACAACGTTGGAATCAGAAACGATTACGCTATAGAATGATTACTAGTAATCCAATGAGCTTTGTACGGCGAAAAATATGCAGGTCCGCGACACAAGAAATCTCATTTTACAGCAATCTCAAAGAAAGGCTTTTTCGAAAACCGGCGACGTGGAGCTCCATCCTGAAGTCTCAGCTTTCGATTGATTACTGACTCTCTAATGACTTGTTCTTGTCCAGTAAAACATTTTCCTTCACAAATCCCTAACGCATGACGGAAAAGAAACATAAATGTATGTGTATAAGCAAAAAAAAAATATATGCATAGATATGTACATTTACATGCATGGGTGCATGTATGTATATATATATATATATATATATATATATATATACAAATATATGTACATATATGTATGTGCATACATTCATGTAAACATACATTCGTGCATTGAATGTGATTAGATGATTGTGATTAGTTTTTGCGTATAAACGGAAGCGCCCGCTGCTCCGTCATTCAGCTAGCTCAAAAATGTATAGTCTGCCATTAGATCAGACCCGATATGTATATAGTGATTAGTTGAATGTAGAAAACTCGTCTTCTTTCGTCTGCCACGCAGGACTTCTGTCTACTGGCGTGCATTGAATCTCAAATTTGGGTAATTACACATTTACATGCGCAGTGTGGCCTGACTTCTTTGGATAAACAAGTGATCAATAGTTGCAAACATCAGAGATGAACAATCACATCAGCATTAATGAGCACACTTCTGATTAAATATGTGATGTGTACGAGTAAGTGACATGTGGAAGAGAAATGCTCAAATAGGAAGAGAAGAGTAGACAGCTATTTCGTCGACTGTAAGATAAGCAATAGCTGCAAAGTTTAAGACGCTTGCGAGAATAGCAACCCGTAAAGGTCATATGAGAATCAGGATAGCTTCAATGTGCAAGGATGCAACAGATGTGAGCCTAAGTGTATAATGCCCTGAACTCCCGATCTCTGAAGTGAGAGGACCTACATGAGTTGTCAGATGTTGGCTGACGGGTTTGTTGGGATCCAGTGAAGATTTGGCATATTCTCGTCTTGATGTGGACGGAGACTACTTCGACTATTAATTTGCTTTTTATTTGAGCTCAATTGGTGCACAAAAAATTCTTCTATCCATTATGAAAAAGCGACAGAACTATTTCTGAGCTCAACTATATGATGTTTGAGATGACGCTTCATTCAAAGAACAAACTGAAATAGTTCGTAAAGTCACATATAATATAGCGTTAATCGTTAACGGAACATATTTCGTAGAGTGAAATTGTGAGATATGTTGAGATCAATCCTGAACAGAATCTTCCAAGCTCAAGAATTCGACATTTCAATTTAGAATCCTATGCATAAATCCATCATCCAAATGTACTCATGACCTGAGGAAGACCTTGGTACGGAATCTAGGCATTTTGCGGGAATCATCTGTATAAGGTGACCATCCAATTTCTCATTCAAAGCAAAATGATCCATTTCTGATCCTACGAATAATCAAGGTATCACACCCTACCTTCATTCCATTCAACAAATTTCTAAGAAAAACCGTCATCTTCAAATTACTCAGTGTTCATCTGCCTCTATCATCTTTCTTCACCTAGTAAATTTATTAATATCACTGGACTCTAACAAAATAAAAGAAATCGTCAACATTATATCAATTTGTAATGGCAGGTGCATAAGTGACAATCCAATGTTTAATAGAATATAAATAACTACACTCAAGACTTTGAGCATTGAACTCCATAAGGTCTGATAGGATTCCGGCTAAGTAGCAATAAATTCCTAATACATTCAGATTATCTTCCCACAGCGCTCATTAACGGCTTTACGTGTTCGTGCACCAGATTATTTCCTCAACTTCAAATTCTGCACGGATTTGACGAACCTTAAGAATGGTAATATATACAATTTGAAAAGCAAACAAGTACGAATAACATACACAAGAAAAAAGTAGAATACACATTTGATAGTATTGAGTGATATAAAAAAAAGACCGCATGTGCGAGTTATACCAGCGTTTCACCCATAGAGAGGCGCATCTACCACTGCACTATTGACCACCACTTTGTTACCACTCTTTTTTCGATACATCCTATAGTAACTGCCCAGCAACCAATCTTTATTGGGGTTTGGTTAGGTAAGCACATATCGACACTATGGCCCACTTAAGCTCACATCTGTTTCAAAATCATAATTTAACTGTATTCTTTAATTGCTCTGCTTTTTACCAAGGTTATGATATCATAACTATGCACCCAGTGTTTTACTTATTCCATGTTATGAACTTCATCATGCTTTCCATAACGACGAGAATGAAAATTTGTCTTGAAAGAACAATCTATTCCATAGAGTTGGATAATAAAGCTTCAACTGATGAAAGATTAATTTGCGTGAAAGGATACTACGCAAAGGAGGCGTGTTCCTATAAGGCAGTTGTCGTGATCTCAGAGTAGTTTGACTACTAGGCGTTAATCTACGATCCAGTTAAGCTGACAGCTGATTGACATGAATGATGTTTCAAATTCTCCATTTTCAACAGGCACTTTTAGAAATGTGATATCTTAGTTGTAAAATCCACTGGTCAGAACACTACCTTCACAAAAAAAAGGAACAAAGAAAGAAGTAAACATCTGAAAAGAATGAATCATCGGAACAAGTACTTTTCCAAAACTTATTCCAAGACAAACACCTGCGAGGAAAAAAGAAGGTGGACAGCTGAACATGTTCTGGAGAGCCCCGACTCAAATATTTTTATTGTAAAATACCCAAGTAATGAATGGAAAGCATATCTTTACTATATGCAGTTTATAGTAGACATGAAATCTCACCATATTGCGGGCAATCCTGGACTCTGTAGTACCGTCGGGAATTGTTTGTCTCCGCCGTTCATTTTCGGTTAGACACCTTTCTATTAAAGCTAATCTCTCCTTCTGTTGCTCGACTAGCTTAAAAGGACAGATATTTTTTCATCAGTAAGAAATATTGATTTTCATTCGAACATATTATTCATCAGCAAGTTACTCAGTAGATAACGAGTGGTACTAGATTTTTGATGCGCTCATCAACATTTTAATGGTATTCGCCTTCAAAAGACTTTTTTTCTAAGTAAACTGTTTATGATTTGGAGTAAGATACTTTGACGTGCTCCAAGTCTCGTTTCCCATTTTCATTTCATTGGGCTAGATCTAGCATAAATAAACGTAATTTAAGGCTATCAGAGTGAATGCAAATTATAAAATATGTATGTAAATTAGATAGAATATAAGTGCTACATAACAGTTAGCTCAAAATCCACGTAACGTATTCATGTACAATATGAAAAGAGTAGCATACAAATTTATCCAAAGACAAAATCCTGTGAAATTTACAAAACGTCTCCAATTGTATCGAGAATGGTATGATATAATGAAAGCAAAGCAATCCGTTTGTCCAAAAGCTGAAAGGAGCCATTAATTCCGAAACGCACCTTTCGTCCAAGTTCTTCACATTTCGCACGATTGTTTACAGGATGGAAACGACTGTGTTGGTAGAGCATCATTCAACTCGAGTATAACAGAATCATCCGCCTGAGAATAAAAATGACTCATTCGAAGACGAACAAGTCAAAATCGAATTAACTCTCAAATAAAACCTTTTTGATAACTCGTCTACAGTACAGCCACACTCTTTTAACAAAATGTTGGTGCTGCCTTCATCCAGGGAAGCCGAATGGGTTCAATTCGCTTATGAGAGGACAAATGAAAAAACCAAGCTCATTCGCTGGGCAGGAACTTTTTCATGTATGAAAATCGGGAAAACTTATCTTGATTAGCTGACGCGAGTTTGGTAAATTAGTCGTAGTAATTCGGCTGACGTTTCCGCGACCCGTCTTCTTCAGAGCCTGAGCGTATGTAGTATCAGAAAGTCGAACTTTTGGATTTTCATAGAAGTATTAGTAAGTAATGTAAAGCTGAATCTTCTGGCTACAGCTCCATGTCGCTGGTTTTTCAAAACACCCTTATATGACGCTGTAAAATCCAAACAAAACTATGTCTCAGACGCGCATATTTCTCGCCGCACAGAGCTCTTTCTTTGGACTATTAGTAATCATTCGATGGCGTAAATGTAGCTGATTCGCTCTGCTCGGCAAGAAACGTACTCGTGTGCATCGAAAAAAATCTTCTTTGGCAGAAAACGTCAGATAACGCTTTTTTGAAAACCAGCGATGTGGTTAAAGCCTGAAGTCTCAGCTGCCGGATGGTTACTAACACTCCTACGAAAAATTCATGTCCAGCGAATGAGGTCGGCTTCTCATTTGTCTCCCCATAACCGAATAGAACCCTGAATGTCATAGAGAGTTTTGAATCTTGGGTGGGAGTTGAATAGATGTTTCACTCATATCGAGAGCGTATACCACCAGAACACCACCGAGGTAATTGCTTTGCAAACCATTCCTTCTGCGATATAAGCTTTCGGAGCTGTTAACAAGCACATCCTAACGGGTTTGCACTAGTAAGCTCTCTTCATAGATGATTATATTAGAATCTCTCGTAGAAATGAACAAATAATAAACAAATATATCAATCTAACAAGATATTTGAGCCTTTCAAGAGGTTTAGTATGGGAACTTATACAGCGCAACACACGTGTTTTGACCTTCCAGCCTCACCAGTTTCACGGTGCCTTCTCGTTCACTCAGTGTCTCGAGGATCTACATAGAGGAGTCGACGATAGATTTCAAAAAACCCCACGTACGATGAAACAATCACCGTGGCTTCTTTCGAAGCGCCGAGTGTGATTGATTGCCGATTGCATGGCTTATGGCTGTCACAGAGCACATGTAACAGTACCTTTCAACCGACAATTTTATGACGTCGCTCAAAAACAGTATAATCTGACGACATGTTTTGCCATAACAGACCTCATAAAAGGCTCAAGATATGTTATCAGATTATACTGTTTCTGAGCGAGATTTCAAAGTAGCCGATTCAAAGGTACGCTTGAGAAATTATACAAAAAAAAAAACCAGTTGATTCTCTTTACAATACGAAAAAAAAACCCGAATACTAAGGTGGGAAGAATACAGAAGACATGATAAGATACCGTGGCTTACTTTCCTCATTGCTCCAAGCCGACTCATGAAAGCCGCCAAATCTGTGCAGTCCACTTGTGCCGCGTTGGACATAGGAACAAAACCTTCTTTAAAACACTGAAATTTTCGATAAAGGAAGTACCAAATGCTTCATTTTTGAATCACATGTTGTCGAATGAACAAAATTAAACATCTCTTAGACACAGTGTATAACGAAAAGAGACTGCATGAGATTGGGAAGATTCGCTTTCCTCTACCGTCCTGGTGCTAGTCACTAGAAGATCACACGGTGCGACCACTTAATTCTATATCATCAATCTCCTGTTACTTGGAAATGATAAGCAATTTTATTGTATGGGTGGCCGACTGGCTCGTTTACCTCGGCGCGGGGTTGATGCCCCTCAGAACTCCCTGGCGGTTAACAACGAACGCTTTATAGAACACAACAGCCAGGTGATCCTTGAGACTGCAAGGAGACGTGCTCGACCCGTATTTTATGTCATTCGAGGAGACGATAATTAATTTGAATGCTGAGAGTACTGGGATCGGTACAGTGAAAAAAAATGTGAAAACGGATCAAAATAGAATAGACAAATAGAAAAATTTCATGGGTGCATGCGCCGCAGTGGTTAGAAGTGCTCCGCGACGGACGTGGTCGGTGGTTCGAACCCGCGCTCATGGCTCACCACCAAGCCTTTTATCTCTGCGGGTTGAGACATTGATACTCGACTTGCATGGGAGATTAGCAGCATTAATTTGATAGATCGATAAGCTGTCGCCAGCCATAGTAAAGGCCAGATATACAATGAATCACCTCAAACGATGCTTGATGAAGTCGAGTGCATGGCGCATCCCTAGGAGACTGATCCATGTGGAGATTCCTTATTTATTTCATATGTGTATTATACGGATATTGAAAATAAGGTGTGCCGGACACGTGATACGCTTCAACGACAACCGATGGACGAGAGCCGTTACCGACTGGATTCCTCGAGATATCAAGCGCTCTACAAGAAGACCACCGATCCGTTGGTCCGATTTCTTCACGAATGGCATAGAAGAAAGATATGAAGCTCAACGAATCCCTAGAGCGAGGAGAACCCACTGGACTACCCTTGCACGTGATAGGGAAAAATGCAAGTGTTGCCGGTGCCGCTCGGGTCACTTGACGATCAAAGGGACAACAAGGTGATACAGGTGATGTATGCGTAGGTGGTATCGGTTCCTCGCACGACTTCGGGGTTGGTCTCCACTAGAAAGTAGTTGATCAAACGCAAAAAACGAAAGCGAACATGCGTTTGCAACTCAAGATTCTGCTCTATTGAAGGGTTATGCTTCCTCAGATGACGACTGGCTATGGACACACACCAGAGTCCATTGAAAACCACGAACTGCAAATAATAATAATAACATAGATAACAGAAGCCACCTGGTATCTATACTATTCAAGAAGTGCCTACCAGAACTGGGCCAGATTTGACACCTCTTCTTCGATTAGTAGATCAACCTTGATTCACCTATCACCTGTATCATCTCTCGTCCCATTGATCGTCGAGCGACTCGAGCGGCATCAGTTACACTTCTTTTTCCCTATCGCGTGCAAAAGTAGCCCTGTGGGTACTCCTCGCTCTAGGGATTCGCTGAGCTTTATGTCTCTCTTCTAATCTTTTCGTGAAGAAATCGACGATCGGATCGGTGGCCTTCCTGTAGAGCGCTTGATGTCCCGAGGAATCCAGTCGGTAACGGCTCTCATCCATCGGTTGTCGTTGAAGCGCATCACGTGTCCGTCCCACTTTATTTTCGATATCCTGGCGTGAAGAACGGCGTCTCTGATTTTCGATCGTTGACATAGGTCGGAACTTCGGATTCTTTCTCTCATTTGCGAGATACGGGATACTCCTAGCATCGACCTTTCGACTGCGCGTTCGATAACGGCAAGTGATCTTTTATCCTGCTTACGTAGCGACCAGGTTTCTGCTGCATACGTTGCGGCAGGGATAATTGTCGAGTCGAAAAGGTGGGCACAAAGCTGGATGTTCTTTGTCCTCCTCACTACAACTTCGATGCTCTTAAACGTTCCCCAAGCCGCTCGTTTCCTCTTGCTCAACTCTGGAGCTAGGTCGTTCATCATGTTGATTTCACGACCTAGATAGTCGTAACTGGAGCAATCGGAGATGTTTGATCCGTTATGCGTGAATTCACAATCCGTCCACTCCTCATAAACATTGGCTTTGATTACTACCCAAAAACAAACTGACACGTTTCGTAGGTAGCGTTGCCTATGTCTGTCCCAATCAAATTTGCAAAAAGATGAAACAGAAGATTTTTCTATTTCACTAGCTTGTGTTGAACTCAATTCGTACCGTCCACTGTGGCCTCCACAAAAACCACGACCCTTTCCATCTGCAATGCGAACTAGCTTTTTGATGTATGCCTTCTTTTGGTTCGCTCTCTCAGATGAGATTTGCCTTCTCCATGGCCTCCTTTATATCTTTAGATATTTTTGCACCTTTGAGTAAAATGATGGATAGGGCCCTCGTCCATCGTCCAATTACGATGCTGTTATCCTTAGACAGTTGAATTTCGAAAAACATGCTGAGTCTTTATCTTTAGACATTACATTCTAGATTTGTTTCGATGGACTTGAGAACCTGCGCTATTTCGGAACATCCATGTAGATGCATCCTGATCAATGCACTGTGAATATATGAGTCACAACTTGACCCTTTCCCTAGAATGCTAGGTGTGGTGAACTCTGAAAGCAGCAAAACCAAGAATTCCTGTTGACTACTCTTCTCGTCCGTCACCATACAGGGTGTTCCCTAAACGCTCGCCTTGTTAGTGAACAATCTCGTTTTTTCGTAACGACTTACACAAAATCAAAACCATCACAGATAAACAGCGAAATAGCGAAATACACATCTACTAGACACCACACGTACCGACTAACCCATTCGGGATCCACGGACCCAACCCTCTCCGTTTTTTACCCGCAACGTGTTGTATCTAACAATGGAACGTGTGGCGTCTAACCTCAGAGCGTTGCGCCGAACAGTAACACGCTGGGGTGAGGCGCCATTGTTAAGCGCAACACTTTAGGGGTTAGAGACGCAGGGTTGGGTCCATGATCCCAAATCGTCGACTTCAAAGTACACAGTGGCAAAAGGGATGTTAACCTATCATATAAAGCAAACCACACCTTATGACCTCATGGAAATCAGGATCCAATCGTAAGTCTTTACGAGACCTCCAAATCCTTCTTCGATGAATAATGACTTCTTAGAAGCCCTATAGAAGAGTCAGCGTCATGGTATCCGAAGTGCCTTTCTCCATAGGGCAAAAAGGACAATGTGATAATCGTTTGCACAGATGTGAGGACTGGGATCAACTCCCGTTGGTTAGGTAGTCGCTTCGCTAATAACTCTATTCCTAGCACTTTGGGGACGACCGGAACACGGTGCTAGCTTCGCCCCCACCGCGCGCGGCGGGAATCAGTCCAGATCTATTTCACGACAGTCGGGAACAAGATTGCTGGCTCGATCCCCATAACAGTTCGCAGCATATTTTTCGGTGTCAATTAGTATAGAAGGTTCTTCTATAGATGTAATAACTAGTTTTATATGCGGAGCGCAGACTGATATGGTAAGCACATATCCAAGTTTTTTTTTTCGCAATTCTTTTAACGATGTTTGTAATAGTCGAATTCGAAGACATATTTTCCACAGTGTATGACTCTAGGAGAAACTTGCAGGTATGAGGAAATTTTCAATAGTAATCGACAACAAAAAATAACACCAATAAAAGTGCAGTGGAGCATCGTGGGAGGGGATGGAACCAGCAAGCTTCTTCGCGGTAATCGGTATCAGCAATCGTGCGGTAGGTTTGAACTGCTTCCCGACGCACGCGGCGCCAGGGTGGGGTTAACGCTGTGTTCCAGTGGTCCCCAAAGTTTTAAAGCGCCAAGCACTAGCCAAGTAGAAAGGCGGCCAAATTCCGAGCCGATGGCGAAAGTCTGATCATCGTACGAATCTGAAGAAGAAGCTATTCATGAGAAACGAATTTGTCCAGACGTCGCATTCACGCAAGCTGGAACGGGTGACTCCGGATGAAGCCTCCTTGATGAACGACACAACCCTTGAGATCATCAAGAAACATGCTCGATTAAAAAGAGCTTCGAATTATCACGGAAGACGAACATACAAATCTTCGCTCACATCAGGCTGAACAATCATTCCTACATTCGTGAACAATGATAAGGATATATTGCTTCAAGCAGGTAGGAAAAGCTATCGGAAATTCTCCCCTGTACTTGGTAAATTGACAGATATATTTTCCGGGTTTGGTGGACGCCAATATAGGAGCAAGTAGCACATCAATTAAACGCGGTCAGAACTCTTTTATGAAGATCCTACATGGGACATAGTTTTCCCCCGACTTACTAAGTCTGTGTAGGAGCGCAATTTAGCTAGAATCGCGACAAGGACGAATCGAGACTTTTGTGGTGCCTATTCGAAACACTAGACAGCGAACAAGTCGCAAAGGTAAAAAACATATCGGTCATAACCTTATAGTTTGCAGGCAAACTTAACGTAGAATTTTTATTGCGCAATGCCACGAAATGACAGTGTGAAAAGTGAAAAACTGGATATCCAGAGTCACACTAGACTCTAGAAAAGGCTGAAATTTGAATGATAAGCGCAACAAAAATTATTGTCCACAAATAAAGTACGTGAAAAGTGGAAAAAAGATCAACATTGATTTCTCCGAAGTAGGCTTAGCTCTTCACTGCCGGGAGATATCGAATTCTCTCACCAGTCCTTATTATGACTTCCTTCTTAGCAAGCTCGTTCAAAGCTTCATCGAATATGTCACGATTCAGCATCTGAATCGTTTCATTATATTGAATCGAGATCAATAATCGGAAGATGTTACCTTATCCGTTTGTCTTAACGCCGCAAATAGATTTTTTCCTGAGATATTCACACCTCTAGTACTTTCCAAATGTTCAGCAATTGCATCAGCAACCTGTATATAGTGGAATCCAAGAAAGCCAAGTGTAAGTGAGTACTAATAGGACCAACGAATACTAACTTGTTGCACCATCTTCCTGCTAGTGGCACTCATGCCCGCTGCCAAGATATTCACATCCACTTTACCAGTTACCGGATCCACTGCCGACTGCTTCAAGGCTTCACGGTATAAACTAAACAGAGATCATACAACTATTACCATGTTTGATAATCTCTTAAAGCCGTTTTTCAAAGTTTGTTACGTTATATTTCCGCTCACGCACTCAGATCGGCCGTATCGCCATCATTAGAGTCTTTTCTCAGCCACTAGTCCTTACCAGAAACGTATAGCGACGAAAAATAGCACGCTCTCGGCAAATGAAATCATGCCTGTGAGCACATCTATAGGCGAAGCCTTACGGCTAACACAAACGATATATCACCTTTTGATCGACTGATTCTTGAAAACCTTGATAAAAACATTCATAACTATATATGAATGTTCTTATCAAGTTTCAAAAACCAACGATTTCAAGAGAATATCACAATCTTGCTGAACATAGCGGGAAGCGCAACAGTAAAGACGACATTCATCATATGTACCGTCGTTGTTGATCCCATCTCGCGCTTACAAAACTGCTGGTTCACCTCATTGGTCTGGAAATTCAACATAAGGTTTGTTCATTATCACTTCACTCCTTGTAGTCTACATCGCAATCCCTGACAGGTGAAACCAAAAGTCCAAGTGAAAACCTTTTCGATGACGTTCAAAATCACACTGTAAGAGAAGGGAAAATCAACGATAATCAACTTGAACCCATACGCAAAAGTTCGAAGACCACTGTAGATGATGTTTAAGAGGAAACAAATCAAATGCAAGAAAAACCAGGATTTGACAAGAGATGTGAAGATGCCTCATGCAACGAAAATACCGAAAATTTTGTTGGATGAAAAACCTACTTATAGGCACTTTCCACATCATTTATGTGGACAGTTTCTGAGAGGCGAATCTTGGCATGTGCTTCGGAGAGACGGATTAGAGATTCCAGCTGGCGAGGATAGGCCGAAATCTGGCCATGGTGAGCGCCGGCCTGAAGAAAGAACATCGTTGCAATTCTTCCATGTGAAGAACAAAACTAACCTTTCTCATAAAAAGATATTTGTCGATTATAAACTGTGATGATTCATCCGTCAAATGCGGATGAATGTTAGCCTTGGCGTACGCTAAAAATGACCAAAATATGAATTATTAGCTAAGCCTTAATGATCTGGTCTCAATATATACTTACCGATATAGTCTCTCAGCAATGCCATGTCAAGCTGTTCTGCATGGTCTTCAGTCCTGTCCTTGTAGTAAAGAGAGACTAAGTGATTTGCTAGGCGTCTATCGTAACCTTCGTCTTGTGGGTCAACCATCAAAAATATTAGATCGAACCTAAACGAAAGTTATGAGTTTTTTAGTCATACACAGTCTTGAGTCACATCTTCTTAATAGTCAAACTACTCAAAATATCACGGAATTTTATTAGCCAATATAAGAAAGATTCAAATCTCTCAATATCTGAACTAATTTGCCGTTGAGTAGAGTAGTTGAGCAAAAATGCAAACGCACTGAGAAAATCATATCTAGATATCGTTGAGAAAACCGGTTTTCCAACTAATATCCGCTACTTTCCCAACCTCTTCTCACTTCACCGTGGCGAGTCGTGTTAGCTGTTAAACTGTTAGTATGTGGAGGGAACGATTCCCAACGATGTGACTTAAGCTTCCACATCGCCATTCAGAAACCAATGCATGACACAAAATGTCAAGAATAGTTACTATCAAGGAAGATGTAGAAGAATCCCGTCAGGATATGATTCTCCGACGCTCTCAGAAACGGAGGAACAGTGCCTGTGGGTGACAAGCACAGAATGCCTTGGCTGGCAAGGAAACTCCAAAAGGAAGTAGAGAAGCTTCAGTAAAGTAGAAGTTTCGCTGCATGCTACGTGAAGATAGATAATCCTTAGATAGCAACATGTAATAAACACCCACTACTGCTACATAAGAAACGTCCACACTCAGACTAGAATGATGTAGTAGCAAGTATATCCTGAACTTTACTTCTCGCTTTACAACAAAATTTATTTTGTCTGTGCGCAGCCCAGATACTAGTTTGCATCATTGCAAGGCTCAAAATTCGCTTTAATGATCACTGGAAACAACTTCTGGTAGATTTTATGGTATCTTGTTACCAACTCTAATGCTTTGATAATCAGAGAAAAGTCAAGAACTTGAAATAATTATAGAAAACTCGAATTTGTTTATGATGTGGCGAAGCTCCTCTAGTCATTTGAGCAAAAGTGAAAACTTCACTGGTCAACATACGCCACAGAGAAGAGTAAATAAAACTCTATGGTGTCAAAAAAATGAAATCGCATTATTGTAGTATAGGACATAATATTTGTTGTTGGAAAAGATGTGTAGGTTCTAACTGCTCTTATCCCAGAAAATAGGTAAAAACGCCATTGTATAAATTTTCAGTAAACCGAAGATAAATGAGAAGAGCAATAGTAAAATTTTGCGCAGAGGGAATTTTGTGGCCAAGCTTATTATAAGTGCAAAATGTCTTGCATTAATATCTAAACGAACAAGCATCTTTGCACAGATTAACTACTTCTGAAGAGTCACCTCGACAGTAAGGTATGAGGCAACTGGATATTTTCCACGATTGTCTTGTCGCGATTCCACTTCGAATCAACAGGATTCGCTGCAGCGAGGATCGAAGTACGAGCATTCAGTTGGCAGATGATGCCTGCTTTGGCAATTGATAGAGTCTGCTGCTCCATAACCTGAACAATTTTGGTGAACAGCGAACGAAACATAACCGAAGCATAGCGGCATAAACCTCGTGTAGTACACTCCTCGCAGAATCATTCATCTTATCAAATTCATCAATACAACAGGCTCCATTGTCAGCCAGTACTATGGCACCAGTCTGCAGAACCAGTTGTCGGGTTTCAGCGTCACGAGCTACTGAAGCTGTCAGACCAACAGCAGATGAACCCTAGGTAAATGATGTTAGAAGTGGTCTTCTTAATCACAACAATACAACATACTTTTCCGCTGGTGTACTGACTTCTCGGAAGTAGGCGATAGACATATTGCAGCAGCTGTGACTTTGATGTACCAGGATCGCCACAAAGAAGAATGTTGATCTATATGAATTAGAAATAGCAAGTCCATATGACGATTACATTGATGCTTGAGAATCCTCTTAACACTTAAGTAGTTTCCCTACTCTTACCTCACTTCTCAGCTTAGTTTTATTAGTAGTCTCATCGTCTTTCCTTGTGCCACCAAACAGCAAGCAGAGAACTCCTTTCTTCACATCGTTGTGTTCATAGATCGACGGAGCTAAAATATTACGGTCAATTTCTAGTGGCTACAGACTTGCATCACGGACCTCCTCTTTGGAGAATCGAGAAGCTCGGCTCATCGCAAGGGCACCCGACGCGTTCCCTGGTGGTGGATAGGGCAAATTAAACGCGAACCAAAAGCGACCGTGTGCTTTCCAGAAACGCAGGTGGATTTAGGAGATGAAGTCCTGTTTCTGTAGTGTCCGATTTGACACAGCTCTATTTCAACGGGTCAAATTGGCCAGAACTCTGCAAACAAGGAGGTGGGAAGTAAACGGGAGCGGTTAGGAGTTGCCCCCAACAAATAAGCTCCTCCTCTTCATTCGGGAGAAACTGGCAAGCTGTCCATGAGTACCTAGCTCCCACGTTCAGAGCCTAACACGCCATACGTTGAGTAGTAAAGGCTGAAACTAGCCATAGAAACCGCCTCATCTCCCTGACTATGAGAAAGCATCCTGGTATGGCAGCTTCAGATACGATGAGTACGGAAACGCCGGTAGTATCTCAGGGCCAAACTAGGCTGCCAAAATCGAAACATATCAAAGTGACAATCTATACATATATTTTGCATACGAATCCTTCTATAGATCTACTAATACAAGCAAGAAGGATCAGGTACGACGTCGTCGACCTCGCTGCAACGAGAAGACGCCACCCATTTCAGACTGTCAATGACACCGAAGAAAACTAGTTCTTGGAACATTCGATCGCAGAAGTGTCGGTGGTGCTGGCGTTTTCGTCAAAACGAGGTTGACCAGGAACATCGACCATCAACCCGCTGGTCTGATTCCTTCGAAAAAAGCTTAAAAGAAAGATATGATGCTTAACGAACTCGTAGAACAGGAAGATCCACTGAGCTACTCTTGCGCGCGATAGGAGAATATGAAAGTATTGTTGGAGCCCGCTCGATCATTCGATGATCAACGGACAACAGGTGATACAGGTGATGGACTTAAAAGCACGGTAAGCGCGTCAAGTGTATTTGTATTGATTCAAACAGAGTCAATTCTTGAACAGTTTGTTTGTGTCCGTATCAATAACGACCTCTTTGAAATAAGATTATCTCACCAATTGCATGACTGAGTGCATCCATGATATCAGCGCGTTTGGACAGATTGCGAATTTGTTCGATGCGCTCCTCAGTCAAAGACTCACTGTAAAGAGATTATTGTAATAACAAAATGTGCCTAAATATACATTATTTTGGAACAATTGTTCATCCCACATTCAAAAATGATTAGAAGGGACAAAGACTCTCAGGATGCAACTTAAGATTCACAGAATCTCAAGAATTACCCATTGTCTTGATGAAGTCGAGAAGAATCAGTCTTCCTGAAGTGTAACGCATCAACACTCGTGCGAAAGACTGCCATTAAATTCCTTTGACGAGGATTGACCTGAAATCCTTATCCAGAATTGACGCCAGCCTTACAACTCTCAGAATGAACATTACTACCTCTGGTACTACAACTACCATTGAAACTGAAAACTGTTCTAAGGGCCAGAATAGGAATAGCTACCTTAGTCGCTTGGACACGGAAGATGCCAGTAAGAGTGACGCGATCTCCTGGCTGTACAGACTCAACCAGGTGACCGTGAGCATAGACGGTAACAGAATGGGGTGTTTGACCTGATGGCATGTCGTCTAAACGATAAGAGTAAGTTGGCCAAAGAAAAAGCTCAACAAATGTAATGTAACATTGCATGTACTTTGCAAATCATTCACCAAATTGTTCACTTTTTGAAATTCAAAACAACTTGCCGGGAGACTCTTGAAGTTTAATTATCTGCTTGTCTAAAAATATTGATCGATTATGGATTAGTTGAAAGCACATAGTGTTTGAGCAGTTAGAACAAGTCGTGGGCTCTTCGATCCTTAACAATAACTTCATCAACACCCTTGATTCAAATGCGACGCAGTGGTATTTCAAAGCAACAATTCTTAGTGACAATGGCAAACAAAACTGACCTTCCGCGATCTACTTCACTTTCCACTGAAAATTTACAAACAGAACACTGGAAAAAGCCCATTCTCATTTCAGGGATAAGTGATGAAGTGCGTATCACCATTCCCGTGATCGTGATCAACTGATCGATGTCTGAATAAAAGAAGACAAGCAACTGGAACAGAACAACCTGAGGGTTATCGTCCGAATGAATCGTTACCAACTAACTTACCAGTTGGGTTCAAGCTACGCATATTCCTCGTTTTGTCGGCATTGAAAGGACGTATTTCAATGGTGTAGAGGGAACACGATTATACTTGTCTTGGTAGATTTCGTTCACAGTCATATCCATATAAGGAATGATGTCCTGCAAATCGAAGACGAGATCAGTTCAGCGGAAAAGATAAAAGACAAAGAGTTCTGAGTCAATCCATTCTCAGAGGTGAATTTCAGAAATCCAAACTATGTAACCAACTCCATCGTGAAGGTGAGCGAGTGCATAATCTCTCCGCTAAAGTTTCAGAGGTCTCGCTATCTACCAAATCAGCGCATTTATGCTCCCATACAAGTGTGGTTACAGTCCGGAAAGACCTTTGATTTCGTCAAACTTGTAAGAACGAAGAGTTTGCTCTGTCCGAGGAGCATAAATGAAGTAATGATCAAGTCACTGAGGCACCTCTAACCACTACGCTACATGTACCTCAACTCATTCAAATAAGGATAATTTCTAAAATGCTTCCGTTCTACCCCAACATGACAATCAATATCCCAGTTTACTGGTGTTGCCAGAGGTTATGGTGAATTTCACTACGTCTAGCGCTTTGATTCTATCACGTTATTCAGTGTCGCAACAATTTGAGTGTTGTAACAATAAATAGTGCGACTTGCACCTCGTTCCATCAAAATCATTGCGGCTGTGGAAATTCACACATGGCAAGACATAACTACTGTGGAGCAGCGGATGATTGCGAGTCTAAAGACAATAGAAAAGCTCTATAAATAACTATGACCAACCGCAGGGTATGCAACGATCTTCCTATACAACGGCTCCGAATATTTCTTCACATGCGCGAGGTTCAGATTCAGATATGAAATGTCAGTCTGGTCAATCTCGAAGAGGCGTTTCCATGTAGTAGGGGACAGAAGTGTCCACGGCCTGACGCTTAAACAAAACAATGACATTTCATATACTCTGAGAAAGAAAACAGATGTATACCGTTGACGATATCCGCAGCATATTTTCATCTTCATCCAGAGAAGACACCTTGAATTCCGTGATAAATCCTCGAAAAGCTCTGAACAGTGAACATACTGATACTCTTTTTTTTTTTTTTTAGAAAAACACTGATTTCAGAAAGAACCTTTGCACATCGACTACACAGATTCTGGTTCCCCAGATATACATTCGAGGCTGCGTGTTGTCATCAGCAAGATCATCTTCCAAGCCTTCGATTCGAACAGTCCTAAAATACTCACAAATTGTATTTCGAAAGAACTATCAAGCTATTAATTTCTCAGCAAAACAGTTATCTTAGAGAAGTTTATAACAGCTAATCGAGGAAATATGCTACCGATGATGGATTGGAGCTGTCCCAAGATCAGCACGTGCATATCCACGGCGAGAGGACACAGCTGTCGATCCTTGCGATGATATTCCCAATTCGGAGCCATAACGAAGCGACGAAGTAGCTGAACACAATTTCGAGAGTATTACTGTAGTAGTTTGGTGGGACTTATGCGGAATAATGCGAATTGGCAAAATAAGTGATGGAACAGGAGTCGTTGTTGCCACGGGTTAGCGCACACGTCTCCGGATAGGGTAAAATGCGGGTTCGAGTCCCGCCTGACGCAAAAGTTTTGCGCATCACTCAACAGCATGGGGGTATATGTATAACTCATACCATCGCTAAAAAGCGGTAAATTAGAGAGAATTCTCATTAATGTAGGTGTTTCCGCCCTCTAAAACATTGGCGTCTCCGTGTGCTGTAATTTTGTGTAACGCCCAGGTAGACGCCTAATTCTCGTAGCGTGGGCGTTTTTCGATCACTATTGTATTTTCGAAGTCAAAAACCTGACAGAATTTGCGAGACACTTCCATCGATCGTTTCAAGAGCACCTACAGTCTTCGCAAAATGCTGTCCTAATTTATTTTTTATTCAGACGATCTACACGGCCCGTTATCAGAATTCACTGGCCGATCCCAGCAGTTCTTGCGGTCTCAAGTTGTTTTCCCGCACTCATCCTTTACGGAGGTTCCTTCGAATATCTCACGTATCTATTTGGCCAATGTTCGCGGATTTTATCTTTCTTTGAGAATATCGTAGAGTGCCGGTCGCGACGATTCCCCGAGCAATCCTGGACGTAGCCGAGCTAAGGCGTTCCCCAACGTGCTCGTTGATGATGCAATAGAGTGTGGGAAGAGGGTCGAACCAGCGTCTTGCTTATCACCCTATTTCCTGATATACCGCATCACTAATCGCTGAGTCCTCCATGCGTTTTAATTTGTCTCATCTAAAACTTGAATTTTAAACATTTGAAAATAACTTTGAACGCTCAGTATTCCTAACGGAAGCTCGACAGCCACAAATATCGCCCACACATTGAGGAACTACGCCGCTGAATAACTCTGTTTCGTCGTCTGCTTGATTGCTTCATTGTTATAGACCTAGTTCTATGGAAAAAGGAAAGGATGTTACAGGCCAAAAAAATTTCAATGCCATGAAATGAAGAAAATGAGTTTTTTCTTTGTAAATATCTAAAAAATCTCAGTGGTTCCTACTTCAGAAGATAAGCCTCACTACTGGCTACAATACTCGTTCAAAATTGGTAGACACAACTATTTTCGTGAATGCGTGGGTCACTCAAAGTACTGATGCCACGACCGCTATGTCGTGAAAATCAATTGGAACGGTTTGGCTAATTAACCCTTTGGGGTCGATGAGTCTTTTTGACTTTCAAAATTTCAGAGGTCTTTTTCACTGGTAGTAGGTTTTCACCTAAAATTTCCGTAACCGTTCGAAAGCTTAAATTCCAAGGCTTCGACTCTTTGCTTGGCTCAAAAAAAGCCCATGTAGTATGCTGTAGCAGGAACAATAAGATTATATTACCACTCACTTTGCCTTATTTTTTCGGCTAAAGTCTGTAGACCACTTCTTATTGACTACACTAAGCTCTTTCGATAGCCCAAATCTCGACAAATTTGATGCTTAAACTGCTCCATGAAAATGTTTCCTAGCGCATTGTGGGAGCGAAAATAAAATTACGTTTCACATTCAAAGTTTCGTGTTCATATAGGAGTTATATATGCACAAAAAGTATACAAAAGTGGAGAGAAAATCAGGTTCTATCAGAGTGGCCTGAAGAACCTAAAGTATTTCTTGAAACAGAGAACAAAAATCCTCGCTGAGGAACGAAAATCGCGCTTCACTGGCGATTCGATTATGTTGCCGTTCGCAAAGGGTTTAAGCAATACATTAGGGCTTATCGTTGACAATTATACTGGAGAATGAAGACTCTTAACGTTTTTTGAAGCATTTCAAGAACGTCTCCGAGTTTCGCTGCCGTGAGATCCTCACTTGAGTAACCAATTCGATGTCAACTTTGGCAAATGAAAAAAGAAAAACTTCAGAAAGAACCTTTCAGACATCAATCATAATCTCCGTGCGTAAACACACTTCACACTTTATTAATCCGTCTTCACACTGTTTCTCTTCCACTATGCGGATCTCAGTATTCAACCATTTAACCGCTTTTTTTGCCTTCTTCTTGAACGTCGTAGAATACTGGTTAAGCAAGCCTCTCTGAATCTCGAGGATAGCCTGGCTATGGCGTTCCATAGAGCGCTCTTTGTTGGCTGCGACAGAGGGTTGGGGAGTGGGGCTCGGCTACACCGCGCGGCGATGAGCATCACAACCACTCGTCCACGTCGCCTCAGGTTTGGAAAACTGCCCAAATTTTTTCACAGTAAGAGTACTAGATAAGTTGAGGGCTTTAGAGCCAGCCAGAATAGGAGAGATTACCTATCTTCCAGCTAATAACCCATTTCAAATGACGACTTCATCTTAGATTTTCTCAAAATCTACTCGAAGTTCTATCGTGATTATTTAAATTATTGTATTATGAGCTAGGACAAGTTCAAATCCGAAAAGGCTACATGAATCGACCAGGTATGAGTCACATGTGACTCGCAGCGTCTAGAACGAGCTCATGAAATACCGCCACGTACCACTACGCACAGATGCCACTGGTGACGAGGCCTCACTTGCTACCGGCGGATCGCTCGCTGGAAGAGAACGCAGATCGGGCGAGCTCAGTCCCAGGCTCCGCGCTTAAAGAATATCATTATGTCTAGATGTCTTGTCTGAATAGATCAGCTTCAACATTCAACAACATACACTGAGATGAAGGCGCATTGCTTTGCCTCGACGATGGTTGTCTCGACGGAGTTCGGCGACCGGAACTCGACATTCCTAGAACAGTCAGAATTCCTTTTACTTGATTGCCAATTGCAGTGGTATGATGTTATGGTATACCCAATGAAGTGGAGTGCTGTGCAAAAACGTTTGCGTCAGCAGGGATTCGAACTCAGATTCTCACTCTTCTCGGGAACGTATGCTAACCGTTGCACCACCGACGCTCGTTTTGCACAGAACTCTTTTTTTTTTTACGCTATAACGCGTTGTCTGCCAACAGCCAATCGGAAGGAGTGAGATCTGGGTTCGAATCCCGGCTGACGCAAATGTTTTTGCACAGCACTCCACATCATTGGGTATTCCTAAAACATTCGAGTACGGCGCGGAAGTCTCTTCGAAAACTTTGATCGCAGAAATCTATACGTGGTTCAAGAAAATGCCCAAATTAAAGCAAATACAATGGCACAACGAAGAATTTACAGCTGTGAAAAGCGGTAAACAAAACGCTGTCTATTTATAGATCAAAGACAAACATCATCCTCTCGAGACAATCATGAATAACGTAAAATAATAAACAGAATAGGACGGGACGCCATAAAGTCGGTCTGAGACGGCTTCATTTCGCGCGCATTTTCAAATTTTCCGCCAACAAGGCGCGAGATGTGCAGGCCGGCGCCACATTTGAAAAGAACGTCACCACGACCGCGCCATTTAATGAGTCAGAAATTTGCGAGTGGGTCAAGATTTGTCGCCTTTCAGGAAGGTTTGCAACACATGTCTGAGCGAAATTTTCTCCGCTATAGTAAGGTTTTAAAGAATTAACCCTTTAGGAACGGCAGTGTGATCGGTCGCACAACGCAACTTGCAAGTGGCGCGCGATTTTCGTCATTTGATTACGATTTTTCCTCCATTTAGAAAGTGTAACCTAAGGTTTCTTCGTGTTACTCTGTTACTTCGAGTCGCCTTCTCACGAGACGCGACTTTCCCACGAGTTTACAACGACGCCATTATCTGTGTATGCATGTCTGGCTGTCTGCACCTGCTTTCCCACGAGACGCGACGCCGTTATCACAGTAACTTAGTGAGATTTGACGTCGCGCGGCTTGATACGAAACGTATCATGTGGTCCTTGAGGGTTCAGTTTGTCTATTAATTCCCAAGACCGACTCTCTCTAATTCTCGGCAATCTTCAGTAATTCCTTGTTTGTCTTTGCAGGCCAAACGCACGGTTTCTTTTTAGTAGACCTTTACAAGAAAAAAATTATTATGCTGTTTGCTTGCCAACGAGGTTTGACGCATGCTTATTTTTCTTCTGGTTGCTATTCCTCACTGCGATACCTTTTTAGGAATATATACTCTTATTTATGTAGCTTTCTCCTATAAATATAAAATGCTGTAATATCATCTTTCAGTGCTCGTGGCGCAGTGATTAGAGTTGCCCTCCTATACGAACGTGTTCGATGGCTCGATACCGCGCTCAAGGCTAACCAAACCTTCCATCCCTCCGGAGTCGGCGAATCGGTACCAGGCTTGTTCGGGAATAGCTGCACTGACTTGAAAATCGGTAAGCCACCACGACTCATTCTAGTAGTTAGATGTGCATTCAGTAGCCTCAAACGAACTCCATGAAATCGAATGCAGCCCTCGAGATGATCAATGCCGAGAGGTTTATACTTGTCCTCTTAACACTTCCGAGACCGTGAACCTACGGCCTCTGCATCTCTACCTAGCACCTCTGGACGGCTTGTTCCACCTCTGCATCTCAAGCCCCAGCGTTTCATTGTTAGACGCAGCTGACGCAGCACGCTAGTGGTTAAAGATGCAGAGGAGGTGAAGCAGATCATCCAGAGTTGCCACTTAGAGATGCTGAGGCCGTGGGTTCGTGGTCCGGAAACGATTAATGTCATCTTTACCTTGATTTGATGTACGGAGGTACACGACAAGTATTAAATCAGGTAAAAGTCTGCATCCTCGTAGAAATAAATGAAAAGTAAAGAAGGTAATTAGTTATCTCAGGGAATATCCTCGTTTATCCTGAGAAACAGACTTTTCATGGCTCCGTGAACAATGTTCAATGAAAAGTTGCCTTGTTCTGTCGGTCACTGTAATAGCGCTAAGGTTTACTTTCTTAATCAGATCCACTAAGCATCCAAAAAGTTTCCTATTCTAGTGTATTTATTTTGTAGAAGAACAGATTGTTACTAAACTGTAACTGATATAGAGTACAAATGACGCCTTAAAAGTTTTTTTGTTACGGTAGACTATCTTATTCACCAACTTTGAATGTGAAGGATTTCTCAAGGTTACGGGAATGACGTTCTACACTTTAGTCGATTTTTGGCGAATATATCCAGCTTAGCTCGCCGTGCCTTTCCCTCGAATTTGTAGAGATCGTCTGGGTGGAGTAAACACTACATTTTCCATTACATCTCCCTCCCTTGACTGAAGGATTTTGACCGATTTGGCAATCAGAATACAATTGTCATTCACACAAACTCAAACACTCCCACTGCAAGAGTTATCGTTTAGTCCTAATGAGAAATCCTCACAGTCGTCCGGTAAGCCAACTTATTTACTCACCGTATCGCTGATGGTCGAGTGACTCCAATGCGCACAAGTAAACCTTCCATTTTTCCTTGTCCCTCGCAAGAGCAATCCAGTGGCTCCTTCTTGCTCCAGAGAATCGTTAAACATCATATTTTCCTATGGATTTCATCAAGAGATTTGACCATACAGTCTGTGGTCTTCCTTCTGTACGTTTGACATTCCAAGAAATTCAGTTGGTAGAAACTCTTACTCATCGGTTGTCGCTGAAACGCCCTGTGTTCGGCCCAGCTGATCTTCGACGATTTCGCGTCTAGAACAGCGTTTCCGACTTTAGATTGTTGGCGTAGTTCGGTTTTTGCTTTTCATTTTCGAGATACGAGTTATTACGCTGAGATCTGATATGACAAATCACTATCTCGTACTTTGATTCTCTAAGATCTCACATACCCCTTCCTATCCCGAATATCAAAAGTTTTTTCCCGCGAACCATAAATCAGAGCCAATACATATTTTTGATGTGGACTCTTTGTACATACACCAAAATCCTTTCCTACCAACCCAATACTGCAATGTGTCAAATGTCTTTTATATGATTCGTGTGTGACCTCACGACAACTGTACTTCGAATTCGGGTGTTACAGTGCCTATTTTGGTCACTCCTTCTAGACAATTTCCTAGTTACTTCGACAAAGCGAACCACTACATAACTAGACAATAAAACTTATCAACTGCACCTTTTACAGAGCACGACTAAAATGTAAAGGATATTCATCAATGACTTTGACAACAGGAAATAATGGACAATTACGAGCAGAACAACTTCGGTAACAACAATAACTCATTCCAAAAAAGCTTAGCGTGCAAACAAATTCAAATTCGATCCTAGGACAAGGGAATCACTGAAATTGGAACAATAATTAGCAATAACCACTAAACAAGGCAACAATGCCGAGATTAACCGGCAGAACCCATGAAAAGTTCTAATCAAACAAAATCTATCTCCATTTTTTTGAGGCGTAACAGCTAATAGAGTATAATCATAAATTATGACTACGTTCTTGACAT
Source organism: Parelaphostrongylus tenuis (assembly GCA_019055375.1). NCBI lineage: Eukaryota > Metazoa > Nematoda > Chromadorea > Rhabditida > Metastrongylidae > Parelaphostrongylus > Parelaphostrongylus tenuis. The sequence continues at coordinate 118,598 of JAHQIW010006092.1, forward strand.
TCCAAGTCTTACACAGATAACTTCAAGTAAAAACACACAAATGTAGTGTTGATTGAAATGAGAACGAAAATACACGATTCAATAATTTTATCTCAACAATCATAGCGTTCAATATAGCGCGAACGTTACAGCCAAAAATACAAGTTTGGTGATGACATACCTTTTCACGGGCTAATGACGTCAAACAGTCGGATCACATCATCGTTCACATAACACGATGAGAACCACAAGAGGAATAAACTTCAACAGTGTTCGACCATGTGCGGTTCAATCGTAACACCGCGTCGAATCGTTCCCCATCCAATAAGTCGCCAGTGCTTTTCAATGCGACGTGACAACGCAATTTTCTCACCGATCTAGAAGATTTGACGTTAAGCCTTGATACTGTTCAATCAATGCAAGCCACTCAATAGGAGTCGTTAGGTCTCTTCGTTTCACGCATAGTCTTTCTGTCTGTTAACAGTTGTGAAATTGACGAATGAATACGAAAGTTGGGTACGGATTTATTTGATTTATATTGTTGAGTGGAATAGCTGCCAAAAGTGGTGATTAAATTTTCCTACAATCATCAACCCTTTGGGGAGCAAGCGTACCGAAAATGCTACACTGGCTTTTCGCGCTCTTGCCGTCGGGCACAGATTTTAGACTTTCAGTGGTCGATCGATAGCTTGAAAGATCAGTACACATTACTTACTTTTTAAAGGCTGTCTGGTGCTATAGTACAAAAAATTTACAGCTTTCCTTTGGATCGTGTAATGTGTGCTTCACTCATGTTTTCCTATCATTTTTTTTTTTTTTTGGGGGGGGGGGGGGGGGGGGGGAGGGGAGGGGGGAGTGGGAGGGGGATTTTTTGGGAGACAGAGACTTTTAACGACAGTTACAACAATCAATTCAAGGCTTGAGGAACGACAATTCCAGTGCTGTACTTGGTTTTGACAAGTTTTTGACATTATTATTGCGTTGTGGCAACGACGACAAGTAAATAGCATTTTACCCTCGGCATGCATTAGTTGCACAGCTGGCATCTGCGCTTAGCTTTCAAGCTAAGCTTTCAATAATAACTAGGAAATTATTTGATAGCATAAATCTTCAAGATTCACAACTTGGTCTAGTTCTCAAAGCGAGTTTCATGAAAACGCTTCGTGAGAAGCGAAGAAATATATTACCTTTGTATTCGAAATAACTGACTCGTGATTAGAATATCATAGCAGACTTTTTTGTAATATGATAACGTGTTATATAGAAAGTTAAAAGCTGATATCTATGTGATGATAAAACAAAGTGTTTACTATAATAACGTAACGCTTGAAATTTTTTCCCGAATCAGAGAATAAATCTCTAGATAGGTAAGGAAAAACGGGCCTTCTTGAAGGCAGTTGAGATCCTTGCGCGCAATGCCATTAGGGGATGCGATTTTAACACTGAGAGTGGAACATGCTTTTTTTTTGTTCCTACAGCACCTTATGAAGACCTCTTCAAAACCACCTATATTAATTTTTAAAATTACCAAGATTTGTGCTATCAAATGGCTATAAAACTTTCAGTGAAAATCCGTCCACAGATCCTAACCAGGCGGACAAAGCATATCGAGTGTCAAGATAATGTTGTTTCCGCATTTACAGCGTACAGCGCACGAAAAAGGCTTTTCGAGAATTGAGTAGAGCTATAAAATCGCCGACATTTAAGCTACCGAATGGCTAACAGGAATCTATGGGGAACGTTTTTATCGAGAGAAAGAAGCTCGGTTCCGGAAACGTTAAAAATCCTCCTGTGTAAACTGACAAAAAATACCTAAGTGGCTTTGTTTTGCTCGAAAAATACTTTCTTCATTTGACTCGACTTACTAGTTTATACAACTCAGAACCATAGTAGGTCAATTCCTAGCATCAAAATATTGCGTGGACTCCATAACCTCTACTCCTGCTGTCTTGTAGCATCCGTAGAACTGGTAGGTTTCACCTTCAGCACGAGGTTCTGGGGCGACTTGGACTCATTGATAACTGCTACGGTTGTCCAGCATGATTCTCGAAAATGTCTTAGACAGTAATGCTACAGCGTCCTCAAGTCGCCACAAGAGACCTCTGACGTTTCAATCGGCGGAAATTTTCCTGCATTGCGCATTGCGACACGGATTCTTCTATGACGAAACTGAATCCTGTGACTAGTTGAACAAGTCGAAGACGGTGTTCGCCTTCGAAGAATCGCTCGCCAATGCCGTCGTAAAAACAAAAACATACGGGAGCTTCCATCTTACGTTACTTATTATAAAATAAATGATCGACTCCAAAAAAAGAATGATTTAAGCTCAAAAAAGGGGTTGGTAAGCCCAGGGTCATACACCGGTGTTTCGGAGGTTCGTCCTCCTCATCAGTGACCCCCGCCCCACATTCAGCCCTGCATTGAAGCAAGGAGGGTGGCGTATGTGGTGATGGCACAGTGTACTATGACACTGTACCATCACCACCTCTCAGTCGATAGATTTTTGCTGTTGGATCAAAACTATATCAAAAGATCGACTGTTTTTTTTTTGGGGGTTTTAAAAAACAGTCGATCTTTGATATAAATGATCGACTGTTTTCAAAACCTTTAAAGCTTAAAACTTAAAGGTTTTAAAAACAGTCGATCATATGGATTAATTTTTGTCTACCAGCCGAAATCCATCGACTGAACGGTGGTGATGGACCAGTGTCATTGTACACTATGCCATCACCACATACGCCTCCATCCTTTCTCTAATGCAGGGCTTGATGTGGGAGTGGCGGTCGCTGAGAAGGAGGCCGAAACCTCCGAAACACCGGTGTGTGGCCCTGGCTGTACCAAACTCGTTAGGCTAAAACAACATTATTTTTTTTGGAATTTATTATAATATATGTGAAAACCAATTAATCTTACTTCTGTGCATATAGGATCCGTCAACGCAATTTTTGCCGCTTCATTTTTGACAGCGATCACACGACAACCAGTAGAGAGTGACCCGATGTTGACCATCAGCACCTCTCCTTAGCTAGTTTTTGGACCTAAGTAAACTGATCAATATAGATGGCATAACGTGCAATATTCAACGAAGCACTCGTGAATTCAGTAAAGGTAAATTATTGTAAATCAAGACCTTGGCTGCCTTCTTGTTTGCTTCAGTACGAACTCCTAGGAGTCGTCGCAACAAGAAGAAATTAATTTCGATCTCAGTGAAAATGTCAGGAAGCGTCCCCACAGCTCCCAAGATATGTCCCACTAAACGGTCGCCTCGGCAAAGTGTCGGGTCAATCTTTGTGCCAACACCAATTAAACCTAAAAATATGTTTGCAAATAGAAGAAAAAATAGAGATCAGTCGATTTAAGGACAACACTACCTCCTGGTACAGCATACTCGAGATGATTTTGTTCCGCAAACAATGAGACAATCTTTGAAAATATTGGTCTGCACTGTACTTTACCATCACTAGATTTCGACACAATGCCAGGGCGAACCTCAATTTCTTGACCCACACGAAGTATACCTAAAAAGCAACCATTTATACGGGTATAAGTAATGATATTCACGAACATTTATGAAGTATAGATGCTTTTATGTACGCCTGATAAGTAAAAAAAACGTTAAGGAGAATCGACAAACCTCTAAGAATTGAACCTCCAGCTACACCGCCTTTCAAACTGTCTACTTCAGATCCTGGCTTGTTGACATCAAACGAACGAATGACAATGAGACGAGCAGGTGATAAGAAATCGCGAGATGGTACTGGCACTTTCTTACATAAGTATTCGCAAACAAGCTAAAACTATCAAAATATATAGGTGTTTGTCGTGTCTCGCACTACAAATGAACTCACATCAACATTGTACTTCAGCTGAGCAGAAATTGGAATCACCGGAGCTTTGTCAGCGACAGTGCCTTGAACAAATGATTTAATCTGGTCATATTGTTCTCGTGCTTGAGACTCCTTGATAATGTCAACCTAAATTAGAAGTGATTGTAATTGACATGACAATGGTTCACTTCTCAGTGGGTAAAAATAGGACTTCATTCTGGCTATGTAAATCAAGCCACCTTATTTTGAAGTATTAAGAGATGCTGCAACTGCATAATCTCAACAGCAGCTAGATGTTCCGAAGTTTGTGGCTGAGGACACGGTTCATTTCCTACAAAAAGAAATAAACATATGACGTTAAGAAGAGAAGTTGAACGAGTCAATACCAGCGACAAGAAGGAAAGCTGCGTCCATCACAGCCGCTCCATTAAGCATAGTTGCCATAAGAATGTCATGACCTGGGCAATCAACGAATGAGACATGACGAATACACGAAAACTGACCACCGCAACCAGGCCGTTCGCAAGGAAAACGGTCAGGAGTTGAAGAGCCAGCAGACCTATCAAAAGAATCCTATAAAGAACAACTCAAAAAGAAAATAGATAGGAAGTTCTCCGATGACTTTAAGAAAAGAACTTAAAGTCTTTACAATAAGTGAATCTCTAATATACCTGATAGACTGCGTGAGTGTGTTATGGGCACTTATACAGTGCAATACACGCGTTTCGGCCCTGCAGCCTCGTCATTGCACAGTGACTTTCGTCTGAGTCAATCGCACTTGGGGAGAACCCCTTTACCCACAAAAATCGCAGTCGTACTCTTTACATATGAGAGATAGGATATTTCACAAATAGCAGCCAAAAGCAATCGCGTGGATGACATTACCCATTCAGTGATATCTTATACTTCATGGCGCGTGTAAAGAGTACTTCTGCGATTCCTATGTGTAATCTCCCAAATGGAATTGGCTCAAACGAAAGTGACTGTGCAACTGACGATGCCGCAAGGCCGAAACACGTGTATTGCACTGTTTAAGCGCCTAAAACAGACCATATGCATGGCTCAAACAAAATGACCAGGCATGGCGAAATTTGAACGTGGTGCTAGGAAAGCACTCGAAACGAAAGGTATCATATTTCCCAAATAAGTATATGATAGAACCCCTTTGAGGAAAGGTCACATTCATTGGCGAAAGACATCGCTTTTAATGAACAAGCATTCATAATAAATTCCGATTGATCAACAATATTACACTTTTTATTTCGAGTGCTTCATTGAGACCACACTCAAATTTCAATATATCTCGTAATTATTATTTGAGCCAACACGTCATGTGATCTGTTGATGGGCTCTTGTGCAGCCCGATATACGTTTTTGCCCTTATAGCCTCGTCAGTCTGGGCAGGCCGTTCGTCCTTAGCCAATCCTCTCGGTAGTCCCTACTTCCCTTATAAAGAGGTAGGCGAGGACGAACGATCTACATGATCGCTGTCAAGCGAAAAATCACAAGATCGACAATTTCGACAGTAGATTGCTCTTGGATCGTCTTTTTGCAATATTATACCTTTTATTTCGAGTGTTCAAGATTATGCTCAATTTTCAATAAGTATATCTCATACTTATAATTTGAGTCAGTCATGTGGTTTGTTAATGAGCCCATTTCATGTACTTGGCCTTGCAGCCTCGTCAATTAAGTAGTAATCAACAATACTTTAAAATGGACCTCGTATCCTTCATTCGAATCGATCGTACGTAAGATGAGCATCATATAGAACTCCTTATTCAGACATGATGCTTATGAACAAGTGATATTACAGTTAAGAGAATAAAGATAACTTTGTTTCCAATGAAGACTTATACTTACCTATAACAACCGGGTCGAGGACAATCTATGTTGGTGCATCGGTAGATTTTTGCATTAGCGTATCCCAACTTGATGGTGATGTTTCTTTCCAGCTCGTTTTTAAACTTGACAGTATGTACCCCCGAGATAGCCTTTACCAGCGTTGATTTTCCGTGTGCCACATGGCCGATCGTTCCGATATTGATAGTAGCTTGTCGTGAAATCACCTAAGAGTTGAACATGAAGAAATAAGTTAAGTAAATGATAAAAAAGGCTTCATATGGAGAGGAGAAAAAGCTGAAGTATAACAAATGAATAACGAGCTAAACACTACACCTCTTCAGTAAGAGGTGTTAAGTTCTGCGCACCAATCTTATCGAGATCCTGCTTAGCTAACCAAGTTTGGCCTTGATCCTGTTCAGTTTCTGTAATAAATTTTACTATATAACTATGCCACTTATAACAAATAATTCTCTACAGAATGATATACCTGTGCTCATTGTGGCTCAATGTGATGAAACCTGCGACACAGCGAAATCCCACCACTCAAAATTGGAACAGTTTAGATGAATATGAGGACTAAAGTTATATATCCCTTGAAAAGGTTAGGTTATTATCGTGCTATTAGCTCAATTAACAAACAATAACTATAGCCAATGGTGTAGATAGATGTGCAAAACTTTTGTGACAGGCGGGACTCGAACCCGTATTTCACGTTATCTGGAGGAGCGTGCTCTAACCTGTTGCACTGCCGACGCCTGTTTTGCCACCACTCTTTCTACGCCACAACGCGTCTATCAGTCAGCAATCAATCCTTGTAGCGTAGAAAGACTGATGGCAAAACAGGCGTCGGTAGTCCAACAAATTAGAGCACGTGCTTCCGGATAAGGTGAAATACGGGTTCGAGTCCGGGCTGACACAAACGTTTTGCACAACTTTCTTCCACAACATCTTTCTTCCCCTGAAAGCGGTTAAACGTAAGGAATTCTGTGTGTTCAACAAAGAATATATAAATGATTGGCAAAGCCAAAGTATGGTCGGTTTTCAAATGAGAAGATTCTATACACAACAACAACCATAAAACACCACACATAAAAAATACTAAGTAATCCGCAATCTCATGAAGGCAGACGAAAGCACGAAAAATGCCGCCTAGAAGATGAAGGCGTGTTGATGACACAAAAATGACGATTCCAAAAGAAAAATGTTACAACTTAACCTTTTGAGGACGGCGGCGCATAATCGACAACGCCAATGGCGCGCGATTTTCGCTCTTCAACAGGGATTTTTGTCTTTGTTTCAGTGAATACTTTAAGTTCTTCGTCCCACTCTAATAGAACATCATTTTCTCCTTAAGTCCGTATCCTTTTTGTGCATATGTAGCTACCATATGCAAGGAAAACTCCAGATATGGAACGTATTCTTATTTTCGCTCTCATAGGCCGCTTCGAAAACTTTTTCGAAAACCAATTTATGATCCAAATTCGCCGAGATTTGGGCTATCGAATAAGCGTAGTTTAGTACAATAAAAAGCGTTCACGGACTTTAGCTGAGCAAATAAGGCAAACCGTGCGTGAAACAATTTCATTTTTGCTGCTACAGAGTGCTGCAGAGGTCTTTTTGAGAACCAAGCAAGAGTCGAATCCGAGAGATTTAAGCTTCCCAAAGACTATCTAAATACCGAATAAAACCTTTGCTAAGCGAGAAAAACCACTGAAATATGGTTGCCAAATGACCCTCGTCCTCCTTAAAGGGTTAAAAACTTGATCGTCCCATCTGTTTATTCCAGAACAATCTCACGACTTATCAACAGAATGCAGATGGATATAAGAGGACAGTTATCCTGACAGCACATTTTAAGCCTTTCATGAGGTCTTTTACGGCACTTATAAAGTCCCAGACATGTGTTACGGCCTTTCAGCCTCATCAGTAGCACGATGCCTTTCGGCTCAGTCAGTTCCATGCAAGGAGATATACCTTTACATAATAGGAATCGACGCCGATTATTTACACTCAACGTACGGCGAAAAAATCACCGTGCGGTTCTTTCAGAGTGATCGAATGTCGAATGTCGTGTACTTGGCTTACGGCTATCATGTCAGCATGTAGAGGGAAAAACATACATGTACATATAGATACATATGAATATGTGTAAATATGTCTATATGCCAACACTTCCGACCGACTATCTTGAGATCTCGCTAGAAATTAACCTATTAAAATAATCACCCATGACCCAAAGATGATGTAAAATAAGCTGTTAGGATGTACTAATTTTGAGCAAAATCGCAAAAGTCGATTGAAAGTGTTCATATATATCCAAATACATGCACGTATATATCATATGATATATATGGATATGTATATACATATCCATATATGTATGCACATTTTCATATGCATGTGTACTTATGTGTATATATATGTGCATATATATATGCGTATATATATGCATATTATATATATATATATACATTATATATGTACATATATACACTGGCGCAATAGCCGTAAACCAAAAAACATTTATATTTAGAACTTTTTTGCACATTATTTGATCAGTCATCACAATTTTTTTTAACCGCGCGGATCCCAGTAATTCCTAGCATCCGCCTCGTTTCTCGCCTTGCTCTTAAATGGCGTAAAGTACTGGTTGAGCGAGTCTCACTGCAATTGCGAGAATAGCCTAGCTGGTGACGTTCCGTAGAGCGCCGTTCTTGACTCCCGGAGAGAGATGGGCTAGTGGAATTTGGCTTCACGCAAGCCGCGACAAACACCACAACCACTCGGCCACGGTGCCCCCCCCCTCCCCGCATTTAGAACAAAACAGAATGGAGGTAAAAAAGTAAAAGTAATCTGGAAGACTTGACGAACGAAGACAAACCACTAAAAAAGTGCGGCCGAGGAAAAAAACGAGTTGTTAAAGGAATAGTTGGGAGATGATGCAAGCAGTGTGTTGACGAACGTGGATTGGAGCGAGGAATCTTATCAGAATGAACATTTTCAGTCACTTTACATCACCCCTATTTCCTTACAATTCTTCAATTTATTAAACTTATCTCCATCATATAGTACTTTAATAGCACCAGATTGATTCCAATGCTTTTTTTTCATATCCGAGCAGAAAGACGGCTTTAACGTAGGCTTCCCTTTAAGATACTTGAGACATATTGGTGAGAATTGAATGGTGAGCAAAAACACGGCTTCAGGCGGGCATCGAACCCGCGTTTCATCCTATCCGGGAATGGTATAATTTCGAATTATTACATATTAGAGAGTCAGAATAAGTATATTTAGATGGAGAGAGTTTTGGATATCGAGAACATTTTCGATGACGTGACGAGCGTTGTCGCTTGCTCTTCGCGCGATGCTGAAGCCGAATCGCCGCAAATATCGAAAGCCAGATGGGAATTGAGGTGACGACATTCCATTCTAGGTGACCATAGAATCGTCGCAGTCATCGTCTATGGTCGATCCCAGCTCTGCAAGATGATTAGATCGTTCTATAAGTTCGGGAACTTCAGCACTAAACACCAAATTTATTAACCAGAAATAATCAAAATTTCATGATTTGGTATCGTTCAATTTCGCATTTTCTGTGAACATTTTGGTATACAACTTGCCTATGCTTGCTTAAGATGAAGTTGTTGTGGGAACAAATTCGCTTCGTACTCATACACGAATGACGTGTAGAGGAAAATGCTAGTGAAGCGGTGCGCAAAGTTAATGAAAGCCCAAGATTGGAGAGAACAGTCTGGAGAATCAGTCGCGCTCGAGCCGTCCACAGGAAGCTCAATTAACCCTTTGAGGAGATCAACGTTGACAGGCAGGCGGCGTCGCGCCGTCGCTTGTGCGGCCAGACAGGCGGCGTCTGCGTGTATGTCCGGGCATGTCTGACTGTCTGCCTGCTTTCCCGCGAGACGCAAAGCCTGTTCATTACAGTAGCGCAGTGAGGTTTGACGTGGCGCGGTGAGCATCATAGAGGCCTTCGTGGTTCCCAAAGGGTTGATCTTGCGCGCCGTTTCACCAGCATTCCCCCTGCACGCCATTCTTGCATGAGTAACAAGCGCACTTGTTCCCACGACAGCTCCATCTTAAAGCAAATATAGGAAAATTGTATACAAAAATATTTGCAAGAAATTGCGCAATGGAACGATACCAAAATCATGCAATTCTAATTACTTATGATCAACAAATCTGGTATTTATTGCTGTAGTCCCGAAACTTACGGAAGAACTCAATTGCTGGGCGATAGGGTATCTTCTTCTGTATGAAGTACCTAATTTTTTTGGATACACAGTAGTTGTTGCTTAGATTCAGTTTCAGTTCGAGATTAGCGACTATCTTCGCTGACGACCACACGGATTCCCACAGTGCGACATCATCTAGAGAGGCTGAGGATTTGGTAACACGAAGTCTGGCGTTGCGCCTTCATCGCAGACGATTTTCTCGAGCACCGTTTACCTTTACGTACATCAAAGTGGTCAGTATAACTCTAAAGGTCGAGTTGGAGTGGCTGTCGTTAGAAGTAATTCTTTGGTAAGTTCTTAATCCGGTCTCTTCAGATTCCATCGCTAAGTTCCTACGGACAATGAACCCAACCCTCTGCGTGTCTGAACCTCCAGCGTGTTGCGTCTAACACTGGCACACTGGGGTTAGATGCCATTATTAAGGCAACGCGCTGGGGTTACACACGGAAAGGATTGCGTCCGAGGTTCTGTAAGCGTTAAGGTGATTCATTATCTATCTGGCCTTCACAGTGACTCGCTGTGACCTACCGATGCCTCAAGTACGTGCTGCTATCCTCCCAGTCAAGTGTGATACCAATTCACCGACCCTCGGAAAGATGGAAAGCCTGTTAAGCCTTGAGTGAGAGGTCGAATCATCGATTACGTGTGTGTCGCAAGGCACATCTAACCACGACCCGACCTCCCCCCTCCCCTACACTAGTGATTTAGTGTTTATGATCGCGTGGAAGACTTTCAGGGCATTCATGTTTCTGTTAGTTAACGTTCCCAAAAGATGTCTCTGTGATTTGTCACCGCATTCATCATTTTTGGGAATAGAAAGATGTCCTCAGTTCCTTATTCTGCGATTCACAAATTCAACTAATGAAGCTTTCGGCGTTGATCAATTGGTGAGGGATGAGTCGTACAAACATTTTCAGTTTTCAAATTCTTTTGAGGGGATTGAATACATATCTGAGATTTACAATGACTCGTGGTGGCCTCCCGCTGCATCGAGTCAGTGCTGTCATCCTCCAGGAGTCTGGAACCAGTCTGTAGCAATTTACCGACCACAGAGGGAAGGTTGGTGACGCCACGAGCGCGAGATCGAACTATCGACCTTGTGTGCGACAGAAGAAAACTTCTAACCACTGCGTCTCATGCGCTCAGATTTATAAACTTGTTTCGAAAAACGATTAACCGTGCGCCTATACGACAGTGATATGTTGTAGTTTCTGTTATGAGGTTGTTTTTAGACTTTCCTGGTCTTCTACAATTCCAACAAAGAAAATCTATTGTGCGTTCCGCTGGGTGTTGGAAAGATACATAAAATCGAAAAGCAGGAAAAGTACTGCACTGTGACAGCGGCCTTGAAAACGTTCACTTTTCTTTGTCTTAAGGATGAGGAAGAGGCAAAACTGATAGCTTTGGTATGTTCTCTAGAGTATTTAGAGGATTTCACCTTGATAATCTCCTTATCGGCTCAAAGTTTGAATCGTCCATGTGTAGATTACTTTCAGTTAATGATTCTATGTTCGATTGAATCCACAGTTCTCGAAGTGGGCAGTGGTGATGAAGTCGTGATAGGTTCTTCAATTTCCTATAGCTCCACGAGATTTACCTTGGACGGCGCCACTGTTGAGGTCTGCGACAGGCTCTTAGACATTTCTTCTAAACCCATGGATTTTTATGGAGTAACTCTCAAGACCGACTCGTTGTTAACCTTGACATTCTTCAATAATGCACAGGCTTTCTTGTAAGGCAAACGCGAAGTTGTTATGATGCAAGTTATCTGATCAGCCATCAGATCGGCGGTTTTGCCTTCTTCAGAGCCTGGAGTGACCAGGCTGCCCACATCTCAGTCATTGGAACATCTTGATTACTACACTGGAAAAAATCACTAAGCCTAGATTTTAATCGCATCGAGCACAAAACAATCTTCGAGATTCAGCTTCTTATGAGTCATCTAGTGAGTTGCTCAACTGGAGAGCAACCGGGAAGAGATCATATGGATTGCGAATACGCCTATATCAAAATAAGTCATATGCTGTATTATATCACGTGTGATCGCGAGGCATTCCTCTCAGCGGTTCATGTTTTTGCTTTTTCAATCGCTTAACGTGATTCAAATCTAGATTTAGTTATTTGTTCTCTGAATTAATAGACGTGTTTAGCTAACTAAGTTCTAGGCAGCCTGATGTTTCCAGCTCTGAAGAATACGAAACCGCCGAAATGCTAGCTGATCAAATGAGTTGTGATATAAAAACGTCGTGTTTGACTTGCAGAAAAAATGCTGTGAATTATGTTATGAACTGCTATCTTTGTCACAAGAATCTGGCTTGGAGAACTCTTGCTCTTTTTTTCAACCGAATCCCATGCAGTCATTGTCATTTAGCTAATAAAAGAGTAATAATGATCCTAGGCTAAGTTTTCAGGTCGTGCCACAACAACCTTCCAAATATCGTCTTTCACAGAAGACCGACTCATGTATGTTATGCTTACTCTGGATTGAAAAGATCAGGAAGATGTTTGATCCGAATTGATGACAAAACAGCCCTGTTGATACACGTTAATAGAGTAAAAAGTAACTCTAAGTGAGTTTTAGGTTTGAGTTTATTCTTTCAAGCGTAAATTTATTTTTATCACATTTATAGCAAAACAAAAGTAAAAGATGTGTCAAATCTCCATTTCAGAAAACAAAAAGAAGACATCTCGAAGTTGAAAATCGCGAAAGATGAGCTCTCACACCATCCTCAAAATATTATGACAAATATAACGAATATAGAGACTAGTGAAAACGAGGTACAGTGGTAGTTCTCTCTCACTATACTGTACATCTGATTAGGACTGTTCAGGACAGTCTTCATAGTGATAAGGACGTCAATAACGATACCATGGAAGAAACGTGTGAATATGACGGACAAATCCACTTCAGGTGAGAAAAATAAGCAATATGAAAGTTGTTAACTAGTTCCTATGGAATTAAAATGTCCTTATTTTGATCTGCATATGTAGTTCTTTACGTGAGAAATATATCTGATGATAAGCTGCACAGCCGCGTACGCTCAGCTGCTAGAAATTTCTTTCTTGTATATACATTGTTTACATGTGTATGTACACATCTATACACTGTACACGTTATGTTTGCATATATATGTACTTATATATATATATATACATGTACATATATATATATGACATATACTGCATACGTACATATATACATATATATGTATATATATGTATCGTATGTATATGTGCGTGCATATTGCATATATCTCATTCCTACGTTGTAGAAAGGGTTTGTATTACTCTCAGGTACATGCACCTGTAATCATTCTTGGAAACCAATAAAGTGTCATTTTGGGATTATGAGAGGTTTCTGGTGTTGTTCTCCTAATACTGAATTTTTTTTCTCAAATCTCATGTACAACACTTCTCATCAATGGTTTGAAGTATTGCGCGGTTTTCTTCTCCAACATTTATCATTTCAGCTTGCACGTCAACACAACAAGAAGGCCGGGATTTCAATCAACCATCAACTATAAATTCCGCAGTTCTTCGAAATTCTAACGATCAAGCAGCAATTTCCCAACTTATTAACAGACGGTTCAATGGCACAAGTCTGTGATGCCGAACGATATGACCATGTAGTTATAGAACTTTCTAAGATATCTAGAGGTTTAAACCCTTCTTTCTAATGCGATCGCTGATGAATGGTAACTAGGAATTACTTACTTGTATTCCCAGAGTGATAAGTCGGATCAGTCGTTAACTCACTACTCACTCCTTCACCGAATAGTTGGAGTGGAAATTGATCGACTAGAAAGCCGTTTACAGACGGCCTTGGAACGAATGGTCAATGGCTACATGGTTTCGATCAAAAACGAGGTCCTGTTTGCCATCAAATAGAAAAAGTTCAAAGATAATACTTTATGAGTCTTTCAAAACCTCGTAAACTCTTTCTCATGGACATCTTCGTAGTCCCGTAATTTTCTTATTCAGCGAAAATAAGTTGTTACAGACTCTTTTGACACTATATTGATCCTTCACAGTGCGCTTTTTTCATCGAGCAAATTCCCAGTACTTCTAGCATTCAGTTCGTTTTTTCGTCTTCTTCTTGAACGTCATCGAACACTGGTTAAACGTCTCTTCCTGCAATTTCCAGGATAGCCTGGCCACGGCGTTCCATATGCTGTTCATTGTTAACTGCTGAAGAGTTGGGGATGGGATTTGGCTCCATGCATACCGCGATAAATATCATAACCACTCGGCCACGGCGTCCCTTGTTAGCGACTATTCAGTACAATATACACAGTTGCAATGACTGAGACTTTGGCGATTGCGCCTTTCCTAGAGCCTGCAAAAGTCAAGTTGATATGCATCGTACTTAGTCGAATAGTGAACAGCTCGATTTATATTATATATAATATATTATATATATATTATTTGTGTGTGTACTCACGTTTTTGCTGTTTTCAAACATACTTTATACATAGTCTGAGAAAATTTCAGCTTTTTCAAGGTTGATATGTCAGTGGCTTACGTACGTTGCCGGCAGTCTCGCCCGCTTCCACAGAGCCCTCGCCTCGTTAGTTACCTTCACTGATCTTAAGGACGGTGAAACGTGTTGGATCCAGGCACTGTGAAATTGTGGTCTTAACCATCTTCCAGTCGATAGGTTACGGCTGTTATCAAGCATATAGGCATTGCATTTCAATCGACTGTGGCTTTAATGAAGCGGGCAAGACCGCCAAAACGTACGTGAGCCAGTGAAATAACAATCTCAAAAAACCTGAAACTATTCTCTCAGACCATGCTGAATATTCTATGCATATGTGCACATATATATATATATATATATATACATACATATGTACATATACGTATGTACATATGTATGTACGTACTATATGTACGTACATATATTTGTACATGCAAATTTTGACGTATACTTCGACAAAACATTTTGTACAAAACATCAAAACGGCGAGACAGGCATACACACATATATACATATGTACACCATAAAATTCTATGTGCTTTGGTTACGAGAGTTTATGGCTGAGCAAATCATACGTCAATCTGTCTTGCAGGCTTTGAAGAAGACGAAATCGCCGAACCGTCAGCTATTGCAGCTGTCTATATTGTATATCGTACGTTATGTTACATATGATTATGTAAGTTATATGTTGTACCGAACAAATTGTCTGTAACAACCTCGTGTCCGTTGAATAGGAAAATCATGGATTTGTTCGATCAGTGCCGAGGTCAATCTATAGTCAGTCTTGGAAATCTCCATTGATCGTTGCGTAGAGTTTACTGCTTAAAGACCTTAAAGTCCACAACAAATTAAACTTTTTGCAGATGGCTCAAATAATGGAAAAGCAAGACCTTTTGATGGAAAAACTTGAAGATCTAAAAAATGGAAGATGTTGATAGATATTCTATTAGAATCATGGAATACAGTTGCTTTATTTTGTAATATATACTCAGCTGGATGTGATATAGCATGGATGTGATTAAATTGTTTATCGACCGTTATGTCTCAACCACCGAGAGATCAAAAAACAAAAAGTGTAAGCAGTTGTATAGTCTGAAATATTTGAAACGATAAAAACAAGCAATTGAAACCATAGCTGGATTCGAGAGAATCCTCAAGCAGAGCTAATAGCAGAGGCAGCTTCGACTTGAGCTTTCGCTTCGATGAGTTCCTGACATTCGTCCAAGGGACAGTCGTCAATGAGTTTTCCGAAGTTCTGCTCTCGCCATCACACAACGTCGAGCCGTATCACCGACCATCACCGCGAGTCTCCTGAATATTCTCGTGTTTTCTGCAAGCATCTTGATCCAAATATACCCAGTGATGTTGATTCATACGCAGTACTTTATGCGAGACTCGAACCCGCATCTCACCTATACGAAGAGAACCGTTAACAACTGGTTACTGGCACATCGATGCGTTGTGGAGTGGAATGAGTGGTGGTTAAACAGGGCAAAGTGTAGTGCAATGGGTTAGACCACGTGCCCCACATATGGGTGAAATCGGGTTCGAGTCCTAACTGACGCAAAAGTTTTGCGATTCACTCAGTCATCATTGGGTGTATCTGTAACATCATACCACCGCTATGAAACGGTTAAATAGAAAGGATTGTTGTCTTAAACATCATGATCTTCGGAGGAATACCTGCAATACTTGCTCTGCCTTTTTGATAGCATACTCGTCGTCTTCATTTTTTCGCCTCGGCTTTCATTTTCTCGATTTTCTGCAGCTCTTTTTCGACTTCTTTCATATAGCAAGCATGTTCCTGAAAACAGGAGCCATCATGGAGACATCAATCAAGCGCAATTCATAAAACCTACCTTCATAAGACGTTTAAACCGCACCAGTTTGGATCTTAACCTGTTTAAGAGCAGCTTGGTCCATTGCTTGGGACAAGGTTCTTGTGAGGAACTACTTAAAGTTACCACAAACGCATTAGAAAGCACAAGTAGTGTGAATCTTTGAGAAAAAAAACGGCATTTTCCGTTATCCGGCCCCACTTTCAGGACTCGTGGAAAGTTGTTTTTCCATGATTTTTTGAAATCTAATTAGTCACGCCGATAGCTTAAATATCAAAAAATTGGAAAATGCATTTTATTCTCGAGACGGATTTCCTACTGCGCTTTACAACGTCAAACATTTCTCGCTGTGCAAAGCTTTCTTCTTTAGACTTTTAGTGATCATTCAATAAATTGAAAGTTGTCGATTCCAATGATGTATTTGGTTTCTCAAAAGGACTTCCTAGTGTGCTGTAATAATCAAAAGACGATTGAGTTTCGCAAATTTGGCACCGGAAAAACCGCGGAGACTTAGTGGCAATGTTTCGAGAGCTTATCCCACATGACAAGAAAGGACGGTGGTTTGGTGCCTATGTAGCGCCGCGAGAAACTTGACATTCTCTTGGCTGCTAGAGCACACTGTAGAGCTCTTTTTTGAAAAACCAAGTACAACATCGGGATCGAGTAAATTTAAGCTATCGAATGATTACTGAAGTCCAGAGGAAAAGCTTCATTCAACGAGAAAAGTTTGTACGAGAAACATAATTTCATTTCCATGATGCAGCGCAGTTATAAAGCCTTTTTGGAGATAAAAACACCACTGAGATCTTTAAGATTTGTGCTATCTGACAGGTGCTGAAACTTAAGGGAAAATCTAAAGGCGTGCTTTTCTCAAGGGATCGAAGAAAAGGGGCGGATGACGGGAAGGATTCAAATTTGCGAAAATCAATATTATTTTGGGTGTAACAGCCCACTGGAGACTCCTTGTTAGAAACCAATTAGATCGTTGGAATCCAAAAGATTCAAGCTATCAAATGGTTACTAAAGGCCCAAGCGAAAAGTAATGTTCAGCGAGAAATGTTCAAATGAGAAACACAATTCTGCTTCTCTTATCACAGCGCAATAAAAAGGCCGTTTCGAAAATAAAGCACATTTTAGAATCTTTGGAGATTTAAGCTATGGAATCCACTACTCATACTTCTTAAACCGACGATAAGTAAGTTTTCCATGAGCGCTGCAACTCGGACCGGATAACGGAAATGATCTGAAGAAGCGTGCAAAAAACGAAGCAGCAGCTCGAGCAAGATGGACTAGAGGGTGGGTGGGGGAGTAGTTTCAACTCGCGCTTTGCACAATCAGCAGCTGCTCGAATCTTCACCTGCCCCGCTCATTTGAAAATAGGGAAATACTGGCAAGAGGGGAAGTGCTCTCAGCAGGGCTGACCCCTTCGAAAACACAACAGCCCACTGCAACTTCTAAAGAGATTTTGCGATAAAATGGCAGGACGACGGAGAACGAGCGAATCAAGAGAGAGGCTTCTATTGGTGGAAGAGAATTACTAGGCTGATGACGTCATCCCCTACTCAGCAGATCACAATCAGCGCCCACCGGTCCCAAAGAAACACAATCGCCGGGACAAGAGATAAAGGAATCATCAGTGATAGGAATAAACCCTCCCCCGGATGAATCACTGGTAGACAAACGCTCGCAATCGATGTAAACCATATAGATATGCGTGAACAATTTTTCTCCTACTGTAACGCTCTAGGTACGTGAAATCGCGTAACGGCGATAGATGAGCTGTATATTACTCTCGCAATGGCGATCGGTCGACGGAACATTTTTTCGGCCCGTTCGTAGCTATTAGCATTATTTCATGTCGTTAGCTAGTCTCACCAGGTTTTCGCACTACAGCAGTTAACGCCGAATTTATCAACCAGGAGTGAATGGAATTTCATGATGTTGGCACCATGCGATTGCGCATTTTCTTGCGAACATTTTGGTATACAACTTGCCTATAATTGCTCAAAGATAAAGTTGTCGTGGTAACAAATTTGCTTGCTACTCATGCACGAGCGGGGCGTAGGGGAAAATGCTGGTGAGGCGGCGCGCAAGATTCATGGAGCTTGAGGCGATCGTACGGTTGCAGAAAGAACGGTGGCTAGGAATTGCTTCGCGAGGTTCGAAGCTGAAGAGAACACTGTGGAGGATCAGTCGCGTCGCGCTGGGGCCGTCCACAGCAAGCTCCATTCTCTCTTGCGCGCCGCTTCACCGGCATTTTCCCCTACACGTCAATCAAGCATGAGTGGCAAGCGAAATTGTGCCCCACGAAAGCTCCATCTGAAGCAAGTATAAGCAAGTTATATGCCAAAATGCCTAGTAGTAATTTTTTGAGCCACGCATGTCAGTGGTCTGTCAATGAGGGCTGACTTATAGAGCCCGATACACGTGTTTCGATCTTGCGATCTCGTCAGTCGGGCAGTTACCCTTTCTCGTCTTTTGCCAATCCTGTGTGGGTGCTCCAGTCCTCACACTAAGCGTTAGCGACGACGAACGTTTTCATACTCTATGTCCAGTGAAATTATCGCCGAACACAGAGTGATGTACACTCGATTGTTCTTGCCTAGTATATTCAATATATCATACATCATATACAAAAATGTTCGTAAAAAAGGAGCAGTTGAACGATATTAAATTGCTGACTGCTAGTCATTAGATTTATGCGTATTGCTCTGGAACCAGAACTTATGGAACGACTTAATATGAAATTTTTAGGAAATTATTAGTTTCTAGCGGTCTTTTGCATATCTCCTCCGATTTTGAGTTAGGCTTTGCGTCCTCGTTCCCTTATCGCCACTGTCCAGATGGTCCAAGCAAAGGATGCCTCGAATGACGACATCGAGGCAATGAAGCAAAAATATGAGGTAAATGTTATTTGCCGTAGGTTTTGTATGGACCTGTGTTATGCATAGATTTTTAGCAAAGGAGACGCCAGATTTTACTTGAAGAGCAGCAGCAAAAAAAGGATGGTATGAATCTTTCGTCTGACGAGGAAGATATGGCCGATGAGCTGTTTCTCTCTGCCGCTCAGCGTCGAAAGGAAAAGGTGATCGTTTCCTTTCCTGGTCGCTAAGCTAACAAGTTATTTTCGCAATATCTCTTTCTTAGCTTCTTTTTACCAAATACATGCGACTTTCCTATTCCAACATGCTTGTATCTCCTATTTTTGAGAAATTTGATCCAGCTATCAAAAGTGTCATGATAAGAACTATTCTTTAGCTAATATTATTGATACTTCTTTCAGTAGTAGAGCGCATTTGGCGTAGTGGTTAGGTGCTCTGTGTCGCCCTTAATGTCAATCTCGCCGAGCCATCCATCTTTCCGGCGTCGTAAATTGTTACCGGACTGGTCTCAGATTCGTTTGAGAGAACAAGCAGTACTGACTCCGACAGCGGCAGGCCACCGCGAGTTCTGGTAAAGGCCAGATATCCATTCGAACACCTCAAGCGAAGTTAAAATTGAAGATGAATTCATGGCGGATTCCTCAGAGATTGATAAACGTCAAGAGCTCTATACTTTATTCTTTACTTCTGGTAGTAACATGTAGTTTTGAGTTGCATCGACGTGCCTTGCTCAAACACGTTCTTGCGCCATCGTCAGCACAACAAGAAGAGGAACTTGCAGCGAAGAGACGAAAGCAGGAACAAGAAAAGAAGTCGGAGGAGTCTAAGAAAACGTTGTTGGAGAAGCATGCTGAGCTCAAGGAAAAGACGGCGGTACTTTATGATGATGAGTTCAAGCCAGTTTTTCAAACCTTTTTGACCCTTTCCCTTCCAGAAATCGATCCACGGGAAAAACAAAGACTGGAGGAGCAAAGTTTACTGGAGAGCGTAACGCAGAATAGCGCCTTACATGCAGCTGTAGAAATTGCACAGGGTGTGCAGTACACTGAATCATTCCGAACATCGTAAGTTACTGTGAGTTGATCTTTGACTTCAATTTGCACAGAGATTCACTGTGAGAGGTGTCTTCTCATATAAACATGGTTTTTTTCGCCATGTTCTGAACCTTTGACTTCTAAACTCAATTTCTTCTCTCTATGTCCGTATTTGCTAATTTTTCCATGGAACTTTTTCAGTTTTAGAACGAATGTTTTACCTTTCATCAATCCTAATCGTTTTTCCCAGCAAGGTGTGTTGTGGATAAAATAAATAATCAAACAAAGCTACGACTTAAACAGAATTCAAAATCTTCGATAGGCTTTGAACCCCCGAGCAATCTTTTCGGAGACTTACGTGTTATTTAGCTGCCTTTATTTCGATAGAAAAAAAGAATCTCTCTATTTTTCTTGCTTTCTTTCTCCCTTTCTTTCTCTCTCTCTCTCTCTCTATCTCTCTATCTCTCTGGCTGAATAGCATTTGAACCTACGGAGAAAGAAATCGTGGATTCGAAGCCCATCAAGTTTCCTAGTTTTGATGTTACCTCAGGTTGTTGTGGTTATAATACAAAAGAGGTTGAAATGTTTTATGTTAAGTAATTACATTTTTAGTTGGCGTCCACCTTTCCATATACGAAATCAAACAGAAGAGGATTTCGACGCGTATAGGAAAGAAGAGGAATAGTTGTAGATGGAGTCGACTGCCCACCACCTATTGGAAGTTTCCTCGTTAGTATATCGCGTCTGTTATATACAAACTATTAATTTGTTTTCTACTATTTGTTGATCACACGTATATAAACGATCTCTGGATGGTTTATAAAGGAAGAGTAATGGTTGAAGTGCTATGATTTTGGGTGATATTTCCCGGATTGCAGGCGAAATCTTGCCCTGTATTGTCGCTATATTTTGGTCATATTCTTGGTCAATCAAATTTGGCGTCACACTCATTTTTATTTTTAAGGAGATGAAGTTTCCAAAGTCTGTTCTAATTGCTTTGAAGCATAATAATATTCATATCCCAACTGCTATCCAGATTCAAGGTATTCCAGTTGCGTAAGTTTCCGATTGACTTTTAACCCTTTGGCGTTATTTTTCACGTTGAATTTCAGATTGTCTGGTCGTGATATGATAGGCATTGCGTCTACAGGCTCAGGAAAGACATTGACTTTTGCTTTGCCACTTATCATGTTCTGTCTGGAGCAAGAGTATATGCTCCCTTTCGAGCGAGGCGAAGGACCGTACGCTTTGATAATTGTACCATCGGTGCGTCTATATCATTACCGCTTCCTTTTTAACAGTGCTTCATTGTTTTCTTCCTAATTATTTCTATTTTTTCACGTTGTTCTTTATCCTAAAATAGTGCCACCTCAAGTAATAGTTCTTGTAGCATTACTTTAACTATGCGTTTTGCATTGGTGCTTGGAGAAATAATGGAAATGATTGCAAGTGGTTAGAAATTTCCTTATGTAATTAAGACAGGGCCTCATAGAAACTATCTAGCCGGTATAGTGCTGTATGAGTTGAATATTAAGTTTTGATTTTCTAATGATCGCCAATAGCAACGAATCTTCCATAACAGTAGATATATTGTTTCAAGATCTCAAATGAGTGTTGAACGCGTAGGGGACCGCTTCGATTCGCTGCAAGGCAGGCAGCGAGTGCCAGAGCGTTACGGTGACAGTGTAGTAGTATTTAAATGAAATTTTTATTTTTTTTCGCCACTAAAGGCAGACTCATCGAACTTTCACGAGAATACAAACAACCACTCTGTCTCACTTTCATCGATCTGAAGAAAGCCTTTGATCCAGTGGAAACAGAAGCGGTTATAGAGACTCGGGATAACCAGGGCGTCCCTACTCGGTACATAATGATCCTTCGTGAGCTTTATAAAGATTTCACGACCAGAACATCTCCATTCTACAACAATATCACCATTGACGTAAGAAGAGGGGTTCGACAAAGCGATACAATTTCGCCAAAAACTATCCACTGCCACCCTACAAAACATGCGAACATTAGAATGGGACGAAATGGGAGTGAAAATTGACGGTCGAGAATTAAACCATCTTCGCTTTGCTGACGATATCGTTCTCATAACACCAAACATCAGCCAAGCGGAACGAATGTTGACCGATTTCGATAACGCCTGTGGAAAGATTGGTCTTCAACTGAATCTAACGAAAACAATGTTCATGAGGAACGGATGGGTTTCTAATGCCCCATTCACGCTCAACGGAACGACAATCTCCGAATGCTCCAGTTACGTCTATCTAGGCCGTGAAATCAAATGATGAACGACCTAGCTCCAGAGTTAAGCACGAGGAAACGAGCGGCTTGGGGAACGTTTAAGAGCATCGAAGATGTAGTGAAGAGGACAAAGAACATTCGACTTCGTGCCCACCTTTTCGACTCGACAATTATCCCTGCCCTGACGTATGCAGCAGAAACCTGGTCGCTACGTAAGCAGGATGAAAGATCACTTGCCGTTATCGAACGCGCAGTCGAAAGGTCGATGCTAGGAGTATCCCGTATCTCGCAAATGAGAGAAAGGATCCCAAGTTCCGACCTGCGTCAACGATCGAAAATCAGAGACGCCGTTCTACACGCCAGGATATCGAAAATAAGGTGGGCCGGACACGTGGTGCGCTTCAACGACAACCGATGGACGAGAGCCGTTACCGACTGGATTCCTCGGGACGACAAGCGCTCTAAAGGAAGACCACTGACCCGTTGGTCCGATTTCTACACGAAAGCGATAGAAGAAAGATATGATGCTCAGCGAATCCCTAGAGCGAGGAGGACCCACTGGGCTACTCTTGTCCACGATAGGGAAAAGTGGAAGAGTTGCTGGTACCCGCTCGAGTCACTCGACGATCAACGGGACGACAGGTGATACAGGTGAAAGGTAGTTTGATTATTAACAGATGTTAAATATAGTAGAACATTTTGAAATAAGACTATTTTTGGTGAAACATGTTAGGACATTTGCAAAATAATGAAATGTCAGTCAATAATAATACTGCACATTGTAATGCGATGCCACTTCAGTTGTTAGTTAGTTGTAGAAGAGACTTTGTTCTATTGTATAAAACGTAGTAACTTTTTATATATCAACCATTTTCTGCTTGGAACATTGGTCATTGCTGCAACCTGGAAAGAACCTCGATGCTTTTTTTAACGCTGCGTTTGTGAAGGGGAAATCAAGATGCTTATGGAAAGTTTGTAATTCGTTCCCTTCACTAAAAAGCCTTTTATAAAAGTGCCTTAGTAGTATTCAGTTTTTCCGTGCAAAGTTTGCTTAAAATCAGAGTTATACTATATGCTACAAAAAATACGCTGTGAGTACGAAACAAGTGGCTGAGTTCTCTGAAGGCAAAAGTAATCGTCTTTTCGATGCTGGAACATGATTTTGAACTCTTTTGACAAACCGAACTCACTATTGAAATCAGCATTCCTTAGGCTATCTAATGATTATCAGTAGTTTGGTGAAAAGAATGTTTTTTTGGAAAAACAGCCAAGGAGCACGAAAAGGAGTGAAATGCAAAGCGACGGTATTCCATACAATTCACAATAGAAATCGTGATTTTTTTTAGGAAGATTTGGCTTTATTCTCACTGAAAATATGTTTTCATAGCTTCCACCAATAATATTCTATCTTTTCATACCGAAAAGTTTGCTTACAATCAAGATTCTTTATATAATATTTGAAAAATCCGCTGTGAATAAACAACGGACTCAGAAGGCGAGCATGATTACACAAGTCTTTTCACAAACTCAGCTTAGTGCTGAAATCAACATGTCTCACATTATTGAATGATTGCAAAAACATCTACAAAATAAGAAAAAGATGTCCAGTAACAGATGGTTTTTAATTCTTTTCGTAAAAATGTGCTTTTCTCATGCAAACAGAAGATTTCTTGACCTCACGTTCTTTTTACTGAAATTACCCTTATAGAAGTTTTCCAATGATATTCCATCATTTAGTGATGATAATGTCTCCTCAGGACTCAATTTACTAACTAAATCATATATTTACAACGCAACATGCGCGCAGCGCGGCTATCGTTGATTGTTGCTGTCCCTCGCGGTTACCAACGGGCTAAGCGGTTATAAACAATCATTCTCAACTTTTGTCTGGGTTTTATAGTGAGAAATCTATGATTACTTCTTACAGCGTGAGCTGGCCAGACAAATTCATGATGTAATCGTCGATTTATTGCAATGGGTTGAACATGATACGAAAATGCCCAAAATACGTGCTGGACTATGCATCGGAGGTGTGCCAGTTCGAGAGCAAGCAAAGGTTTTCAAGGAGTAAGTGTTCTGTTTCTCCAAACCGAATTCGTAAAAGACTGTGGGAGTCAAGTTTTCTTACAAAATATCGATACTCTTTATAGATTTCGGTTACAAGAGGATAAATATGAAAACATCTTTGGACGTGTCGTAATTCTGATTTTTTTTTCTACAGAAACCTCTTTGATTTTGGGTCCACTGGGAGATGTTATAGATCGTTTTTTCGACGAATTGTCAGAGTTGACTTCGATCTCAAGTGTAAATGGCATTTAGATATTCACTCAACTTCTTAGAGAAGCATGTAACGCAGTTCTTAGAAATCCCTTGAAATACATTATAACTGCTCGTTCTCATGAGTCCAAAATTTGTCAAGTTCTCTAACACACTGACGTCGATAGATTACCACCAAACTTGTGTGGGTGGATCAAAAACCTTTGCTTTGTAGTGGTTCCTGCAATTTGTTCGCTTTTGAACACCACGCGACTCACTATTCATAAGGGGGTGATTAATTAAATATGGGACTACATGCTTTATTCTGGGTGACGGGTCATGCATGGTCCATTGCAAAGCTCCGCCGCGCGGTGTATCCTCGACTTCTGACAGCACAGTCCGCAACTCAATGACAATTGAGCATACAGCGCCAACTTTTTGAGCACGTCAACGACATCGATATATCCATGATCACTATAGGTCCTTAAATGTCGCGGTGGGCGCTTATCCCGTAGGGCTGTCACCGTAGTACGACTGGAAGAACCCTACTCAGGCTTTCGTATTATGGTTCCTAAATGGTCGACGTGAATGAATCTGCAGTCACGAACTGAAAAGGTCGAAAAATAGCAACAAAGCCGTGCGGGAGTTGTTATAAGCTTAAGCCTGACAAACTGACCTTACCCGAATGTCATGGTAGTTCGCCTAACATTAATCGAATACTTTGTCCGGAATGTTGCAAACAGTATTGTGCATCACGTTCATTGGAGGGGATGAGCTGTTTCAAACCAATATTGACGACTAAAGCCTCAGGGCATGTACTATTGCGAGATTCTATCCATTTTGTTACTCGGTAAATTTTTTAAACGTTGTTGTTTACCCGAATGAGTTACAAACGTTCTTTTTGTGGTCGAATTACGTTGCTTTTTAGTTTTATATTTTCCCTTTTGACCTGGCTATGTCGTATCGCATTCAAATTTTTTAGCGGAGTTCATGTGTGCGTTGCTACACCAGGTCGACTTTCCGACATGCTCACAAAGAAGATTTTCAATCTAGAGGTTTGCGTGATTTCATTTTTTGGACTTCTTTCACCACTTGAAATTCTGGGAAAGGATAGAGGAAAAGCCTTAGTAATGCTACCATTCCATACGCTGGTGACTCCAAAGCCAGTTTCTTTTTGGGAGGATATTCCGTCCAGATTATATGATCAGCACTGGGAACTTTATCACCCCTTTGTACATTCAATATACATGTCAAAAACGCTTTACTTCTTCCATTACCTTGTTTAACCCCTTGAGTCCAACGTTGATTTTACACGCAGCAGGCGGCGGGATCACGCGGGGAGCGTAGCGCATCGCAGTGACAATGTGGTATTTTCTGATGGAATTTAGACTTTTGCTGTCACAAATGAAATTTTCATTGCCAGTAAATGGCAAGACATGATAGATAAGGCTTCAATAAAGGCTATTTTGGTTTAAACGTGTCAAAAAGTTGCAAAACAATGAAGTGTTCCTTGGAAATAATACTGGACATTGCAATGCGATGCCACTTCATTGACAATCCGGAATGTTTAGTTATCAGTATGCTTTAGAAGTATTATTGTTGTATCTCCAATAGTAACCTAGTTTTTCATAACGATATAGTTTGCTTAGAATTAAAATTTCCTTACACAATATTGAAAAATCCTCTATGAAGTTGCCTAAACGAACTGCCATTTCAAAACGTTACCTTTGACTGGTAAATAAACTTAGTGGCATGATCGTTTCTCAAACCAAGTTTAGTATAAAATCGCCTTTTCTCAAGATGTCGGACGATCACAAAAAGAGAGATCAAAAGAGGAACAATTTTAAACAAGCGTTATATAGCACTTGGAAATATGTTGGTCTTTGTTAGAGCGATATGTTTATGGAAACATTAAAGGTCTCTTCGACAGACAGGCCTTCTTTATTCTTAAAAAAAATTTTCACAGGAGATTTATGAGCCATGCATGTGGTTTGTAATGAGCACTTATATAGTGCCAATACACGTGTTTCGGCCTTGCAGCCTCGTTAGTTCCACGGTGCGTTTCGTCTGAGCCAATCCCATTTGGAGGAGTACCGCCTTGCACACAAGAATCGCAGATATACTCTTTAAACGCGCCATCAAGTGAACGATATCGCTAATGGGCAATGTTATACACTCGATTGCTCTTGGATGGTATTTGTAAAATATCATACTTTTTGTGGGTAAAGAGTTCGTCTGCGAATCATATATGTAAAGCGGTTCTCCCCCAAATGGGATTGGCTCAGACGAAGCACTGTGCAGCTGACGTGGCTGTTCGGCCGAAACATGTGTATTGGCATCTCACATGCATGGCTCAAAAAACTATCAGGCATATTGAAATTTGCGCGTGTTCTTTAGAGAACACTCATAACGAGAGGTACTTTTTAGGAGTTTTTTGTGATATTCCATCATTTAGTAGTAATAGTGTTCCAAACTTGATTTTTAGACAACTTCCAAATTTCCATTGCTGCATGCGCTTTAGAAAATCGTGGCGCGCAACGTTGCGAACAATTCCACATATACGTGTCATTTGAGACTTTAAGAGTTAACGTTCAACAATGAATTCAAGAGCTACTTTACTTTTGGTGTGAATATCCAATCCCTACCCACTGTTTGAAGAATCTTCCCTCAAATCGCTTTCCCAACAAACCTACTTCTTTCTTAGGTTTGTCGTTATCTTGTGCTCGATGAGGCCGACAGAATGTTAGATATGGGGTTTGAGGACGAACTGAAATCGATTTTTGCATTTTTCAAGGTACGTCATTCTTAATTGATGTAAAGTATCTGGTCACATCATATCGATTTAGGCCCAGCGGCAAACTCTTCTCTTCTCGGCCACTATGCCAAAAAAGATCCAAAATTTTGCGAAATCTGCCCTTGTTCGGCCAGTGGTAAGATTATCAGAAAATTTTTTTCCATGCTAAATTTGTTGTTTTTACGGTGTGCCTATCTTGATAACATGATTTTATGATCCATGTCGTGTTTTTATTTTAACAAAAGGAATTTGTTGCAACTGACTGCACAGGTTGTGAACGTTGGTCGTGCTGGAGCTGCGTCACTGAATGTTCTGCAAGAAATCGAGTACGTAAGAACCGAGGATAAGCTCACGAGGGTTTTGGACTGCCTTCAGAAAACACCACCAAAGTTGGTGCTTCCACTTTTCATATTCTTGGCGTAATTGAGTATGGCCTACTTATATGGTAATTAGTCGTTCGGCTTGATAAGCTCTTGGCAAATCTATGTAGTACCCTGGGCAAATAAGGGCGCTAGAGCTCAGAGTGGTGTTATATCACCGTATAGTTTCTAGAACTCAAAATACCTCCAGTTACACACTGTGTTTAAAGTAATGTAGCACAGTAATTTGTCACCACGAATACTCGTTGAAAGTTAGGCCAGGCTTTCCTCTAAGTTAAAGAAGTATGTTCACTACTTTTTCTTAACTCTTTTTAGGGTTTTGATATTCGCTGAAAAGAAAGTGGATGTGGACAACATATATGAATATTTGTTGGTGAAAGGTGTGGAAGTTGCTTCAATTCATGGTGGAAAAGGTGAGTGGAGCATCGTAAAGTTTGTAAAATTTGGAGAATTAAATGGGCCATGGTTTACACCTTGTAATTTGCTTCTACTTCAATTTGTTTTTTAAATGCTTTGTAGAACAACGCGACAGACACATTGGAATCGATGAATTTCGACATGGTCAAAAGGATGTGCTTGTAGCAACTGATGTGGCTTCGAAGGGTCTTGATTTCCAGGTAATTCCTTCAAATAAGATTTCTAATCGCAAATCTGACGTAAAAGGATATCTGTGTAATTCTTCCATCTTTATTGTGTTCTCTAATGAGTTTTAATCGGCTTGTCGATTTGTGATTGCAGTGTGTTAAGAAAAAAGTAGTGACTTTTTATGCACCGCCAAATATTTAGTACATGTGTTAATTTTCTTCAAATCTAAGTAAAAACATTTAGCAAAATGTTAAAGGTTTTTCTATTTTATGTATGAGTTGAACGTTATATTCTGAGATATGATTTTGCTTATAGGCGGGTGTAGCGTCATGGGTAGAGGTGCTCCTGCAATACACACGTGGTTTTCAGTTCGATTTTGCGTCCTAGACTCACTAAATTTCCATTGCTCAGAGATTGACAAATTGATGCCTCACTGATCTAGAATAATACCGAACACTGACTGATACATCGCCAGGCCGCAGCGATTCATATTATAGGCCAGGCATATATTCAATGCATCTTAGCGATGCCTACGCCGAATGACTTATTCTTGTCTTTTGTGCTTGGGTTAGATTTTTTTTCAGGGGTGAAATATATGAAAGTTCCTTGAATAATGGAAGTTCACCTTCATAAAAAAGGGAATTGTCGTGTGATTTTATTATATTCTATCTTTCATTTTCAGGGTATTGAACATGTCATTAACTACGATATGCCCGAAGACATTGAAAATTACGGTGAGCATTATTCTTGATGTCTATTTATATAGTAAAAGTATCTTTTTTGAAATACGACGATTGTTTATTAGGTGTATTGAGTGCCTTACCTTATTAATGACTAGAGCAACTGCTTTAACTCATTTGTGGCAACATGGTTAAGAATTGTGCGTGGACGAAAATGAGATAGCACTTCCAAAAATGGGTCGTCCGATATCCAAACGTCCCACAAATGTTTTTTTTAACCATGTTCAGAACACACGTGATCCATGATCGATGAATATTTTTGCAATACGATTAGGTAGCTACACATTCTACATGTCTACTACGTTACAAACCTGTTAACCATCGAGTAGATCGAAAGGATAGTGACCGACTTAACTAGCTTTCAGAGCATGCCCGAACCATGCGCTTTGTTAACGGACTCGGTTTTCGCGCCCTCCATTTGTCAACGAAGCTGACTATTACTTAGGATTGATCTCAACTTGAAATGTTTTGCTATTGAAGTGGAATTATTGTTTTGTTTGATGTTTGTACACTTTAGTTCATCGAATTGGTCGCACGGGTCGTTCGGGTAAACGTGGAATGGCGACGACATTCATAAATAGAAAAGCTGGTTTGTATTTGGTCATTTTTGAAAACCAAATCGTGACACTCTCTTCCTTTGTAATGTTGTTGAAATGAACCAGTAAGAACAATTTCTAGATTTATCGGTAATGCAAGACTTGAAGCAGTTACTTGTGGAAGCCGGCCAAGATTTACCCGCATTCCTTCGCGACCTTGCTGGAGATGTAGAGGAACCACCAACGGGCAATGTAGATGACAAGGTGATGTATAAATGTTATGGGAAATATTTCTTATTGTAGACTTTTTATAATCATGATATGCATTCTTCACTTGTTGAGTGCTTTTGAGGACGAAAAACTGTCTATGACACTAGTTTTGTTCGATAATCAGCTATCAACCCTTTGGATACGGCAAACCCACTGCGCTAGCCCTGTCTCACCGCTCGTGACAGGCACTCCAATTGTGCCAAGTGGGTAGTGATACCCGGCATTGGGAAGAGGGCTGCTGGTTCGATTTCATCCACATCACTTCACGCAGATTTCTTGGTGTTATATTTCGTTATCTCCAGCCTGCTTCGGCCCATTGTAAAAGACGTATTCCTTGCTTTTGTTCAAAGTTTAAATAGTTATTCAGTTGCTCAACTACGAGAACTTTAACGAACTTCATTTCTTGAACGGCTTTTTTGTTGCGCCATGATAGCAAAAACAATATTTCAACTCAAACTCGAGAATTTATCACTTGACAGAGTTTTTCCTATAAAGTGTCAATAACCATTCGATAGCACAAATTTTTTAGATCTCGATGATGTACTTGAAATTTGAAAAGGACTCTTTAGCGCGCTGTGACATTCAAAAAAGGATTGAGTCTCTCAGATCTGGATCATTTTCGTTATACACATCCTATTTCAATCCTTTTGGGAGACTCGTTTTTTGATTTTTCTTTTCAGAGTTTAAGTAGTCATTCGGTAGCTTTTATTTACAACGTGTGCTTGATTTTTCGAATGACTTACTTGAGGCGCTGTAACAGCAAAAGAAAAGTTATGTTATGCTTTCAAACCTTTTCACTGGACAGAGCTTTACCCTTGTACTTCTACTAACCATTCGATGACACAAATCTCGACGATATCGAGGTGTATTTCTTCTTTTGAAAGGACTTTTTAGTGTCTTGTAGTAAATGAATAGTTTCTTCTGTTTAGCCGTTCCGAGGTGTTATTGATGTTATTTATTGAATATCAGCGAAGCATACAACAATACATTCAGTAATGCAGCTTGAATACACAATATTCGAGGTGGCACGTTTCGGCGCGTCGCCTTCGTTAGAGCACGGAAAGATCACATTGATCCACAATCCACTAAGCCAAAAACCTCCATAACCCTAGCAGAAAACGTTAGAGATGTGTTTTGGATCGCACAGTAAAAGCCATAGGCTATTCTTTAGGCAGCAAGATCCAAATAACAAGGTAAATGTCAATTTTCGCATATTCTCAAACGAAACTTTTAGAATCCTTAACCATTATCGCGGGAAAATGTTTAGTTCCAACCTAACATTGGCGCAGACCGATTAGTGCAATGGAATGGTCATTGAAAGTCCAAAGGGAAAACTGTGTCCTGCGAAAATGCTTGAGTGTGATACAAAATTTCATTCTCAGTTCAAAAGCTCAGTAAAAAACCAATTACGATTTCAAACTACTCCGTTAAATTTCTTGTGATTTAAGCTGTCGAGTGAATATTAAAACTTTGGAGAAAAGCAACAAACACGTTCATCTCGGGAGGTTGGAACAGGATGGGTAACTAGAATTACAGTCAATTTTTAGTGTCGGGTAATTTGGAGGTTTTTCCATAGACGCAACTATCGTAACAAAAAAAAAGCACTCAGTTGTTAACAACTCACTACTTTTGATGCGAATCGTACTACATAGTTTAACAACGCATATGCTACTTTTTTGTCCAAGCATTTCTTTCCAAGATATTGTAAAAGTCGGACACGAAAGCATGTATCCTACAGTGTACGACTTCTTAGAAGAGACTCATATAGAAGTAGATGCAATCAGTTTTGCGGAACGTTTCGTTGTTACTCCACGGATACACTTACCTTATCAAAAATTAGTGATTATTAAGGTAACTGAGCGTTTTTTTTTCCACAATCACGTCTACAGATGAAGCTTCAGTAGTAATCGACACTACGAAATAATGCCTGATAAGAAGCGTCCTAACCGGGGGTCGAACCAGCAACCTTTTCCACAATAGTCAGCGGCATCACTAACCACTCGCCACAGTGAAAGTGCTCGCCGCGCGGCGAGGTGGGATCAGTGCAAAGGGTCTGTCGTACCCGAAGAGTTGACTTAAATCGTTACTAGTTTTTAGCTGGGAAGTTCTACTAATGTAATTATTTTCAAGGGTTGCGCTTATTGCTCTGGTCTTGGTCACAGAATTACAAACTGCCCAAAGTTGGCTGGAATCAATACAAAGGTTAGTAGTTTTTGTGCCCTCTATTTCGCCTTTTCGTTGTCATAATCATACTTATATCCTCTTGAGCTTCTTTATATATTTATTAGTTCATTAATTCAGTTTCTATACATACTCATGTTCATGATTTCAGACGGCTCAATCTTTGGCACGTGCTGGGGGAGACGATGGAATGTATTAACATTTACTGAGCAACTTTGTCATTTTGTTTGTTCATTTAAGTGACTATAGGTTCTTTATTCAAGTAGTTGTTTGTTTTACAAAATAGTGACATCGTTTTTGATCTCAAATGATTGCCGATTGTATATATTCTTATCTGATCCTTTTCTAGGTGTAAAGATAGCACTTAATATATTTATGATCATTACACTGTCTTCGTTCGAAAGTGTTCCTAATCAGTCCACAATGTGCAAGGGGTGCGTAGCAACCTGGCCACTCAACCCGATGGTGGTTCTGTCAGGAGGTCTGCTTAAGCATACATCCATGTTATGACGGAGTGCAGCGAGTTAATCGTGACTAGCTACCAGATTTTATGTAAACGTAGAGTACCTCATCGAAATTCTAATTTATCACATAGTTTGTTTTTCTAAGAGGCTCGGTATCGCATAGACGATTTTTTTTCACGAGTGGTTATGTGAGTTTACTCATCAGGACTACAAAAGAGTGCGGGTTCAAACTAGGTCACTATGTGCAGTAAATTTTGAATCAGTGGAAATGTCTTTGGAGACTTCAATAGAGGAATTTGGCTGCTGACCCGTATAAGACTTTGTGGGGGCCGGTCTCCAGAACAACCATAAAACTTCCAAAGCATAAACGATAAGCGTTCAAAATAAATTGTTTCCAAGAAGACTAGAATTCAGGTGCCGTTTTCTGTAGGGTATGGAAGTATTTGACTGAGTAAGAAGTAACTGCTATCAAGAGTAGCAGATAATATTGAGATGATAGCAGACAATAAATCAAATCAGTGCTGATACTCTCCCACACAAGTCTGCTACCAAATCAGTGGTCCCAGAGGAATGTAAAGTTGGTGGGACTATGACACGAAATCGAACTCGATCATGTGTGTGTTGCAGTAAACTACCTCTAACGATCGCCTCAGTTCTACACTGTAACATATAATACTATTCACCGCTTGCTTACATGCTTAAGGATCTTCTCATTTTCTTCATCAACGCTGTGAAATACTGACCAGACAGTTTCCATGCAGTCTCGACGAAGCAAGGACAGCCAGGTTGACGCATTCCTAGGCCGTTCACTGATTGTCGGAAGTGTTTCAGGCATCAACCTCGCTCTGAGAATCACTATCAGCCGGGCCACTGCCCCCACCTGTCAGTCGTATGAGAGTATCTAAGCGTCAACCACCCAGCAGATTTCTGTATGCTGCAGTGGTGCCGGAAAGAATAAGAAGTGAAATATAGTGAGGTTATCTGGCAGAACACTGATCTTCTGCACTACAGATTACTGGAATACGCAGTCGTACTGTCGCTGGGATAGCACTGCCATTTGAACTCATCATAGAATGTCAACTAAATGTATGACGAATCGACGAAGACTCGCCGGCCATTGCAGAACATACAGTATCTGTTCGACCTTCGTCCGCAGCTTTAAGAACGGCCGAAGCTGCTTCACGATCTTCGTCATTAATGAAAACCCCTGACACTGCGTCATCATGACTAGCGGCAAGACCATCGCCAGCGAGTTCGTCGTGACCATGATAATCCTCCTTCTCAACTTCGACGATTCTTTCAGCATCTTCACCGTCAGAAAGAACTTCATGAAGGCATACTTCTGCTTTCCTTGCGGTGATAACAGATGCGTGAAGTCAACGGCGCTCAGCACTGTTAATTTTTGGACCAATTGGTTACTCTGTTCAAGAAGAGCGCATGTGGCGCAGTGGTTAGAGGTGTCCTGCGTCGCACACGAGGTCACTGGTTCGATCTCGCGCTCATGGCTCACCAAGCCATCCATCCTTCCGGGGTCGGTAAATTGGTACTAGACAGGTCTCAGACTTGTTCGGGAGAATAAGCAGCACTGATTCGGTTCA
Source organism: Parelaphostrongylus tenuis (assembly GCA_019055375.1). Lineage (NCBI taxonomy): Eukaryota > Metazoa > Nematoda > Chromadorea > Rhabditida > Metastrongylidae > Parelaphostrongylus > Parelaphostrongylus tenuis. The sequence continues at coordinate 152,784 of JAHQIW010006092.1, forward strand.
GCGGGAGGCCACCGCGAGTCTTGTAAAGACCAGATGTGCATTCAATCACCTCAAACGAAGTTAAAAATTGAGTTCGAATGCATGGCGCATCCCTCAGGGATTGATCAATGCCAAGAGCTTTATCCTTTCATCCTTTTGTAGTTCAAGTCCGATAGGTTTCTAATGTCTGTTTTACACATGTCGATTTTTTGTTGTAAATTTCTTTTGGCACTTTTATAGTTCAGTTGCGTTCCTATGAAAATTTGACCTGATAGAGAATTCTGTGGTTGATGAAGTCATTTGTCATTTGTTCGCTGTTATGGACTGGGTGAGCCCTCACAAAACTTCACAGTTCTACACGGGTGAACATCACCTTCGAAAGCAAAAAACAAGAAGCAAAGTACTGGGTTCTGTATCTAGCAATAATATCGTCTGTTGAGTGCTCTCGGTAAATTGTCATTCCTCTGTATAGTGAATAAGAGTAGCTTAGTAGGATCTATTCGATCTTAAAGTTCACTGGGCATCGTATTTTACCCCAGAATCGTTAGGAAGAGTTTTGTCAATAAGATTGGTGGTCTCGCGCTGCAAGGTTGACATCAAAAATGATCCATTCGTAAATAGCTGCTTTCAACAGTTATTGGAACCATCACTTGTCCTCCGAATATGATATTTGAGATTTTCCCGTCGCTGATCTTTGGTCACTCAGCTGGGTCGAAATATCGGAAAGCCGCTATCACTTGCGAGATACGGGATATCCAGCGTCGTCCTTTCGATTACGCGTTCGATTACGCTGAATGATCTTTCAATCTGCTTGTGTAGCGACGGGGTTTCTGATGCATATAATAAGGCAAGAGGAACCGTGGAGCCGCAAAATATGAGCAAGGATCGGGTGTTCTTTCTTCTCTTCGCTACATCCGATATTTTTCTGAGGGCCTGTCATGCTGCTCGCTTTATCCCGCCCAACTATGGAGCTAAGTCGTTAATCATAGCTTTCTCGACCTACGTAGACGTATATAGAAGCGTTGGGGGATATCCATTCCCTTGTACGTGTATAGAGCATACAAATCCAAACTGTTCTTCATGGATTTTTTTTTCTGAGTTCTAATAGAAGATTAATCTTTTCTCACGCGCTGTCAAGGTCGGCCAGAATTTTTTATGCGTAAGCGTGCTTGCTGTTCAAGGAACAATATTATCAAAACAAAATGGTCTAATTCCTAACCATCGACCTTCGTCCCTTGTTATCCAGTTACACCTTTTGGAAGATTTTCTCGAAAATGATTGTCTAGATGCTTTTGGAGGAATGGCATAGCTTTATCAGACCCATCTAGTCATGTCAAAACTAATACCATTATGAGAGGGTGAGGTTTCAGTTACAAAGCTAAGCTGCAGCTCATGACGATTATCATTTACTGACAAAGACCAGCATGACCATTAAAATCTTCCATAAGCTCTTCTCTGTCAATTAGGAAGTGGTATTTGTTGAGGCGATGAACTTAGGACAGAGAAGTCTGTATACTTCGGAAGTCTCGTGATTGTGTCAGTGTGCTCGCTATGGTTTCATTGGTTGTTCATTGATTCGTAACCTTGATTCTAAATTTTTAGCAAATGAAAAGGATTGGAGATACCGTTTCAATGAAGGATGGTGAATGGCTCTTTGTATATTAGAATCTGAAGTGGCATAAACTTTTCTTTCTGGATAAAAGGCGCAATACCTCGATAAAAAAAGAAACTGTTCAGGCAGCACCACTCCTGCTCTCTCCCTGTGTAACTACAGGCGATTACGCATGTAAAAAAGATCGTAATAGAAATCGAAGATGAGATTCTTCGTCGCTCTTCTGGAAACCGCAGTGCTTCCATCTGGGTATCAAAGTACAATCATCTTTGTCTTGCAATTAACGAGGTTTTGGCTGGCGGGTTTGATATCCTTCACAGTATCTGTAGCTTTAATCGACACTATTACTCTATTCTTCTCAAGATCATGACGCGAAAAGCAAACTTAGTAGTTATAGTGATCCCATGTGATTCCACACTGACATATCAGACTGGGTGCTCCTGAACAGATCTCTTAAGACGTGTTTGAGCTCACGACATATCAGTACTGTAGCAAGAAGGAGTGGGAGGGAGGGGAATGTGTTAAAAGCCATTTAAACTCCCATTAAATTGCTCAGTAACTATCAGTATTTCTCGAAGTTGGGTGATAATGTGAGTGAGTCTCTTTTTACAGTGCTTTTAAGTTTCCTGAACCCGGTCGTAGATATTGCAAAACGAAACGAATGAAAGAACTGCTGAGGTCCTTATAATGTGTATCGATGAACCACTCAGGTGCCTAATATACTTTTTTTAGGTGTGGTATCAAAACTTCAATGAATGTATGAACAAGAGAACCCAATACTGAATACTAAATGGTTTGCGCAAAATGTAACATTGGCCTTCTTTAAAATTCCAGTAAAACTAGTCTTGAATTTCCCCTTAATAAAGGTAGAGTAGTTGGAATGCTTCAATATATCCATGAGACTGATCAAATCATCTGCATTGAGAACGCGGTGATGAATAACAGACATTGTTTAATATAGCTGTACAGGAATTGTGTTCAAAATCATGTTTCTTACAAATAAACATTAACTGCTGTGTCGCATTCGTTATATTCTTCTTCGATCTTATAACATTCCCTCAATTTTTACCTGTTATTCTCATTCTGGTCCTGAAGATGTGTCTTCCAACATTCCGACCCGAACCAGGACGAATGCGAGAACTACGTCGAGGGGGAACTACTGTGGAACATCGGCTCGGATCAATCAGTTCTGGAGAGGACGAAGCGCGTCGAAACGTCAGCGAATTAATTTTAAATGTTAACCTCGTGGTAAAACCCATTCATTTGTTTATTCTAATTCATTCAATAAATTCATTCAAATCCATAATAACTGAAAAGTTAGACTCTCTCTAAACTTCAGCATGGATAAAGATTTGTAAAATTTCCTACGGACTGTCCTTTTCTTTAATTGAAACTTGCACGAGGTTGGTATGTCTCCTTTCTCAAAATTTGATGGCTAACGTTTCGGCGACCCCGCCTTCTTCAGATCCTTATTCATAATGATTTGGGAGAGGTCACCAATCTTATGTGACACACTTTGAAAAAGAATACAGTAAATAGACGAGCAATTTTTAATATGAGAGAGGTCACCGATCTCATTCAAATTAATTCATTCACATTTCACGATTACCTGCCCACGAGCATTCGAGTGTACAGCACTGCACGTTTGGTGGTTTTTATTATTGGACGACGCCTGTACACATTGTGTCTGCGGTTCCTCTATGTAACGGAGTTCTCCCCAGGAAGTATTGGCTCAGACGAAAGGCACTGTGCAACTGACAAGGCTACAAGGGCGAAACACGTGCACTGCACTGTATAAGTGTCTGAAGCAGACCTCATGCATGCTTCAAAAATAATTACCAGTCGTTCAAAAAACGATATTAATTGTTCATGCCGAACTCCAAGAAAAGTCGATTCTGAAGTATTGCTTCACTAAGATTATAATTTGACAGTAATCTATAGAAATTACTTTCTTTTAAACTTCCCTTCAAACACGCCCTTTCAAATTTCATATACGGTACACAAATATGCAAAATGAAACCTTTTGCTATATTCTCTCAATGTTATGGAACGAGATGTTTCGGTTTTGAACGAGTTTTACGGTTGCGAATATTAAAAACTCTACTGTACTGACGAAAAGCAGACCATCGTACCACGAAGAAGAGCACAAAGTTGCTACATATCAGCTTCTCTGACAATTCGTACACGTACGGACAACCGTCACTCAGCTGCTTGTTAAGAGGTCCCTTCAGTTTTTCAGACCACTGCCTGATAACGCTTATTTGTATTGAAGGATTTTCTGGATCTCTTATAAAATTGATGGCTGAATATTATAATCGCGTAATAGAAATCTTCAGTTCGCCATTATCACACATTGTTCTAGAACAAAGTCCTAAGATTTGAAGTGAAATACTTTTATTAACAATGTAATACTCCATTCATCTTGCAATCATTTCATTGATTCGGAATAGTAGCTACCTATGCCTAAGTACTGGAAATGCTCATTACATGAGATCGACGAAAATGAGATGTTAAATAATCACTATTTACAGATAATGTTAACCCGAAGAGATATCTTGGCTCGTTTTCTTCTTATTTTTGAAGTCACTGGAAATTATCTTGTAAGTTTGCAAAGCATCACCAATTAGTATTTTATCCTCACTGTCTATTTTGTTCATTCAACGTCACTGTTTAATTCATAGTGACACTTGTCCTGATGTACGATATCAAATGTGTTTGGTGTGAGTTGGACATTCAGAGAAATGCAGGTACACAAGGTTTCGGAGCTACTTCAGAATTAGCAAAATTCTTTGATGAAGCTTGTTTCGGGCTTCATCGGTTTCCAGTGACGTTTTCGTTTTGCTAGTGTTGATTTCGGGTCATCTCATGGCCATGGCCAGTAAGGTTTCATCAGTAGTACGTTCTTGTCCCTTTCAGTGTTTGTTCTCTCTTTCGAATCCAGACTTCGTCGTCGGTGCTTATGACGATAGTGATGCTGCAAAATTACTCAGTTACTTACGTTAGCTATCTTTCTTCTTAGTGCATAACTTTAAATACTGCTCTCTATGTGTAAGTCAATTTACCCACACAAACATGTCTTTTATAGGTCTGAGTGTAATCCGTTTCAAGAAACCGGCCACCAGGTAAGCCATGTTGTCGACTATGGGTAAGATGACAACGAATCGAAGGAAAGGTTAGAGTAACTGAATATGTTTGATGGTTCGTAGATCTTCACTGATTGAAATCATCACATTAGTCACTTACACTCCTCTTAATAATCGAAACCCAGTGCCCAGTCGCTTTGGTTGTCTAAGAAAGACAAAGATTATTATAACTTATCTTTCGAGCTCTTTACTTTCGAGATAAGAGAAGGCATTAACCATTTCTAAGCATACAGAACCTACTGGTTTACTCTGGTTTGGAAAAGGGACAAAGGAAGACTACGGCCACCCGTTTAGTTAGTCGATGATCTGCGAAAAGACAGGTGATGCAGACGAAACTACTTTGGTTAATGAACTCTGGACTATATATTCAAAAATTTGTATGGGAAACGAAGTTAAAGTAATAGAAACTTTACAAAAGATTCATATAATGGCGAGTCATTTCGTAAAATCTTCCTTTCATGGTTCTAAATAGTTCACGCCAATAGCAACGACATGATCACTGTTTGAAGTTTTATTTTCTCTTTGATTAAATTAACACATACCTTTTTGCGCGTTAGTTTACGTGCAAACTTTCTTTAACAGTTCTTCACGATGTGTGCGTGGAAAACCAATTTCAAGTCTTCCTTTCTTTAATTTTCATCAGGGAGCCCTTCATACTGAATCGACCAGTTTTTTTCTTCAAAATAATCAGTATAATCGCTACCTTTTTATGTCGATGATGGATACCAACTACTGCTGATGTTGTAACTGTGTCTTTCGTTAACGGAAGACGATCAGGTAGAGGGACCGCGAAAACTGACGTAGCCAACAAAGTGATGAGTACAAATATCCTAAAAGAAAGGCGATCCTCTGTTAATGAATAACATTAGAATACTGCATTGACAACATTTCACTAACAACAAGTAAAATATGATGTTATCGCGATGAATTTTGCTTATGGCTCATTGTCAAGCGATATAACGTTCTGCATCAGGTTTCTATGTAATCAAAGTCGACAGCAGTTCCTTTAGCCTACGTAGATTTTATTGGTATTGTTAACCATCAAAAACAATAAAGCACGTAGTTTAATTTATGGAAATGAAAAGCCCTTAACATCAACAAAATTCGCTTCAAAGGCGTATTAATTATGTATTCGGGCAAGCTAAGCCTTTTATAAACACATGATCAAGGTACTGGTACTAAACTTGCCTGGGAAGAGCTACTTCCAATTCACAAAGCTTGATGACGGTTAATGACGAAAAGTGGGGGAGCTCTACGAGCAGTTATTGACGCATACAAAAAGTACGAAAATTCTCAAACAGCAGCTGAAGCCACATGTGAATCCGCAGATCTTCGTGAAAGATTGATGCGAAGAAACGAATCAAATAGAAGCTCTTGAAGTCGAAGAGTATGAGATGTCAGGTCATTTGAAAATTAATCAAGTATACAAGCACTCAGCCTTATAAGAACTGTGTATACGAAGCATCTAGTGCCAAAAATAAAAAATTTCTGATCGTGTTGTTCACAATCTATCAAAAATTAGTGAGAGGTCACCTTTTCTAATGAAAGGAAAGACTGGTTCAGGATTATCTAGTGATATGGTGATACTTTTCTCTTAATGTCATCGCAAGCGTTGAGAACCGATACCGATGACCTCGTAACCGAAATTCACCGACTTTCACCGTTCGTTCTAATTTACCCGAATCATCATAAATTTCCCCTCGTAGAAAACTTTCCTGCGGAATTACAATGGTTTAACTGTTTTACTTGTTTTTAGCAATAATGAAAAACAGCTTTCGGCGTTCATCAATCCCCGAGAAAAGCAGTGTGTATTGGACTTCATCAAGCATAAAAGTTGGCCACATAATTGACTCATGCGATAACTTGTGGACGTATGCCGCTGAATCAGAACACTGCTTTTATGCTAAATGCAATACTGGTATAAATTTTCTGGACACACAGGAATAGGAATACGGAGCTAGCCGAAAATAGGTGCAGCACTGAACCAGGAACCAATTCTGTGTATATTGCGGATCATACTTAAGCGCTGTACTACTTACGCCTTATTTTTCCACATTACACAAAAATAAGCTTGTGCTAAAAAAGTAATGTAGGAGCGAACTTTGATGAAAATGCAAAACAAACCATAGCGACTTCATGACCGTCAGAAAGTGTGGATTAGTGTCGGACTGTCAATCACAGAAGTATATCTGAAACAATAGGTACAAAATCAACTCCAAAATCAAACGATGTCAACGAGAGCGGTGTACGATGGAGGAGATTTATTATTTAGTTCTTCGGAGGAGACGTGTGAGCAAAAAAACTAGGTAATTCTCCTAAGTAGAGGAGTTCCGCAGTGCGGAAACTACCCATGGTTAGAGATACTTGCAGCAGAGGCATTGACACAGCTCCAACCTTACTAAGGAGCAACAAAGCCTCTCACTTCTCGGGGTCGTCTTGTTGGGGCTACTCTGTTCTATCAAAAGCTAACTCTAGGCAAGATCAGACACTACCTTTGATAAGGATCTGGGAGCGCTCTAGTAGGGCTATATATGTATTCGAGAATACATCAAGTCAGCTACTACTTAGTGATATACTTAAAGAAGACAGAGTCCTTAAATGGCAGTCAAACCCATATGGCGATCTGAAGACCTTCAAGATGACGGTCACTCAACATCGAACCAATTCAAGTATGTGGATTCAGACAGTGTGTGATTTCCATTCATATAAATGAGATATTGAAACGTTTTGAGGACTTTGAATGAGGGAGAGGGGAGTGATGAGAATGCGTGGATATTGGTGCACTGAACTCAGTTGTCGTCGTTCAGATGACAGTGGTGCATACGACCGAGCACACTGAACCTCACTTACACACAGGTGAAAGTGATCCAGCATCGCAAGTTTGACGAATCCGCCTTTGGCGGGGCGTGGCTGACCTGCGAAGCAGATCGTCGTCCTGAGCAGTTACGGCACGCGTTCTCTCGCCATTAAGACGCCACACGATGACGATGTCGTGTCGTCCGTCGCTTGATGAAACCGGTGTTACAAGCTCTGTTTGTTGTTGAATGATTTGATGACCGTCAAAGAGATGACAATAATTGAAAATATGGCCAGGGTAGCGAGATTTCTACTACGACCATGTATGGGATATGTATAGTTAAGCTATATGCAAACAGCATTGTCCCACAGTATCATTTGTATCACCTTTCTTCCCGTTGATCATTTAGTGACTCGAGCAAGCACCAATACAAGCTTCCATTTTTCGCGATCGCGTGCAATAACAACCCAGTGGGTTTTCCTTACTGTAATACGGCGTTGAGCATCATATCCTCCTTCTAGGTTTTTCATGAAAGAAAATCAGATCATTGGGCCCGTGGGCTTTCTGTTCCACATTCAACATCTCGAGAAATCCAGTTGGTAACGACTATCGTTAATTGGTTGACTAGAACGCATTACATGTCCGCAGCACCTTGTCTTCGATAGCTTGAAGTGTAAAACGGTATTCTTCATTTCCAATCGTTGCCGTAGATCAGAACTTCAGATCCTTTCTTTCATTTTCTTCAAACGGGATATTCCTAGCATCAACGTTTCGACAGAGAGTTCAATACCGCCAAGTGATTTGTCGTCTTGCTTACGTAGCCGCTACATTTCTAATGCATACTTAAGGCAGGGACAACCGCTGAGTTAAAAAAGAAAGTTGGGGACGGAGTCGAATGTTCTCTGATCTCTTCTTTATATCCCCGATGCTTCTAAACATTCCTGAAGTTGCTCAATTCCTCCTGCTCAAATCTAAAGTTAGCTCGTTTTTCACATTTACTTTCAAACCCTCATAGACCTAACTGAATCACTCCGGAAATATTCATATCCTTGAACATGGATGGAGCATACAAACTCAATCTATTCTTCATGAACAATGTGTTTGTAGGATTTGATTAGAAGTTTTATTCTGTTGAGCGTGATTGGTTCAGTCAAAATCAAGTCATTCCTCATAAATGTTGTTCTGTAAGACGTTCCAGAGTTGCTGGCGAAAATCTGCGAATTGCATCCAGGATTGTCATGAGTGTTGAGAAGTGTCATGTCCGGAAGTTACTCAATGCTTGTGAATATTTTCGTAAGAAGAGATAGATTCATGTAGGAAAACGCTCAATCATTTAATTTAGGACTGAGGTTTTTCCAGATGAAAAATTTGTGTTGGAATTTTCCACTCAGACATCCTAAAATATAATCGTAAATGCCGAGATCTTTCGACAAAATTCTGGTTTCTCCATCATTTCGTATCATTTTATTTGTATGACATCATTCCCGGTATGCACTGTGTACTTGAATGAGAACGAATTTTCGAAAAACTCAACTCGCTAAACTATTAGAGGACCGAATGGTGGAGTGTCTAGCACTGATCGATTATCTAGGGACGCACTATGTGTTTGATTCCATTCGTAACATTTTAAAAATCATTAAATCCATAAGGGGCTTATATGGAGACTTACGGAAGCCACTGTTCTACCAGAACAGTGTTTTCACACTTCGAAACATGTTTAGTGCTTATTTACCGAATTCGGGTCGATGACGTCTCATGATATCCTGGGAAAGAACCAACGACGATATCTATCGCAGAGCACCTCTAGCCACTGCTGTGCACGTGATTTCACACTGGGCAAATACTAGATGAAAAATTAACATGATCACGAGTAACGAGTGAACGTGCCCAACATGAGAAGAGTCCATGAAAAATTCGTTCTTTTGAATGGTGTTGAGTGAAACGAAAAAGGACGAGATAGGAAAAATGACAACTTGTTCCTTCACGCTGTTTAGAACAAGTTGGGACCATTATTGAGGGCCAAATTCGAAGTTGGAAACTAAAACAAGAAGTGAATACAACGAGTCTTTGATTTAGCGCTGATACTGCTGCACGCGTTGGTTGACGGTAGAAAATGCAGGCGATCATTATGACACCAAACCAATGCAGTAATGCTCTGCAAAAGGCCAATATTTGGGACATCACAGGGGTACATCGGAGAAAAAATTGAGTCAGAAACACACCATAACTGGGTTTCACTTGCAAAACAGATGATAAATCACTCTCTAGTGGTGTGGAAACTACAGTGGAAGCTATGATGGAATGGACACCGGCGTACTGCATTTTTGCGATAAACACAAATGGCATATAACCTCCTTTAGAGTGCAAAGTGGACGATTACGTAGGATGATCCTACTTTGCATCTAACTCGTCCTTTACTGACTGACAATTACAAATTACTAATTCATGTGGAACAAAATTGTTTCACTACAACGAAGCAGCATAAAAAGTGATAAGTAATTGGATGATAGCACCATATTTTGGTAAAAAAAAAAGAGAGTTTCAAATCATGAACTATGGCAAGAGAAACAATGAGAAGCGATTGGCGTTGAAGGTAAGTGATTTCTACGGTTTTCACTTGTTTTTCAGCCAAAATGCGCACTCAGCTAGTACATTGTTATTAAAGAAGTACCATAACCATAATGCTCAGTAGATCACTTATTACCAATGGCGAGCTATAAGTCAACAGATTCTTTCGGAGTCTCTTATCTGGTATTTATGTATATATATGTACATATATACATATATATATATATATATATATATATACGCGCATGTATGCATATGTCTATCTATGCATGTACTTACGCATCTATGTACGTATATATATATATATATATATATATAATATATATATATTTGAGCATAAAAGTTGGCACTAAGCTTTGGGCGCTGATTATTTCCTTGAGTAATACGCAAAGTATTCGCTTTCATCAAGCGTCGTTTCCATTGACTGAATGAATATCTAGCCTTTACACTGACTCACGGTGGCCTACCGATCTATTAAGTCAGTGCTGCAATTCTCTCAGACAAGTTTGCTTCCCTGTTCTATGACTCCGGAGGGATAGAGCTCTTGATCATGCCGTGGACACGCTATCATCGTGTGTGTGCCGCAGGGCACTTCCTAACTACTGCACCACATGTGTGGATGGGTGGTGAATGAATGAATGTATGTGTGAGTGCGTGCATGTATGTGTCATTATGTGCTTCGGTTTCCTGACAGTGAGTGATGAATTTGTATGTTTGTATGTGTATCTACGCCGTTGAGAAACTGCGTTGGCTTACGAAGAGTTAGCGGATCGAGACCACGTGTTCCGATTAGCTGTGTTTCGAAAACGACTGCATGTTATCGTCATCTCTTGCGGTCGTTTTCATTTTCTATCTATAGACCTAGAGTGCGATGCGGCATTCAGTTCCTCACACTTCGATATTTTCTCGTAGGTTGATATTTGTAGATCTGCCGTTATGGCGCCTACAGGGGTTAGTATTAGTTATTGTTATTAATGCTCTCATATTGATTCGATAAGAGATTTTTCGGCAACTTCACCTTGTTCAGAGCATGGACCGTACTTATGAAGATCAATTGTGCAAATGAACGATTTTTTCCAAAACGACCTAAAGCACCGTCCAATCACAGCGTCGCATCAGTATTTGAATATTTAGTGCTTAGTAATCGATGAATACTCGGAAAATTAATTTCTTGAGGTTGCCGTTCTAACGCTCTATTCACAAAAAAGCAAATGAAATCAAAAAGAGGTTGAAAAGTTGAACATGACTCCGAAAGAACATAATTCTCTCAACAGTGTTTCTAGAAGGCTATTAATTACTGCCCCATCAACTGACACTGTGGCATTCATAACGGTACGGTACGTACTGGAACAGAAATACTCGCTTTTTTGTGCAGTGTTAGTCTTCTCGTGCAGCTCACATGGAGTGATGTTCAGACACACCCAGATCTTTTAAGTTTTGCGAACATGCCGATTGTATGTCATCAACGTTAAACACCAATTTTCGTACAACGGCCTCTGATGAATGGCTTGTACTTAGTCACTGCCATTTCGATGCATGACACTATATTCTTATCACCACAACCATGCTTTCATGTCATTTAGCGCTGCGATGCCTGCAAGAAAAGGAAATAAATCTACTTACGCGTCTCTACAGTGACCTGATACGTTGTCTGGAATTCTATCTTTTTATTATTCAAATTTCGAAATGCCAGATATTTTTTCTCAAAAGACCATGTAACGGAGAAAATTCTGCCTTGCTGTAAGCAACGTGAGGTTTATCGACTCAACAGAATGAGAATGAGTATCACACCTTATGAGAGTTTTAACTGATCTAATGGCGTAATGTTTAGTATGAATCTTTCACAATTAGCTGAGATCCTGTTAATTGAGGATGCTTCTTTTATACACTCGGTGCTTTATTGCCCTACCGTGGCTCTGTACGTTCTTTGACGGCGAACTTCGGAGGTGTTCGTTCCATCAAGGATACCCTAACCTAGGTTACATATATACATATCCATTCGGTAGTCGAACGAAGTAAGCCTATGCTGGTACAGATCCATCTGGTGTTCAACCAGAGGAAACAGCAAACAACGAAAGTCTTGCAGCGAAAGTCAGCTACTTTTTGGAACTGCGATGATCTTCACCATGGAGAAAAATATGCAAAACCTATAACAGCGTAACAGCATTATATGGATAAGCGGGTCAATTTATTGGTAGATCTATTGGACTAGCTGGAAGTTCGATGAGATTTCAAGTGATGCGCGTAACGTCTTGACCGATCATTCTTCTGTTCTGTTATCGTTATTACAAATAACGTATTGAGCATTAATCAGTCCCAAGGTGCCAAACATTCGATTCCACAGAATCATAGAGGTGATTGGATTCATGCTTGGCATAAGCAGTGACTGTGTTGAATCAAATCAGTGGTCTTATCTTCTATGACAGGCCTGGTGTCAGTTTTATGACCCCATTCACGATGACCAAATAATATTTGCTTGGGGGCCGAACTACGTTAACAATCACGTGCTTAGTGTGCTGCATCTCTAAGCAGTGCGCTACACTCGTCTCATATCGTTAACCCTGTCGGGACGGCAGCTGGTCAATAGCGCGGCGTGATCCGCAAGCTGCGCGTGATATTCGTTACTTAAATAGAGTTTTTTCTCCGTTCCGAGAAACAATCCTAGATTTCGGTGTAACTCTGATGCCCATGATTTTCTCTACACGCTCATATGATTTGATCCATACATAGCTCTTACATGCGAGGAAGGCTTGAGGGTGAAACATGATTTTTTTCCAGTTCTCAAAGCGTTATGAGGCCTAACTAATAATCAAACTCAGTTCAAAATCAGCAGCATTTATGCTATAAAATGATTGCTAAAACTTCAATGGATAGCCATTCATAGATTCTAGTCGAACAAAAAATGCGCACCGAGTGTAAATCGTGATCTTATTTCAACTGTTACAGCGCAGTGAGAAGGCCCTTTCAGAAAGCGATCACAGTGTTGTAATTTCCGAGATGTTGCTTTCGATAATTACTAAAAGTCCAAGGGAGTAACTCTTTCCAACTAAGAACGCCTTAAAATAATTTTGTACCTGGAGAGGTACACACCGTCCCGATCAGGCTAGTCTACGCTTTGAGGATTTTCTGAATGCCTTTATTAGTTGAGTTCCTTGTTATCTTTTGTTAGAGGAACAGAGAAGTGCTCGACAGATTTTGCTTAATGTTGATGTGGAGCTGTTAAAATCTCCTGTGGTGATTTCAATACAACCTTTCATGAAGCTCAGCATAAAGCCATCTCGTAATTAGAGAAGAGTGGGCAGATATTAATAATACATTACGTGGCTGCGAACTTACATCCGCGTAGGCGTAGGTACATCGCTTTCCATGTGACGCTCCGTTGATATCGTATTCTACCCACGTATTTGACATGATAAAGAGAACAAGCATCAAAATAAAAATTCTGTCGATCTGTAGCTCAATTTAAAAATGGTGCTACGGCCTCCCTAGTAAGACTATGAGAGTTTTAGAGTTCAATTTATTCTGGAGTGATAACAAAAGATTACGTTCAAGTGGAAGGGTGATAAACCCTAATCTACCGTTAGAAGTCCTCAATTCACAAGTATTTCGATTCTTTTCCTGATTAAACATCATAAACATGCCTCATCGATACTACATTGAAGCACTTCATTTATTCGTCTCACTAAGAAAAGTATTTAATCTATTCTCACTGGAACAACATATAAAAAGGAAGCCAATAAGGAGAAAAAAGAAAATAAGGATCAAAAGATTTACTAATTAGACTTCAGACTTGATCTACAATGCTTTTATTTGAAAAGATGGAATGAGGAAAGAAATGAAGATTACAGAATGGAATGAAGAAAGAAATGGAAGTTAAGAAATTATTCGGCAGTCTAGCTTAAGTGAGGTATGCGCCTTCATCTGCGTCTTATTTAGAACCTCTTTGCTTAACTAATTCATTGATCAGCTAGCAGATGGTCAATCTATACGTGACGAAATACTTTTTATATCCGTCGGAATCTGTTCTATTATTACAGTACAAGCAAATATCGTTTGAAATCATCCCTATCACATTTACCAGCGAAATAAGAACTACCTTTGTCCATTATGATTTATTTATCTCAAAGAGTTTTATTTATGCAGAAACCGAACACCGATAGAACAGCCTATTTGGATAAAAGATTTTATGGTATTATTGGATGGAGTCAAACAATTGGTAAACAATTTCAGATGACGAAAGATTGTTGCTGTTGATGAGCTTGTCATCCCTTATCAACTGAGATCGAGTTTGCAGCTCATGGCTTCGTTTCAAGCATTAAGTGATATAAGGACATTACCATAACTGACTGGCTGAATTCATTTCATTCCTCTGAACTATCGCAAATTTGCAAATGCTAATTCGGTAAATATTGCGAGTGATTCGAACTAAATGTGCAATGTACATGAGCTTATATTGATCACTCATCCACCAAATCTTGATAGGCATAAACAGCTGTCCGATGTTTACTTTAGTGAAGAGAATTTGAAGTATTAGACCTGTGTACTTTTCTGACAAGATTTTAGTGAATTTTTATGTGAGGATTGAAGGGCACTTAATTTGCAAAGTTTAACATTTCCTATCGAAGCTCCAACTAGGACAATCTTATATTAGAATTTGGCAATGAACGGGAAAAGTGGCAAACTTTTCATTCATCCACTGAGATTAGTGACAGATGGCTCGTAGACGCCTAGACATCGCTATCCCGGGGTTCTGTTTGGAAAATATGTTCAGAAGAAAAAAGAATGAAGGCCGTTCTGAAGACCCACACGACTTATGAAGACAGGCTATTCAAGTATCTGAGACTGACATAGTAATGTCAATAATTCACAAAGAGCGCCTGTAGTTATTAGCACCATTTGAAATATATAGTTTCTTCGTGCATAGGTCGCGCTGCTCAGTGAGCAGCTGTCGCTCAAGAGAAGAATATGAATATTGCCGCAAATTTCTTGAATAGGCGTTTGTTTCCAGTACTTGATAGTCATCATCGACAGGTCGTTGAAACTTTTGGTCAAAAATGGGATAAAAACAGAAGGCTCTTTTCGTTTATCCGCAAACAAAACAGTATTCGACCCCATTCGCTAGACAAGAACTTTCAATAAGAGTGTTAGTAATCATTCGAAAGCTTAAATCTCTGTTTAGCGCTGTACGTGGCCTGTCCTGAAAAACCCATTTAGAACGGTCTTAAATTCAAAACAAAATTATGTTTTACATCGGCTGCGCAATTTAACTACTACTTCGCTAGAAGCACGAAAAGCACATGAATGTGTAGAGATTTTGTAGTGTCAGACTCATACTTTTAATATGGAGTTTCTTTCAAGGGGCGAAACAATTCCTAATTGGATAAAAGTGTCTCACTTTCTATGTGGCCCGCGGAAGGGCAACTGATCGACCACCGTGTTGAAACGACCTCATCCTCCCTGAGCCCAACTCCTCACCCCGTAGATTAACCAAAATCCCATTGCTTGCGTATGTGATTTTATCTTATTTTTTCCGCAGCATTGCAGTGAAACGGTCTCTTCAGTGAATAAGCAGAGTGTTGGAAGCTTCAAATCTCATGCTATCGAATTATTACTAGTAGTCCAAAGAAGAACTCCGCCTTGCGAGGAAAATACGTGCGCGAAACACATGTTTTTTTTTGTAGAAGCGTTGTGATAAAGACTTCAAAAAAAGCGGCCACGTACCGCGCTAGTCAGAGATTCAGTCCAATATTCATTTTTGTCCCTCGGATGACCGAAAAGTACTACATGAGAAAAAATTTTTTTGACTGAATTCCCTTATTCGGTTTAGATGTCAGACCCTGAAAGGACTTCCCGTGCCCGGTCCACCTATTTGACTGCAAGTTTATGCAAATTGATGTGTAGAATACAACAATATATATCGTAGATAGATTACTTAGGGTGCAGATATGAGTATGCTTGATGTTGTTATGTGATATATGGTGAGTACAAGTCAATAACTACAATAAGAGAGAAAACCCTCATCATTTGAAATCTAGGTATTTGGTCAATTCTGTACCTTGTTAAACTACTAAATCACGTAAGACACATGGCGTATTTTTTGTAATGTATCGCTTTGACCCTGTTACCTTTGCAAAAATGAAGTAATAAAATCATACAGAATAGTGTAAACCCATCACAAGTCAACTTCAGAATTCTTCTTTCATACTCTTCATAGTTTTTTTTTTTTGGCTCACCTGTACTTCGCTGGAACATGAGGAAGTAATGATGATTTATTTGGTTGTTTTCGAAAACTTTTCTTTCAACTTTAGTGACTGTAATTGAAATGCAGCAAAACGAGAAATTATAACCAACTAAGATATTTGTCATGATGATATATAAATGAAACAAATTATTTGTATAGATCGTCATCTTTTGTGATTGTAATTGAAATGCAGCAAAACGAGAACTTATAACCAACTAAGATATTTGTAATGATGATATATAAATGAACAATTTATTTATATAGATCTGATGAATACTGCTCTTTGATTTTCTTACTTTTGTTGGTCCCCCAATAATCACCAGATATAATGTCATATCTGAAGTCTTCATGAATCAACCCAAGTATTCATATTAACCGCACTGGACGTTTTCATACCTTTCCTTGATTCCTTTTTTTTTGGTTAGAATAGGAATAGTTCAACGATAGTGACGAATGATGATGGTGATGATAGATTATCCACTAAATTCAACTTCACTGTTCTAAATGTTGCTGAACAAAGTGATGTCATGCTCTCTCATGTCTGCGAAAAAAGCACATCGCATATCGCAATTTTCCTTGAAAAATGTCAAGAAATTTCCGATACCCCCGTGGTTTCTCCATTTTAGCCTGCTTCAAAGTTCTATGCATGAATCTTCCATCAGATATCTGTTTTCGCGCAACTTACTGCAGTATACTGTGCTTTAATTCAAGATCCGACAGTCACAAGAAACAATAAAAATTGATCACAAGAGCTCCTTATAAACGCAGGGAATTTGAGAACTCTAAGGGGCAAAGAGCGCTATTAAATGACGACAATCAGTGGTAAATGATTAATAGTCGTCTGCACATAAGCCTTCTCCAAAATTACTCTAAAAAACGTCTTTTTCGATGTCAAACTTAATAAGTTTTCTCTTTGTGAGTAGTGAAGAAACGACACTATGAACGAGCGAAAAATGACAGAATCAGAAAGGGATAAAAAGAAGAGATTGTTTCAAAAAAAGAACAGTAGAACAAACTGGATGGGAGTCACAGTGTTGAAATTATAACAGCGTTTTCGACAGTTTCTTGATTTGATATAATTTAGGTCTAATTTTTTTCTTAAAATTTGATATTTGTGCAGCAAATCACCGTGCAAGGTAAAATAGCCCTCTGGGGACTTAAAGGAAATAAAATCACTTAACTGGTTCGTTAAAGACGTGGCACTGATTAAAAGTAAATTGTTATATATATATATTATATATATATGTATATATGCATATATTTTTATTTCAGTATAGCTCGGCGATAGCATCATTGTTCAGTAAGTCAAACATAAGTAAAAGTTGCCAAGACGTCGCTGAGTCGTTATAGTTCTTACAAGTTCAACGCTTCGCTAAATAGCGAAGTATTCAAAGCGAATTCATCTTGACAGTACGACATTCTCGTCTTTTTTTCTTAACGTTGTCGAAAATGTCGATAAGCGGAGAAAAGACTTGTTAAGTGGTTGTGGAGATGATTAAATTGGAATTCTGCTCTTCAAGGTAGTTTTCTTGCCCTAAGCGCATTCCACCTTGAATTAGTATTCGAGCCTTCTAAAGCAGAACTGAGATCATCGAAATGTGGAGGAAAATTTTCGCACCGTTTGCCCATCCAAGGTATCAAATATGTGGACTTAAAGTGCACTATAGCGTAATCTGAAGTGATTTCAATTTTGAATAAGGGTGAAAGAAAAGATTTTCATTGAAAATTGCAAGACGCCGCCCACTAATTTCGTGCATGTTTGAAGATGTGTAGAACAACGATTCAAAAAATTACTCCAAGAACCAAAATTTGGAAAAGGAGGACAAGAAAACTAATGATAAAAACCTGGTCTTCTGTATGCAGTGTCCTCATGTTTACTAACTTGAATAGTGTTTCTTTCTCTTGAGCGCCCAATCCTGCTGCGTTCTTGTATATTTCGATGATGCTCCACATAATTTAGATGGAATAATGATTTTCGTCGCATGAAAATTTAATCCGTCATGCCGCAGTCGTTTAAAAGATTGCAGTGCTATCAAGTTAATGATTAGTGCCGCCACCGGCATTAAACCCATTGGTCTTCTCAAACTTAAGTACTTTTCTCGATATATCTCAATATAAAATTCGATGAATCACCCATGACTATATATTCAAGTCGCTATTGAGCTTATGGGATGCGCCTTACGCTTACAGAAAATCGATCTAGACTCTCCTCTTTTTGAAAAGTTTGGACAACTATTCGTTAGTGCATTATGTGAAAAAAAAAATCACCAAGAATGAACATTCTCATATAGACAATGTGATATTGCTCGTCTGTATAAGATCAATAGAGTCGATTTAGCAAATTTGCTGAGCTGTCATTGCTGATAGTAACAGCGACTACAGGTTCGAGTTACTAGACGGTTAATAGAGAATTTGCATGTGATCTCAGCTGAATACTCAATAAGGAGGCTCTCATTAATGTTTGATATCAAAGAAAATAAAGTAAATGCCGCAAATATCTAGCGATGAGGAGAAAACTCGCACCCGAATCTGGCATACGGGTTTTGAAGTGAAAACCTTGACGGCGACGATTGGCACCCGGTACCACGACAACAAGTTCTGGCATAGCTTTCAGTGAAAATGCCATAGAAACTGGAAAATATGAGAAGTGAGCGGATGGGATAAACTGAGTTAAATCAAAGCTGAAAATGGAGGTCGAACGCTTTCGCTGAGCTACTGGATTGTTTTTTCCTGTAGATTCTGTCGTACTGGTATTCATTTGAATAATTAAATTATGTTTTGACTGTTTTCTTTTATTTGGCTGGACAAACATATTGTGAAAATCCGAAATTTTTTTTATTTAACTCGCTTCATCACACTGATCATTCTCAAAAACTTTTGGTTTACATAACACTGTATGAACAACTTGTCTTTATGAACGATCATGAATACTGGCCGAGTGCACTGTCTCTTTAACTCTGTGATAGACATGCAACATGACGTTCCCAGTTCTCCATCGCAGCTATCGTCAAGTTTTGTGGTCAAAGGGAGCCTTTTCCAGACAATTATGGTACGAGTTTCAAGATACTGAGCAAATGGGAAGCTTTCTTCTCCCAGTGCGGTCGAATCGGGCCATTTATTTTTAATAATATGCCAAAATACTTCTTGATAATTCGTACATAGACGCGTCTTCATTATGAACTAATTATTCTGGAATTCTTCGAAGGATTGCCAAGGTGTTTTGGGCTAAATCAACGAAATTTCTATTGAATTATGGAAGAACCTGAATGAAAACAAGAATGAGATTGACTACACGGTCGAGAAAACAATCTTGGCTCATAGTTTTTCCTTGGCAAATCAAACAAAGTGGTTGATTTCAAACATCTTATTCCAATAGCTGACGTTTCGGCTGCTTCGTCTTCCTCAGAGCTGAGAAAGATTAGGTTGTTTACAACTCAATCGACTAAATATCGTCAATAGTCCAGAGAAAACATCACAATCACCTGAGCTGTTTCAATCTCATCAAGAGCAAAGCAATTTTCCACATATTATCACTTTTTATGAGTCTTCTAATGAGTTTTCCAACTGGAAGGCATCCGTGCAGAATTCTGTGAACTACTAGCATCAAATTTTATCCACAGTGGTTCGGGAATCTCAAGCATTGGTTCACAATCATTTGCGAATATGGTGACTTCTACTTCAAAATCATCCTCGTTAGGTGTCTGTGTCCTATGCGAACCTAATGGGGTATTTGATTTAGCTTTATGCCTTCCGATTAGCGTTCTTTTATACGGACACAGAGTGATTCACCTCTTTCGGCGATACATTTGCCGCAGTAAACTTATAACAGATTAGGGAAACTTGATCTGTACTCATACAATCAGCGTCTTTACCGTCAAGGTATGCAAGTACTTTTGTGTTGTACATAATATAGGCGGCCATATAAGCGGTTGCGAACTAACTGGGGCCTCAGAGTGTTTGGTGGTAATTTGATCACTGCCGACCAAAATCTCTAAGCCTCTCCTCACTATACAGCGCTCTGTGGCTATACTTAGTTCGTTTGAAAAGGACTGTAGAACGAGCGGGATCTCGCCTTTGCTGGAATTATCATTTCGGGACACACTATTCTCTCTAAACCTATACTGAGGGCCACATTCATGTCCACTGGAAATGTATATCTGCCGAGCCTTTTTTAGAAATTCCACTTTTTCCTCTCTTCCTGTGCACACACCAGCGGCTTTTCAGATAATGCGTCTTTGAAAAGCTACTTTTGCATGTGAATGGTGGAAAGAAAGATAATGAGCCACTTTATTTTTGTCATTTGCCTTTCAATAGAATTGGTATTGTGACCGTTCTCGGATAGTTTAATTTGAATGTTCAGAAATGTCATCTCATGGTATCTCTTGGTCAAAATTATGTACTCTGATTGTTCAATCGGTATTCCAAAACAACTGTTCATCTCCTCTTGTGTGAAAGAGATAACAAGAGATAACAATACAATTATCTATATATATCGAATAATGTTGAGTGTGACGTGCAAAACTTTGATCGTTGGATTCCGTCCGACTTTCAAAGATTTGCACTTTATATATTCCTAAGAGCATTGAGTGGTGAGCAAAAACACGGTCTCAGGTGGGAATCACCCGCGTTTTATCCTATCTGGGGGCGCGTGTTCTACCACTAGACCACCGAAGCACATTTGCGCCGCCACTCATTCTTCAACATTTCTACATTAGGTCATCTCTATGATGTTGAAGAGAATGGGGAGCGCAAATGTGCCTCGGTGGTATACTGGTAGAGCACGACGCCCACGGTATGGGTGAAGGATGGTTTGATTCCCGCCTGAGACCGTGTTTTTGCTCATCACACAATTCTCTTAGGTAATATTAATGATCATAACACTGCGAAAAATGCAGTAAAAATACTAGAAATTTTGAATATTAGTTTTGCACATCACTCAACATTATTGATATATAGTTGTACATCATGCCACCGCTAAAAGCCGTCAAATAAGAAGAATTTCATTTTATTACAACTATATGTCAACAGTGAAGTTACGACCGGAGGTGAATTACTGCGCTTCCACTTTGAACGTGAAGTAAATAGCAAGACTTGGTGTCAGCCGCTGTCCTATTTCCAAGCCTCGTTAATGGTAAGTATCCCATGAGAAATAGGCTTATAAAAAGCGGTATATGTGTAAAATTGCTTTGCTCTTTATGCCATTGAAATCTAGGCTTAGTGGTTCACTGTTCAAGTACGAGAGGTGTTTGGCTGACTGCGTTGTAGATAACTTGATCCTTTCAAGCTCTGGAAAAGGTGAAACCGCCGAAAAGTTAGCCAATCGACTAAATTGTTAACAACAATCTCGTACTTGGCTTGGAAAGAAAGAACTGTAAGTTATTGAACAACGTCGAGGTTGACAGATAATCGATCTTTACAAAAGCTACAATCTCAGTACTCTTTTATTCGCTAAAGCAATCATGGGGATTTTTTTCTGTTCGCTTTTCCATCGCCTTTTTATTTTTTGCTGATCTGGCATTATTATTAATGCCGATTTAAATTATATCAAAAGTTCAAAGTTTTCTTTCTCCTACTTTTTTCCTAGAAGTTCGCAGGCTGGTTAATGGGTATGCTGTCCTCGTTGCACATTTTCTAATTTAGGCGGCATCAGTAAGTTGCGGTTGATTACTGATGTCCGTTTCTCAGACAAATCCCAAAACTTGACCAACCTTATTAAATCACCTCAGAATGGAAAAATTCATGATTAACTTTACGAACAGAGAGTGACAGTACTTTGTTGATACTTGTTCAATATGTTAATTTTCAAAAATTGCTGACTTTTGCGATCTCTTTATGGTATTCATAGGTAAATGTTTTTAAGCGTGAAAATCTTAAAACAAAGGGCGTGACAATGATCAGAGATACGTAACAATGCAGTAGGGTTGCATCGCTGGTTCGATCACGCACCGTAATCCACAATGAGCTTCGTGATATTAGTCCAATGCTTGTAAGAGAGAGTAACCATGCTTACTTAATGCATTTTTATGTCTTTAAAAGTTACCTTGTAGGTCAGATAATTATGTATACCTAGTCGAATTGATGTAGTGGTAGCAGCACGCGTCCTCGGTATGAATGAAACGCGGATTCAATTCCAGCCTGAGGCCGTGTTTTTGCTCACACTCAATTCTCTTAGTTCTTCTCAATATATGAAACATTATAACACTGCAAAAAAAACGCGGTAAAATACTAGAACTTTCAAACAATCATTTAATCATCTCCATAATGCTACGAACGGAGTCAAATGAGATGATATCCCTCATGCATCGGTTGAATATAGAACTCCTTATCGTTTGTTCATTTAGTGATGGAGGAGCATTAACAATGATGACGAATGTTAATAAATGAAACTTCATTGAAAAAGTAGACTGGTCTACACTCAATCACGAAAACGAGCGTAATATCGAAAAAAGTCCATTTCAAACCCATTTACAAACTTCTTGTCCAAGTTGATAGCATCAAATTCTAATGGGTAGCTCGGCAATGCGGGAAATTCAGCGAATAGTTTGAAACTTAGCTTTTTTCGCACGGACACCTTTTTTAGTCATAACCTTGTAATGGCCTCGGAGCTTCAAGGCTGGTGATAGCAAGAGTGGGAGAGACCGTGACGGTTTCGCCGTTTATGTTAAGCTAGATGAACACTCATAACCAGTCGTGCACGTGTTTCCATAGCTGAACGTAAATGTCAATGTCATTATTACTACGATGCTAGCCATGAAGTTTGAAAGAAGCTTGACCTTATGAAATGATTGAATGTCGTCATCAGCTCGGTTTTACCTATCAATAATTGTTCAGGTGAGAAAAAGTTCAGTGCACGTCAGCCATCGCCTTCCATAAAGCCATAAATGAGTAAATAGCCTTTCAATCAATCACTCAATCATTGTCTATTACACTTCGGCTACTCTAGGCTACACAACGTAATGTAGTGATTTCCTCGTTTCAGACTCATACCAGCCTACATTCGTTAGATCCACCGTCTTGTACTAGTCATTTGCGAAGGCTTTCGGATTGAAATGACACTTGCCAATGACTTGAAGACCATATCTCCTGCTCAGTACCATTCGATTGAGTTAGTGTTCCCTGTCAGTACTTTGATTACCCTACTAAAACGTCCCCAGGGTCCACTCATGGGATCCGTAAGCATTTTCGATGAAGGAACTGTTCCGATACGAGTTATGCACCAGTAAATCAGCTTAACTTGATCGATACTTTGAAGATTGGAGTCAACGACCATGTGGCTACTGTAAAGCACCTCTAACCGCTTCAATAGAAAGCCTCAAATAAAAATCATCAATCAAAATGAACATAACTACTAATCGCAGCACTTTAACTATATGAGCAAGAAGGCTACTGAATAGGTTGAGGGTTAGAGGTTAAGGTTGATGTACAAAGCCGAGGTTATTCGATAGCCGGCCTGTGGGATTGTTCCAACGAGTACCAACGACTTACTTTTCGACTCGTTGAAGAAGTGCTATCATTGAAACGAAAGATTGTTTCAAGTAGATGAACGGCCCGTTTTCTCTGTAGCTGAGTAAAACACCATCTCTTCCCGATCTTCTTAAAACGAAAGCCATTACACGTATCATACGGTTTTTCAAAGGGCAGTCATCTGATGCTCGACATCTAAATGCGACAACCCAATTCTTTCTTGAACGTAAACAATCAACATCTATGCTAAACTGAAGAACTTTGAGTCGAAGAAAAATTACTATATTTCACTATTCCGCCGATTACCTTTGGAAAAGAAATTTGAGTGAGTCAGTTTTGATCTGCGATTATTAAGCCTTCCCATAAGTTTTGGCACTAGAGCAATAAACACCAAATTTGTCAACTAGATCTAATTGGAAATGCTTAACAACGCTATTTAAAGTATGCGCCATCATCCTGAACACATTTCTGCCATCTCTGGTGCACAAATCATACCGCACTCATATGACTCGTCTATTGATGTCTCAGAACTTCTTACTCAAAAGTGCTAGAGTGACCCGAAGAGGTGATAGTCAGGCGGCAACTGTACTTATATGTTAGACGGCGATGAATGTATATTGGACCTCTTTCGCTGGACAAGAATTTTTCATAGAAGTGTTAGAAATCATCGAATCTCAAATCTCTGATTAGAGCCGCACTTGACCGTTTTTTCGGAAAAGCCTTTCTATAGCGCTGAAGCAATCAAAATGAAAAAATTATGTTTCGCACTCCTCTGCGCGCTTTCATTTTTCTCACGCGTATAATCCGCGGAAAGCACGACAAGAATATGAACGTGTAGAGAAAATCTCGTAGTATCTGAGTCAATCGGTTCTAAATGGAGTTTCTTTCGAAGCGGAGAAAAAATTTCTAATTGAAAAGAAGTTTTATTCCACATGTCTAACGCCTCGGGACACCTGTCGGTTTCCCCGCTTCCCAGCTCGTGGGTTGGCCGGTGAACAAGCTCGTCGAATATGTGAAGCTCGATCATATTTTTCCTGCTACACTGCAGTGAAACGTTTTCCCAAAAATAAGCACAGCGCCAGCGCTAATCATTGAAACTTACGGTATCGAATGATCACTATCAATCTAGAGAAAGAACTCTGTTCAGTGTGATGTGAAACACAAAAGTTTTATTTTCCTTACAGCGTTATCAAAAAAGCTTTTCTAAAAATTAAACACATTTTTGACTACGTCAAGGTTTGTGCTATCGAAAGAATACTAGCAGTTTAGGCAAAGAGTTTTCTCTAGCGAAACATAAGCGAGATAAGAAGAAGAAAGCGTGGTCGTGTGAAACATAATGTTATTCTAGATATTACAGCGTTATAGAAGGGTGTTTTGAAAAACCGACCATGCACGCTCTAGGCAGAGATTTGAGCTTTCAAATGATTATCAACATTCCTAGAAAAATTCTTCTCCAGCGAATAAGATCGAATATTCATTTATCTTCGCCTAAGATATAAGTACCACGGCTACAAACCAGGACTGTGCGGCGGATGATCCAGCAGCTCTCAGTCTACTTCGGGTCAAATTCGCTTCGTCAATTTGGCGATATGTAGCCTTGCTTGTTTTGAAGCAGGATGAGACTGCGACGAACGCTGACTTGAAGGGCCCGATCTAGGTGCTCACAGTAGCGCTTGCCGTTAATCGTCTTTCCTGCTGGCAGCAGCCCAATGAATCGGCCTGGTTAAGTCCGTACTCGTAAAGCAGCGAATTGAGTTGAAGGCTTCGTTAAGCGCCCATAATGCGGCAAGTATGGACAAATCTGGTTCCAAAAGAAAGCCCAGGATTTCTACACAAATCGGTAATATTTGCGGCTTGAAAAACGACAAAAATATGTTCAGGCTGATGACACATATTTTGAGTAGGTTTGCTAAACAGTTTGATTAGAATTTCGGTTTTCACGTCATCCATGAGCGGTCAGTTAATTTTCTTTCTTACTTCTGCTTTTGATTTCGGCCTAACATCATCTCCGATTCAGTAAATAGGAAGCCCGGCCAAGGATCCATCGCCGAAATCCATTCAATGAAAACGACGTAGTGAAAACCTGAAGAAGCCCTCGCAAAGTTACGTCAGGAAACCATAAAATATGATATACACGACCAGCAATATACCATTTGGAATATGTGCTGGGGTCCGCAGAACTAGTGGAGACGTACCATCTAAGTATCTAAGTGAATATCTAAACAATTCAATTACTTCTGATTAATGAATTTGGTGTTTATTGCTCTAGTACCCAGACTTATGAGAAGACCTAATATATTAGAGCATGCTAAAGTAAGTTTTTGAAAAAGTTCAACATCTATCAGACAAAGTGCACAAATCTGCTCCAATAAAACAACGAATTACCGTTCACAAGAGCGCCACGATGCGAACTAAGACTGATAAAATGTCAAAGAAATTGGGAATCGTCGATTTACATTGTTAGGAGGCATAAATGCTCCTGACGACGCGAGCTCGCTATCGCAGCTGAGCACAAGCTTTTCGCCAACGCAAACCATCTCTAGAGAAAGCCTGCGTAGGATTGCACACAGCCTTCGCCACTTACGAAGTAAACTATGCTACAAAGATAGATCAGAGTGGTTGCACAAGACGAAATCACCTCTTTTTCCTCGGCTTTGTATAGAAGTCTTCTATCACTTCAAAGTCTTCTATCACTACCAAGAGAGAAAGTTTAGTTCCAACCTCACAGCAAAATAGATATGTGATAGGTACGGATTCAAGAAATAATAAAGGTGAAACTACCAGAGTCATAGTCAGTGATAAGAGCAGAGAGTTTCGGTTAATTCCTCGTTACTTAGATGCTTATGAATGGAAAACAACTGCAAGAAATTCTCCTGTATCGCCCATTATCTGAAAAGGATTTGAAAAGCCAATTTTGAAAATCAAACACGGAATCAAAATGTTAAGTTTGGTTGGTTTAACCCCCTTGACAACCACGTCCGGCACGCGACGTGGTCGCACGGCGAGCTAGAACGACGCTGTGGTAGTATTCTGATGAAGTTTAATTTTTTTTCTTTACGAAAGTAAATTTTATCACTATCAAGTGGTCAAGTATTATAGAAGAGACTTCAACAAAGCTAAGGGTGGCGGAAATATGCCTATGCATCCTTATATCTCGCTCTCTGAAGCATTTTGATGCTATCTCATTTGCATTTGTTCATATATCAATCATGTTTATACGTTCATTTTCTATGTCAACGACGATTTTGCTTCATACGCTGCCGCAAATGAAGAAATGGTTAAATAACCAGTCATAATATTATTGTGTACTCCTGGAATCAAACATTACGACAAAAGTCCTTTAATTCTCATATACTTTCAGTCCATGTATTTCTTCCGAAAAAAAAGTTAATTTTCGTATACTTTCAATCCCTGTAGTACACAAAGTCATTGTAGTGCCTGAATGATAGAGAACAATTACTGATCTGACGGGAGTGATGGTGCACACTGCACGCAATGTCGCTTCACAATAACTCTCGATAATTCTCCCATTATTAGTGTTCTTCCGTAGTTAAGACCTCCATAGAATTATAGAACAGGCATTGGTCTATTGTTTTATGGCAATACTTTTTATTATTGATTTGATCTCTTTTGACACGGCATGGGTACTAGTTCAGGTGTTCTACGTATTTCTTTTCAGCTGGATGCCATCACGATGATTTCTTTAACCTAGCAGAGTACCCTATCTCCAATCCAATATGATCTTGTTTGAGTGATTTTGGAGGTCTATCAGTACATCACAAATCTCCTTGTTCATCTAACCACTTTCGTTCGGTACCTCCCTCCAATTATGCCAAGAAACTTTATTCAAGTAGGGTCAAATCTATGCAGAGCACAGTTCGTGATAAAGAGTGTTTCCGAATACAAATTCGCGTATAAGGTTTAGTTCCGCCTGCAGATGAAGAGTAGGGAATTGCGCTTGATCGCTTTCCACGAAACAATGATTATGAAGAGGTCGGTGACGAAGCCGATAACACCATAAAAAGCAATGCAACCGTCGCAGATATTGTCTCTCGGATAGTGACTCGAGCTATAAACAATTTAGTTCGAAAGGTGAGAGGTAATCCGTGAGTCCTTAAGGAAAAGACTGTCTTTCACATCCCACGCTTTAGTAAGTCAGGCGCAGGTGTTTGAGGCAACGTAATGCTCACGTGCAAGGAGTCATTAAGCTTCTATGAACATTACTTGCGCGATGTTTCGGAGTTGAATATAAAACACGCAATATCTGTGGCAATGAGGGAAATAGTGAGTGGAAAAAGACGCTCCCATTCTTTCTAGATAGGCGACAAAAGTGCCCAATGTGAGCTGGAATAATGTTCACTTCCGATGTTGTTTTCCAACCGAAGAATGAGTATTGCTAGGACGTCCGAGCGTTCTTCCTACTAAAAATACCTCCTTAAAAGTCTCCTTGTCAATGTGCTATCATTTTGTGACGAATAATCTAAATCATCCTCTGAAACTTTCTTTTATAACTACTAACAGAACCCACTGGGAAGTTCAAACAATGGACTAATCAACTTCGAAGCGAGGAGTATTGATCTCCTGTTTATTCTGGATAATAATAAGGTATTTACAATAACAAAGCCTATAACTAAAATCTTCATTTCTCATGCTATTATTTGACTACCAATAGTCCACTGGAAAAATAGGAAGGACCAATTATTGAATTCAAATTGTTCAAATTCTACGCAGCAAGAATACGTTCCTTATTGATGCTAGCGCATGAATAAAGTACATTGTTGTTGACTGATGTTGATTTTGGTAAGCTGCTGATTTCTGAGTATTTTGAGCTGAATAAATAGTGGGTCAGGGTCAAGAATCCAATCTTTAATGAGGTAGCCCTTGAAACTAAGGACACGAACTCTATTAAGGTTACTCCAGCTACATACTAGGAACATACGCTGTACTCTTCTTCAGAGCCTAAAACGACCAGGTTGGCCACAACTCAGTCTGCCAAACACCTCTATTACTTCGTTCAAAAAAAAATTACCAAATTCATATTCCAATTGTATCAAGCACAATGAATAATCTTCAACCTCCAATATACTCACCGTCTTTTATAATCTTCCAATGAGTTGTTTAAGCGGAGACCGCCGGACAAAGACCACAAGGATTCCTAGTGTACCTCCCGCATCGAACAACTATCTTATATACTGTCTCATATCAAGAAACATGGCAAGGTATTTCTGCCTGTGATTCATGGTTAGATTAGTGGTATTAATCCAAAACGGTTGTAAAACCTTATGCGCTGATGTTTCATAATTCTGCGTGAGAATGGCGACTTCTACTTCGAAATTTACTCTGTTATGCATCTGTATCCTATGTGATCCTAGCGGACTGTGAGTTAATACTACGCTTGTCAGCTAGGTGTTCTTTTATATAGACACAATTTGGTCTTTCTCTTTCACCAATGTACTTTTTGTCGCACACTTTGCAAGAGATTAGGGAAACTGCACCTATGCTCGTGTAATCGCCTTCTCTACCTTTAGGGCATGTTTTGCGTTCTTCCATTATACATAGACGTCCGTATGAGCGGTTGCTAACTAGTTGGTGCCTCATAGCATGCGTCGATATTTCAGTAATCGTAACCGATTTTTCAAGGCCTGTCCTTTTCTGTCAGCGTTTTAAGACTATACTTATCTCCTTTTAAAAGAAAGGGAGGATGAACGAGACTTTGCTGGGAATTCCTAATGGCAGCAATTTTGTAGCTCCTTGATATAAGTTTAGAGGAAATGACGCGTACTCAAACGACATCTTCCAACAAAAACAAAGTCTCATTTATCCTCTTTTTCTTATCAGACGAGATAGGTATAGCTAAAAAACGTTTCCTGAATAGAGCAGGCTTAGACAAATCGACTATGAGGTTTTTGAAGTGGCTCTAACAAAAAATGATATCGAAAACCAAATAACAAAATCATATTGGCTCATAACTTCTCCTCTCACCCATCATGCACGAAAAGTGTGGTTGTGAGAAATATGTTTCCTACAGATGTCCGTGTGTGCGCATTGAGAGAGCAAAATGAATTTGTGGAATTGACGAAGATTAATAGATACTAAATTACAGTTCCTTTCCTAGGTTTCGAAGAATAAATGCCCCTAGCAACAAATGAGAGAAATTTATGGTCTCGTTTACTCTATCTTTTATTTTGAACGAAATAAATTTGGCTATAGAACGCTTTTGATGAGGGTAGGTCCAAAGAAATCGGCAGGGGTGTTGAGGCACCACCGAATACTCTGAAGGACCAGTTTGTTCGTAACCGCTTGAACGAACGTCTGATCACTTGCGCGATCAATATCACAGCCACTCACATCCCTATCCGACAATAAATGCGCTCCGAGTGCAAAACACAATCTTTTTTTGTCTGCTACAGGGCAAAAGAAAAACTGTTTTCAAGAACCGAGTAAGTTTTGAAATCCTGGGGATTTGAGCTACCCATGATTAATAAAAGTCTTAGAAAAACGCTTTGTTCAGCGAAAAATGCCCAGGTATGGAACACAATTTTTTTATGATACAAGGAAGTAAGAAGTTCGTTTCGAAAAGCAAGTTCAGGTCCGAAATTCTTGAGATTTGAGCTATCGAATGACTTCCGAAGCTCTGAAAGAAGCAGAAAACGCTTTTTTTTCCTAAGGTTTTAAAACGAAGTGAAGATGACGAAAATGAACTATTTTTTGAGTATGAGTTATCGTTCTCGCAGAGGAGCACAGGAAATCAGCGCGCAAGCTCTTGAACCGCTTTGAATTTAAGCTGAAAAAAAGTGGCTTGCAAAGATGAGTGTTTCGCTATTGCACCTAATCTCGCGCTATATCGTAGAACGATTTTCAACTTGAGTCAAGCACAGTCCTCGTCCACAAGGGACTGTGTCCGAATAGTTTTTAGTAAGAACTGAAGGGCCTTAGAGTAACAAATAGTAATAGAAAAAAGAGTGGCAACAGAGCGGTGGCCTCGATGGTGTAGCGGTAGCACGTGCTTCCGGTATGAGTGAAACAAAGCTTCAAATCCCAGATAAGGTTGGATGCTTACATATCACCCAGCATCACTGGAAAACGATAAATATCTAAAAATATTTACTATGCAGTCAAACATTCATGTACCAAGTTTTATCTATTTTGCTCATGGCAGTGCTTGGCTGAGTGGATTGCAAGTCAATCTGATTTTCCCATGGTCTGAAGAAGGAAAAACCTTGAAACGTCACTTATTCTTATTATACTTATGTACTCAAAAATTTTGTCGTTAAAATTCTCGTGTTTGCCCATTAGCTGAGTGCGCAATATGTACAAAGTATCAACAACCATAATAATGAAGCCGAATACGAGCGAAATATGCAGGTAGTCTTCCGTTATCTGCACCCTGTTTCGAAAACCTGTAAAAAACGTTTTTTTTTTTGTCGTTCTCAAAGTTCAAATAGTCATTTGATAGCTCGAACCAAAAGAATTTGAACGGTGTATTTCATATAAAAAACACCTTGTTATTGCTCTGAAAAAGCAAATATAAAATTCCGTCCTATTCAAAGATTTTTTGTTGACAAAAGCTTTCCATTCGGAGTTCTAATAACCAATCGATAGATCAAATCTTAAGAATATCAGTAATCTATTTAATTTCCAAAATGGACCTTGTACTACGATGCAACATTTAGAAGAAGATTGGGTTTTGCAAAACTAGTTCACTTTCAATATCCGCTCCTCGCTTAAATCCCTTGGGAAAAGCGTTTTTTTTTACCGTGTATTTCACTGTCAGAAAGGTCTTGTTATTGTGATGAAAGAGAAGAATAATATTTTGCTCCTCATTCAAGGATTTCTCGCTGATTAAGTCTTTATCTTAGCGTTTCGACAAGCAAATGATAGAACAAATCTCAAGGATTCCAACAATGTTCTTGGTTTTCTGAGCGGACTTCTTAGTGCTTCATAAGAACCAAAAGAAAATTGAGTTACGCACTCGGCGCGCAGGGCGTCTTAACCGTAGAGACTTTTTCAAAACACATGCGAAGGATGAACCAATAAATGAACGTCGCGCTGCGCGAAAACAAATGCGCTATTGAAATCTCGAGATTTCAGCTACTGAATTGTTTGAACTTGAAAAAACAGAGCAGAAGGGGCATTTTTCTTAAGGGATCGAAGTGATGAACGGGTAATAGAAATGATCTAAGTTTGCGAAACACAATCTTCTTTTGGCTGTTACAGCAAAATACGAAGTCCATATTCAAAACCAAATGAATAATTGAAATCCTTAAAATCTGATCTATCGATTGTTCATCGAAACCCCAAAGGGAATTAAGATTTGGTTAGCGAGAAATCTTTCAGTGCGAAGCGAAACCTTGTTCTTGCTCTTTCAACGCAATAATAGGCCTTTTTGAAAATAAAATCTGTCCTTCAAATTTTTTTGATCTGAGCTATGGAATGATAACTTAAACATTAAAGTCACAAATAAGCTTTTGTGAACGTTCGAGAATGAGTGCAGATAACGGAAAAGTATCAACATCTAAATTAGCTAATAAGACCATAACAATTTTTCCCGTGGTCAAAGTTGTTTTTTGCATGCAAAAAAAAATCATTTTTAAGAGCCCACGTCACAGTCAAATAAACTGACTGAATGTTGCCAAAATCTGTTCAAAAAGCAGACTATTTCCGTTATCGGGGAGGGATTTTTGAAATAATTTCCTTTGCTGCACAATAACTCTTCACTATACTACCAGTAATCTTTTTAAAGCTCAAATCTCGATGAATTTAGGCAGATACTTTTATCTTGAAAAATCTTGCTACATTGCCGTAACATTCAAAATTAAGTTCTGCTTCACACATGTTGCGCATTATCGCAAGGAGTTTTGTTATTAATTTGGAAGTCTTTCATCGACTCATAGAAATTTTTGAATGTTATGCATTAAAAATGCAAGAAAAACTTTGCTCTTTCGTTCTGGTGCTTAGGCTTTTCATTTTCATTATATATTATCGATTAACGCATTAACGCACTACTGAGTCTACGTTTGAACATGAAAAGCTTATGCGCGTGTAGAGAAAATCTCCAAGCATATCAGGGTTAGTTGTTTTGTCTCAAATTTTTGTCAAAGCAGAGAAAAATATTGAAATCAATGACGAAAATCGCCTCCATATGTGGATCGCGCTGCGCGGTCTATCGATCACAGCTATCGATCCACAGCCACGACACGCCCTACTCACTTTATTTTACCCCTGTATCACCCGTATCACCTGTCGTCCCGTTGATTGTCGAGTGACTCGGGCGGGCACTAGTGACACTTTCATTTTTTCTCCATCGCGTATAAAAGTATCTCAGTGGGTGCTTCTTGCTCTAAGAATTCGCTGAGCATCATATCTTTCTTCTACATTTTTCTTGATGAAGTCGGACCATCGGGTCGGTGTTCTTCGTGTGGAGCGCTTTACATCTCGAAAAATCCAGTCGTTAACGGCTCTCGTTCATCGATTGTCGTTGAAGCGCATAACGTGTCCGGCCCACTTTATTTTCGATATCCTGGCGTGTTAGAACGGCATCTTTAACCTTCGATCGATGGCGTAAGTCAGAACTTCGGATTCTTTTTCTCATTTGTGAGATAAGGAATACTCTTCGCATAAGGCTCTCGACTACGTGTTCAATAACTCAAGTAATCTATCATGTTGCTTACTAGTGACCAGATTTCCCTCCTACACTGCAATAAGCGGTCTTTTAAGAAAACAGGCACACTATTGGAATCACCGAAACTTACTCGATCGAATGCGTACTAATAGTCTAAGAGAAGAGTCCTCGTGCGAGATAAAGCGCGATAACGCGCGACGCGTGTGAAAAGCAATTTTATCTCGAGTGCTACAGCGCTGTAAGAAGGTCTTTCGAAAAAAAAATATTTTCCAATTTTTAAAGATTTGAGCGTTCGAATAATTTCTTTTTCAAAATTCCCTGCTCGATAATGGATATAATCCCAAACAACTGTCTGACTTGATATGCTATGTCAATGCAGATGTTTCTCTATTTAAGTCGGTGTTAAGGTGGGTAAGATTGTCTTTAGTACTGACAGAGTGCAGATGTTGTTGGAAATTAGTTGCGCTGTGTAATAACGTCATCAATGTGGTTATGATGGTTTTTTGTCGTGTATTCTCATTATGGACTTGACCGAGACCTGTTTCTTTCCAATACTTTTTCAACTCAGCACAATTTCGTTTTGTCACAAATTTCTCGTTTGACTGTAAATTTCTAAGAAAAACGAATAAAGTGCACATAAATAGATTACCGTTTATCAGTTACTGTATTCAAAAGTACACGTATTAGACATGAAGGTTCGAAACATTCTACCGTATGCTGCCGTAATCTTGTCGAAGAGCACCTCACGATTCGGTTATAACTGCTCATAGCAATAATGACAATACAGTATATGCAAGTTGGTGATATGTAGTTGACAGAGTAGATACGAAGTTGTGCGGTTATCTAGAATATTGGAGGAGACGCAGTCAGTTCACGAAATCAGCGGACCATTGCAGAGACGAACATCAACGGGCCATTGCCCAGAAGAAATCAGTCTCCTTTGAACCCTTCACTCACTATATATTGACAAAAAAAGTCTCTCCAAGGGAAAACACAAGCCTTGTCGTGGATAACAAGTGCGAGCATAAAGGATCACTGGTTAACAACCACATTGGTAAAGAACCTTTACTGTGATGATAAGAAACATGAAGCGCTACAAAACCCACACTTCAATGGTATTGCAACAGAGCAGCTTTTATCATGTTTACTTGAAAGCGATTTAACCACGCATAAGATTAGCTTGCAGTATAACTTTTTGTGAAAGCCTACACTGAAATTATAAGAAGATTCACTTGAGATAACAACATTTACAACAAGTAAGAGTTTAATACAGGAAATGCACAATAAAAAAGAAATAGTAATTATTTGGGGAGAAGTCACTATATAGTATATATATGCTGAAGAAAACCATTTCTCTGGAACGCAGCAGATGAAATAAGTTGAATTTCCAACTGTGATCAGAGGATCTTTGGCCATTTCATGTGCGGCTGCCTGGGCAGCCACTTCTGCTGGAACGATGATCGATAGACCTTGCACCGGTTTTACGACGTCGCGCCAGCTCACGTGGTTGCTTTAACCAGTGGCACGTGATATGGCCAGAGACCCCCTTGATCTGAGATGGGAATTCAACGCAGTTTACCCGCTGCGTTTCAGAAAGACGGTCCTTTTAGGATGTAAGCACATCGTGCAAGTCAGAAGCGATTTTGCTGTCGAATGGCACTAATAATCCAAAGAAAGAGCTCTGTCCAACAAGAAACATCTGAGAAAGAGTTTTGTGTGTATCTTACAGCGTTATAAAAGTGTGCTTCAAAAACTGGCCCACGTGGGACTATAGCCAGAAATCTAAGTTTTAGAATGTTACTAACAGTCCTATGAAAACTCATTCTCCAGCAAATGAGGTCGTCTTTTCATTTGTCCCCTTATGATTAGAAAACCTCAATTCCATTACATAATATTGAAGAAGGTCCGAGTGGAGTTGGTCTTCAAACTATATTTTCGTTTGATATAATTCGCCGCATGATTCTTAGAGAGATTCTTTGTGTCATTGGTCAGTTATAAGTGAGTGAAGAGTTCAAAGGAGGCTGATTTCTTTTAAGCAATGGTCCGCTGATGTACGCCTCTGCATTGGTCCACTGATTCCGTGAAGGCTGATTTGGCTTTTTCAAAAACTGGCGACGTGAGGGTGTAGCCTGAAGTCTCAGCTTTTGAATGGTTACTAGCACTCTTACAAGAAGTCCTCCACCGCGAGTGAGGCTGGTTTTTCATTTGTCCCGCTCAAATCAGAAAGAGCCAAAATTTGGATTTTAAGCATACTTCATCGCTACGAAAAAACTGAATTTACTGAAGTGAGTTCTATAAGCGGGTTTTTCGCTAAACGGAAAGCCGGTGTCCTAAACATTTATACTTTCAAAAAGGCTGCATATCTGGGAAGTTTAGAATATAAGTTGCCTGGATCCTTGCATGTGAGCATAATGTCACTTGATTACCTGCGTGATTTGCTCTAGACATAGAAATGAAGAATCATTTCCGTATTCAGCACTCTGTTTCAACCCCTTAAAAGAAATGTGTTTCGTAATTAAGCATAGAGTTCTAGAAGTTATTCGATAGCTTAACTCACGTAAATTTCAATGATTTATTATTTTCGAGATAGTCTATTTATTACGATGTTACAGTAAAGCAAGATTATGTTTCGCACTCGAGCATTTTCGTTGGGTAAAGCTTTTCCCTAAGAATTACAATATACAATCACTAGCTCAAACCTCAGCAATTTCATTTGTGTGAATTCAATGATGGAATCAGTCTCATAAATAAAATTTGTCGTTGCGCTGTAACAGCGAAGAGAGGATTAGGATTCGCGAATATGGATCATTTTTATTTTCCGCACACTGATTCGAGCTCTTGGGGAAATTTTGTTTTTCGATTCGCCCAGAATTTCAGCAGCCTTTTAATAGCTTATGTCTTGAACATTTTGAGAATCTATTTGATTTTTCAAATGGCCTTTTTATTGCGCTGCAACAGCGAAAATAAAACCATGTTCAAGCATGCTCACTCAAGCATTTCTCTATGGAAAAAAATTTTTCCTTCAGATTTCTATAATCATTCGTTAGCCTGAATTTTGGCAAATGCAACCAATTACTTAGTTTTTGAGAAAGACTGCTAATTGCACTGTAGAAGTCAGAAAGTACTGGGTTTCGCATTCGTCGAGCATTCATTGCTCCGCTATACAGATGAGATCGATAGCGTAGCATGAGTTGGAAAGAGCTTCCAAAAAATAAAGTACACCAAAATTTTTCGTGATTTGAGCTATCGAAAGATCACCAAAGTTCTTAAAAAGGTCAGAAACATGTTTCTCTCAAGGGGCCGAAACATGATGCGTATAACGAAATAGGAGCGAAATGAATCATGAACGTGAGTGAAGTACGGATAAACATAAATAATATTAAAGCGTGAAATTGCTTATTGAAAATGCGAACTCTGGTTTTTTTGGAAGAATTTGTCTCCCCTTCAGAAATGTGGCGTTCTGGAAAAAGCGTTGGCATTAAAACCGGATTGCAGCGATGAGGCGATATTCATGCAGATTATAAGCGAATTGAAAGAGAGTTTCCATCCAAAAGACAATGGAACAAAGTCTCCTCTACAACTCCATAAAAGTCTCACTCCTAAAGTTCACTATTAATTGGAAAGATTTTTCGAATTGTCGATGAAATGGCATCGCATTGCAATGTGCATTGTCATTTTTGACGAGCAGTTCGTTGTTTTATGATTGTTTTGGCATGTTCCAAGTAAGTACAGCCTCACCAAAGTTTCTTCTACCACATCTTCTCTTTTGATGCCGATTAAATCCACTTCAGTAATGATAAGAATCCGAATTTCATTGCGAAACTACCACATTGTCATTAGGCGACCTGCACTCGCAGTGCCATCGCGCGGTCTCGACACCTGCCGCGTTGAAGTCAACGTGGAACCCAGGAGGTTAACAATAAAAATCCTGCTCTTATTTTTTGAAGCACACTTTTTTCAAAAATACAAAACCACTTTTTTATTTTGGAGAAGGAATTGAAAAATGACTTGCGGAACTTTGGTTCAACGAACCAAAAAACAAGTGTCAATATGCCGGAGAAATGCGGACAGATTTATGTGACTTCCTCCGCACTTGTTGATAGTTCCAGAGAACACTTACAACTACGGAGATTGGTCCATGATGCAAAATTCAGGAACAAATGAGAATAGTGATGATATAAAAAAATTAAATTTCTTAGTTTTAATTGATTTCACTTTTAGTTGTGCATTCCTTCAAAAGGAGCAAT
The DNA here is from genome assembly GCA_019055375.1 of Parelaphostrongylus tenuis. Classification (NCBI taxonomy): domain Eukaryota; kingdom Metazoa; phylum Nematoda; class Chromadorea; order Rhabditida; family Metastrongylidae; genus Parelaphostrongylus; species Parelaphostrongylus tenuis. The sequence goes on from JAHQIW010006092.1 coordinate 190,457, forward strand.
AACGTCATCTTACGTCGTCTAACTTAATAAACAAAAACTCCTTATCTAACCGATATTTTGCAGTGATATGATTTCATTTTTAGTTGTGCATTCCTTCAAAAAGAGCAATAACACCATCTTACGTCGTCTAACGTAATAAACAAAAACTCCTAATTCAACCGATATTTTGCAGTGATATGTTTTCACTTTTAGTTGTGCTTTCCTTCAAAGGAGCAATAACGCCATCTTACGTCGTCTAACGTAATAAACAAAAACTCCTTATTTAACCGATATTTTGCAGTGATATGATGTTCTAACTACAAATCCAATAATGTTGAAAGAAATGCAAAAATGTGAACCTTGGGAGGGAGTTGAGCCCGTGTCTCACCTTTCTGGTGGCATTAGTAACCACTGTACTACCGGAAACGGAAATGGCACCATATATTGCAGAAAGTAATGACATGGCAGGAGTTTTGATAGTGCAGTGGATAGTACGCTCCCCTGATAAGAGGATGCGGGTTTCAAAGTGGTGCAGATCACTCAACATTATTGAAAAGGTTTTTCGTGATACTCTTGGAAGCGCTGCTTGCAAACTACCTGTTTCCATCACGTTGTACTTTGCCTAGTTGTAAGATGTTAACAAACAGATTTCATGAAGAATGACTAGTGACTAGTATGAGGAATTTTTGATTGTTCAACACTACTGGGATCAACGTTCGAATAAAACAATAAGGTAAAAAGCCGCTAATACTTCATAAAGGGATTATGATATGCAAAATTGTAGATGGCTAACGGATAGATCACAGTAAGTAGAACACTAGCCAGATAGTGGTTTTGTACTGGTGATGAAGCTTTTCTGTGGGTTATTCTAGAAAAGATCAGAAGTGAGCGCAAATCCTGGACATACAAGAAAAAAGGTCATTTCCCGAAGTGAATGAACTGTGTGCAGCGAATGAAATCAAAGTCACTTGCTCCGCTAACCGTCGACAAGATATTTATTCTTTCAAAAGTTTCAGAACTGAATTGAATTGCAGTGCCATATTCTTGTCAAGGGAGAGAATTCAAAAGCTTCACTAATAAGATATTCCGTGTTGATCAATCCTCCAGCGGGGGGTCCTGCATTTTACGCATTCGACTCTATTAGAAATTATAGAGATTATTTACTCTAATGTTAACCTATGAAATGATCAGCAACGAATTGATGCTGGAGTAATTCAGACTTTTCGTTCTCTTAGACCAATCTGGTAGCAATTTGCCATAATCCAAAGGATAAATGTCTGATTACAACAGGTTGCAGAATCGCACGGACAACTCTTGTGTATTGTAGAGCATCTCTACGCATTGTATTACGCGAACAACAGGATAATTTGAAAGGATTAAACAAACTGCTATGCTTGTTTAGTGTTCCAATTGAACGCTTCCATTTTTTTTATTAAACTTGTTAGTGTAATTTTGGGGATAAAGAATTCGTCGCAATCGCAAAATACACGGTAGAAAAACTCATTTCAAATTGACATAATTTTTTAGATAGCAATAAAATCATCAGAATATTGGCAATGCCTTCATTGGAACCATATTAACTCATCATTTGACCATGATCCTCAATGGATCGTTACCCGTTCACCGGAGCATTTATATGATCAGGACAATTTCTCTTTCCTTCTTCTTCTTCTTCTTCTTCTTTATCTTCATAATCATCATCTTCTCCTTCTCTCTCTCTCTCTCTCCCTCTCTCTCTCTCTCTCCTCTTTTCTCTTTCTTCCTTGCATAATTCTTAATAATAGTCTTTGATGGGATATAATGACAACGGTCAAGCTGCAATGAATGACTGTATCAAGAGAAGTTGCTAGGCGGTGAAGTGATGGTTAAATGCTGATGCTAATACAAAGAGAAATCAAGCAAACGACGAAGAATTTTCGATGCTCCTGTGCGTGCGACGGATTAGTCAAAGAGAAAAGTTGCAAAAATTCTTTGAGCCCTTGAGAGAACAGATAACTACTCAGGCTAACCTTCGATCATGAAATGTAAAGCGAGCAGCAATGGAAAACGTGACATGAACATCTAAACACCATGATAGCGGATCACGGCATCCAGGAATCAATGAGAATGGTCTTGAAACTGGTTACCTCTAAACGGGGTTCAGGTCACACATGATATCATCATATTCCATAGAAGAAAGAAATACGAAAGAAAGAATATCTTATAGACGAAGACGAACCGGAAACACTTAATACATCCAGCAGGTGCTTTTACTCGCATATATAGAAATTATCAGTATGCATTTTCCCTCTTTTGAATCCCCATTTTCCTTTCTTACTCTCTCCTTTCCTTCGTCCCTTCCTTTTACTCTTCTTCGCTTTCTGTCTCTCCTGCTCTTTCTCTCTCTCTCTCTGTCCCTCTCTCTCTTTTTCTCTCGCCCTATCTCTCTCTTCCTCGCATTTGCCCCATTTATAACAGATGAATAGTTTTCATTATTGACTAAGGTATTCAAATAAGCCCTAGTCACATTTAGGTCGAGTTTTCAACACTTCTTCCATTCGCTTCGAATTCTGATAGGCCACATCGATGCAGGTGGTCGGTGGCGGTGATGTATTCTAGTGTCTCTAGCATTTACTTAGGTAGTCTCAAGGAACGAAGACGTTGTGAATATAGGGGAAAATAATGGATTCTACGAAAATGTCCATTCCAAAAATTATCATCCTGAAACCAATAGCCAGTGGGAAACTAAAATCTGCATATTCATACTCTGAAGCTGATAATGGTGACAGCTCCGTTTGAAAATGAAGACTACTTTAAGAGATTCACCTATATATAATATATATATAATATATCTATATATATTATATTATATATATATATATATATATATATATATATATAGTATATATATATATACGTATACATCATCCTCTACCCTGGATATCCTAGAGATCCTCTTACTAAATAAATAACATGAGTTATCGCCAACATCGTCGCTACCGGATTGTAGTACCCAACAAAAACACTGTTCGTTTCATACTGTTACACTAGCAGTTTAAGTGGATGATGTTACACTAGATGGATGGATGGATGGATAGTGGATGCAAGCTTTTTTTCCATCCACTATATCAGTATTTTTGCTGATTTGTTTAACAGCGCAGAGCGTTGTCTTTCTACACATTTTGTAAGCTTTTGATAGTTCATTGAAAGTAAATTAGCTTCTTTCTGATGGGGAAAGAACAAATGAAAAACCGATCTCGTTCCCTGGAGAGTAACTTTTCATAGGAGTGTTAGTAAGCATTCAAAAGCTGAGACCGACAGCCACATGTATTGGTTTTCCAAAACATACCGTTATAATGCTGTGGCATCGAGATCAAAAATTATGTTCTATACTCGCCTTTTGCCTTCATTTTTATTACGAGTATAATTCGCTGGAAGCCAAAGAGCATATCAAGGCGTTGAAAAATTTTCGTGGTATCTCACTTAAATGTTTTATCTGTAGTTTCTTTCAAAGTGTAAGAAAATTCGCAATCGATTATATATATATATATATATATATTATATATATATATATATATATATATATCAATCTCCCATCTCGTTCTGCCCTGTCACGGCTTTCGCCTTGTCGGATAGCCGATAAATAACCTTGCCAAAAATGTAAAACTCGATCGTATTTCTCCTGTTAAATTGTATTTCCATAAAATATGCACATTGCCAGAATCACGAAACATTACGCTATAACATATTTACTTGCCATCAAATGCCTAGAGAAAGAGCTTTGTCCGGCAAGGTTTGAAGCACAAATTGAAAAACCAAAGAAGATTGAAAGATTAGAAGGGCTTTTTGGTAAGGCAAACGCATTTTTGAGTTTTTTGAAGCTTGCGCCATAGTTTGAGTACTAGCACTCTAGAGAAAGAGTTTTACCAGCGAATTATAAGAGAGATAAAAGAAGAAACTCATGGTTTTACAAACATGAGTTCATTTTGAATGTTAAACTACTATGAAGGGTGTTTTCATGAACCGGCGATGTGGGGCTGTAGCTTCCAGTTTCGGCTTTCGAATATTTACTAACATTACTATGAAGATTTCTTCTCCACAAAATCAGATCGGTTCTCATTTGTTCCCTCCTATTCAGAAAGAACCTAACTTGATGCATCAGGATCAGGCCAGAAAAGCTATTCGTTGTTATATAACAGCTTTTCGAAGAGGTGTCTCATTGATTTCTAAAAAGGGCTTAACATTAGCAAAGTGCGTAGTCGTCGATATGAGATAACGCATCATAGAAATCAACGTCTGTTGTATGATGCATACAAGGAAGTTACTATCTTAAACCAGTTCTCGTCAAAACAGTAGTACCATGCAGTTGTGATAAAGAATAATAGAGTACGGAAACGCCGAATGAACCATCTGGGAGGTAAGAATTTACATTAGGTGCGATTCTTAATACAATATTAGGAAATTGAGGAATCGCTGCTGTTGCAAAGCTGCTATGACGTGATTAGAGAAAATTTTGACCAGACTAAGAGATTTAATGAGGCACTGCTCGATTTGTCGGCAACGTAAGTATCAGGCATTTTCGGCATCAGTAGGTTGTTATTATTTCCTCGCCCGATTTTTGAATTTTCAAAAGAAAGTAACACTTGCATAGCTGACTGCTCGTTGCACATTGTATTCAAAATCACTTCTTATCCCTGAAAGGTCTTAACAGTCTGCCACATAATACCGTAATCTCGTCGTCAATGTAGTGATCACTTCACTCACAAACCATTATCTCTTTGAGGAAAATCAGAAACTGCTTCCCACCTTTTTTGCTGCTATGGGGTACCAGCTGATTTAATGCATTCAGTTTGCACAAAGAATCACCACATTTTACCATGTGAATACTAGTAATAGCGGTATTTGATTCGCTTCCTCGCAATTACCCACCGAAAGATCTTCGAACACTTTGGCTGCTAATCCAGCTTTTGCTTGAAGATTTCAGCTTATCCATGAATGTCGTAGAATGCTGGTTGAATCAAATCTCCTTATTATGAGGATAGCCAAGCTAAGGCAGTTCCACGTGACTAAAGTGTTGGGGAGGTGGTTGGTTCACTTAGTTTCATGACATCTGCACCACCAACTATTCGGTCACAGCCTCTCACCTTTCGCTCCTATAAAGTTGCGCCCAACTTTAATCATCATCGCGCATCTATATCAGGGCACATCCAGGCAACCTCGGATAAGCTCGATCGCTGTAACGGTCTATACAAAACCTCGCTAGATTTGATAACATTTTTAAAGTCCTTCGCGAGGTCCGTTATGGCACCTCTAGTTCTAGACGTGCGTTTCGGCTTATTCTAGGAAGCCTCATCAGTAGCACGTGCCTTTGGGCTTGACCAGTCCCGTACATATAAGGGTATCGAGCCGAACGTCTTACCCTGCACCTAGAGTTGAAAGATAAATCGACATGCAGCAGCGTTTTACCATCAATCGCTCATAGCTGATAAAACATATAATGCCACTCTTTTCCTGTCGACCGTTGTTGAGACCCTGCTCAAAATACTATAATCAGATAACGTATTTTGAGCCTTTCATGGGGTTGTTATGGCGCCTCCAGTGCAAGACGTACATTTCAGCTTTTTCTAGCAAGTAGGACTTCCTTAGATTATTGAACTAACACGAGGTCAACAAAACTACTATCTAAAAACTCAATTCGACTAGCATTTCGCAACGTTATCACGTTCTCAAGAGCCGGATCGACTTAAGTCAGTAGTCCAGATATTCATACTCGTAATATGTGCTCTTCGTTGGCGCATCGACGCATTGTTTGACATATCATCATTGATGCATATAATTGTTCTATGAGCTCCCTTTTTTATCCTGGTACGAGGTTGTTAACATATGTCTTGATGTTCGGTGGACAACTTTCGTCAACTTTGCCTTCTTCAGTGTAGCAACGGTTTCATGGATCCGTCGCTACCTCTTTATCATGACGGAAACGTCGACGTTCCCGCTGTTCAACATTTCCAATCACTTTTAGTAACTAGTGACGTGAGTTATAGCAGTTCATGATAGGAAATGTCTCTACTGTGTTACCTAAATATCATTGTTGTTTCGCTCTTGCTTCACTGTCAGATAATTCTCAGCGTGTTCTCTAAGACATTTTCAGCGGAGCGTCCACTTCTGGGCGTAGTTAACTCAAATGGATTATGTTTGGTACGGCACCTGGGGCAGGGGATCCAGCCCTATATATAATCACCCCATATTGACGTCACGCGGCAGTCGTCTGGCAGTCAGTTCTCGGCCCTTACACTCACTTCATACTTAGTCACTCACGGGCCCACGGTCGGTGCTAACTTCGTCAGGGCCAACTTAGCAACTTCCTATGGGCTTCGCCTTTAGTCCTACCCAGAGTTGAAAAAAAAAACTATTTCATGCTTGTAAGCGTTCTTGCCATCCTTCGAAACTCATTTCGTTACGCCTCTTCAACCCACGATCCTTTTCTCCCTATTCGAACCTATTCTCAGCCCCAGAGAAAACGCCTTTTTGGCTTTCTCAGAGATTATGGTGTCATTCGATAGCTGAAATTTTTTAAGAACCGTAATAGTGTATTTTATCTCTAAAAAAGCCTGCTTACTGCGATGTGGGTGTGTGAAAATGAAATTATGTTCCACGTTCAAGTACTTCACACTGGATAAATCTTTTGCCCTAGACTATCAGTACTCACTCGATAGCTTGAATCTCGACAATTTGATGGTGCTCTTGGTTTTTTGAAAAGACCCTGGAAAGACGCGCTATAATACTAGAGATAAAATTGCATTTTACACACAGCGCGCATTCTTTGCTCAAATTTGTGAATGGAATTTCGCGACAATGGTAGAAGCCATCGGGCTTTCGGAATATTGCAACACTCTAGCTGACAAGGAATGAGCGTCAAGTGCGAAACATAATCTTCTTCTTGTTACAACAACGCACTCAGAAGTCTGTGATAAAAACTAAACATACCATTGGAATCATTGAAATTTGTACTATCAAATGGTTATCGAAAGTCTAGAAGAAAATTAGTCTTGAGCGAATACTGATCGAATGTGAACTATAACTTTATTCACACTGCTAGAACACATAAATAATTATTTCCAAAAAACCAAGAACACCGCTGAAATTCCCGAAAGCTAAGCTATTCAATAACTAGTGAAACTACAGAAAAAAAAAGCAAAAAAACAAGTTTTCGTCAAGGTGCGAGAGGGAAAAAGTACCATTTTTTCATCTCTACTTTCGCTTTTGATTTCGGCTTTAGCGTCATCTCCGAGTCATTTAATAGAAAATCCGATTGAATGATTTGCCACCGTATAGAACTCCCTCGAAATCGAGATTGTGATAGCCTAAAAGTCTTTGTAGGCTTAGTTAGGAATCCAAGAAGAACCAGACTGCACAACCTGTGAAAAGTCAGCCTCAGCACCCTCGTTCACTGGGTTCCCCCATCTATAGCGTCAGGCGGTTAGAAGCCACAAAATCATGAAATACGCAGGGTGCCAATGGAACCGAATCTGTAGAAAGCGCAAACGACACGTCGTGAGGGTTGCTTTCTATTCTGCACGTATGACGCCAGAACACTCTTTACTGACAACGGCCTTAACGCATTTCTTAAAGCAGCAAGCCGCATACAGTTCTGTGATTGCCGTACAAGAAATGAAAACCAAGAAGAACGGCATACGTCAACTAACAACGGCATGCTCGTGATCTGCGGCGAAAAGGTCCCATCACGAAATGTCGGGGGCGTAGGATTTATTGTTCACCCGTCCAATTCCCATCTCGTCGACCGACACGAAATCCTTTCCCCGCGCTTAGCCATCCTTCGACTCCAACTGAAATGTAATGCGGAATTGTCTGTCATCAAGTGCCACTCCCTGACCAATGCAGCTGGTGAACACGAACTGGATGCGTTTTACTATTGGTTTGAGAAAGTTATCCGCAATGTTAATTCGTATCAAAAATTCATTGTCGTAGGTTTCATTGCCAGAATAGGCCAACGAAAGCCAATACAAGATTGGAAAGTTTGAACTAGAAAAAAGAAATGGAAATGGAGATCGTCTGTAGAACTCTTGTCTACAGCACGTCTCTCCCACGATTTCCAGAAGAAAGAGCACTGCCGCTGAACATGGTAGTCACCTAACGGCATGATGCACGCGGAGATAGATCATAGACGTGCAAACAGAAGATGGTGCCTACTTGACACATCCGTAGTCCCATTATTCTATACTGGGTCCGATCACCGCCTTCTCTGGGCGAAGACACGATTCCGCCGTATGCTGGGAAGAAATTCTTGTCATTGACCACGAAGAAGTCGTCAAGCTGTTTACAGCGACAACATTCCAAAGGAAATCTTATCCAACATGACTAACAGATTGAGGATAATTCGACCGAAGACTATGTGCTGCCTGTTAAACGACATAAGAAAGAGATGTGTTGATTTATTATCAGTCACTTAATTCAAAAGATTCGATTGCATCTCTTCCATCATAAACGAGTTGCTCGAATAGAGAAGAAAGTCTGAGACTCGATCCTAATGGGAAACATTTGGTTTCGTGTTATCAAATGCTAACTGCTGATGAATATTGCAAGAGGATCTACATCGGTACAGGCACAAGCTGCTGAGAGCAGCACAAAAAAGGCCTAGTCTGAAAAAGTGCCGTCGGAATCTCTGTGATCATAGTTCTGCACTGTCAACCTTGTTAAACGAAGATAGGATCACGAGAATTCCCAACATGGTATGGAATTGGTAACTGGAAAATTCTACACAACTTTTTTTTCTCTCCCCATCCCTGTCTCGGACCACGTACTCCGCGCTGGAGAAAACGCGTGGGATTCTACCCTCTAAAGTTCGAGTTACGGTAGAACGTACAAAAAAAAAACACAGCTCCAGGATCCGATAACATCTCGCCGACATTAGAGAGGTGGAGGCCATAATCTACATCACTTCTAGCAGCACATATGACATCTCAATCCAAAGGCAAAAAAACCGCAGACCAGTGGAGGGCGTCGCGCACAGATCCTCCACAAAAAAAATAAGCAAAAAGATCTTCGTAACTATCGTCCTATTTGCTTGTTGAGCGTGTTTTACGAACCCTTTACGAAGAGTATTTCTGCACGCGTTTTTACGATCCCTTCACTAAGATTATTTTTGCACATCATAAGAACTTCGGATGAGACAGAACTAGTTGAGCAAGCAGAATTTAGAGAGGGAATATGCTGTGTGGACCACATGCAAACAGCGCCGAAGGTTGCAGAAGTCTACCGGTAAAACTACCTGCCCTTAATCCTAACTTTTATTAACTAAGAAAAAAAATTTGGTAGCGTCGAAGCAAATGCAATTCTATCAGCGCTCGTCGATCAAAAAGTGAATCCGTCCTCCATAAAAACTCTATCAGTGTGTTATCGAAACTATATCACGACAATACAGCTATGCAGCTTTTTCATCGACCTCTGACCATCGTCACTGAAAAAGGGGTTCGACAAGGTGATACGATATCGCAAAGTTGTTCTCCGCCGCACTGTAGTGGACGATGAGGCCGCTCGTTTGGAACAAGAGGGGTATATGCATTGATGGAAAAATCCTATCAAACCCTCGTTTTGCGAAAAACTTCGCCATCTTCTCAAAAACGCTGGTGAAGCAGAGACGGTGGGAAGACTAGAGGAACTTAACGAAGCGCAGATGATCGGACTACACATAAATCGTATAAAAATCCTTTCTTGAAAAACCATGGTACTTATGGAACTAGATGACTCTACGATTACGCAGACCCCTGCGCATGTACATTGGACGTTTAATGAACATGGAAAACAACATAAAGGAGGAATCTGACAGGAGAAGTAGAGTAGAGTGGGCCGCAATCAGACCTCTTAAAGAAGCCACTGCCCAAATGACGGACACAAAACTACACGCTAATCTTTTCATTTCAACAATCCCTCCCAGCGCTCTGATATGCAGCAGAGATGCCGGCTAATACTTCTACCACATCGAGACTACTGAAGAGGTCTCACAGAGCGCTTGAACGATGCCTTCTAAAATTCATTTGGCACTCCAACATCTAATCGACTTACGCGGCTCCAATTTCAGAACCTAACTTATCTTCGTGATTCAAGAGAGTCTACACCAATAGCGAAACAGATGCGCCGGTCGTGTAGTGAAAAAGTCGGACGACAGATGGACGAGAAGAGCTGTAGAGCAGACTCCACGTGAATACTCTCACACCCGAGGACGATTACCCACACGATAGGCGGACGTGTGTAAAGAAATAACTAATCAGCTGTACTCGCAACTGCCGATATTTTACAGATCACGGTATGACACTCGCATCATCCGCCATGTTCGAATCAAACAACTATCATGGACGACAATCGCGAGGAAAAGAAACGAATGAAAAATGTGTTTGGGTCGTACAATTCGTGAAGAGGGACCGTCCAAGTATCCAAGCATTCAACACTCATTTCAATAAAGTAAAAATGATAAAGACGAATTCTTTTACGATGGAGGTAAGGAGACACAACAAAATGAGTTTCAGAGGATGGTAAAGTCGATGAGTCATCGAGTGAGATGAGGCTGAATGACGGTGATGCAATAAGTAGATACTTGCGATTTGGGTTGCAGAGCATGGCTACACGGCGAAGCCCATAGAATGTTGCTATGCTCGCCCTGATAAGGTTAGCACCGGCAGGATCCAATGGGAGATTTTCTACAGGGTGTAAGACCTGAGAACTGATTGCCAGACGACTGCTGCTTGACGGCAAGATGGGATGATTCTATTCGAGACTGGATCCCATGCCACCAATGCCAGACCGAATAAAACCTACTTTAGTCTACTCCGCCGTACAACTGGAGCTCCGCTGGCAGTGTTGGAGAGGACAGGTTAAGAATCATTTGATAGTGAAGCAGGAGAGAAAAACAATGATATTTAGGTAGGAAGTTGAGAGGTTTCCTGTACTAAACTACGGTAATTCTCGTCATTGGCTACCAAAGGGTGGGTGAAAATGCTGAGCAGCCGGAACAACGATCTGTCTGCTTCTACCGTTCGGTTTCCAAATTTAAACCGTATAGAACGGGGCAAAACCAGAAGCCATTAATTATCATTGTGATCTGGAAATTGTGGATCTGGGTCAAATTGGTGTTTACAGTGAGCCCTGGAGCAAGGGCATATGTTCGGCGCGACTTCAGTTTGCCTTCATTTTCTAACACAAATGATGTTAGGGTGATGGTTAGCAGAAGAACGTAAACAAGGAGCACTTAATCATAAGGAATTTTGATATTATTCTTTGTAAAATGTGGCAAAGGTTAACTATGATCTAGTGTATGATTGTGAAGTAGCAACGCATCCATAGAACCGCTGTTACATTCAGAGCAATTTTTCCTATCCGAATGTAATTCACACACGATGATGATGATCTGTACACTTGTTTCAAAGTGCCCTATGTCGACAAAGTCAACGTTTCTTCAACGTTATAAAAACGGCTCAGCGAGCGTTAGATATGGCGTAACGGTATCAGAAAAGGCGCCGCCAGTACCAGATGGTACTTCTGTTTTATGGCTGCCACTTGCAGCGCAGTCAAGCTGGACCTAGTCGCGGCCGCTATGATCGACGCGGGCACAATGCCACCGTCGGCGCGGCCGGCACCAGGGCCATGCTAGGTGCGATCGCCGCCGCCATTACGACAATGCTAAAGGCGATTGCCGCCCGTGCCACGCCAAACTTCATCATGGCTGCCACTGTCATCAGCTTCGCAAGTACACGAATCCGCTGAATCACCGTAGTGATGTTCTCGTCATCGTTCGTCGTAATGCGCATTGTCGTCCTCATTTTTCTTATTGTTCGCCGCTTAAGGATGCCACCACCTAGGTAGAGGTTTAATTACCCAAGTTTGAGGCCTGAGGTGAGGGGAAAGATCCTGTCGTGGTCGCCATTCAGTTACGACACCTCATGAGTTAACAATTCTCCAATATTTCTCATATTAAAGAGCTGAAAATAAAATTAGATTTTCTGACTATTCTGACTAATATAGTCCCAATATATTTTACCAGGCTAAACCAGTGACGGTTGGTTACTGCCAAAATCGATACCACTTTTGACAGAGAGAGTGATAGCAGAAGAAAAGCCCAGACAGTACATTGATGGGCAAGCCTCACTAGAAAAAGTGAGACGCTGGTTCGACTCCCGCGCGAGGTTCAAGGTTTTGTATATCAGTCAATGCTACGGGATATTTAATCCGCCGGTTTATATCGATTCAAAGCCCCAATTAACTCAAAACCATGGGTCTAGTTCCGTGTGTGTGCCTAGTTTCCCCGCACGGGCTGTGAATTAGAATCAACTCGTACCGTTGATCTTTGCCCTAATCACAAGTCTTATGTACCGTCCTATTCAACAAAAGCTTGTGGAACTACAAAGGCCAACCCATGACCATAGACATGTCAATCACATATAGTACTTATTAACTTTACACAGTCCCGTCTGCCCTCACAGACAAACATGTCGGAAATACAATATCTCTCAAATCAACAGATTTAGTGACCAACCTTGTTCAGAAAGGACACCTGAAGCAATGGTCTTTACTCAGATCAGTTGTCGGGAAGATACAACATTAGCACAAGATAGAAGAGAATAAATTTTCAAAAGTAAAGAACTTATTGGAAAACTACAACAGAACATGAGTTCGACAAAATGACCACAGACAAAACCACGACGTAAGTTGATAACGGTTGTTCGGCTCTACTCTTGTGTTAATAAGATTCATCACATCAGACTTTGAGCGCTGATCTGAAAATCCTATTAGTCCTAACAATGAACTTTTCAAATGTCCTCACTCTAGATATTTGGCTTTTATGCTAGACACGTTCACAACTTTTGATTAATCACTTCGAAATTCAAAACAGAAAGCCGTCGACGAATTTTTATGGATTGGACGAGGATACCAAGTCCAAACTCATTTTTTACTTTGATAATCGAACACAAACGGACAAGGAACAAAAGAATCGTTTCACATTAGCCTAAAATTCAGCAAATACGTCTCAAGAAAAAATGGTAAGAGATATTTAGTATAATTACATTCTATCGTAAGTAGTAATTGAACTGAAACAAATTTATACAGTAGAAGAAATTTATCAAAAACTGACAAATATATATATATATATTCATATTCAAATTGTATGGATATGCTAAGAAGGACATGAGGCATTTTTTGCGAGTACTGTAGTTGAAAGTGAGTGCTTCAGACGATCCTAGAAATCATGGCACTGCATTAGTCCTTGAGAGCCTGCTGGATGAAGTTCAACATACTAGCGTCAAGGTAAGCAGCACCATCTGATGAGCGAATACCGTGTCGTTCCGATGGAAAAAGCTGCAATTCGTGAGCCAACTACTTGAATTAGTTGACTTTAAAGTCTATACAACTTGGTAACTGTAATAAGTGATAATAACCAAAAAAGAGATCATTGTACTGATAATACCTGTAACTGATAGGGTTTTCCAGCTTTAATTAGCTGCTCAATAAGCACTTCAGTGTGACGAAAGTGGACGTTTTCGTCCAGAAGACCGTGCACTAGGAGCAATCTACCAGGTCTAAATCGAACTGATATAATAAATCAAGAAAAAACTCACTCGTAACACTCGCTCATGAGTGAACCGGAGGAAAAAGAAGAAAGTAGATATTTTGGCCTCAAATGTCTTCGACTCACTGGTCAGGTAACTTATCTACGTGCTTGATGACGGAAGACTCTTCATAGAAAGGATTGCGATCGTCTCCGTAACCAAGATATCGTTCAGTGTATGCTGTATCGTACAATTTCCAGTCAGTTACTGCTCCTCCCGCTATTGCGGCGCGAAAAATCTAAAAATTGATCCAACTCTTACAGCTTTTTTAGAAGGAAAATATTAGATGTTCTCATAAATTATAGTACTATAGCAAGACATCAAATCCATTGACCAGGAGTGATTGAAATTGCTCAACAACACTATTCAAAGCATGCGCCATCAGCCTGAACACATTCCCGTCAGGGTCATTACCGTCTACCAAAGTGAATTTCTTAAGGGGTCAACGTCGTCCGCACCATTGGTTATCATCAAGCCAACAATGAAGTCAAACTCTACGTCCACATCGATTCGCGCCAAAGGCCATGCTTATCATGTTTTGGGATCGGACCGCGCCGATTCACTGGGACTTGCTGCCAGCCCGAGAGCCGATTAACGCCACTCGCTAAAGTAAGGACTTGGACCGCTGCTATTGTTCATATCAATCCTGTCACACCAACGTTGCCGCAATCTCACCCTGCTTCAAGACAACGCAAGGTTGCGTGTCGCCAAAATGACAAAGTGGAAGTTCACCGAAGTGGGCTGAGAGTCCCTGGAACATCCGCCGTATAATCCTGATTTGTTGCTGTTTGATCATCACCTCTTTTTGTCGCTGGAGCACTTCCCCAGCAAAAAAAAATTCTGAAACATCAATCATTTGCGTCAAGGATTGATAACTTTCTTTGGATCCAACGATGACGAGTTATATGAGTGCGGTATTGATTTGTTATCTGAGAAATGACAAAAGCGTGTTCAGGCTGATCGTGCGTACTTTGAAAACTGTTGTTAGACAATTCAAATTATTTCCACCCAGTAAACTTAGTGTTTCTCCTCTAGTGTCAAAACTTATGAGATCTAATAAGAAAAAAAAAGTGAAATGGTAGCTAATCAGGATAGGTTTAATGGCTAAGTCACGCCCTAAACGATAAGTCTAGCGCAAAAAGGGTTCATTTACCCTGACCATGCTTGAGGATGAAACAGTCATACCTACAACACGTTTTCGAAAATGTGGTAGCATTGATCAAAATTCCACCCAATACTAAAAGGAACTAGTTAGTTCGTAACCGGACGTATAACTGTCTATACAAAACGCACAACTGCATAATCTTTCTCAACCTTACGAGAACATGGACCCAACCCTTTGCGTTTCTGATACCTCCGTGTGGTGCACCTAACAATGGCGTCTAACACCAACGTGTAACTGTTAAATGCTGTACGTCCCTAGCTTTCTTGAGGAGATCGGACCAACGGGTCAGTGGTCTTCCTGAAGAAAGCTTGATGTCCCGAGGAATCCAGTCGCTAACGGCCCTCGTCCATCGGTTGTCGTTGAAGCGCATCATGTGTCCGCCCACCTTATTTTTGATATCCTGGAGTATACGGCGTCTCTGATTTTCGATCGTTGACGTAGGTCGGAACTTCGGATCCTTTCTCTCATTTATACGGGATACTCTAAGCTCGACCTTTCGACTGCGCGTTCGATGACGCCTAGTGATCTTTCATCCTGCTTACGTAGCGACCAGGTTTCTGCTGCGTTTAGGGCAGGGATAATCTTCAAGTCAAAATGGTGGGCACGGAGTCGGATGTTCTTTGTCCTCTTCAACTCGATGCCTTAAACGTTCCCCAAGCCGCTCGTTTCCTCTTGCTCAACTCTGGAGCTAGGTCGTTCATTATGTTGATTTCAGAACCTATGTAGACATAACTGGAGCATTCGGAGATTGTCGTTCCGTTAAGCATGAATGGGGCATTCAAAACCCATCCGTTCCTCATGAACATCGTTTTTGTTAGATTTAGTTGAAGACCAATCTTTCCACATGCGTTATCGAAATCGGTCAACATTCGTTCCGCTTGGCTGATGTTTGGTGTTATGAGGACAATATCGTAAGCAAAGCGGATGGTTTAATTGTCGACAGTCAATTTTCACTCCCATATGGTTGTTCGCATGACGTTTTGTAAGGTGACAGTGAGTAGATCCTTTCATTATTATTTGAGCCAACTTGTCATGTGGTCTGGTAAGGGCTCTTGTACGGCCCGACACACGTGTTTCGTCCTCACAGACTCGTCAGTTGTGCAGATCCCGTTGTCTTTCGATATTTTTATAGTCAGTTCTCTCGGGAGCTCTGCTCCCTTACAAGGTTCATCATAGACGAACGTTTTACACTCTATGTCAAGCGAGATTTTCACCTAATACAGAGCGTTTGCGCACTCGATTGCTCTTTGGCTGGTATTTCAATCATATTGTACCTTTATTTCGAGTGCTTTATTAAGACCACGCTCCAATTTCAATAGATCCTTTCATTATTACTTGAGCCAACTTGTCATGTGGTTTGGTAAGGGCTCTTGTACAGCCCGATACACAGTTTCGTCCTTAAAGACTCGTATTCGCGTCAGTAAAATACCAGCCAAAGAGCAATCGAGCGCGCAAACGCTCTGTGTTAGGTGAAAATTATGCTTGACATAGAGTGTAAAACTTTCGTCTTCGATGACTCTCTGTAAGGGAGCAGAGTTCGCCGAGAGACTGGCTATAAAAATATCGAAAAACGACGGGTTCTGCCCGACTGACGAGTCTGTAAGAACGAAACACGTGTATCGAGCTGTACAAGAGCCCTTACCAGACCACATGACAAGTTGGCTTGAATAATAGTGAAAGGATCTATTGAAATTTGAGCGTGCTCTTAATAAAGCACTCGAAATAAAGGTGTAATATGACAGTGAATAGTTTTGGCGAAATTGTAGCGCCTTGTCGAACCCCTCTTCTTTCGTCAATGGTGACATTATTGTAGAATGGAGATATTTTGATCATTTTTTCTTTATAAAGCTCACGAAGGATCATTATGTAGCGAGTAAGGACGGCGTGGTTATCCAGAGCCTCTATAACCGCTTCTGTTTCCACCCAATCAGAGGCTTTCTTCAGATCGATGAAAGTGAGACAGAGTGGTTGGTTGTACTCTCGTGAAACTTCAATGAGCCTTGTAATCGTGAGGATGTGGTCTATGGCGCTAGATCCTTTTTCGGGACCCTGCTTGTTCGCATTGCTATCCTTCGTCCAGTGTTCTGTCATCTTGTTTAGGATGACCTGAGTAGAGTTTATAGACAACGGACAGCAAGCAGATTGGGCGATAATTGCCTAAATCGTGAAAGTCTCCCTTTTTGAACAACAATACGGTCTTGCTGGTTTTCCATTGAGTAGTGACCTTGCAGTCTGTCAGGTAGCGAGTGAAGAGCCGAGCCAGGTGTTGATGAGAACTGGTGGCAGGTTCTTCAGGTGTTCTGGTCTTATCCTGTCTGGACCGAGTGTTCTTCTGTTCTTCGCCGACGACATGGCCTGTCGGATTTGAGAAGGGAGTTCCGGTGGAACGACATATTCATCCTCTTTCAATTCATATGACGGTAAGAGGACATGGCTAGCGAAGAGATGCGAGCAGTAATAGTGGATTATTCTCTCACATCGCCGTTCTGGAAGCTGTAAGTGTCCCGTCAGTGTCTCGGAGTGCAATCATCTTGGTCTTATAATTAGCGAAGCCTCGCTGGGCTCTGCGAATGCTCTTCCCAGCTTCTGTAGCTTCAGTCATAACTGCTGCTTGTCTCTCTTTGAGATCTTCTTTTGTCGCTTTTCTATAGCGTTTCGCAAGTTCATGTTAGATTTCGGTTGCCTGTAGCTCGTGCGAATCCACGTTGACGTATCAAATCGAGTGTTTGCGGAGACAAGTCGCGACTAAGACACGAAGACAAAGTGAAGATGTTAGATTAAAAACCATTATCTTCTTGAATGTGCATGTGGAGCGCATGTGGCGCAGTAGTTAGAGGTGTTCTGCGTTCCACACGAGGTCAATGGTTCGATCTTGTGCTCATGGCTCAGCAAGCCAACCATCCCTCCGGGGTCGGTATACTGATACCAGACTGCTCTCAGACTTGTCTGGGAGGATAAGCAGCACTAACTCGGTTCAGCGGGAGGCCACCGCGAGTCATTGTAAAGGCCAGATATGCATTCAGTCACCTCAAACGAAGTCAAAAATTGAAGACGAATGCATGGCGCATCCCTCAGGGATTATCAGCGCCGAGAGCTTCATCCTTTATCCTCTTGAAATGCGCAGGTGACGCAGTGGTTAAAGATGCTCCGCGCGCACTAGAAGTCAATGTTGATATCGCGCTCATGGCTCATCAAGCCATCCATCGCTCCGGGATTGGTGAATTGGTACCAGACTGCCTCAGACTTGTCTGGGAGGATGAGCAGCACTGACTCGGTTGAGCGGCAGGCCACCGCGAGTCATTGCAAAGGCCAAATATGCATTCAATCACCTCAGGCGAAATCAAAAATTGAAGACGAATGCACGGCACATCCATCAGGGATTGATTAACGCCAAGAGCTTCATCCTTAATCCTTTTATCCTCTTCAAGTAATCTCTGATACCACTTTTTCTAGACATTTTGTTGACCCGTCTTCACTTTTTTTTTTCCACTGTGCGGATTCCAGTACTTCTAGCATTCAATCGTTTTTTCGTCTTCTTCTTGAACGTCGTAGAATACTGATTGAGCAAGTCTCCTTGCAATCTCAAGGATAGCGTGGACTATGGTGTCCCATAATAAATTCGTTGTTAACTTTTGAAGGACCAGACGGTACTTTCGTACTGTACCGCGTGACGTCAGATCTCGCTCAGCTGCTGTAATAGACGTGTCGCGTCTCGTGAGGAAAGGCGCAGACATCCAGACGTGCATGCACAGACAAGCAGATGTCGTCTCCTGCAACTGCCCTGTAAGCCACGGCGCGGCCCCGTCTGTTTATCAGCATTGGTCCATGGGATAAGAATAGAATTAACTCATAGGATTAACCGCAGGAGAATGTTGAGGATGGGGTTGACCCACGCGCGCCGCCATGAGCATCACAACTATTTGCCCACGACGCTCCCACGCAGTCATCGGTCAAGAAAATCTGAGATATCAGCGTGCAAAGATCTTGAGCTTTGAAAACCGAAAACTCAGAAGCTGAACCGCAGAGAGCAATGCCCTGTAACACGCGTGACCTTTCACCACACCACAAGCCAAATTCTGGCCTAGCCCATGTAAGACTGTACGAAAGGTCTCCATTCAATAACTAGCAGCAAGTGAAAGACTTGAAAGGGCAAAACTATGAGTGTTCAAAAGAAGCTGTTACCCATACAAATGTAATTTAAGTATTGAGCTCTTCCTGCTAAGTCTATGGAAGTGTCAGTCCTCACCTATCCAGCCTCTGAAGAGAACGAAACTTCGCAACTTTAGCTAATACTGAGTAAAATTTGATATTGACAACTCTATGCCTGCTCACAAATAAAACGCTAATTTGATAACAACACCGAGATAAACAGAAGTCGGTCTTAGAACGCGAGAAAAGTACTTGAAACAATAAAAACGAATTACCTGAGGATACTTAGCAAGGGCTAGTAATGACATATAGCCACCATAGCTCCAACCTTGTACAACTACTCTTGTTAGATCTAACATTCCGTCCATAATTTGCGCTACTTCTTGCAGTCCTTCCACCTGATCCTCAACTTCACATTGTCCCTATAAAAACTGATCACATCACTGCACAAGACGCCCGTTTATCAATCCACTCACAAGCTTTCCGTAGATAGGGAATTCAAAATCGGTGCCTCGATTACTAGACCCACGACCATCGAGCATCACAACGACAAATCCCAGCTTGGTGTACTTTTGGAATGGAATCCACCTGTAAAACGGATTAAACTTGTGAACCATATTTGAGTTCAGCTCTTGTGCTGTTAATCTTTCTTTGATGCATGAATCCGAGCCATTAATGTAAGATGCTTTTGAAATCACTTGGATGGTTCATTTTAACGAATTGTGCGGAACCAGCACGTCTTCCACTCGTCTCGTCTTCTCGCGATGGTCGTCCGTGGCGGTGGTTTCATTCAAGCACGGCCACTGGCACGAGTTTCAAATCGTGAGTAGAATACCGGCAGGTACGAAAACAGCTGATTAATTCTTCTTACAAACACGCCCGCCCAACGTAAGCAGCCTAGGTGTTTTGAGTGCCGAGTGATTTTCAGAAAACATTGTCCAAGCGCTCTAAAAGCCGTTCGCAGTAATCTTGACGTAATCAAAGTATCAGCCCACGTCCCCCTGCTTATCAGAGCGCTGAGAGGACTGTTGAATCGAAAAGGTTAGCGCGTAATTTGGCGTTCGTTATTTGGTCGGTGGCTTCTTTGAGAAGCCCGAATGTGGCCCACGCTTCTTTCTCCTTCTGTCATACTCCTCTTTCACGTTGTTGTTTGGTGCCATTTGAATTACAGCGTAAAAACTATAACAAGTACAAAGCTATACAAAAATATATTGAATATGTAGGTGATTGGCACAGTTACACCTAGTATATATCTATATATCAAATGATTTGAGTGATGTGCAAAACTTTGAGCTTCGAACGGGACTTGAACCCGCATTTCACACTTTCCGGGACCGCGCGCTAGATTGTTCATAACACAATATATGTTGGCGTGACTGGGTTCAGTGCCGATATCGGCTATAGAGGCCAAACTTTCGACTGTTGGTTGCTGACAGATCGGTAAATTTTGGTCGAGGGAAAGGGAATGGCAGAACTGAGCGCCGATAATGCATTAGTTAGCACGCGCCCCCAGAAAGACTGAAATGCGGGTACAATTCGAGTCCGATGTTCGGAAATTTGCACATCACTCAACATTACTGATTATATAATTGTGACATCATACTACTACCTAAAGCGGTTAAATAAAAAAGATCTAATTGTGAGGTCCGTTATGGCACTTCAGTCTAATGTTTCGGCGTTTTAGCCTCATCAGTAGCACTGTGCCTTTCGTTTTAGTCAGACCCTTGTAGGAGAATACCTCCTACATATAAAAATTGACGACGAAGATGCGTAACTGCGCGTGAAAGGTGTTGATCACTTCGATGTTGCGTGATCTTATCGCTGGACATGTAGAGAATCGTTATCTCTGCAACACGAAAGTAATATTTTCACTTAACACGCGCTATGATATTTTCGCCGTCGATTTCTCACTATGCAGGGGATATTGCCCTAAGAGAGATTGACTAAAACGAAGGGCACCGTGTTAGTGATAGGGCTGAAGGCCCCAAACACATATCCAGCACTAGAGGTACCATAATAGACTTCACGAAATGCTTAAAATATGTTGTCAGATTATAGTGTGTTAGGCGAGGTCTCGAAAAACGGGCGAATATGAATAATTCTATTTATTATACATACATTTTGATAATATGGCATAACTGTACCATTTTCACAACATTTGAAGTTAATGAGGTTGAAAAGACAACTCAGATTTTTTTCTTACCAGTACTTTAATTGCGAAGGAGAAAATATAAGCAGATATTACAGAGTAATAAAGCATTTATGATATGATAATAAGATAGCACATATTGATAGTATAGGATAAATGATATCTTATTCTCAACTCTACAGTATTACAGATCCTTTACGATTCCTTTTGGAAAAAAAACACTTGATCTATTACTTTATGAACTGTCCTTACTGAGCTGGTTCGAGGTTTTTCACATGTATATTGTCTAATATTGTCTATCGAATATTACGTGGTGAGCATTTTATAGTCTTAACCTTTTAAGGACCACGAGAGCCATTTTGTTGCTAACCACGCGACGTCAAGTCTCAATTGCTGTAATGGCGGCGTCGCGCCTCGTGGTAAAGCAGACAGACAGCCAGATACGCATGCATAGACATGCAGAGCCGCTCGTTTGACCGCCGCGCAAGTGATGGCATGACGCTGCCCGCCTATCAACATTGGTCCTTAAAGGGATGAAAGACATCCTTCGTACATATTGAGTTGTGCTCCACTGAAATGTGCTAATCATTCTCGCTTTCTCCGTGAGAGCACTTGTATGGATTTCGTATTGGATAATGAGCGGAGACGATATAAACAACATAGAGACTGTCCCTCTTTGAAAAGTAAGTGCTTTACAGACTAAGGCTTGATTAACACAATGGCACTGCGTAAGACTATGTAGTACCCACCGCGTAGTGAGGTTATGACCTCACGTATGAGTTCTGAAGAAGGACGAAGTCACCAAAAATTGGCTACCGATTGAATTACATACTCACAACCTAGTGTCGACTCCAGGACGGTTTTGGAAGATAATATAAGTTGCCTATTAATGTCGATATTTACTGAAAGGTGGTCTTTCAGACCATACACGTATACACAAGTACTGTAAATACTAACGTGCTGTAGTCATTTCGAACAAGCTGTATTCCAGGACCGCCATAAATGTAATGTAACACCGGATAGCATCGCCCTGTCTCGTAATTAGATGGTCTCATTACCATAGCAAAACGACGAATGGACCTATAAGGAAACCATTCATAAATTTCCTCATAACAAATTTTGCTCCAACCTCAGTCCTTACACATTTTTTGAATGAACTTAGACCTGTCCATACTACGAAGAAATTGTTACCTAAATCAAGAATCGAGCACTGCCTAGCTGGGTTCATGGCATTTTCTTTTTGATATCGAACAAGGCTTTTTTGAAGGACAATTTTTCGTCTGACAAAAAAAATCACACTCTCCTTTAGTAAATTCGAAAAGCTTGAATCTCAGAAAACTCGAAAATGTACTTGTTTTTGGAAAAGCATTCCTACGGCATTGTGGCGCTACAGAGAGAATTCTGTTTCACACGCGCCGCACATTATCGCGCGTATAGTTCGGAGGACAGAGCTCTTCTTCAAACTATAAGTAATCATCTGAATCTTAGATCTCGAGGGTTTCAAAAAAACATTCTTGTTTTTCAGAAACGCTCTTCTGTGACACAGTAATGGGTTTGTATTTCTCACATACATTTTTTTTTTTGCAAGAAGAGCTCTTAGACTTTTAGTAACCATTCGATAGCGTAAGTTTGGGTAATGCTAACACCGTGCTTATTTTCTGAAAAGATCACTTCAGTGCACTTAAATTAAGTTCAGAGCAGAGTTGACAACCATGTAGTTAGTAATATTCGAAATTTCTAGTGTTCTTACTGCCTTTTTCGCAGTGTTATGATGTTTCACATATACCTAAGAGAACTGAATGGTGAGCAAAATTACGACCTCAGGCGGGAGTCGAACCCGCGTTTCATCCGTATCGGGGACGCGTGCTACCACCACACCACTGAGGTACATTCGCGCCACCACTTCTTTTAAGTATCTCTATCATATCTGACAGCTATCATAGACTATTGAAGGTTGGTGGGTGACAGATATCATAGATCAGCACTCACTTCTCTTAGGCATATATGAAACATAACACTGCGAAAAATGCAGTAAAAGCACTAGAAATCTCAATTATTACTTATCACAATGGCTATCACTTCAACTGGATTAATAAAGCGAAATCGCATACCCGACCAAACCTGTTGAAGGTTGGTGGCTGATAGTTAACATAGAGATGTTGAAGAATGAGTGGTGGCGCAATGTGCCTCGGTGGTATAGTGGTGAGCACGCGTCCCCGGTACAGATGAAACGCGGGTTCGACTCCCGTCTGAGATCGCATTTTTGCTCACCACTCACTTCTTTTAGGCATATGAAACGTCATAACACTGTGAAAAAGATAAACGCGCTGCACTTTGTTTATGGGCTAGGATTGTGAGTTCCTGTTGATCGATAACGTCACCAATCGATCGTGCAGCGCAACTCACTTTCAGCAAGTGGTTTTTGTGACTCAAATTAAGGTTCTTCTCTATTCCAACAAAAACTCTGGACAAAATGTATGATTTCAATACCTCTTGATTTTCTCTACAGGTTCATATGCTTTTCGTGCATAAGCTTAGGCTTAGGCCCAGTAGCGGGTTTATTTGGAAAAAAAACTAGACAAAATTAGAAAATTCCGAGCCTACAAAATGGCTTCTTCTACAATTTTAATGAAAAACCTAGAGATTCCTACGATACGGAAAAAAATTCCAAACAAACAACAATAATCCGCGCCATAAAGCGCGACGTGTGTGGGACACAATTTTATTTCTCTTGCTACAGCGCCGTAAGAAAGCCTTCGTAAAGTGAAGCATGTTTCAGAAATCTCTGAAATGGACGCTATGGAACGACTTTTGGTAATTCAGGGTAAGAGAGCTCTGTCCCGCAAAAATGCGAGCGTTTATGCGTGACGCGTGTGATATATAATTTTATTGATGGTGTTACAGCATTACAAAGAGGCCTTTCTTTACAAACGAGTACACTCCTGAAGTCTACGAGATTTAGGCTTCCGAATAAATACTGATAGTTCACAGGAAAGCCTTCGTTTACTAAAATAGATCCAGATAAAACCCTGTCCAATAACAGAAGAGTACCCGACTCGTCTATAAAGAACGAAACTAAGTGATTTTGGTTACCTGATGACTAGTAGGCACAGAAACAAATCATATTTGGAGGGTCCTACATAAAAATGTAAGTGATAATAATAAAAACGCAGACCTCGACATATATTCAACGATAATAGGGAGGTCACTGATCTGTACACAGGCTGGGATCGTGTAACCATGTAGGCCAATCTTAAACACAACAAATTGCTCCCATGTAGCGGCCATAATTATCATAGTGATAACTAAGTACTAGAAAAGAGTAGTTGGAGGATAAGAAATTGAAGTTTTACAGCACTTTTCTATGACAGTTAAGGCAAATGCAAAGTACAATGTAGTAAAAAAGATATAATCGTTTGGAAGATACCTGAGCAACAAGACTAGCTGTGGGTAGAGTGGAACCATTTGAAAATACCAAGGAATAATAACAACATTGTGCTGGTTGACTGAGTGATGTCATCCAACATGCAAAACCCGTTGATGGCAACAAACATAGCTGATGACAAGCTCGTTCAGCCCTAAAAGCCGGCATGTACAAAGCATGAGCAAAACTGAACGTCTTACTTGAAGGATGCTCCACTCTCGGTTAAACGTCGCATTCCCTGCACCGATTCGTTGTAACTCGAGACACATCTAAACCAAAAACCATAAAATCTTGGAACAAATCAGAATTTTTCCTTCCGCTTCTGAAGTCAAGTTCTCGTTGAGAAATGATTGATTCTGAGACAAGATTGAATGGAGGAAACGCCCTCTTCTTCTAGAACACTGAATCATTTCATGTAACTCGATCACCAACTTAAGCACTGTCTGTGTGATCATTCTTACCAAAGCAATTTCGGTACCTTTCCGTTTGCGCAGGAAGAATTCTCTTCCTCTGGACAAGGACTTTCCACTAATCTACTAGTAATAATTCAGAAGCTTAAAGTCGAGAATTCAAAAGTTTGCTTGTTTTCCTGGAAAGGTCTTCTTCCAGCGCTATAGGAGGGAAAGCAGAATTACGTTTCACAAGCATTACGCGCTATCGCGCGTACTTTTCGCAGGACAGAGCTCTTCCCTTAGACTACTAGTAATCGTTCGATAGCGTATATGGCAACTTCAGAAATACCTTTTCAGTCATAGAAAACTCTTTTTATAGCGCTGTAGCAGGGAAAATGAAACTATGTTTCGCACGCGTCGCGTGTTATCGTACGGACTCGTTTGCTGAACTGGAGAATTTCAGCTTTTATATATTGAAATTGTAGCAGAAACTTTTTCCTATCGTTCTGTAGGATTACGCTTTTCATTTCCATTTTATATTGCCAAATAAACCCGCTACTAATCCCAGGCCAAGCTTAAGCAGCCTATGCCTATGTACGAAAGGCATACGAACATGTAGGAAATCTTGGAATAGTAGAATCATGCATTTCGTCCAGACTTTTGTTGAACAGGAGAAAAAGCCATAAACTGAATCACAAAAGTAAGGCGTCACGTGTGAACTTATTGATCCGCGGCCATCACACACACACTGCTCGACAAGGAATGCGCGGAGTACTTGAAGCTCAATCTTGATCTCTCTGCTACAGTGCAGTAAAACGGTCTTTTCTGAGAACAAATACACTATTGGAATCGCCAAATTTATGTCTATCGAATGGTCACTATTAGTCTATGGAAACAGCTCTGTTACTGCGAAATGCAAGCGCGATAATTTTCGACGCGTGTGAAACATGATATTGTATTGAGTGCTGCAGCGCTGCAAAAAGGCCTTTCTGGAAGAATAAGTGGTTTTCCAGATTTCCGAAATTCCCACTTTCCAATGATTACCAAAAGTCCAATGGAATATCTTCAATCAATATAGAATTCTCCTTCAGAAATCCTTATGCGTTAACGGAAAAGTACCACAGTTCCTGATAATTTTCGCTACTGCGACATGTCGGGAAAAATCTGACACTCAAATCACATGTCAACACGTGGTCAGTCTCATTCAAGAGCATATATATGAATTATTGAGAAAAATTGTTACTTACACGCTCCATTCTGTTGGATGGCCAACGTTGGCGATGTAGTAAACGAGCTGTCGGTCTCGGTCAAGAACGATATTTGTTGCCTTACAAACCGAAAAGTCTCCCTCAGTAACGACTCGCTCATGAAGACCCACTACTTCATAGCTGTAATGGTTGCATTGATAGCAAGAATGCGAAAAGTATAGCACTGGTGGCATTTAGAATATTACCACAACCATATCTGAATTTCTTGTTTTTATTCCAATCAAACTGCATGAAGAGATATCACAAAATGCGTGAATGAAAGAATATGGATTCATCTTTCATGAGGGTATTCGGGTTTGAGCGTGGGTTCAACTGGTATTTGAGCATTTTCAGTCTTCTTTATGAAGTCCTCCAGATGCAGATAGAATAGATTCCCTACAGAATTCTGGAATAGCAATGCTAGGGCATTCCCAGCTCTTTACCAGAGACATTCGTCAGCATATACGTATCGAAGAGAGCTCTTCTCAGACAGTTATCGTCATCTTTACAGTTTCATAATCCCAATCTGACGGAAGATTTGATTGTTTCAAGATGGGTATGAAGCAGAGACCTCGCACGTGATTCTCGTTTCTTTTCCCAGAATGCCACAAGCACTTTTGAAGCTCAAAGAATCTTCCCTTTCAGAAAAGAAAGAAACTGACTTGACAACGCTAGCGCTTACTACATAGAGGTGACATTGTGACTGCTGCTCACTTGCGTAAAGAAATTCGATCGGTGAAACACTACTGTCAAGAGGTACAATAGAGTTATGCGTCTGAAAAATGAAGAATAACAGCCTCACTATTTGATAAACAACCTTGAACCTCAGGCGGGAGTCGAACTCGCTCTTCACCTTACCGGGGACGCTTACTAACCTGTGCTACTAAAATCGTTAATATAGAGAACTCATATTGATCAATCACATATATCCAAAATCTATCAGCGTCAAGAGTCTCGGTAGTGCGACTGGTCAGCCGCGCTTTGAGATGTGGGTTCGATTCCCATGCGAGGCTCAAAGTTCTGCATATCACTCAAAATTATGAGGTATAAATTTACAACATCGTACCACAACTAAAAGAGTGGTTGAATATAGAATTCCTATTAATGAACAATTGTTTTTTTTCAAAAACTTACGTTGATCCAGGCACTTGACACTTCATTCCTAACAACACTTGCATTAAGGATGGGGCCTGTGAACCTGAAAACCTTCGAAATCTGATTCTGGCAGTAGAATCAGGGACGCCTGTGACTGAGTGCGATTCATTGCTTGTACCCATACTCTGGAAATATTGTAATTATGAGCTCGCTCATTGAAGAAAAGAAATCCATAACCTACGTTTTGCCATCGTTAAGAAAACCTGCGCGAGCTATATATTCTATCCAAGGAAATCGAGATTTGAGAGGCTCCTTTAGCCCACGGTCGACCACCTTAAACAATGAAAGAAGCCTCTAACCTAACTATGAAGCCCGAAATTGGTCCCCGAAAAACAGACCGCATTTCCGTCAATCATGATAATACGCAGTTGAGATATAGCGTTATCCGTCCCAGCAACGGGATATTTCATGGGCGGAGCTGCTTCTCGTCCTGGACAGACAAACATTAACGAGCGCACCGCAGTCTCATCAACTCGCTCGTATAATAACCTAGAGAGATAGTATTGATAAACATAAATTTGCAAACGTCGTTCCACGGCGAAGGTGTTGAGAAATTCTGATTCTGAAAAAAATGAATAACTTAAATTCGTCATTTAAAACAAATACAAACAGCGATACTCTTGCTATTAACCCTTCAAGGACCATGGGAGCCATTTTGATGCTCGCTGCGCGGCATCAAATCCCATCCAGCTACTGTAACGGCGGCGCCTCGCTTCGTGGATAAGCAGGCAGACAATTAGACACGCATGCACAGACATGCGAAGCCACTTGTCTGACCGCTAGTCTGACTGCCGCGGAAGTGAGGGCACGACGCCGCCTGCGTATCATCGCTGCCTCTCAGTGGGTTGAACGAGACTAAAAAGGAAAATCATCTAATTATACCTCACCTGGTACTCGTTGGACTCCACCAAACAGCTTGGAACCTATCCAGCTCTTCTTGAGTTATGAAGGATGACACACCATTAGAGATATTTGGATCCAAACTAGGCGTCTTGTATATTATAGAACTATCGCGCTCAATGTGGATCTGAAATCGATTTCTATTACTGAGAAGAAATGAGCGGTTGATCATGCGTAGTTTTCCACTGGAATTTAAAAAAAACCAGTGACGTAAAGCTTTATTTCCTTTGCAAAGTACAGAGCTAGTGACCTGTTTATTGACGACATAAGATACAAGTTTTGAGTCACAAGGACAGAACTGTGTGTCGAATACGAAGTCTGAAGCTGACGAATCACTCGATCTGTTTTGTACATCCACAGATGAAAGGACACTGTTAGAATATCTGTAAACAAGAACACTTCCTCTATTTCACTCAAAACTGTCATTCGCAGAAGCTCGATAGTAGTACGAAAGCATACCGAAAAACTTGTTCACCAGTAGTGACCATTAAATTCGATCCATCTTTATCCACCACGTAATCAGTCACTCCACTAACAACGGTAGCGCGTTGCCGTTCGCACATTAGTGAGAACTCAACACTTGGAGTTGCAGCCCTACAGTAATGACATATTAAATTATTTCAGATCTAAGGATATATGACTTTTCACCAGCAAACACTGCTTTGTGATAAGATTCTGCACAGGAGTGCTGAAATGGCTGAGTCATGTTACATTATTCATGGAAGAACACTGATGGCTATCACATCTCCAAAATATTTTTAACCTGATGAAGAACAGAAAAGTTAGAAAGAGTAAGGAGAATGTGATAAACCTTTCTACAGCATCCTACTCAAGACACCTTTTCAATCGGTGAAAAAGTTAATGTGCTATAAGAAATCTTTTGCTTGAAGATGTACGTGCAATACTGGATATATAACTCGACCACGAGCATACGTCTGAGAAACGGTTTCGAAGCTAAGAGATAAAGCTCTCTGGGTGGCAAATAAAAAGATAAGGAATAAGGCTCTCGGCGTTGATCAATCCTTAAGAGATGTACCATGCGTTCGCCTCCAATTTTTAACATCGTTTGAGGCGATTGACTGAATGCATATCTGACCTCTACAATGGGTCGCGGTGGCTGTATCCAGTCAGTGCTGCTTATCCTCCCAGACAAGTCTGTTACAATCTAGCACCAATTACCAACCCCAAAGGGATGGACGGCTTGGTGAGCCATGAGCGCGAGATCGATCTACCAACCTTGTGTGCGACGCAGAGCACCTCAACTGTGACATGCGCTCCTATAAAACGCAGTACAATGGAAGTGATACAGAAATTTGATAAAAAGCATGTTTGGGTGGATGAAATTGGGAAGCATTCTTGACAAATCGAAGAAAAATTCTTCGCAAATATGCATGAGAGGGTGGTGAGATGCTTGTGGAGCTTATTTGGAAATAAACCAGAAGACACAAATTATTGTAGTAATATGCCATCCTCTACTTGGTAGGCCAACCACGCGCAAAACGATCTAGTGACCCGGCCTATTGATGCATCTAATCTTTAGCAAATAGTAATATAAGTGCACGCTTGCTGCTTTTGTTTGACAGAAGCTGGCAGTGATGTTGCTTTGTCGTGAAGTTAGACTTCTCTTCTTTCCATTGATCGCAATCCGAAGATTGAAAGAAGAAATCTTGATGGCTTCAATCAGTGCGGAACAAATAACATTGCCATGAAACTTTTGAGCTACCTCCTTACCCTAGCTGACAACGAACGAGAGTAGAATTCCCATTGCATACCATTAAAACTAGTAGGAGATTATCTCAACTGTAGCCACATCGGCCTCCATCTCCAAAACCGATATGGTTCTCATTGACAGGGTCAAGCTTTTGCTACAAGTACAAGATGAGTCAAGTACGATCTTGGCCGATAAGCAGTACAAGGAACTAATAAACGTACTCGTACGAGTCCCGAAACAGCAAAAATTCTTCTCGGTTTGGAAAGGAAACCTTGCTAACAGTAGGTTATTACAATCTCATAGGGTTCTACAACAATTCTAAAGACTGATTTTTTCTTAACTCGACTATAATGATCCGCTATCAGTGCTGACAGGTAAAGAATCTTTCACTTTCTTTCATTATTCTGAAAGACAACTGATGAAAAGCTCTGCAACAATGTCTTCCATTCCATAATCCCAACAATAACGACGAAGAACAACCAGAATGCAGTATATACGACTTTCGCTGAAGCCGACGTTGCAATCGAAAATAAGAATTCAATCAGCTTTTGTCCGAAACAATATCAAAGCCACTTCGCGCACGTTTCATGAGACATGAATGATAATGAACGAGAATCTCACATACTACCACGCTACTCAAGAAATATGCCTAAAGGGGTCTTCGCAACTAGTGCTTGATTTTTAGTTATTGAGTCCGCTCTTAGATCTCGATAACGGGCCACCTGGGTGAATGCCGATGGTGAGAGGAACAAAGAGAATTGCATTACTCTTTCGGACAAGATGTTCTAGATACAAATATAGTACCAAAAAACGATTTCTCTTGCTTTGCGACAACCTTGTAGTGAGATAGAACAATTACAAGAATTACTGTTTTCTACCACAAAACAGATCGACTGATCTGAGTTGTAAAAATAAAGCAAGTATCGGCGCTGAAGCGCGTGATAAAAAGTGCACCGAAGCGCCGAAGATAAAACAACAAAAGGACTAACGCAGTAACAATAAAGTGTTTCTATATGATGTCGAAACTTTGAGATGATCTCACTTGAATTGGTCTACGCTGAACATGGGTTCCAGCATAATATTCGAAGTCTCTCCATCCATAGGGATATGCGCAGAAAGAACTGTCTGATTCGAGGAACAAGCAGGTGTCCCCAGCGCATATCTGTAACAGATCGATCTCACTAGAAACGTTAAATCACATACGATCAGTAACAAATACGTCAAAGCATCATCTAGAGTAGGCGCACTACTCTGCGATCTTCTTACTTAATCAGATACTTGGATGGTCCGTCTTCACTAGGTGAGCGGACCCCAGCACATATTACAAATGATATATTGCTGGTCGTCCTTATGATATTCTTTGGTTTCGTAAAGTAACTTGCAAGGAAGCTTTCAGATCTTCTGATGTCGCTTCCAAGGAATGGATTTCGGCGATGGGGCCTTGGACGAGCTTCCTACTTGTTGATTCGGGAATGATGTTGGGCCGAATCAAAAGCAAAAGTATGGAAGAAAATCAACCGACCGCTCGATGATGATGTAAAGGCCGAAATCCCCTTTGCGATCTTCTAAACTCATAAATTAGTGGCGCGAAAGTAATAATGAATCTTGTCTTCTGGAGAATCAAATACCCCTGTGTGGCACGAAGTAATCTGAGGGAAACGTGTTCTTATAAGCAGGACTTAACTCACATTAGGATACGGGTTTAATGTGATACTTCATTGATATAATCTGATAACATATTTCCAACGCTTCGTGAGGTCTGCTATGGGCACTTCTACAGTGCAAGATACGTGTTTCGCCCTTTCATCCTAGCCAGTTGCACATTGCCTTTCCGTTCAGTCAGTTCTTCGGGGATATATCTCCTATATACAAGAATCAACAACGAACTTTTAACAGTTGACGTGCAAAGCGAGGATCACCGTGTCGTTCTTTCAGAGTGATTGATTGTTCAATTGTACGGCGCACGACTGTTACGTGAGCATATGTCACAAGACCTTCTAAGCGACTACTTAGAGACCACCCTCAAAAACAATGCATTGTGATGTCATATTTTGAGCCCTTTATGAGCGAGGTCTCCATTATAGTCGATTAAAAGGCTTGGTACATATGCCCATGTAACAGTCGTACGCCATGCAACTGAACAAGCAATCACTCTGAAAGAACGTCACGATGATCTCTTCAGTGTACATCAACTGTATCATCGCCGATTCCTCTATTTAGGATAGATGTCCCCAAGGAACTGACTGGACGGAAAGAAACTGTGCTATTGGTGAGGCTGGAAAGCCGAAACACGTGTCCAACACTTTATAAGTGCCGTAACAGACCTCATGAAAGATTCAAAACTATTATCAAATTACAACGTTCTTCAGCGAGATGTCGAGATAGTCGATTGGAAGGTTTTGTCATTTCACTAGTAGTTTGAGCTCACTAAATGCTCACAGCTTGCATCCACTCTTTGTCGGTACAATGGACATCTTCGAAAACGGCAGTGTCAGAGAAGAACGAATTTCGGCTCTCAAGAGTCTCGCGTGTGCCACCAACTGATGCCATGGTACATTCGGCGTTGGCCACCTTTCCAACGGTGCCATCTGCATTTCATCAAGACATTGTCTACTTCACATTCATTAAAATGGAAATGTATAGTCACAATGTATCACAGAAAAATTCGAATACCGATGAACTCCAAACTAACGGCAAGTCACCAATAATTTGTGATTACAATATAAACCTGTGAAAGTACAGGCGACAAGATCAGAACCGTTGATCAAATGCGAATAAAATCAAGATAAGCAATATTTATTAGCAAATTATTGGTAATAGAAAGAGGGTGGGGCAAACTCCTCTTCACGCTCATCTCGCTGCTTCTGTATCCATGTGTTGAATCGGCCTTTTCCTCGATCCCACTCTCTCTCCGGCTTCTGCTGTCGTTGCTAAAAAACCGTTATAAGATACTAAATTAACAGCTACATCTCAACTCCAATAGAACATTTGAAGTGTGGAGATGAAAGCATGGATATCAACATGAGATTATCGCATTATTGGCTGAAAGTATTTCGACAAAACTTTCTATTTTCAAACAATTACACGTCAGGGATTACACCTTAAACCATAGTGAGAAAATCACGGTACAAAGAGACTTTAGAGATCATATCATATAGAGTTATGTTCCGTTGTGGAATGTGTCATTGAAAAAAGATAGAACGGAAGAAGTGTTGGGTCATTTCCGTTATCTGCCCCACTTAAAACGCTCGGGAAAACGTATTTGCTAGTGGTTTTTGAAGTTCGAGTAGTCATTCGATAGCTTGAATCTCGAAGAATATGAAAATGCAGTTTACTTCTAAAACAACCTCTTCGTTACGCTGTAACAACAACAAAAAATTATGTAGAGCACTCAATCATTTTTCGCTAAACAAAACTTTATCCTCAAACTCTTGATAACCTTCGATGACCTGAATTCGAGGACTCCAATGGTAGATTTGGATTTTGAAAGGGACTTCTTATTGCGTTGTAACAGCAAAAGAAGATTGAGTTCTTGAATTTGAATCACTTTCGTCATCGGCGCCTTTCTTCAATCCCTTGAGGAATAGGCACCTTTGGATTTTTTTTTTCGATGTTTCAACAATTATTTGATAGCCCAAATCTGGAAGATTTCAACGTTGTATTTAATTTTCCAAAAAATTATCTCTGAATAAGAAACACAATTCTATTGTTGCTGTTATAGCGCAACAAAAAGGTCGTTTCGAAAAGGCAGTACATTTTCAAATTTTTCAATAAATAAGCTATCGAATGAATACTCGAACTTGAAAAACCACCAGGAAGTACTTCTTCCACAAGCGTTGGAACTGGGGGTGGATAATGGAAAAGTACCGAAGTATTGAACTGTCAATCACCATCCTGGCATATGAATCTCAAACTTCACCGCTCAAAACTATTGAGGCATTTTACATGAGTCTAATTATCCAAATATAAACCACATAAAGGATGGCATTTTGGCACATGTGATCGCCCAGAATATTACAAATTACTTTTTTAACATAAGAAAGGCAGTCTATCCACTCATGTAAATTCTGAGTGACCAATCTTCACCAATAAGTGGAAGATTTGTTAAAAAAAGTCTCTGGAAACATCGTTTCCACCACGTATGAAATTTGAATTTCGCATTTTTCTCTTGGAATTACGAAAATTTTTAGCTGACTCGACTGCACATTATGTCAACCATTTCAAGCTCTTAAAAGGCAAAAAAACGCCGCAAAAAATGGCCGTTGAGAAATATTTGTTACAATAGCAACCGCGGGTAGCTGGGATTACAACGCTGTGTAATAGCGCTTTGACAAAAGGAAGACATTCTCTCTGGCACAGAGTTAGAATTTCAAAGTGGATGTAATTTGGCTCCTAAGTTTTTTTTTTTCAATGTAGCTCTGTTTGAAACAAAAGGCTTAAGACACACTGAGTCTAATAGTACCACTATACGCAGAAGACGAATACGAAAATGTGAAGAAACTGATAGAGCATTTTAACTTACTTGCAGAGGTTTCTCAATAGGCAGTGGTATTTCGTTAAGGTCAACTTCAGGTAGTTCGGGCTCTGGCTCAGGTGATGGTGTCCTTTCCTCTTCAAAAAAAGAAACTTTAAGAAATTAATATAGAGTTTACTTTCAGTAGCTATCATTTATATAACAGAATCATAGGTAGCAATTTTTCACAAACTTACATCTCTGCAATTCTTAACACTACCTTACAATGAGAAGGACGAGGAGACAAGATAGGGGAGGCGTAATCGTGTGGTTGGTGATGCAGACTATCAAGAATCAAAGTGATAGTTCGACCCCCTCCAACAACTCTCTTTCATCAAATCAACGATCCTTTACGAAACACCTTAGCTCGGGTTTCTCCCAGATTGCACAGAGGTTTGCGCGTTCAGCATTATACGTCACTCATGAAGAAGAAATGTTCAAATACCAGTCAGAACAACGCGGAAATGCTCGAACACTTCAAAAGGATGTATGCGAGAAAAAGAATCAAGTACTAGAATTGAGGGAATCTGCATGGCAAAACAGGACGACGGCCGTATAAAAAATGAAGGAAATTCAAAAGTTCGACTTTCTATAAACCTCGGCATAATCAATTGATATATGAAAATGGAGAAAACTTATCTTGATTAGCTGACGCGAGGTTGATAAAACAGTTGTAGAAATTCGGCTGACGTTTCGGCGGACCCGCCTTCTTCAGAGCCTGGACGTATATAGTATTAGTCTCTAATACTAATACTATATACATTCCAGACTAATACTATATACGTCCAGGCTCTGAAGAAGGCGGGTCGCCGAATCGTCAGCCGAATTTCTACACACTGTTTATCAACCTCGCGTCAGCTAATCAAGATAAGTTTTCTCCATTTTCATATATCAAATGAAGGAAATCATGAAACGCCACGTCTGACAGAGTAGGTGAAGCTGCACCACGACATACATACAGTCGATGGCTCGATTCCTCGCTTAAGGCTCATCAAGCCTTCCACCTCTTCCGGGTCGGTGAACTCGGTACCATGCTTGGTTGGTAGGAGAGCAGCACTGACTTGATACATCGGTAGGCCACCGCGATTCATGTGCAAGGCCAGATTTGCATTGAAATCACCCCAAATCAACGCTAGATGAAGACGAGTGCATGGCGCAACGCTCATCAACTGATCAAAGCTGATAGATTTATCCTTTCTATCCATTATCGTTTTGAAAAGAAATGCACACACCTGGTAAGCCTTTTCTTCTCCGTAACGCGTTAAGTTTCTCTCGCCTCGCACGTGCCTTTTTGTCAGCTTCAGCCTTATTTTTCGCCCGCATTTTTTCTGTTTGGGCTGTCATGTCGTAGAGTGATTTGATCTGTTGCTGACGTTTTTCTTCCTCTGTGGCAAACTTCATATGTGAAACGCCATAGACCCTTCTTTCTAAAAAGATAAACACATTAAGAGAAGAAAAGAAAAAGAAACACGATATTACCTTCATCAGGAGCATAGTGTTCTACAATAGGAGCTGTCTCCGTGGTAGTCGATGTAGATGGTTGACCACCGACACAGCTAAGCTTCGATAATTGGCTTTCTTGTCTTTCTTTTACTTTTGCATTGAAGTCAACAAGAAACTCTACATCCAAACCGTCGCTGTTCTTCAAAACTACGCTACCATCGGATAGCTTATCATAGAGCTCCGTTTTCTCCTAGAACAGACATTTATAGAAACGCGCTGTAAATATCAGAGACCACGCCTAAACCAATTCCGAGGTTATAAGAAAAATAAGAATCTTAATTCAAAAGTTAGAAGTCGATGAAATCAGCTTCAGATCACATAAAATGTTCACGTGTGATAGAGAAATTAGGTACTGGTCCCGTGGTGTCTCCACCTCCGAAGACAGCTCATGAAGATGGAATCAAGTTGAAATATGTTTTCCACGTTCATTGCCAGTTCACCAATGGGTTGTTTTCCGTTAGACGGCATGGAATGAAGAAACGCCCCTTTTCGCTGAACAAGAAATTTTCATGAGAGTGTTAGTAATCATTCCAGAGCTTGAATCTCTAGCTACTGCGTTACGTAGCTGCTTTCTGAAAAGACCTTATTATAAAGCTGTGAAATTCAAAATAAAATTATGTTTTACATCGATTACGCAATTTTATTACTAATTCGCCGGAATCACGAAAAGCACATGAACGCAGGAGATCTTTTAGCGTCAGAGTTATACGTTTTATCTGGAGTCTCCTTCCAAGCGGAGAAAAAAAAACCCTAAATGATCAACAAAAATCGCACTTGTGAGCCGCTAAGCGCGATCACTGTATTGAAATCCCGGGCAGCCTCTCCCCATCCCATAGATTTGCCAAAAAACACATGCCCGACGTACATGAAACTCGTTCATATTTCCCCGCTACACTGCGAAAGAAACGGTTTTCCGGAAAATAAGCCTAACGTTGGAATCGTTATATTTTAAGCTATCGAATGATTATGATAGTTCAAAAGAAGAGTTCTGTTCTGCGAGAGATATACGCGCGTGAAACGCAAATGTTTTCCTTCCACTGAAGCGTTATGAAAACCCTTTTTCAAAAAACGGCCACATGCGTGCAGTAGCGAGAGATTTGAGCTTTAGAATGATTACTAACACTCTTATGAAAAGTTAATGTCCAGCGTTTCTTCACTCCGTGCCGTCTAACGAAAAAGTGTCCAAGAATGAGATGTAAAGCTCACGGATAGCATCGGGTTAAAGAGTTCGACATTCCGAATATTCGAAAATTAAAAAAGGTAGAAAGAAAAGGTACTTCGTAGTTGGCAAATTAAACACTAGATAATACAGCGAAAATATAAAAATAACGATACTTTGAGCCTCTTCGTGACTAACGCGAGTCGCTCCTCTTCTTCCTTTTGCAGAGCCGCTTCGTGTTCAATGATTCGCTTTCTTCGCTCCTGTGCCTCCTTCTTGAGCGAGACTTTTTCCTCCTTCTTCACTGCCAACACACTCTGAAACTTTTGACTGAACTTCGAAGAACGAAAGATGAAAAAACGGAACTACTGAATTCATTAGAACTTACACTTTTGCCTGATCGATAGATTTCGTTGGTAGCCGATTTGACGATGTCATTCTTCTTCTTTATATACTCACTCTTCAAGTCGAACAGTGAAGCGACTTCATTCGTATGTAATTTTTTCGGTTCATACTTCGTCTTTGGCAAACTCGTCGACCGTCTCTCCGTTAGCCAAATCTTTTGCTACGCAGAAGACGCAAATGTTGCCATATCTGTAAAATATAGCAGGTTATATACCTGAGGATCGATACGTAAATATTATCGAATCTTTACGAATTCACATAGATTTGCATCCAAATCTGCTCGAACACATTTTGAAACGTACGTGAGAAACTCTCAAGAGATCACAGTAAATCCCAACTCGAAATGCAGTTCTCTCTCATTCGAAAATAGGCGAATATAATACAATGTAGAACTAACTAGCAAAACTTTACTAAGCAGACGGAAATTTGTGCCTGAAACACGGGACTGTAGTTAACCCCCGAGGAACGACGCGTAGAGATGAGGTACACGATGGTTTGAAGGCCTCACTCGCTCGACAAAAACTTTCATCTTTGACACTTGGTATAGTATGCGTCGGGAAATAGAGTTATGTTTCAGATATAGTTTCCTTTATTTGCTCGGTTGGGGCTTGTAAACGGCTCTTCGCTAAACTCTTATTAGTCATTCGAGAGCACAAACCTCCAGGATTTCGATGCTGCAGTTGGTTTTCTGAAAGGTTATCATAGGAACGCTGTAAGAGCGAAAATAAGATTACGTTCCACACTGAAAGTTCTCATGGTACAGGAAACTTATATATGCACAAAAGACATATAAGCATGCAGAGAAAATCATGGAGTATCAGGTAACAAAAAAAACCTGAGGTTTTACTTTCCAATGGGAGGGAACACCCCAATTGAATAACGAAAATCGCTCGCCTGTTGCGAGTTGCGCTATGCGATCGATCGATCAACTGTCGTCCCTAGAGGGTTAAAGATCACTAACCTGCACCACCTCCTCAGTACCTGTAAAGCATATAAAAGAGCGATAGCATAGCGGTGGACCTCAGTAGTGTAGTGGTAGTTATAGCACGTGTCCCTGGACTCGGTGAAACCCGGGATCAACTCCCGCTTGGAGTCTAATGTTTTGCATATTGCTCAACATCCTCGAATGTATGAAGCACATCCATTTTCAACCGAATGACACACAAATAAAGCCGTTTTCAAGTGGTACGACACCGATTTCTCCTTGTCGGACGTTCTCCTCACAAATCGGTGTGTGGCCAGAGTCTCCATCGATGACTTCGACGAGAGGACAAAGGATAGAGCATCCGGCGCTGGTCAGAGTCCCTGAGGAACGTGGCACGAATTCATCTCCATTCTTGACATCGCCGAGATCTTCGAATTGCATAACAGGTAGTGCTGCTACGCCCCGAGGCAAGTCTGCCTCAGATTTTCTGACCACAAACGGATAGAAGGGTTCATAAAGTTTGGGTGTGGAATCGAAACAATGACCACGAAGTATTGCAGAAGATCTTTAGCCACTGAGCTAGATCTACACAAAGCTGGGGGCCTCTGTGTAAACAATGCGCTCAGACCAAACAATCGAAGAAAAGCCTCCATCAAGCATTAACCCTTTGCGGACGACGAGGGTTATTTAATCTTCAAATATTCTGGGGTCTTTTTTTGCTGAACAAAGCTTCTCACCTAAAATGTTGGTCATCATTCGAAAACCTAAATCTCGGAAATTCTGACACTTTGCTTAGCTAAGAGAATTGAGTGGTGAACAAAAACACGGCCTCAGGCGGGGATCGAACCCACGTTTCATCCTATCCGGGGACGCGTGCTCTACCACTACACCACTGAGGCACATTTGCCCGACCACTCATTCTTCAACATCTCAATGTTAGCTATCAGCCACCAACCTTTGACAGGTTTGGTCGGGTAGAGCACGCGTCCCCGGAAAGGATGAAACGTGGGTTCGATTCCCGCCTGAGGCCGTGTTTTTGTTCACCACTCAATTCTCTTAGTTATATAGGTAACATAATAACACTGCAAAAAAAAGCAGTAGAAATACTATAATTTCGAAGTATTAGTACTTTGCTTAGCTTTCAAAAAGTCCTTTGTAGTACGTTGTGGCACAAAAAAATGAAATGATGTTCTACAATTAGTCTGTCGTATTTGCTCAACTAAAGTCCGTGCGATCGCTCTTTATCGATCCACACTAAGCTCATTCGATAGCCCAGATCTGGGCGATTTCGAAGCTCAAACTGGTTTTCGAAAGGTTTTGATGGCGCGCGGTTAGAGCACAGATAAAATTACGTCTCGCATTTGGGGTTATTTCTTAGGAGATAAGAGCCACATATGCACAAAAAAATTCAGTCTTGTTGAGAAAATCATGCTCTATCAGAATGGCACAAAGAACTGAAAGTATTACCCGGATCAAAGAGAAAAATCCCCGTAGAAGAACGAAAACCACACGACCCCAAGCAATATCGATTACACTGCCGTCCGAGGTTAAATGGATTTAATGGGTTAAGGGTTAAATGCTCCAAAAAAAATGGTCCAGCCTCAATATGATGAGTAAGTCGTTACCACCATAGCTCTTGATAAAGTGTCGAGTCGAGACAGGATTTTGCTAGACAGTTAACGCGCTCCACACGCAATCTTGGTGCTCTAATCCGATCGCGCTAGAATTAGACGGCGAAAGAAAGTCCTTCAGTCGGTAAGGATTGCAGAGGTCACGCCGCGCTCACCCATGAGGCGAGCGGTCGGCTCCCCCTGTCCTTCCATAGGTTCTGTTCCCAACGAGTCGTTCTCCTTTGTGTTTTGTGATCTACCGTCGATTTTGACCGTTTCACTGGTATCCACTCACTTGTGCAGAGTTCTCGCAGTAGAATTCTCGACAGTTTTCGCGTGGAAATCGTGGCGCATGGCTTACGCTGGAGATCGCGTGGAAATTCGACCTGCCCGTCGCGATCCATCCTCTTCGAAACGTCAACCTTTATTGGCCGCGAAAACCCTTATTCAGACCCTCCTTCAAACAAGTTCACTGCTGCCAGAGTCGAATCTGGAAGCGGCTGTGAGCAAGTCTGAATGCTTGTCTCTATTTCATACAAATCACGATAGGGGGCGCCGTGGCCGAGTGGTGATTACCGCCGCGGCCCCCGTGGGATCAACCCCCCCCCCACCCCCGCAGCCTTTCCGACATTCAAAAATCAACGTCTTATGGACTTCTTTTTCTTCTTCCC
Organism: Parelaphostrongylus tenuis; assembly: GCA_019055375.1. NCBI lineage: Eukaryota > Metazoa > Nematoda > Chromadorea > Rhabditida > Metastrongylidae > Parelaphostrongylus > Parelaphostrongylus tenuis. Next base: position 231,112 of record JAHQIW010006092.1, read on the forward strand.
TCTTCTTTTTTCTTCTTCCTCCTCTTCTCCCTCCGAAGAGAGAGTGGCTGCGATTAAACACAAGGGGAGCAGAGAGAGGAGGGAGGGGAGAGAAGCCACTGCCAGGCTATCCTTGAGATTGCAAGGAGACACACTCAACCAGTACTCTACGTCATCCAAGGAGAAGAGGAAAAACGAAGCGAGTGCTAGAATTACTGGGATCCACACAACGAAAAAAAAAACACTGAAGGCGGATGAGAGTTGGACGGTTCGTTTTCACTGATAGTGCGGACCCCGGCATAGTTTCCAATCGCTCTCTCTCTCTCTCTCTCTCTCTCTCTCTCTCTCTCCTCTCTCTCTCCTCTCTCTCTCTCGGGGGCAAGTGTCCTACTTGGTGGTGGTTGGCTTCCAGCACGGTGACGATGACTGATCAAAATAAAGTTATATGAAATCACGATGTGAATCTTGCAGCCTCTTCTCATGGAAACAGAACTTTTATTCAGGAATTATTGGGAGTCCTATCACGAATTCCCATTTTTGGCGTACTGTATCGACACGATGTAGAAGGCAGTGCTTTGCGCTAGGTACCCTAATAAATGTACTGGTTTAATTTATTGATCGAAATGATTGAAAAAATTTTTTGTGTGCAACCAGCAACCGTTGGCGAATGTAACATTGTTCAGACGTTTATATCGATTGACGAAATATTGCTTATTGATTTTCAGATGGCTGGCAGAGAAGATTATTTTGGCGGTGGGAGCGGCGGCCCAGGACCTCGCGCAGGATACGGTGGCGGATACGGCGGTGGTGGGCCGGGGGTGAGTATACTGTCACTTCATTATTATGGTCCGATACGAAGTATGTTGTAACTCTTGGTTAGTTAATAATAGAATAAATGTCGGTGTATTTTTCATTCTCACTTCCGCCGTCTAGAGTTCGCTTAAGGACCTGCTGATGATTTTTTTCATTGTTAGATGGAGATATATTTAAGCTTGACCCTTTGGTGAGTACGTGCTACGAAATGTAGCACGATGCGCGACGTCGCGTCGTACTCAGGTCCTGTAATGGCGGCTTCGCGTTTCGCGGCGAGGCAGCCAGGTGGGCAGCATTTACAGCTTCACCGCTCCTGTAGCTCCCGTCTACCTGTAACTGCTTCGCGATCGACCTGTGCGACGCCACCAGCTATCAGCGGCGGTCTCCTAGAAGTTAAAGCTTGATTTTGGAGGCGTTGACTTATGTAAAAATGGACCGCCCACTATCAGACAACGGAGTTGTCCATTATGGGAGTTTGGTGCCTTCCTTGTAGCAATTTAGATTTCTTAGTAGGCCGCTCAAGACTGCATTCGAACCCCTGTAATTTATCGAAACAGTAGACTGACTTTATCGACTAAATCGACCCTTAATAAGACATGGGTGGCTTTGAACGGTCTGGTGAAGTTCATCTATATGTTTGTCACTAAACAAAGAAAAACGTCGATGTGATTATACTTTTTTGTTTAGTATGATGGATTCGACGGTTACGGTGGACCAGGAGGCGGCTTTCCTGGTATGATTCTAACTTTATGTAATCTTTTTTCATCACTCAATTGTCCTTCTTATTTTAGGTGGAGGTTATGGTGGTGGTGGCTACGGTGGCGGATACGGAGCTCCTCCTCCCTATGGTGGACCAGGCTTTGACGCTGCTCAAAGTCCATTAGATGCTGAAGTTCAGGTCCGTATCACCAGTGTAAAATTCGTTTATATAAAGTAGAAGTAATGAAGTGCTTTAGGTTGTCATACGAGAAATCCATAACGAACTTAGTATGTTCGAAGCCTCCGGGGAATATGGTGAACAGTTCAAGAACGCTCGCCGCCTATTGACTGCAGGTCATAATTGAAGATTTCCATTGGAACTTAGTGCATAAATTTGCTTTAACATTTGTAGAAGCCGATAAGTTGGAAAACAACATTGATCCTGAGTGGCTCGAAGTGGATATTCCCAAGCCAATCAAAGTCACCAAGAAAGTTCTGATTCCAAACTTCCGTCATCCTAGGGTATTTTTACGTGTGGACAATTTTAACATTACGATGGCTTGACCTTTGATAGTGTCATTATTCCAGTTCAATTTTGTTGGGAAAATTCTTGGGCCAAAGGGTGCATCATTGCAAGCTATGGCTAAGCAGCATAAATGCCACATCTATGTGCTGGGCCGAGGTTCCACGAAGGACAGGAACAAGGAACAAGAACTACTCAATTCGGGTGATCCACAGTATGCTCATTACGGTGGTCCACTCCATGTGAAGGTCTTTGTGTTTACTTTTACATGGAATTTCTTTTAACAAGTTTATGTCATTCTAACAGTTTTTAATAAAAAAAGAAATTCAGGTTGAAACCATTGCACCCGCTCACGTTGCTTATCAAAGAGTTGCTGGAGTACTGGAGGAACTAAATCGTATTCTGCAACCGGTTAATTTTCCGATTTTATTAATGAATCATTTGCAGGCTCAGCATATTATCATCGATGTTTAGGCGCTGTTTCAAAATTTCAAGTATTTCTAGGTTCGTGAGGACACTACTCCAGGCCACCTCAAGGAGAGTGAAAATGGCAACGGTGGTCCTACAGAAGGCGGTGAAGGCAAAGAAGGCGGTATTGTTTTCCATCGTGCCTAGTGCAAGATATTATTTGGTCTTGATGTTTATAGGTTCAGAAAGTGATAAGCAGCAGAATTCGTTCGGTGGGGGCCGCGGCGGATTCGCCGATCGTGGTCGTGGAGGCCGTGGTGGCATTCGCGGTGCATTCCGTGGACGCGGAGGACCTGGAGGAGGGAGACCAAGGGGGTAAGTAGAAAGTCATTGGCTTATCTCAAATCATGATTGCCACATCTTTTTTGCTTCCAGATTCCGACCATACTGAAAATGTAGGAGGTTGTGCCATTATGGTGGCTACTTTGTTTTTTTTTTTGCTGTCTTCTGTGTTCGCTCGCTGACCCGTTGGTAACTTTCCAGGTTCGTAGTTCTTGCACGTGGTGATGTGCTAGTTCAAGCTTGTTAGGAACGGAGAAAGTTCATGAGAAGTTAATATAACATGTAGGAATCGAATGAACTTACTTCCCTCCTAACTGCCGTAGTTTCTACTACTCGTTTATTTGTTTCGTTGCATATGATGAGAAGTACAGTTCTTAAAAGTTAATATTCTACTCTATAGACTAAGGCGCTAGATGGTTCCAAAGCATAGAAATGATTCTTAGATGTTGAAGGAGCTGGCAATAGCATGCTGTCGATGAGCCTACTCTATTTTCTAAAGCTTATAATGTTCCATAATGCAACGAAATAAGTAAATTCATTTGACCACAAGTGCTTTCGATAGGTCGTGCTTTCTGATTACTATTAATACGACGCTGCTTGAATGCACTAGTGGATGAATTCGTTATTATTACTGCTTAAAAATCGATTATACATTTGATAACATAAATACATGCCATATTTAGGATCCGTGACTTCCATGATAAAATAACGAAAAATAAAATCCAAAATTAAATCCTAAAAATGCTGCGGGCGACTACATCGAGCGGACGAGCACTTAAATTTACTTTTTATTTAATCTCAAACATCGTGAAAAAATATGTTAAATCGTATGTTATAACATAATGTGTTTGGATAACTATTATTTTGTAATCGGATCTCTTGATCAAGTAATTGAATTGCAATTTGTTCTTAAATACCGTTAAGTGAATAATAAACGTGTTGTGTTATTCGTGAAAATATACGTAATTTTTGCAGATGGATAAAAGGTGAGTTCTGAAAAAAAAAAAACAAATAAGGGTGAGAGACAAGAAAATTCGAGATGAAAATACCATTTCAATTTGTGAACTTTGATACAAAGTGCCTGTTATTGAATTGACCACACACTTCTCACGAACATCTGAAGAATGTTCCGATGTTTCTTCTATATATTTCAAATACATGCAGTAGTTTAAGGCATGGATCTCTTGTACCGATAAAAATGAAGGAGCTCTAACTAGTTGCGACTCCATCTAGAACAATGCCTACTCAAATGATCGTTACGATTGTTGTTCCGTCATCATAGTGTATTAATTTATCTTCAGAAGAGGCGTCGAAAGCGATTAAGCAGTCAAGATAACATTCGATCTCGTGATCAAAGTGTAAACTAGTCTCTTTTTCCTTGCCGCAATTGTCTTTCAACCTTGGCAATCGTTTCCGTTCTTTATTGAGCTTAAATATGGAAGGTATATTATTGAGTGGATAAGTTAGGAAAATATACAAAACTTAAGCAGTCACAAATATTTGAAATTTAACTGCGTAAACTTCCAACCTGTTAATTACTTGTTCATTTTTGAATTGTGTTGATTTTTGGAAAATTGCACGCAGATTCAAATGAAATCAGCGGCTACTTTTGAAGTCATCTCAAATCTTTCATTTTGTGCCGAGGATTTTGAAGAGGCCGTACATACGTCATTGCAGGTTACAATTATAAAGTACAGGATCGCATTAATGCTAACGGATTGAGAACAATTCTCTAAAGTAAACGCTTGTAAAAGTTCAATATAAGATATCTACGCTAAACAGTAGGAAATTCAAAAGGAAAGGTGAACATAAAACGTTAGACTTTGGTGTTTATTGTTGTCAAGAAAGCAGGTAGATGCTCAAGTCCTGGTCCTGATTTTTGATGGATCACTTCATTCATTAATCGGAAGAGTAGGCGGCAAACTTTGAGGAGCTGCACTGCGAAATTTATTACAAAAGTTTAAGGTAGGAGTTTCTGGAGGATTGACTTACACGTGGTGTTTCGTTATATCGCATATCCCCATTCAACATTGATGAAAGGTGTCAGTGTGTGGTACAGTATGGCAGAGTGTGACGACATGTTGTTGGAAAATAGCGGTAATTTTCTGAGGCATGGAATAATGCTCGTGTTACTTGTCGTGAAGATACGAGGGTTGCGTAGAACTTATGTAGGTTAGCTGAATGCTGATTAAAGGTAGATTTGTAAGGGGGTTGCGTAAAAGTGGCTTTCAGAGAAGTTACTAATTGTGTTAATTAATGTAACAACAGCGATTCATTCTTATTTGTATGCAAAAAATGGTTTCTTGTCTTCGATATGATTGGCTTGGCACCACCAGTCAATATGAGGCAATGGTAGTACATTTGCTGCATTGGCTAAACAATGACAGTTGCATCACATAGCACTTGCATTGAGACTTTTCATGAGTTCTGTGGCACATCGATCGACGTTATATATATATATATATATATATATATATATATATATATTACATATATATATATATTACTAGGTCGTTGCATAAGTTTTGGCACGTTAGCAATAAACACTAAATTTATGATCAGGAATAAAGCTGTATGATTTTGATATCGTTCAATTGAGCATTTCCTTACGAAATTTCGGTATACAATCTGTCCACACTTGCTTCAAAATGAAGCTATCTTAGGAAAAATTTTGCTTGTTACCCATGCAAGAATGGCGTGTAGGGGAAAATGCTGTAAAGCAGCGCGTACGATTACTGGAGCTTTCTGTGGAACGAACGCTACTGATCCTCCACACTGTTCTCTCCAGCTTTGAACTTCGCGAACCACTTTCCAGTCGTCCTTTCTGCAACCGTATTATCATCCCAAGCTCGATTAATCTTTTGCGCCACTTCACAAGCATTTTCCCCTACGCATCATTAGTGCCTGAGCAGAAAGCGAGTTTGTTCCCAAGGCCGCTCCATTTTAAAGTAAGTATATATGTGAGTTGTCTACCAAAATGTTCGCAAGAAAATGCGCAATTACATCAAAATTTTGCAAATTTATTCGGTTCTGGCTAATGTATTTGGTGTTTAATGTCCTATTGTCAAAACTTATGGAACACCTTATAGTTGTATGATGTCCACTCTAATGATATAGTGCCAGCAGCTGTAAGCGTCAGTATATCTCATGTTATCGCTGTAGTTAAGCAAGTGAAGTATGATAAATACTGAATTGATCCGAAAGCTGAACGGTAGTCTTGAGTGCTTCGTTTGAAACTATGTGTCATGAAGCTTTTCAGCTGTTTTTTAACTCACGCTGAAGAAATACAAGTTCTCTTATTGAACGTAATAGCTTTCGATAAGGAGGAGAACTGAGTCTTACCTTTTCCATGCAATCAGTAATTTTTGCCATATGTTCACATCACATCCTGAGCATTTGTTATCGTTTCGTTTAGGGTGTAACAAAAGTATGGTCTTAGTTCTCAGGATGAGCATTATTTTTCGGAAGTTTTCTCGGTACCTAATTTAGTAGTGCGGAATACGGATCAAAGTGTAAACTTAATTTCAGCAGAAAATGTAGTGCTTATGTAACCGACAAATTCTTTCTTGTTCAGTGCGTATTTCAGGTTACATGAAGACAACGATACAAGGAAGGTTGTTGCACGTAAGACTTTTTTCTCTCGAAAAATGGCGTTTTTCAAAGTTAGAAAGAACTACAGCCGTTTAAATGAGTTTCCTGTTAACAAATAAGATCAGTCAATTCTTTTTGGCAAGAAGTAGATGTCCCGAGAATTTTTCTCAATAACGTTGTCAGCCTTGCTTTATGACTTCACATCGCCCCTGTTTGGCAGAAGTTGCACGTTTTAGCACAGTCGCGAGCCATTGATTGTGGCGCAATTCTGAAGAAGCTGTGAATATTTTCGTTAATATAAAGTATCACATTTTCAGTACTTGATTTCTCATTTGTAATTATAGCGCGGTTATAAGAGTTAATCTTCTGTGGACCGCATGCGTTTTTTTGAACGGACGATTTTGTGGAGGCCTTTTTCGCTGCTGACAGCTTTTTCACTAGGTTTTGATTAGTCATTCGATAGCTTGAAATTTGCAATCTCAGTGCTGCGCTTGGTTTGTAGAAAGCCTTAGTGCGCTGTGGCATCCGAAAGAAAAGTTTCACTCTAAGTGCGCATCTGTCATTGGGTGGCGACAGTGCTTGGTTTTTCACGGGGTTCTTATCACTCAGATAGTTCAAATCTCGATGAATCTGAAACTGGATTTGGTTTTGGAAAGGTATTTGTAAAGCGCCGTAAAGACGAAAAGATTTGCACATAAGAGTTCTGTGTTCACCAGAAAAATAGGAGGGTGCATAGGAAATGACGGAGTTTCAAAGTTTAACGAAAGCCCAGGTTTTTGTCAAAACGGAAAAAAACCTCTACAAATTACGAAAATTGCCTGCCTCTTGAGATTTGCACTACGAGCGGAGAACAACTGCCGTCCCTGTACCATGGCAGTCCATCGATAGCGCCTCAGCGATTACGCAATCACCTGTGTACTTGAGGAGCTGGACCTCCATTGAATATCGGAGGGCGGGTCTTATACTGTTGTTTTGTGTATTAGTTTCTTATTTTTGATCAATGCTGTGAAAGTAGTGATGAGGGGGAGTGACCGAGTGGTTGTGATGGTCGTCGCGGCTCGGGACGAGGTTGTTCCCTATCCCGCGACACTTTTGGCAGTCAAAATTGAGCGTCACAGCCAGGCTGTCCCCGTGATTGTACGGAACGATCCATTACTCTACAACGTTCAAGAAAACTAGAGCGAACTGAGTGCTAGAAATACTGGGATCGCACAGTGAGAAAATCATGAGACGGAGCAAATGAAGTGGTAAAGGTTATTGTCATGCGAACCCATCTTGAAGTACAAATGACGGATCAATCACTACGGATGGGAAACGTAATCCTTTCTTCGTTGTTACAGCGCATACCAGGCACAATGTCAAAAATGCCATTTCTCAAACTGTCGAATCTTTACCAAATGTTTAGTGAATTAGCTTTATCCGGTGAATAAATCCACTAAATTCAAGTGCGATCTATAGATCGCACGCGGATCTGGAATGGTTGGAAAATCAATTTCTGTTGCGACTTTGAGAATTTCGATTCCAACTCGTTCAACTATAATTTGTTGGACGTTTTGCAGGCAATACTTAAGGTACGTTTCAGTGTTCTCTGTTTAGAGTGATGTATTATATACGTTGAAAACAGTGGGTCCATTTCACTTTTCATAATTTCGAGTCAGTCACATATTCAATCATAATTTTTCTTTCGATATGTCTATTTTGTACGAGGTTCACGAGAACTTGTAAAATGTTTTTTGGGATTTTGCGTATGGTATCATAAAAAAACTCACAAGCATAGATGTGGAGTGGTCGCGATCCAACGGTGACAACCGAGCAAGCGATCCGAGCATCTTTCTTGACGTTTAGTGTTCGTTCTTGTTTCTTTCACTAAATTGCTGATATATATATATATATATATATACATATATATGAGTATATATATATGTATATACACGAATATATATGCATGTGTATGCACATATATATATGGTAAGAGCTCTATATGGCCGGCTGATGCATCCTATATGTGGTCTAAGACGTTAACAGAGCATTTTATAGGTTTTGTTATTTTGAAATGAGCTCGACTTTCGTCGTATATCTGTGAATTTTTTCTAGTCTTGGAAAATATTATAGTTCCCTTGTACTGGAACTCCAAAAGAGACTTTGTTGTACCGTTAAACAAGTGCTAGCCTTCTATTTTATTTTATTTTGTCACATACACCCACCATAAAGTTCAGGCAGCGGTGTATAAAGAGTGCGAAGCATAATCTTCTCGGAAAGGCTTTTGCGGAAAGGAAACAGTCTCAAATTTATCAAAATTAATGGTATTGACTGACTATCAATTGTCTAATGCAGAGTCGTCCACTCTGTTCTGCTCTTTGTCGGGTCATCTCTAGTGGCACTACCCTTTTTTCGTCTAGGTCAGCATTATTACTGGCAAGAACTATACGTATTGAAATACCCGGATTTTTCACACGAAGAGATATAGTCAGCCTTTATTTCTTGTGGCATCAAAAGAGTCCATCTCCAAAATGGAAAAAACGCATGAAATTACTTCATCATTGTGACAGTAACTATCCATGAAAATAGAAGAGTCCTCTGACCAGCTGTATTCAGGATATCAATCGCAACTTCTTTCCATGCAGAACGAGTTTGCTCCGGAATCAGCTTTAGTAAGTTCGTATTCTTTCAGAAACTCATCACATACGAATTGAAGTGTTAGAGCGGACATTCCTGCTCCTTTATCGCCTACCATGATGACCCTATGCATTACAGAAGCGACATTGCTCGCTGTGTCGTACTGGCTTTTTTTGAAGCAGACATTTTCAAAATTGGATAGTTGGATTCGTATTTAGTAGCTTGAGCGTATATCGCGCAGTGTCTAGAGATACTCTGCGTTGTACACAAGGTCGATGGTTCGACCTCTTGCCTGCGGTTCACTAAGCCTTCTATCCTCCGAGGTCGGTGAACTGGTACAAGACTCATCTGGGAGCAGCATTGGTAAGCCACCGCAAGCCATTGTAAAGGGCAGGTATGCACCCATTAGCCTCAAATAGACCTGAAAATTGTAGGTAGATGTAAAGCGCATCTCTGAAGGATTGATAAACTCCGGAAACTTTGTCTTTTATGAAGGTCGTTGTAAATAAAGATCAATGCAATGCAGTATTATAATTTAGCGTTTAGTCGGACACATTAGCATGTACATCAATTGAAGAATGCTCAGGTTTTTGAATTCTCCTGATTTGTCGGTTAAAAAAAAGTCTTATGTTCTAAAGAAAATGCTGGTCAAGGCACTGATGAGAGTTAGAGCGAGGGCCTTGATAAGTGTGAACGCGCTACCTCAGAAAGGTTAGTCGTGGCTCGAATCCAATGTGAATATAGCAGGTTCCAATCTGTGCTCGTATCTCAGCAATTCTTAAGCTTATATTTCTCCGCATGTTGTGCAACATAAAATAAGCAATCCATTCGACGATAGGGGGAGTTGAGTCTCAGGTGGTAAAAATAATGTCATATTTTTTATCTGAGTACTTTAGCTTTGACTGTATAAAGTTTAGTTGTAAACGTACGTAGATTAGCTTTGTAGTGTTCGAGAATTTCGTCAATAACAACGCTGATACCTGCCCACGTCTCTTTCGCCGTCGGTATCAATTGCTCTTTGTCGAGTATGAAACCGTTCCAGTCTGAAAAATTGTTCTAATGAGAATACTCCTTCCAATGGAGCCTCATTCAGCCATACGTCTCTGTTAGTAAAGCGCTCGCTAAGTTATGTGATAGAATCTGTGTAATGAGCAGTTCATTAAATTAGCTGTGATGGTCTAAAATCAAACTGTTACGCTCCCATGTGTTATCATTTAGATACGCAGTTTCATGTTATGTAAGTCCTACCATCAGCTGTTATTCGTTTTCATTTAAACATTGAATAAATTACTAAACTACCATCTAACATATGCGATGAAACCTCTTTTTTGTCAAAAGGTAATATTTCCCATCAACGAAGTAGTCAAAGAGCAGGGGTATATATATGTATGCGTTTAAGCATATGAACGTGCATGTATATATATAATATATATATATATATATATGTATATATATGTATATATTATATAAATGGATACATGCGTGCATATATGTGTATGCATATATATATATATTACTGATAATAACTTATATATAACTATATATATATATATAACTTCCGACCTACGTCAACGATCGAAAATCAGAGACGCCGTTCTACACGCCAGGATATCGAAAATAAGGTGGGCCGGACACGTGATGCGCTTCAACGACAACCGATGGACGAGAGCCGTTACCGACTGGATTCCTCGGGACGTCAAGCGCTCTAAAGGAAGACCACTGACCCGTTGGTCCGATTTCTTCACGAAAGCGATGGAAGAAAGATATGATGCTCAGCGAATTCCTAGAGCAAGGAGGACCCACTGGGCTTCTCTTGCACGCGATAGGGAAAAATGGAAGAGTTGCTGGTACCCGCTCGAGTCACTCGACGATCAACGGGACGACAGGTGATACAGGTGATATATATATATATATATATATATATATATATATATATATGTATGTATATATATATATAATATGATGTCGATTGTCGTTCATGCTTGTCCACGGAAATTGCGGGGTTAATAAATGAATGGAAAATGTTCTCGGGTCCGCACAGCTCATGAAGACAGACCTTTCAAGTATCCGAGTGTCTTAGTAAATATATATATATATGTACGCATATGTTTACATATATGTATGTATGTATGCGCATATTTGCATATATTTGATGTGTATACATTTGTTTGTGGAGGTGCATATGCATATATTTATATATTTACATGTTTATATATTCACATATGCATGTATACATATATATGTATGTATACATTTGTACTTACATATATGTGTATATATGTAAATATAATCGTTTTGAAAGATTGTCTCAAATTCATATAAATTCATTTGATGAAAACTCTTTGATGATTTCAAAACGAAATTTGAACTTTCAAGATCTTCAGCGCAATCGTGGCAGGCGAAACGATGGATGTATTGAGAATCGTCATCATGTCCTGCAATGTGGGATTTCTCTCATTGCCTTGATTTTGTGTCCCAAGTAGGAAGCTCAAGCAAAAAAGTGGCAGGAAAGACGAGCTGTTCTACTCTTTCTCTAGACTCTAAAAAATTCGAATTTCATTGGAGTGAGCGAGATCACTATTACTTCGTAGGCAAAGATTTCTACGTTTTCGTGGCGAAATCAATAAAGCTTGTTGTGCGATGGGATACGTTCCTTTGAACTTGAAGAAGGGATTTTCTTCTATCGACTATTTCTAAACCTCGCTAAAAAAAATCCGGTATAGCATCTGAGAAGGTTTAAAGCCTTTTTAAGATTGCTACGTCAGTGGTTTACGTGTGTTTGGCGGTACGCAATCACCATTTCTTCTCAATCGATGAATTACAGATGGTATTGCTTATGTAGACATCCTTCCAATCGACTTCTTCAACCTCATTCAGTATATTCTCTGAGGGTGCACAAAGCCTTAGAGCTACACGCCCCGCGGGAGGTACCGTCAAAGCGTACGTAAGTTGCTTCTTACCAACCTCGAAAAGGCTCCAAACACTCCCACAGGCTATACTGATTATTTATAGCCACGATTAAAATCAGTGGATTGAAAGCGTGTCAACATATTACCAGCCGTGACTCGTCGACTGCAAAAAATGGTGATAACAAAATGTCACGTACTATCACCACGTCACCCTATTCCTGCTATAAAGTGAGGTTCAGTGTGGGGCGTGTGGCAGGCGGACGGTACCCCGGAAACATACCTAAGCCACTGATGTACTATCCTCGAAAAGACTTTAGACATTCTTACATATTATAATGAAATTTTCCTTCCATCAGATTCATATGATGTATCGATCATATAAATCCCTGGTCCGACTATCTATTAACCTCGGCATAGTTTGAGTAATTCAGTATCTTCTTCTGTTTAGCCGCTCCGAGGTGTTATTAATAGTATTTATTGAATATCAGCGAAGCATATAATAATACAGTTAATAATGCAGCACGAATATTACAACAGTCGTGGTGGCTTACGTTTCGGCAAGGTTCGCCATCTTCAGAGCCTGGAAAGGTCAAATTGATTCGCAAGTTATTAAATCAAAGGCCTCCATAACTCTAGCAGAAAACGTAAGAGATAAATTTTTGGGTCGCATAGGAATAACTTCATTTCAAAAACACTCACCTTTTAGATGTTTTAGGTCTTTCTTATTCCTATGCGACCCAAAAATTTATCTCTTACGTTTTCTGCTAGGGTTATGGAGGCCTTTGATTTAATAACTTGCGAATCAATTTGACCTTTCCAGGCTAAGAAGATACTGAATTATTGATTATATGTTAAGGCATAGATTGGATTAGTGTCAGTCACTAAATATTACAGGATAATCAAAGATTCAAGTTCCGAAAGTTAAGGGGAAAAATTGCGCAAAGTAGCTACTTTGTGGTGATATGCCAAGTTGTGAGCGGAAGAATCTTCAGAGCCAGTGTTCTACCAATTTTTCAATGTTCAAATTTTTGAAACACAAAGCATTCCAAATCACGCCCAACTTTCGATGGGTTCGTTAAGCATTTGCGACAGCGCCTAGTATCTCACGACATGTCTGTTGAACACACTCAATATTCTTCCCAACTCATCATAGCTCCCGGTGGGGGTTCATCGGGCAAAATGTTCCGTAGTTCGATGTTGCCCTTGATTTCCGTTATTAATTAAGTTTTCTTCTTTGATTTGAAAAGAATTTGTGCGCATCCATCAGACTATGTATATTTGGTACAAACAGAGCTTTGGTATATGAAGAAAAACACGTCACTATGCAGTGCTAATGTTGTCAGTTTCTGAACTCAGTTATGTAAATTATCCAGGGAGTAATACGATTTTATCTTTTAGTTTCGATATTTTCTAATCCTAAATAATGCCACAAAAGTCATCTCGACTATTGCAAATTAGAAAACAGCGAACTGCTTGTAAGAATTATGCTGCGCAGAGCATGCGATTCTAGTTATCTGAATGAGGAGCATTTTTTGCTTCTTTAATGGCCCACTTGTGCCCCCACATTCTTCAACAACGATAGTCTCGTCGAAATGAAACACAATGTGACAAACTATGAATAGGATACTCTTCCATGGACGATGCCCGAGTTAAATAAACCATCGATTAAGTGCAAGAATAGAGAGAAATCTATTATGCTCTCATACGAACCGTTAGAAGGGAAATGACCTCCATTGAGGTCATGTCTTTACAAATGTGCTAAATAGGCTGATCATTCTCGTTATCCGCACCGTTTCAGCTCATCGGGAAAACGCATTTTCTACATTTTTTTTGGAGTTCTAGTCATTCGATGGCACAAATCTCGAGAATTTCAACGATGTGCTCGGTTTTCGAAAAGAAAAGGATTTGTTAGTGCGTGGTAGCAATAAAAACTGAATTATGTTTGGCACTCGGGCATTTTTCGCCAAACAAGACTTTTCTCCTAAACTTTTGGGAATCATTCGGTGGTTTAAATTTCGACGATCTCAGTAGTATGCTTGGTCTTAGAAAAAACTTCTTAGTGCGCTGTAGCCGCCAAGAAAAAACTAGGTTTTTCTCTTCTTGCGCGTTTTATTTCTGCCAGATTGTGTGAGTGGCTGCTATACCAATCGGGCGAGTGATTCATTGTGAAGCGTGACTCAAATGTGCGTTGCGATTTTTGTCATCAATTAGGCTTTTTCTACGGTATGAAAAAGCTCTGGATGAAACATATATCTCTGGTACTTGAGATTTCCTCTACACGTTCATATAATTTTTATATATAGGCTTAAGCTGCTTAGGCTTAGGCTTATTAGCAGGTTCATCTGGCAATCCAAAACTAAAATGAAAAGCCTAAGCCCTCAGAGCGATCGAACAAAGTTTGTGCACGCTCAGGTTAGAAATCTAAATTTATGCTCCCAGACGACCATTATGTTGCAAAAGTGCGATGGCTTGATATTAGCGTTGCTAAATTCTATCCATAAAACGGAACAAGAATGCGCGCCCAGCGCGAAATCCAATTTTCTCTAGGTTGCTATAGTGAATCAAAATATTCTCGAAAACCAGGTACTCTGTTAAGACCGTCGACATCTGTGCTATCGAATCATTATTACAAGTCTAGGGAAAGTACTCTGTTCAACGAAAGATACTCTAGTGAAACATAGTTTTATTTTTACTGTTACAGTGCGCGAAAGAGTTCTGTTCAAAAACATAGTTTTCCATTGAAATTTTACAAATATACGCTATTGAACGGCTACTGAAACTCTGAGAAAAGCAGAGGACGCGTTTTGCCAAGGGGCTGAAACGGGGTGTGGATAACGGAAATTATCAAACTTATATAATCGAAACAGCTTATCTGTAGCTCGTAAAAATTTGTTTTGTTTTTTCTTGTTTTCCTGAGTTGAGGTATTATCTCTGTTTCAGTTGAAAGCTTGAACATCTATCCATGGCATTGACTGTTATTAAAACCTCGCAGTAAGCATTCAATATAATTTTAAGAAATGCTTAAAGCCTTACCCGAGGTTGGTACGCCAGAGCCATACACGCGTGTTTCTGAGGTCTCGCCCTCCTCAGTGGCCCACGCCTTACATTAAGCCCTGCACTGTAGCAAGGAGGGAAGCATTGTGCAATGAAATTGCTGGCACCACTTTTCGGTTTCACTTTCTACCAGCCGCGATCCATCGACTGAAAAGTGGTGAGAGCACTATGTCATTGTACATTGCGCTGTCACCACATACGCCTCCCTCCTTGCTACTACGCAGGGCTTAATGAGGAGCGTGGGCCAATGACGAGGAGGGCGAGACCTCCGAAACACGCGTAACATTTTGTTCTATGCAATCAACTGCCCCCATATGTTGACATCGCTCCAGGAGTTAATGCCTTACCTGAGTTCCGCAATAGACTCTGATCTTCGATGAAGGCATAAAGAGTTGTTTATTTTAAAAAGGTTTTTTTTATTTTTTTTTTTTTGATAGTCTACCGTACACTATTGTGGGAGCTGAGTATGATGAGGTGAGGTGTGGGTTCGATTCCCTTCTGTAACATCATACCACCGTGAAGCCGATAAATCAGTGGAAATTCTCTTGGAATATAACGATATGTCCTGTTAGGTTCAAGTGGATGTGGTAGGACACTTGCTCCGTGGTTAACTTGTGAAAAACAATCACTGATTCTCTACATACTTGTTGATTACGTAAATGTGGCTTTTCAACTGTTTTGGCTTGTAGGTACAGTTCACGTGCACGAAAAAGGAGCTTATGCGTAATTATCGCTTTTTCAATAGATATATCATCCTGCCTAGTAATGATTACTGAAAATTCATGCTTCCCACACCATACTCGGAATCTTAGAACTGTTTTCGATATGTAAGTAAACCTTAGACGTTCCATCTAGAGAGTAGGCTGTTGTCATTTTTACATGCTATCACATAATTGATTGGACTCAATGCATTTTAAGGAAACAAAGATCTCGAGATTCAAGTATTTGCTTTGCTGGACAAGAAGAAAAGAAGAAAATTTGTAGAAAAAGAATAAACGTTTCAGCATTATAAAATAATTCTACAAAAACGTACTTATTATACCTTGATAGTCCGGGCGTAGTTCGATTGTATAGGAATACTTGACCTTAAGTGTTTCTTTCGCCCAGTCCGTTGATCCGCCAGAGAATGCGTCTGGATGTGTTTTGTGGTTCAGAAAAAAAGGGAGCGGTAGAATTATAGGCGTAATAAAACATATTTGCAGAGATAGCGGCAAACATTGTGCTTACAAATAATCTCGGGCCCAGTGCCGTAACGATATCTTGTGCCATACATCTTTTGGAGTTCGTCGACAGCTTTCTTTGCAATCCGCTTCTGAAGATTTCTTCCATGGTAATATTTATAAATTATTGATGAAATTAACATACCGTTTCGTCAATATCTGGTGCATAAGTGAATTTTCGGTGTGAATAAGAGTAAATCCAAAGTTGTGAATAAGCATGTAAGGTTATATAGCCTTCGAGTCGGCCTTTCAATGACAAGAGGAGTCTTGAAAATGCTCTATAAAAGGGGAAAACTTTTTAGGGATTTTGGTTTTGAACTAGGTATGACAACTGTAATAAAGAAAAGTACTGATTCCAGAACAGTAGGTTTTGTGACAACATCTCTTCTACATTCAGTTTCATTCCCTATGCTTTCTTTTATCGCACTCGTTCAATTGTCAAATTGACGTACTGTGTTTCTGGTTCGCTAAAAGCCTTGGTGCCATGGTAGATTTCCGAACAGGGATATTTTGAAGACCCAATTTCTAAACATAGCTTTTTTTTACTCCCATATATTTCCTTCCATTTGTTATACTTTTGCACAATGTATGACTGATTGTTTTGATTTTCTGTTCTAATGTATAGATATAGTTGGTGGAACTAGCACGTAGTCATCGGGTCGGAGGACTTAATAATACAGCAGGCAAATTTTAAGACTATGGAGACAAGTTCGTGCTGCCTTACCTGCGAAACGAAAGTCAAAGTTTCTGTTCAGGTCAACACCATGACAGCAGCCATTTGAAATTCCATCGAATACGCACGCCTTTGCCGACCTCGACTTACGCCACATACGTGCCTAAAAGCAGTTTTCTTTGATGCTGTATATGGATGGATTGAGTTTCTAAACATTTTTCGTTGTTAGTGTTGTGTTAGTTATCACTTTGCTGAAGTATGCCTTTTGTTACTAGGTCAACAAGATATCTTGAGTCCTATTCATCATTACAGTTCATTTTGTAAAATATCATGTTGATTGCAGTCGCGAACAACTATTTTCTGTGAAGCATCGCTCATCAGAGGGATTGTAGAATCTGTCATATCTTGGATACCATATTTTGAATGCAAATCTGACTCTGGGATCCGTCCTGTTGTTGCGTGAATATTCATAGCCATCTGGGTTTAGAACTGGGAAGATGTAGATGACTAGGTTGTCCAGGTAACTAGCGATTTTCGGATCATTCTCGCGATTATTGACAATCTGTAAATATATCGTCAACAGTCATTGTGCAAAAAATTCTCAATAAGCATAGATGATATCCTTAAATCAGTTTACACGTTTCGATACTAACATTATTACATCAGTCTAACTTCCATAACTGTTGAAGCTATTTGGCATAATACGACATAATGAAATAGTTCTATGAATGACCAAATTTGGATGAAGAATCATTACGCAATTAATATTATCGAATAAGTATCGAATGAGCGCTGAAGTTACACCACTGAGACGCAACTTAGTGGAACGTACGTTTTTTTTTTTATACTAACCATGTTAATAAAATATATTGCAGTGTGGATGGCGGCCCATTCGCGCGCGTGAATGCCAGCATCGATCACAACAACCTTCTTGTCAGGTTTATCATCGCCAAACTGGAAGAGTTGGAGCCGTTGTACTGACATTGATATTTTTATGGTAGGGGCAATCTTTTTATAATAGGTTAGGTATTAAGTTCCTTAGTGTTAATGGCTAGGTAGATAATCCTGCGGAAAATATTCTTTACCTTTATTCCTATAATGCTTCTTCCTTCGCTGCTTGTGCCAATATCGACCACTTGTGCAAGACGTGGTATGGTTTGCGCAATTTGTTTCATCCACGAGACAACTGTGGAATAGGGATAGTATTCACCCATTCTGAGATAGAACTGTCACTTTATGAGGTACATTGTTGAAAAATTTCCAGTTGGTTTGTGAAGTCTCAATGTCTGTATACTATCAGTTCACCTCAACATTCCATCTAAGCTTTGCTTTACGTCCCAAGATTCTTGCCTTAATAATTCGTTCATCCTTCATTCAATTACGGAGCGTTTGATTAGAAATTTCCAAAATTCTTGAAGAAGATTAGACGGAAATAGTTCCCACGTCTAAACTTCATTTGCTGTTGTAAATGCGCATTAGAAGACAACAAATCTTTTCATCAATGCACCAATAAGCTCCAATGCTGTATTCTTTGAAAGTGGGACGTGCAACCAAATGTTAGCTGGGTATCATTGCGTCTTTCGGTATTTAATGTTAAATTTCATTAAATTCATCGTGTACTTTCAAGGTATTTCAGTCCAAAGTAAATTTAATTAGTCGGAATAGCCATGAAGTTGTTGAACGCATTTTCTGTCTTGGCTTGGTTGTCGCTAGCAGTTCTCGTACAGGAAGTGATCGTGCTGTTAAAAAAAATAGTTGGTAGGCGAGATTTCTGACTAGTATAAATAACCTTTTGAGAATCACACAGTACGTTTCACACGGCACCGCATCATTATGAAATGATTAAATTCCATTGAAAAATTTCTACCGAGATAATTTTAGTGAAAAGAACTTTATATCTTCCATATTTCATCTATATTTCTTATGTTCTATAAGAAATCTACATCGCTACTCTAGAAACCATATTTTCAGCTGGTATACAACATTTGTTCCTTTTTTTTTCTGATGGCTTTCTTGTAGTATTACATAGTAAGGAAAATGCCGATTTTTAGACTATGGTTTCTGGTTCGACCTTCACACTACGTTTTGCTGTTGGTGAAAATAACCTTTTGCTTTCGAAGTGCGTTGTTTCAGCTTTGCAACGAATTTTTTGGTATTTCTTGTTCAATAGCAATTTATTTGAACCGCCATCACAGTGTTTTTTTTTTTTTTTGTGCGAACCCCAGTATTCCCAGCATTTAATTCTTCTCTTTCTCTTCATTTTGAACGGCGTAAAATACTGGTCGAGCAAGTCTCCTTGCAATCTCGAGGATAGGCTTGCTGTGGCGTTCCAGAGGATGTAGTTGTTGATTACCGGAGAGAATAAAGGCTGAAGCTCGGCTCCGACGAGCGCTATGACCAACATCACAACCACTCGGCCACGGCGCCCCCTTTTGATAGTCCATTTAGTTAAGTTCCGATTATGGGGAAACTTCATCACTGCGAAAAATTGAAGGTCAATGAACAGACTTTCATAATGTGTTCTGAGTGAAAATAATGCTCATTCACCGATTTTGTCAGTGAAAGAGCGCTTGTGGCGAAGTTGTTAGGTGTTTTGCGTCGCACACAAGGTTCGATGGTTCGATCTCGCGCTCATGGCTCATTAAGCCATTTATCCCTCTTGGGTCGGTCGGACAGACCAAGGGGCCCCTAATGTAGTGATGTGCCCACTAAAGCCAGCTACACGTGGTCTCATTGAAGTTAATCGTATAGGTGAGAACTGGACGAGGTACAGGAAATTTTCTCGAGGGAATAATGAACTAAAAGGAGTAAGTAGAGCACGTGTAGGTGGTAATGACAAAGATCGCAGCAATGCATAATGTTCATAGTTGAGATTGATTGGAAAATTCTAGAGCGAAATCGTTGAAGTGGTATTGCATTGTGATCTGCAAAATCATTTTATCAAACAAAGCTTGTTTTGAAATTGTCTTTGCATAATCTTGTCATTTTCTATGAGTTACAGCCTCTGGCTGCCTCCCAGGAAGTGGTTGTCCATACCCAGGACGTGCTCTCTACTTTTTTCTCACTCTTGGTTTTCTCACGGTCTCAATCAGCTATTGTAACGGCGGCGTCTCATGTCAGGAGAACAGAGGCGCTCGTGGGACGCAGACGCAGGCCATCCTCACATTGAAGAGGGAGGTGCCGCCTTCTAGGACTGCTTCGCAAGCGATGGCTCGACGTCGCCTACCTATGCAACGCTACTCTTACAGGGACATTGAAGGAGACAGATTTGCAGCATAGGTAGTACGAAGTGTTATCATGATGCAAGATTGTTTCACCTATGTTGACCAGTGAGGTGGCACAGCCGTTGAAGTCTCCGGTTTATTCGTCTTTTTGCTCCGCATATTTGTGCTCTGTGGTCGTTTTGTTCAAATTTAGAAACTTTTTGGTTTAAATCAGCAGCAAAGCACCAAACGATCTGCATGACCTTTTGTGATGAAGTTTCGGCTTCAGGAGGTGCTGCTGAACGCCTTCGCGGTCTAGCTGTCGAGTCAATCATCGCCAGTTTTCATAGAGGACGTATTCATCGTCGGACATGAGATTACAGCGAGAACGGATTGTTCTGGATACCTAGGTTGGCTGATGATACTTCAGAACAGTGATTTCTTTTGAGAAAATTCAAAAGTTAGACTTTCTTTGAATCTCGGCATTATAATTGATATATGGATATCGAGAAAACTTATCCTATGTAACTGACGCGAAATTGGTAAAATGGTAGTAGTAGTAATTCGGCTGACGTTTCAGCGACCAGCTTCACAGCCTGGACATATGTGTTATGAGACTATTCGAATGATTCGGAGGATCTTATTTATATACTGCCTAGGTCAGGTTAAAAAAATTTTTTTATTTCTTTGAAGTATTTTTTATATTTTTTATGTTTACTCAAAAATTTTTGAACCTGACCTAGGCAGTATATGAATAAGATCTTCCAAATTATTCAAATAGCCTTATAATACGTACGTCCAGGCGGTGAAGAAGGCGAACTCCCTAAACGTCAGTCGAATTACTACTACTACTACTACCACTTTACCAATTTCGCGTCAGATAATCGAAGTAAGTTTTATCTATTTCCACATATCGATTTCTTTTGCATTCTTATCGCGACGCCTAATACCGAATTTGTTGCATACTAGGACGACGTCAAATTTTTCGCTATCTCACTACTGAATCTGCTAGTCCGTTGGGAACCCCGGTAATTTGAAAGTTTATACATCAGTTTACTGCAACTGCATATCCAAAAAAGTTTGCGCTTATGTTATCCTGCGTATGCTTCATATTCTCCTGCACACCCTCCCATGTTTTTGATGAATATAAAGTTTATATGTGTAAAAGAAAGTGCGCGCTCACAGTACGATTATGTGCTGTCAGCACTTAATGAAGTCGTGCACTGAATATCACGGTTTTTTTCATGTAAAGTGCAAAAAGTGCAATAGCGACTGAAAATTATGATTCAACGAGTTGCTGGTTGATAATGATGCTGCTCACTGCGTACGCTACTAGGTTTTGGAGTTAGAGGCATTTTTACGGCTATGTACTAACTACACTCTGTAAATCGTGCACACCTTAACAACAACAGTCTTGTCAAAAATAAAAAATTGCGTGAGAAATTATCAATAAGATACCTTCTCATGGAGTACACTTACCATAGGATCTGTATTGGGTAAGCTACCGATTGGTTACAAGAAGTGTGGGGAAAAACTTGTGTGCACCAAAATAAGATATCCTAAAGAAAATGACACCTATACGTGTCATCCGGCTACCTCCTCAATTTCAAAATAACATCTATAGGTGTCACTTGTCATGAGAATTCAGTTCTCATTCATTCTTGCGGAGCCCATTTTGTTGTTCTTTCTCAAATCAGTTGAGATGCTTACCACAGAGTTCTGGAAGTTCGCGATGAGTTCTGCGTGTACTTGCTTCCGTCAAAGTTTGCAAGATATCGTTGTCAACAACAGAAGGACGTTTGAGCCTAGTATAGCTCCATGTTCGAACACCATGACAAAGTTTTTCAAACCAGCGTCAATCGTGCGTTTGTTAACATTTTGTTGGTCCCATACCTCATTAATGTATCAGAGCGTTGGCGCTACATATGTTTGAGTTTGCATTTATACAAGTGATTTAGTCGAAGTTGCTGTTTTGACTTCATGATTTGCTAAGAAATCAATTTATGTCGTAACTCAGTTAAACAGAGCGAAAGTGCATGAAATAGGCTTTGTAATCATATCTGTATTAACACATTCGCAAATGCGTATAACTTATATGTGTATATGTATATGCATATACGTATTTGTACGAGCATATATATATATATATATACATATATATATATATATATATATATGAGTATGAAAATGAAATTGAAAATCCGAAATCAATTTCCGAAGGACCTAGTATCTCAGTTATCCGTGTCAAGGTGCCTTGTTAGGCTTCCATACCTAAATACAGCTTCGCAAGTCATAAGTCAGCCTGTATCTATAATAGACAGTGTGCCCATAATATGGATAAACTTACGATATGATGTATCTACTTGGATGTGGTCGCATAATGAAGTTTCTTGAGAGATTTTTTATCAGAACATGGTAGGGGGATATAAACGTTGGTGAAGTGTATAAGCATAGTTGTAAGATTTGTTCAATGTTCATAACTGCGAAATTTGTTGAATGATGCGAATACCAACCTTAGTTTTGACGTGCCAGTGGCATCATGTAAACGCTCCCGGTATTGTGCATGTGCGCCTTCCATGTTTACTCTGATCATTCCTTCCTTTTCGATGAGTAGTCTGAAAAATGAATAATTAGGTACGTTCAGAGTGTCAGTTGTCCCTCAACGTGCACTGTTTGGTTTGTTCACGTAAGTGCAACCAAAATTGCTTGAGTTGGTTGTAATATCTTCCAAGGATATCAGGTTGACACTTATGTGAAAAGTCTAGCGAACTTCATTGTTCTACTTGAAAAAACAGTAACACAATATGTTAATGCGATTTCAAGAATTTGTTCTCTGCGTAATTCGCGGCGTTTCGACCAACGAAAGAGGTAAGTCGAGTGGGATTCGTTGAGATATCAATTTTCGCTAAGGACTTAGTGGTCATCGTTGGCCAGCATCACCTGGATTATTTATGTCTAATCTTCTTATCCATCAGAAACAGAAGTGAAAAAGATATCCATTTTCAAAATAACATCGGCGCTTGATTTTGACTCGTTCTCAAAATCGCCAACAGCTTAACAAATCTGTGGAAGAAAATAATGTTATGAACCATTACTCTCGAAGAAAGATCTTCTACGATCTCCATGCTTTTTCATGTAATAAACGCATTTCAAGTATATATGATTGTTCTACAATTTTTGGGAGCAAAAACACAATCGTGAAAACCTATATCATCTTTTACAGAATATCTTTGATGTTCACGTTTACATGTAGCCTACGACTTCGGACTTCACACGTTTTAGTGTAAGTTGGAAGTGTTAATGAAAAGAGGTAGATCATTGCTACTGCAATGTCGAGTACCCCCAACGTTAGAGCAGAGGTGCAGACGTAGAAATGAAAAGAGTTTTTGAAGGTGAAGGTTGCAAATTAGTCATATGAAAGTTTCAAAAACCATCAATGAGTCGTTTCAAGTTTAGAGAAGTCTTGATACTTTATTCGGCTTTGTTGCATATGACATGTGGTTACTAATACCGTCAGTAACAGATTACTACAGCATCACATTGTGCGTGACATGGACTTCACATCATGTATCACACACAAATTGTTTATTTACTATTAGAAGTCTGACGTAAATCCCAGGGTCACTTATGACAGAAGTGCTTGTCGGCCAAAGAGCTCTCCTAGTTAAGAATCAAAGTGCATAATTCTAGTGACTACTTTGGGAGACTACGACTTCTTCAGTTGTTTATCACCTTAGAAGCAATACACTCTCATTGAAGTAGTTATGCCGGTGTCGTTCAACATTGTGGACAGTATAAGTGTATCAAATTTCAGTGATACATGAATACTGATTGATTTGCATCGTTAGTTTTGATGACGAGCTTGCTGTGATTATTGTTGGACTGTAATGATTTGAGAGACGGCTGCGCATCTTGATCCTGCCTCAGCACGAAAGAGCTGCAAAACGCAGTGATGCACTCCATTTATTTCACTCTTAATTCCTGCTCTAATATGTTGTGCAACTGAGATATGAATTAATACTTGCCCTCATTGAATCCTATATCCTATATAGAATACAAAAAGCGATTGAATGATATCTTCCAACTAGTTTCGAATTTGCTTACCATTCCTTGTTTAAAAAATTTTTCCGCATTCGAATTCCAATGATTAGGAGAAGCCGAGCGATTAGGATGGTTATAAACTGTGCAGGAACTAATGCGCCTGGTAAGAGACCAGTATAGGTCATTCACGTAAATTTCTCTGAGGCATCATCCAAAAGGGTAATGTAGTACTTTCCACACAGTTTAAGTGTCAAACACAAAACTCGTCACAACGATATGGTATTCATGTCTCAGTATTACATAACTTTACTCGTGTAGATCGAAAACACTGCGATTCTCATGGTTTGTTTGTTGTTCCATCTTTTAGGCCATTATTAATCGACCTAGCTTTTCCTTCTGCTGCTTATACATACATTTTTTCTGATATAGTAGATCAAAAGCCAAACGTAAACGTTCTTGTTCAGATCCTGAATGGCGATATGGAAAGGATAGTCATGTTCCTCGAGAAATTTTTCGAATTTAGTGGTGAATGATGGTGAAATCATGACGTCCACAGTCTTGTTGACAATACTCGGTGCATGCCAAAAGTCGACATCCTTAATCAAAGTTAATTTTTTCAAAATCAAATGCTCAGGAACAAATTTCTCCATGGTGAAAACCTTACGCCACTTTTTGAGGATTCGAATAATTTGACCATCATTTCTAGTTGACGGTTGTTAATGGGAACAACGCGGAACACCTTGAACGGCCTATAATTGAAGTTATCAACTGCAAGATCGGTCATCTATCTATTGGTCAGGTGTAAATAGAAAAAATTTGGCAAGATTATGTCAAGATCTAGACGATTTAGGGCGCAATTCATAGAGGCAAAGATATCTTGGGTAAAATAACCTGCTAAGGTCCTCGTATACTAAACATTCCACATTATATTCTTTTCTAGGTTTTGAAACATTTGAAATGCTTTACATTTTTGTTTAAGGCAATGCCAATAATTTCGCTTTGTGTGTTTGTATTCGAGTTCGAAATCTATCAAAAAATCGGTATAACCCACTGAGGTTTAAGATCTTACCCATCATCATCTATATCTATATCTGCTGACACTACACTGTAGTAAAAATATGTACACGTGATCCATATCAACATCTGAAATTATTAAAGAGATGCGGAAAAAATATTTGCGAAATCAGAAAAGACTCATTGTTGTTTACATTTAAAATGGACATTGTAGAATTGTACTCATAAAGTTACATCAATGTACAATTTACATAGAAGATCTGCACCGATTCCTCGCGTCTTTTCACGTATAAAGCTCTCTGTTATGTCATTTCATTCAGTGTAAAAAGCGGAGGTCTGGAAAATTTTTGATAATTATTGAATTTCACCTACAAGATTACATAGTCATTTGGTTCTGAACTGCCTGTTAGATCGTCTAGATATAAGAGAGGATTGCATGAGTTCAGGTACTACATATTTAGCCCTTTTGTGAGTCTTGCATTGGTAAAATATAGATGAAATGGGTAGACGACTTTCTGTCCGTATAAAGTCGAAGCTTTCTAGGTTCACATAGCCCTAAAGAACACCCTCGAGGTCATAGCTAATAAATTAGGAGAAGAAATCATAAGTATCAGCGCGGAAAATTCTCGATACATCTTTAGATGAGTTTGAAAAACGAGAAATAAATGAAAGCGAAGAGTGTCTGAATATCATACATAATATGGCGCCTTATTTCAAATTCTTTTTCTTATCTGTGTAAAGTTCGTTGCTTATAGTGTGTTGCGACACACCGGTTTTACTACACCTAAGTGGTTAAATAGTGGGCTTTTTCAACAGGTAGAATTTTCGACTAGTTTTTGGATTAGGTTTTCTTTAGTGGTAGGAAGTTCCAACTGAATAATTAGATTCGGTTAAGTGCAATGATTCTAGACCCTCAGTAAGGGGAAATCGCCAATACGTCAGCCATCATTTTTGAAGAAAAAGAATTTAACCAACTTCATTCAAGCTCAAAGAAGCATAGTTCGTGCAATAATAGTCATTATTCATGCAGAGGTTTATTAGAAGTTGGTCTACTCAATTAAAGACACTTCTTAAGACGAAGGGATAATTATCAGTTTTGTGCAATACTGGTAGAAAATGACATCTGCCAGAGCCACCTGTGATGCACTATAGCTAGCGTTGTCGTGGGGATTTTTCATGGAAATATTGCTGAAATATCTCCATGACTTTACAACAACCGATATTACCTGATACAAACATAACATTTGAAGTCTTCGTGGGTGTTGAAGAAGTTTTCCCTCAACACAGTAATTCATTAGAGTCCAAATTGCTCAAAAAATTGAGAACGGAATCTCAAATTGGTGATATATTCAGGAATATGACTGAAATGTACCGATTAGGATCATACTTGATGAATCCCGTGGGTGCTCAAGATCCAAATCTCGACAACAAGAAAATGACTACAAATTATATATGAATTTCAAAACATCTGTTTTGCAAAGAAATGTAGTCAGTTACTTTTGTTTCAATCATTAACACTCACTGTCAGCTTATTTCTGTTTGCCGAAAACTGAATGATGCGAATATTCCCAGGCACGGTTGCGTTGAGGCCAATTCATACTGGTCATTATTTGTTCTGTCTCCTGGTTTACGAATCGCAATTACATGGTCGTATCGTAAAAGAGGGACATTATCAATCCACGTAACTTCTGGCTTTATCATTTACAAGTAACAATAAACGTCCAGTATTACGAAGAGTGTACTTATGCGACTTGAGTACCTATCGTTATTGAGGGGCGAGAAGTACAGTGCTAAAGCTGTTCAATAGTACATGCAAGGTCACTGGTTCGAACCCACTCCGAGTAAATCGAAGCTGAAAAATAACTGAAGAGTTCTTCCGAAGGCCTGGTGAAGACCCAGTAAAGCTTCATTACAGCGTTTCCAAGGTTGCAGAAAGGACTGATTCAACCGACATTTGACAGCATTCGCGATGATCGCAAATTTCTAGGCAGAGGTGGAACCTTCTTAGAAACCCGACTGAGATTTCTTGCACAATAGCTTGGCGAGGGAACTATTAAGAGAAGTACAATGTCTAATGTCGTATCATTGAACAGACATATCAAAGGAATAATTCTATGACAAGTAGACAAGGAGAAGAGAAGCAACGATATGTCGAGAGCCAATGATAGCGTTATTGTACAACTGACAAGCAATCAGTGAAGGTCGAAAACCCGTTCAGTGAAAAGGACGGTGGGTATCACTACCATAAACTTACATCGAACACTCGCTTTTGTACACTGCGTGGCATTTACCGTGTTGTCCCGTTGTGTGTGCGTACGATTACCTTTCACTTTCTATGTCATCACCTCTTTTCCTTACAAAAAATAAATGAGCTTCTTCTTCTTTTATTCGATGTCACTATTGATCTTGGTGAACGTGTAATGAAAACATAGCATGACCGAAACTCCTCTATAGGTTTGGAATGTTTCAATGAGAATGGTTCAATGTTATGTCCAAACGGATGCCATGCTTTCTTGTTGTTATGCACAAACAATACTGTGTGGAAACTTGCCCAGACTAGACGCTTTAAATGGACGATGGTTCAATAGAGCTATGATTTTCTTGGGTCTGAGAAGCGTAAATGAAAAAAATCACAATTCAAAGGGTAATCTAATTACCACACTGACACTCAAAAAAGGTGAAACACTTAAATGAACGGCTCAATCGATATTTTTCTACGATTCCATGGTAGCTTGCTACTGTAAGTAAGATTTTTTCTGTGGATATGGGAACAGCATAAATAATTATGAGGATCTCGCTTTAACATAACTAGTAGTGAAGAACAACATGCTTTGGATGAAGGACCAAAAAAATGAGAATGAAATTCATAGAACGCTGAGATATGAGCAAAGCATCAGACTCCAAGTTTTGCTCGTGTTTCAGCATTCATGTGATTACAAGGCACCAGTAAAGTTATGCCAATTTTTCACTTATTTCAACAGCAGAAAAAACTGCATAAAGAAATATATCCATTCGACTGAACGATTGATTACGTTTACTAGACTAACAACTATAACAATGAACAAAAAATGTGCATAACAAAATCCTCAAAATTGCCTCCTTTAGCCTCCATATATTTACGAAGTCGCGAAAATTTTCAACGATACGGGCACGTGTTTCCAACCTAAAAACGTCCCAAACGTGTGTCCAACCCTCTTTAAACGCGTCTACAGTGTAGCAAATAGCCAAGACTAATTCTTCCAATAGGATTACGCGGATTAATCCACTGAGTTGCGATCCGGAAGTTCTACGGCCAAATGTCCTTGTCCCAAAAGCCTGGAAGCAGCTTTTGTCAGATGGCAATCGTTGAGCAAGGTCGAATGCGGAGGAGCCGAATCCTGCTGAGGCGTAAATTCGTCGGTACCACAGTGTTGAGTAGTCCAAAGCTCCGGTACGCCGCGTAGAACTGATGCTGGTAGTTGGTAGCGTATTTCTTCACGTTTCTGTTGATGGAGGCCACCAGCATCTTTCCGATGGCGCAAATGCCGGCCCAGACCATCAGAGAAACCGGAAAATGACTGCGGCTTATGGTTTTTGCTACTGCAAACTTCTGCTGATCCTTACAGAAAAGTTTATGTCGATTCTGGCGATTTTGGGGTGATTCGACCTTGAATATCTTCTCATCCGTAAGAATTACCTTCGACAAGCAAGCACCAGCTATCAAATCAATCATTCGGAGAGCCTCTGAAAGCCAATATTCTATCATCTTCTTATCCAAAAAGTGAACACGAGCGATTCTGCAATTGTGCAGTTTCAACCTATTTTTGACAACGTTTCAAAAGCACCACTCGCATCCCAACTGACACAAATGTTTTGGCGCATCACTCTTTATCCTCAGGTATATTATAAGATCTTAAAACCGCTAAAGAAGATCAAATAAAAAGCATTCTGATTGATTATTGAGTACCACGTTTCTTTGTCATTTTGCGCATCGAAGGCTCCAGATTTCGTTGAATTTAGCATCGGATCCTCTGAATGTTTTCCGGAAAAGACGAGATGGTTGAACGACCTTTCTGAGGACGGTACCCATTCGCTACATTCTCTTTAAAACGTTTCACGGCTCAGTAGAGATTTTGTGATGTGAAATTTTTGATATCAATAATGTCGGTCGTTTTTATTGCCTTATTGTGCAACCCAGCTACTTCGATACGTTCGATTTTAAAATCCATAACTTTGGCACGACTGAAAATAGATTTATAGTTAAAACATATTCTAGACCAAAACTGAAAAATGAATTCAATAAAATTACCAAACGTATTAAAAATTTATTACACCAATGTTAAAGCTGACAAAGTACAATTTCCTGTTAACATAAAATTTAAGCAACATACAATATGTTAAAATTGTGATTCAAAATCGTTCATTTAGAAGTTAAGTTCATTTTTATAGGGATCGACATTAACTGATTACATCGTCAAGTCATAACGGGATATACAAAAGATATACAGTTTGGTAATAGAGGCGATGTTCATGATAAGTACAAGCACCGTGATGCTAAGAAAGAAATCATGACACTGTTTTTCCTTCCTTGTAGGTCTACAAGGACGAGATTCCGGTTTTACTGAGAGAGTAGAGAAATTCTGCTAAAGTTGAATGATAAACTGATATTTGACGTCAATCGCTGTGTTTATTGCTTCGTTAGCGGATGAATCACAAAGTTTACATTGCTGTTTAAATTAAGACAAAAAAGACATCGAAATTAGGACATAACGGATAAACAACGTAGAGCATTGGTTCATCATTCTTTGAACAATGTGCCACGCTTTCAAATCAATCGTTTCCATCTTACAAACATCTTTAGTACCAATTCTGCGGTGCACTGGTGTATTAGAAAGCTTGCTGAGCCAATGACGAGGTATCTAAGCAGTGACATACTAAGTGTTTACCGTAGTACATCTCTGACGAACGCCCATCGTGCTTTCTCAAAAATATATCAGAGCAGTAAGATAAGTGCTTGGATAATAGTGATAGCTAAATCTGTTTTCCATAATGTCAGTCGTATTTGAGCGATGGCTTATGGAGATGAACGGGTGCAGTTTAAGGTCTTATGATACTCAAATAAAGCAATAATAAGTCTACACAAATATCCAATGATGTTGATTGATGTGCAAAACTTTGACGTCAGGCGGGACATAAACCCTCATTTCACCCTTTCACGTGGGCTGGTTGCTGACAGACTGATGGATTGTGGCATACAAAAAGTGGTGGTAAAACAGGCTTTGGTAGTGCAGTTGCTTAAGCACGCGCCCCGGAAAGGGTGAAATGCGGGCTTGACTCCCGCTTGACGTCAAAGTTAAAATGAGCGGATTATTAGAACTCCTGAATTTTGAAGATTTGGCCAACCTTTTGAGTACGACAGGGACACGCCACCAACCGCTTCGGCGCCGGGCGAGCAGTCCGAAGTCCCCAGTTGGGTAGTGATGCCGCATGCGGCGAGGCGAGCTTGCGGTTTGTTCCTGTCGTACCCCAAGGGCTTCCTTCAGCTTATAAATCGCCCATTTTTGCCGAAGCTCCGATATCCTACTTGTTCTAAATAATAAAGACAGTCATTCACTCACATAAGTGGGTGGAGCTGAAGTGCAATGTTGGTTGATCCAGCTCACGCTTTGTTTTGACACCACGATGCTTCATTGCATTGTATCATGCATTATCGATGCTTTTGAAAAAAGTCGTTGACATGAGATTGGAACCACATGCCAGTATGGGAAATGGTCAGGAGAATAAGGAAAGCAACTACATGGATAAGACGAATTGCTACAATGGTCGGTATAGCAAGCAAAAGTTTTGGATTAAGGAGGTCTCAAATTTTGTTCAACAAGGGTTGTCTTGATAATGACACTCCTTTGAAGTTATCTTTTCCCTTCTCTAATTGAAGCTGCCAGATTCAGGCCGGGAAGACTAGTCTGTGGTATGGTGCGAGGTCAAACGTGTTTATGAAGCACTCCTCTTTGCCGTTCATTTTGGATTATAAGCATTTATCCGAAACCGGTGAGAATATAGTGATTTTTGCACGAAAGCTTCTCCGTATGCTTTCATCGCCTATGGGTGTTAACATGAAGGCTCTGTTTGGCTTTGAGATTTACAGATAGGTACTTTTTATGACGACGCAGAGTGGGTATCCCCGGTTCACCAATATCTTCTCCGAATAGAGAATGAATAGGTGCTAGGTAGAGAGTAGTTGGCTGATGGATGCTCAGCTGGAATCGGCCAGAACTACATAAAAGAAAAATGCCCTAGTGTACCGGATATGATGAAGCGATCAAGCATTGACTTCCACTTCATGATTTTCTCTATTAGTCTTTGTTTGAATAAGTTACAGAAGTGGCTTTTTTCACAGATGATATAATGAACTGATCCGTTCTCGTTATCTCAGCAGGAAATGTATAGTGGTGAGATTTTTGTTGTACGTCATAGCTATGAATAGGTCTATATTTTCTTCCAATAACACGATCTTGCTAATCATTCATTGACTAGTAGCTTTGCATTCCAACAGGTAACTTGTGGAATTTTGAGCTATTGCGTTCTCAATTATTTTATTTATCACGAAATTGGTAAATAATTTATTTCGCTAACATATCGACGTTTACGTGCTCTTCAGAGGCGGTCGATTCGAATCAGCTGTCCACACTGATTCGTACTCAATCGACTCGCTTCAATCCGGTGCTGAGGAAGATGAAGACTTCGAGGCTTTGCAATAAAATATTTTTAGCAACCTTGTGTTAGCCTAATAATCTGAGAAGGTACTCAATATAGATTTTTGAGAATGTTCAAAGCCTTACCCGAGGTTGGTACGCCAGGACTACGCACGCGTGTTTCGGAGGTCTCGCCCTTCTCGTCAGTAGCCCATGCCCCACACTGCGCTGCATTGTGGAAAGGAGGGAGGCGTATGTGGTGACAGCATAGTAAATATATTGAAGGTATCGATTATTTATGACGAGATTTGAAGAAAGTCGATGTTTAAGATATGCCGAGTTAATGATGACGGCAACCATGATGAAGTTCTCAGATACCGTGAGCTAATCTTTCCTGGATAGCATGTTTGCTGCAGGTACTTCTGCCTGGGTTTCTAAACCACCCACACGCAGCTCACATGCAGCCAAACATGAAATCCGTCCTCTGAACTATAAGCATCGCTGAGCTAGTAACATGTCGCTTTTGATCAGTTTTTAACTATCTATCCGCTTTGAGTGTGACTCGTGTAGTCTCAAGACTAGTCATCTGATAATCAATCAATGAATGAGATCATTGCATTGCCTCAAACTCAAGACAAAACAAATAGGCGACCTTGACTTAAATAAGTTTTGAACATGCAAATCAACAAATGTAACACACAACATGCAGAATTCCCGCTAAATATTCGAAGTTCTCATCGGCTTTTCTCTAATTGTCTACCATTTCATCGTGAGATGCTCCTTTAACGTTCAATGATTACAATTAGATATCCATTTATCAAGAAGACCATTTAGCTTAAAAAAATGACTCGAAACGAGTGTTCACAGTAGTTCTTCTTCGTACGATGACGATAGTCGTAACGGTTGCATCGAGACGAATCCAGTACAATGGATAATTGCGCGAGTGAAATGGCGTCCAGTACGTTACCTTTTATACACGACGCCCACCATGTTGATGTGATCTAGCATTACTCGGCACTTCTCCAGGATACAGAACGGTTTGAGCGATTATCGACCGAACTTCATTGGTCCTCCAGTGACAATCCATCCTGCACCAGTTGAATTAGTAATTAGGTGACATATAAGAAAGCAAACCTTGAGTTCCGACTTTTGAGAGCGGTGTGAATGAACACTACTCCTCTTTAATTGATAAATCTTACACGAGGTTTTTCGGCGGTTTCGCTTTCATCAGAGGCAGGATGATAGATGACTGTAGCTCTGGTGAAGGTGAAACCGCCGATACGTAGCATAATAAAGATTTGTTACAACTTAGTGTAAAATTCATCAACTGAAGAACATTACTGATCATACAAACCGAGGCTCACTAGAAGTCAGGATTTAAAGTTTTGAGAACACTTTTTTGACAGTAAAAGTGAATCAATAGCTTGGTATGATCGTCCAAGCAGTACGCAAGATTGCATTTTATGTCCTACTCGTAGAGACGGTGATTGCATAAAAGTTCGGGTACGGGGCATCTAAACTCTTGTGAAGCCCTACCGAGACGAAAGTAGTGGCGAGATGAGTAGACCACTCCGTATAGAGGAAGGTAGGTGAAAAACTCGATGCCAAACCCAAATACCCTACTAGGCACACGCGGGAAATGGAGGTATATGGGAAGGGCTCTTTTATGTCATCCGGCGACAGATGAAAAAACGACCTCTTTCGCTTAAAAGAATATTCCATAAAAAAGTTAGATTAGAGCTTAAATCCCTTGTAAAAGTATTGTGGCTTTTTCATATGTTTGGAGTACTGTCTTTTTTCTTTTTGTGAAGTGCACTACGCACTACTTTTTTGAAAACGCCTTTTTATAACGCTGAAGGAGTAAGGAAATATTAACGTTTCACACCCATATTTTTCGCAGGATAGAATTGCTCTCTGGAATTATGAATAGTCATTCGATTGCGCAAATTGCGCGATTTGAACAATGCGCTTATTTTCTGGAAAGAGCGTCTCGCTGTAGTGTAGCAGGGAGAATAAAATTGAGTTTCATATACGCCAAGTTTATTTTTGGGCTAGTGTATGGGCTGGACGTAGAAAGGGGGGGGGGGGGATGAGAGGATGCTGGCCGTGAATTCCGTACGGCGATCGATTGATCCCGTTAACGTCTTACACATGTGAAGTGCAATTTTTGTCATTTAATTCAGGATTTTTTCTCCGTTTCGCAAGAATTTCCACATAAAATGTATGACTCTGGAACTAAAATTTTTTCTACACGTTCATATGCTTTTCGTGCTTCTAGCGAAGTATTAGTTGAAGCGCGCGGTGAGTGTGAAATATAATTTGCGCAGCAGCAGAGATTCGAGCTATCGAATGATTGCTAAAACTCTTATGGAAATTTCTTGTCCAGCGAAAGGAGTTGTCTCTTCATTTATCCCCGGATAACATGAAAGAACCAACGGAGGTTCTGAAGTAGCAGTTATTATCCTTGCACAGGAATTTTTACGTGCGAAGGACTGTTGAAAGATTCTGGATAAATTCGATGAATCCGAACGTGAACCGCACGAGGAATGTCTTGTTATAACGCGGATCCGACAAATTGTATCAGAGTGAGTTAGTCGCTATGTGGAATGTTCAGAAGTAGATTCATAGAAAGCTGCAAGTATAAAAAGCTGTCTTGTTTTTAATACAATTGAAGTCTTGCTTTCTCGCTTCTCCTGTCCGGATTTTGGGGAATACTTGGCTGAATAATTGTCACTGGTTTAATCATTTAAGGTTTGAAAAAAAGGGGAATTCTGTCGGAACGTCGGGTTACGTTAACTCTTTCAAGACCGTGGACCCACAGTCTCCGCATCTCTAGCTGACATTTCTGTATGGTCTGCCTCACCTCTTCATCTCTGACCAGCAGAGTGCCACTGTCAGATGCAGCAGCGCGCCACAGTTAGACGCGACAACCTCCCACTGTTAGACGCAACACGCTGAGCGTCAAAGATGCGGAGAAGGTGGAGCAGTCCGTCCAGAGTTGTCAGTTGGAGATGCAGAGGTGTGGGTTCAAGGTCGCGATAATTTTAATAGTTTCCTCATGAGGAAAACAGTGAAGAAATGGGATTACGTGCTCTAATCAAAAACGCTCATACCACGAAGAGAGTTCGATTAACACTTGGACGCAAGCCTTTTTTCTTATATTTATCCTTTTCCGTTTTCTTTTTTCATTTTCCCCATCTTTTCTTTTTCAATGTCTTTTTCTTTTTTCGTTTTTCTTTTTATTTTCCCTCTCTTTTCGTTCTTTCTTTTTTTCCTTTTTTTCCTATCCTGAAATGGAGTTGGAGCAAACTGGTAAGTATAAAGCTGTATGTTGGAGCGCTTTGATGTTTGAAGCATCTTTGCAGAATGTTTTGGTACGCAATTTGACCATTTTCAGTTCTTGTGGAAGTACTGTCGCTTTTTCACAAAGAATCCTGCCTTTTTCCTTTTTGTGAATCTCATTTATACTTCATATGACGATAAAATGCAGTTTTTTTTTTCCAGTAGCCTTTGCCACTTTCATGATTTTACCATGAAATATCCCAAATTGTTGTTTGCTATCCTTTTAACGTTCAATTATAGCTGAATATTCCCTTCCAAGTGTTTGTTGTAAATTTCGCAAGATCGACGATTTCGGATTTGACTTTTTCTCGTGATTGCTGTTTTTTCACAGAAAGGAACATGGGTGACGAAGAGCAGCGGGTAGAGCGTCGATCTATGGTAGGAGCACCACCAACTGCTAGGAAACCACCGTCGTCATTTCGATCTTTTCGTTCGTTCAACATGATCGATTTGCTCGGTGCTCATATCATGCACAATTCGAATGATTTATAGGTGCACCAAGAGCGTCAGCCGTAAGACATAATGCAAAAAAGAAGCAAGGCGAGGAATCCGGTGAAGAACGCGACAGCGGTAGCGAACGCCAGGACAGCGAAGTAGGCCCCCTTGTGCATTTTTTTTTTATAATCGTTTTCAGGCACGATCTTCCATCACAATCCGCTATGCGGATTCCATTACTTCTTGCATTCGATTCGTTTTCTCGCATTCTTCATCCCCAAAGACCTCTTCATACACGCAGTGATGTTGAACGATGCGCAAAACTTTTGTGTCATCCGAGACTTGAACCCGCACTTCACCCTATTGGGCGCTGCGTGCTCCAACCCGTTCCATTACTACCGTCTATTTTGCCGCCACTCTCCTTCATATATTCATACTCTTCATACATTTCACGTGTTGCAGTGGTTGCTGCTTGAGAGTTTCGTTTCCATCAGTGCCGTAGAATGATGGCCGGAGTCGATTCTCGTTACAATCTTGGAGGTAGCCGTTCGTTTATTGATCCCAATAATACTGAAGAGGGAGTCGAACCAGTGCCATGTTTATTCACCTTGCTCTCCGACACACTTCATCACTAACAACTGCGCTAGTCGCTCCATGTGTGTCTTTATTTTTCCAGCCCTCCAAATGATCTTGGTGTTTTTTTCACTGTGCGGATCCCAGTACTTCTAGCATTCAGTTCGTTTTTTCGTCTTCTTGAACGATGTAGAATACTGGTAGAGCGAGCCCCCTTGCAATCTCGAGGATAGCCTTGCTTGGCATCGTGGGACGTTGTTGTTGACTGTCGGAGATGGGGGAGGGAGGGGGCAGGGGAGTCTGGGTCGAGCTCGACTCCACGCGCGCCGTTACTAGCATCGCAACCACTCGGCCACATTGCACCGTGTGTCTTTATTGAATTTATCAACTTCCATTCATTTCCACCTTTTCGCTTGATGGACCAATTTCATTCTCTCCAATTGTAGGACTGGTTTCGTTTCTTCACTGTGTTGTTCTTAGCACTTAGATGACGAAGCGGCTCTTACAGGAGCCTCAATTTGTCCTGAGGATTTGTTTTCATCTACTACACTTTATTTTTCTTTGATTCTTAGAATTAATCGATAGCTCAGGGTATGGACATCACGCCATCTGACGTTTTTGAAAGGAAGTTTTCTTAGTAGTTTCTCACTTGATTGTATGCAAGTGTCCCTTGCTTCCGTCAAGATCGCTTGGTAGCGAAGTTTGTTGCATATAATCAAGCGCCACTTTATTGAGAGGACAGATTTTCCTGGACTATTTGGCATTTCACGTCTACTAAGCTTGCTATTGATTTCATGGTCACCAAAAAAACTTCCGTTTACAGAAGTAAACCATTTAAAAGTTTTATCACCCGCAACCATATTTGATATCACGCATGTCATTTTGCAAAGCATTTCGTCTACGGTGTATATACATAATCACGTGTTCAGTGCATAAATATGCATGTATGTGAATGTATATTTACATATCGTGTATATGTACTCATATACATATACTTATATTTTCATGGCACTCAATACATTTTTAACACCCTTTATTGCTCTTGAATGGGGTGCGCTTGCGTGTAAGTGACGAAGCGGTGTAGACTTCGTCTGCCTTCTACCATTTTCAAAGTGATTTTCTTCAGTAAATCGGGTTTTCTGCGCTGTACGAAAGAGTTTCAGTGTTTGTCTTGGCCTATGTATGCTCCGTGATCTCCTCTACTCGAGCATATGCTTTCATGCCCAAATAACGTTTCTACGTTATAAAAAATTCCATACATTCATGTGTACGTATATATGTACATACCGATATGTAACCATGCATGTAAATGCATATATATGCATATATATACATATATACATATATATGTATATATATGTATATATACATATATATACATATATATTATAGCAATGGTTTATTTTGTGCATAAGAGTTTTTTTCTTGAGATTTATATAGTAAGTCGAAAGCTTATTTAATGTATAAATAAAACCCCATGTGGCCCAAAGAAAGCTCTTTTCTCAACATTTTGTAACTTGATTATCTGTAACGAACCTCGGCACAAATCAGAACACAATGAACAATGTGGAGGTGTCTTTATGAGTCCGACTATCGTTTGATTGTAAGCACTCGATGAGGAGGTTTTTGAGCAACATTAGCCGTCGAAAGATGTGTAGTTTTTTCTAGACGAGACTTCGTCATCTATGAGTTAAGTACAGAAAGCCCGATACTTGCAGCGAGTACGGGCGTAAGTTTGAAGGGGGATGTTCTATGTTTCAGGAAATTTGATCCATTTGTTCATTTATATATTCCAGTTTTTTAATACACGTTACGTGTACCCAGAAGTCCTTTCATTTGAATCGTTATCTCCTGTCCGTCCTCCATTGTAATCCTTGGATTGCGTGTAGGTTCAGTTCTATGAATGTCGCTGTATGAAGCTCATATTATTCCTCACCTCATTCTTCTGATAGCTGTCCTCAACCGTTCCCAGGACCACTCCTCAGACAGTGGTGGGAATCTGTGGATTGGTGGGAGTTTTCCACAAACCAGTTTTTGAGGTTGCTTAGTTACAGGCGGAGTCAAATCTATGCTCATACGTATATTGCACGTTATCATAACTTATAAAAGCGTACAACTCACGCGTGATATTTGGTTATGTTATTCAGTAGACCATGTAGTTACAAAGGGGTCATTTGCTTTTGTTTATTATGCTTGTGGCGCAGTGGTTAGAGGTGCTCTGCGTCGCACACGAGGTCAATAGTTCGATTTCGCGCTCATTGCTCACCAATCCATTCATCCCTTTGGGGTCGGTAAATTGGTGCCAGACTGGTTACAAACTTGTCTAGGAGGGTAAGCAGCACTGTCTCGGTTCAGCGGGCGGTCATCGCGAGTCATTGTAAAGCCCAAATATGCATTCATTCACCTTGAACGAAGTTTAAAATCAAAGACGAATGCATGGCGCATCCTCCAGGGATTGATCTGCGCCAAGGGCTTTATCCTTTATCTTTTCATCATGCTTGTTACTGAGATGTATTTAATAAAAAAATCTTCTCTCTTCATAAAAGTGGTTTAGAATTTATTCTCGAATACTGTGGATTTTTACGTTCTGCCTCTTTCAGACTGGTGATGTTGGTGAAGAAGAGTCTGGCACTGAGGAACCAGTTGAAAACGAAACACCAGGAAAGCCCAAAAGAAAGGTACTCATTTTCTACTTCTAATATTTGCTATATAATTGCCTGTGATGATGCTAAAATTCCGACTGGTCGCCGTGAGGTATTTTTATCGCTTTTTTGTGTTGAAGTCTGTATTGCGGACATGAAAGCAGTTTGAAAAACCGGATTTGGTTCATGAGAAGACCAGCGAATGCGTTATTGATGTTTTGAGGTCATGCTTGTATTTTATATCGCAGAATTTTTTCTCCAATACGACCCGTGATCAGCGTTTACTGTGCGAGACCAAACACTTCTTGTGTTCGGATGGTTTTTTGCGCATCCATTCTTTCAGAAAGGTCTCAAAATATTTCACGTGTTGCTTCGACTGTTGCTTGAGAAGTTCGTTATGAATGTCGTAGAATGCTGATTGAGCATTTTTCTTGAACTCATGAAAAACTGTCGAGCTAACGCATTACCACGTGGACTGCAAGAGCGATAAGGGCTGAGCCGACAACTTGCTTCCTCACAGACTGCATCGCGAACCTCTCGCTACTTCTCCTCTATTCCTAGAATTCAGAATTTCTTTTCAATCATCTACAAGTTCTCATCCTAAGGAACAGTGAAAGTGGGATAGTTTGGACAAATCGCATCCATTCATTGTTAGGTAGCGCATAGTTCTGTCATCAGCTAAGAAATTTTCACCTATTTAAGCAGTGTTGTTATCGTAAAATTCTCGACAATTTTCGAACAATGAGACTTGGACCTTACTTGTTGAAGCGGATTTGTAGTGAGTGATGGCAACGCATTCTGCTTTTTCTTGAAAGAGTTTAGTAGTCATTTGATAGCTTGAATGTCGGAGATTCCAATTTGAAATGTTGAAAATTCACGGTCTCGTATCATTTTTTTCCACTTAGTCTGCATTATGTGTGGTCATTAGTTGAGTTCATCACATCTTTTTCACTAAGTTCTGTATGCTTTTGAGCTGGAAAAATTGGTGCTGGATATGCTGCATAAATCAAGAACGCTGAATTGGCTTATCGATGAGCTCAAACAGGCCCTTATAGATGAACGTTGCGTTTGACCGTCTCTGGGCAATTTAATTCAGCCAAATTCATGGAATTTGAGGGATGATTTAGCAGCAAACAGTTTTTCCCTTACCCTTTGCCGGAATTCCTAGCGAATATAACTAGTTGCACCGTGATATATCCATGAACTCATTAACAATCATGGTTGGGCTCAAGCAAACGAAAATTCGAGTTGAAATGAAATTAATTGGCATTCAGTTCTTCTTAATTGTCTACCGGTTTACTTCCTTTTTTAGCGCCGACGCGTTCATCTAACAGATTATTCTGCTCGGAAAAAGCAGCGTGAAAAAGAGAGGGAAAAGCTTCGTAAGGCTGGTCTCCTCGAAGAACCGTCAACCAAGGCTGCTTCAGCGGAACCGGAAGAAAAGAAAGATTCACCTCCTCCTGAACCTCCTGAGCCAGTAGTGAAAACACCTTCTGTCAATCGGTACGTTGAATCATCTTAAATCTGAGTTTTGCTACCTACATCTTTTCTGTTTTTGTAGATTTCTTTGTTTCTTCAGTTATTCGCCATTGCAACTTATGGCTGATCATCTTCTGCGGAAAATAATGTCGAAAGACCCAGAAGAGTATTTTGCGTTTCCGGTGACTTCATCAATGGCTTCTGACTATCATACGATCATATCCCAGCCAATGGATTTCCTAAAGATACGGTATGGCTTTTGTCAAAATAACAGGTGCTCTTACTGATTTGCTTGCTGTCTACTATCTGCCGATGAAGATGGCCCTGTATTCCAATTTTTCGTTCCTATAACTGACTGCATGTATCTCCACCTTAAGAGCGCATGTGGCCGCAGTGGTTTAAGGTGCTATGCGTTGCACGCAAAGTCAATGGTTCGATCTCGCACTTGTGGGTCACCAAGCCATACATCCCTTCTAGGTCGGTAAATTAGCCCGGACTGGTCGTAGACTTGTCTGGGAGGATAAGGTGCACTGGTTCGGTACAGCGGGAGGCCACCGCGAGTCATTGTAGAGAACAGATATGAGTTCAATCACCTTAAGCGAAGTTTAAAAAATTGAAAGCGATTGCAAGGCGCATCCACCAAGGATAGATCAATGCCGAGAGCTTTATCCTTTGTTTTTCTATATCTCCGCCATGAGCCCATGTGGCGCAGTGATTAGAAGTAATCTGACTTAAGACTTATAAAACTTTGAATTCTTCCGGTTGGTGAGTTAATATGGGACTTGTTTGGGAGGACAGCGGCGCTGACTTGATAAATCGAATGACTATTGCGAATCATTGTAAAGACCAGAAATGCATTCAGTCACCTCAAACAATTCGAGATGAAGACGAATGTATGACGTTTCCCTCAGGAGTTGATCAACCCGAGAGTTTCATTCTTTTTATTTTATCTTCACCGTGCTTAGAAGTTCGCTCATGAAGTTGTTAGTTTTCATCTTATTTTATGTTTCATTGTTGTCCCAATCGTTTTGTTCCGTGCAGTCGATTAAACTGAAAAATTTATTCATTCTATTCCTCTCAATGATTTTTTATATGTCGGATGTGTAGCAATTATAGCATAACTTATACATTCAGACAGAAAATCGAAGATGACGCATATCAAACAATTACCGAGATGAAGACAGATGCTGAGTTAATCGTGTCAAATGCCTTGACATATAATAATCCCAATACGGTACGCTTTTTTCCAGTATTATTATTTCTATGTCACCGTCCACTATGATTTTTTTTGTTCAAGGTTTACCATCTAGCGGCCACACGGCTCTCATCTATTGTGAAATACTACTTCTCTGAGCAGTACCTCCGCTACATTTTTCACACACTTCCATTTGCCAATCAGGTCTCATTCATACCATCGTCTGTGTTTGAAGGAAATTTGAAACCATTTCTCTATCTAGAAACTTATTCTTGCAGATACCATTGGAAAAGGCAGGTCTTGTTCCCTTAGCGATGACGACAGTTAAGCAGGACGATCGTCGACGTCAAGCCTTGGTAGATGACATGACTGGGGAAGATTGTTTAATCGCTGCAGATCCTGAAACTCGGTCGCGGCTCTCAGTTCGATTACCAAACACCAAATTAGCATTCTTAGACAATAAGGTGTGTTTGCAAGTTTTTCCATATACTTAGGGCTTAATCGTTTTCAATTTTGCGTGCATTAAATCAACACTTTACACCTTAGTAATTCCCAAGAACGCCTTTTTTCATCTATGATTCGCTACTAATTTAGCTAACGTAACTCAGTTTTACATTTTTTTTCACTTATATTGAATGTTGTAATTGAAAATAGTCTCTCTCTTTCTTTCAGGATGGAGCAACCGTTTTGAATGTGATTGGTGAAGGAGAAAAGAAGGGTTTGAAACTTGGCGATATTATAGGGCCACTGGAAGAAGGCACACCTGGTATGCTGAGCCTCGGGGATCACAGGTGAAGACAACGTTGAGACTTGGTATACATAAATGATCATAGGCCCACACTAAGGTACACAGGAAACGGGTGTGCTCCGCTCATTTTGTAATATTCATTTTAAATTTCTGTTTACAGATTGTCTGGCCAGTCCATGATAACGTATCTTAACTATGGACCGTTCTCCTCATTCGCTCCCCAGTATGACTCTACTTGGGCCACACTAACAAAAGAGGATTCGGACCTTCTTCTTAGGTAATTGATTTCTCTCGTGACATTAT
The DNA here is from genome assembly GCA_019055375.1 of Parelaphostrongylus tenuis. Taxonomy (NCBI): domain Eukaryota; kingdom Metazoa; phylum Nematoda; class Chromadorea; order Rhabditida; family Metastrongylidae; genus Parelaphostrongylus; species Parelaphostrongylus tenuis. The sequence continues at coordinate 273,585 of JAHQIW010006092.1, forward strand.
TTAGCGATAAAAGCGAAAGTTTCAAAAGATACGGTTCTGTTTGCTTTTCATTTGCTGTTGCGTTATCTCTTCAGAAAAAAATCATCATCGTGCATTAAATTAGCAATTTTGTATTGACTATTCAAATGTGTAAGTGTTTTTGAAGGTTTCTTAAGATTCAGTTTGTTGTTGCTAATTTTGAGAAAGCTTCAAAGCGCATAAATGAAGCTGTAAATAAGTAGTTTGAAGGTGAATATTCAGAACGTATGGTGATCGAAACACTGTGGCTGATGTCATGTCTCTGAGGGATATGGTTTGTGACGCTGGGGCTCATTTTATAAAGGTTAGTAGTATACGACTTGTTCCCTACTAGAAGCTTATTCGTTAATATAATGTACTGCAGGTTGTGGACGACCTTCTAGATACGTTGACTGATGGGGAACATTCGCGAGCAATGACCGAATTGAAAGAAAGAAATGAGGTTAGTAGTTGTTTTTTTTTAACATTTTCGCGATGACTTGTGTTCGTATACTGCGAGCTGTACGAAAACAATGACCCACTGTCTACTTTACGCCAATACATCTTACTTAAGAAAAAGTGAACCCTATCAATTAGAGAAACGGTCCGTAGCATTCCCTCTTCTGCCAACCACGTATAAGTATTCTTTTTTACACCAAAATGAAATTCTGATCTTCTCTTTCATTCGACTTTTTTCAGAACTCGTTTTTTGAACCTTGATATATTTGGTAAGGTTGATTTAACCGTTTGCGAAGTTGTTGCGTCAGTTGCTTACGAACGTTTCGGCTATTTCGCTCGCCTCGTCAGAGCTACACACCCCACTGGCCACCCTACATAGTAGGGACGGTGAGGCACAGTACATTAAGATGTGACGATACGAATTGTTGTCTGAGCTTTTTTTTTCCGACGAGGCGAGCAGAATCACCGAAACGTACGTGAGCCATTGTCGTAACAAACCTCGAGAGTTCCAAACGAAATTGGTACTAATATCTTCTCTATTGACTTCCAAACGAAATTGGTACTAATATTCTCTCTATTGACATTTGTGATGTACACATCCATGTAAAGGTTTCGTTTGAACTTTTCTTCTCTAACTGAAGAACCGATGAATGGTTTTTGCGGAAGTGTGGTGGCTTTGAGAGCGCTGTTGTCGAGTGGTTGTGATGCTCGTCGCGGCACGCTGAGCCGAACCCCATCCCAGCACTCTCCCTCACCCAACAACGAACGCCTTATGGAGCGCCGCACCCAAGCTATCCTCGAGACACTAAGGAGACGTGCTCAGTCAGTATTCCCCACGTTCAAGAAGAAGTCGAGAATATACGAATTGAGTACAGGAAGTATTGGATCTGCATAGTGAAAACGGATCAATAAAGTGTCATGGTGACTTCTGACACTAAGAAAGCACTGAGAAACCCATCATGTCTTTCACGGTGAAATTTCTCTAGCTGTGTTACTCAGGTTTACGAATTACCAGTCTCGACTACAGGAACTGGGCAAGAGAGGTTTACAACTCTCGAAAATCGAAATAAATGTAGATTGTGGTCTTTATTTCAACTTTCATTGCACATCATCAGTTCAGTGAAGAGCTGAAGAATATCTATCCGAAATGAAAAGCTGAACCATCTTAACTATGTTCAGTCATGTATAGGTGTACATCGAGGACAGTATGTGTCGTTACAAGCACATCAGTATCAGATTCTCAGCTGTAACTTATAGTAGTAAATCTCTAGTTCAGGTGGACGCGAAAGCAAAAGATGTGGAGGATATTGGAGAGCTGCTTGATGAGATTGAATCATTAGAAAATCTTGGGGTTGATGTGTCCTTTGTTCAAGAAATTCGAGATAATTTCGCTATTGGTAAACCCACTGATCTTCAGGTAAACGTGTTAGATGCTCTTTGAAGCTATTATGAATAAAATTACACGTTATTGAATGGATTCACTAGAGTAGTATGGAAAGTTTGAATGCTAATACAATGTCATTGATTTTCTTCTCATTACCACCATATTTTTCTACATTTCGTGTAGAAGTTTTAGAGCTTTACTTAGGTATAAGCGTTACTTTAGTCTCAACTTGATATGAATGGGCGTGCAGTTTTGGACTTGGCACGATTGCAACACAAACGACTGTCACAACCTCCTCCAATTACACTGACGAATGTCCCAACACCATCAGTTTTGGAGACTCAACTAGCCGGAAATATTCAACGGCAGTTGGCCACCCAGGTATGTGTATCTTGTAAGAATTACTCATATTTCGGTGTGGTTGGGTGACGGATGCTCACGCTTCTCTTGCCCCATGTTGGTTTCACTTTTGTTCCCTACGGTGGCATTCTTCTCTGACTCGACAGTAGTGTTGTTGTAAAATAATGCTTAGATGCACCAGATGTTTATCTCATTGACATCACAATAAAAGTCCCTGTGATTTTAGATATTTGTTAGAAATGGCAAGAGTTATTACTATTAACCGCTTGATAGCGGTGGTTTGATGTTAAAAATATACTCGATGATATTGAGTGATATGCAGAACTTTTGCGTCAGTCGGGACTCGAAACCGCGTTCCACCCTATCCTGGGACGCTTACTCTAACCCGTTGCACTACCGCCCCCGGATAGGGTGAAGTGCGGGCTCGAGTTCCGCCTTATGCAAAAGTGTTGCATATCACTCAACATTACTGTGTATATTTGTTGCGAATGCTGCGTTCATGAAGGAAATTTTTCTCCTTAATTTTTCTCTTTTTTCAGGTTGCCACCCATGCCCCACCAGGGGAAATCATTTCCGCGCCAGCAATCCATAACGCGATTGGTATCCAAGACGAACTGGACATGGATATTTTCGGGGAATTTTTTGTAACGTAATATGCAAAGTTTTTGGTTGATCAAACTATCTATAGTGACTTTTTTGATCTACTATTTTTGTTCCTCAGTTTATTGCTGTGTAATTTCTAATGTGAATTTTGTTTTGACTGGGCTGTGAAATTGTACTCGTATGTAAGGCCCGTCAGGCTGTGTGTTGGTTTTAAAATCACCAATTTTTTGTAATATTGCGTATAGATTGTGTCATTCATACCCGTTTTTGTCCTCTAAATACAAAGACCAAGTAAATATGTTGACAAGTTTTGAGATTTGTTCAGGTTAAGACCTGTTCTTTATTGCATCGTAGGTTTATTTCGATCAAAACTACCAGTGTAGTTAGCTGGGAACGAGTTAGTTCGGTATCTCCAAGATTTCGAGGAAGTTCTAATCGACTTCTCGTTTCTACGACATTGATGGAAACGAAGTTTTCAAGCAGCAGTCGGATCCACGTGATAGAATTTGAAGGTCTTTAGGGACGACCAATAGGTGGAAGCGAATCAAATGAACGAATTTCTGGAATTTGTGCAATAAGATGTGTTAGCGGGTCAAAGGAAACAATAAAAAAAGATCTCATTTCTCGATAAATTTCCCAGACTCGATAGCACGTTATGCCCTGCTAGGTGGTGTCTAGACTTTGTGACCAAAACAAATTTCCGTATTAAGCGATGTCATGCCTTCCAAATTCCGTGACCAGTGCAAATTTGCTAATAAATTCCAAAATTTTGCAAAGTCAAGTAGAAGTTTTTGAATCAGCTTCTACGTCGTTGTGTCCTCAGTATCGCAATATTTGAGTAATGTGTTATTAAGAGGATTGTTCTTATAAATTGTTATCGTCAACGTCTATCATCTTTGCAGTTGTATATTTCAGTACCATCGTTGGGCTACGAGAAATAGATTCGGACTTCGAGGAAGATTAAATCATGCAGAATCAACCCTCTGAAGGTTCTTCTTGGTCTCAGCATTCTACTGGAACGCAGTTTGGAACTCAAAGTGGAGGAAATAAGGTGGGTACGACTGGTGAATGAATAAGATCGCAAGAATGATCTATAGTATTGATAAATTCAAAAATTCGGCTTTATATAGACCTCGGCATAATTAATTGATATATGAAAATCGAGGAAATTAATCTTGATTGGCTGACGCGAGGTTGGTAAATTAGTCGTAGTAATTCGGCTGACGTTTCGGCGGCCCTCCTTCTCCAGAGCCTGGGCGTATTTATTAGTCTAATAGTAATAGTCCATAAACATTACTACGACTAATTTACCAACCTCGCGTCAGCCAATCAAGATAACTGTTCCGATTTTCATATATCAAGATTTGATAAAGTAGTGGCGACCAGCGAGAGTGTGTGCTGAACTCTCGTCATGTTAACTTCTATGAAAATATCAAACCTTTACATATGTCATTTAAGACTATTCTGGTGAATTTGTTTAAACAACGTAGGATTTATTTTACTAGTTTGAAGATGTTAAGAATCTTTCAGGTCAGCATTGACACCTTTGTGGACAAATTTATTGAACACGGAAAAAAGGTAAGGAGATATAACAGTTGTAAGATTATTTCCCCATTGTTAAGGAACTATATAAGGTTTTTTATGGCGTTATGTCAGGAGTTATTGTAAATACAGCTTTTCCTGAATGAGCTGCGGCTTGACATCTGCACTGGATAAGCTATTGAGTTGATTACGAGAAGTCTAGAAAAGAGCTTCTGTGCACCAGAATTGATCATGGGTAAAAAAATGACCTTTGTGTCGCTGGTACCGGCCACTGTGTCCATTTATAAATGCCCTCATAGAGAGGTCATGTCGTTGCAGTCGTGTTTTTTTGAGGGGCTGTTGAACCAGTCGCTACTTCTGGACGCCTAAGTTATTCTGAGCTATACTGCGTGGATGTGTAAAGACTTTCCAAAGAAATATTGTTAGTTTGATCTATACATTCAAAAGCTTTTATTCCAAACTTTTCAATCCTTTCCTGTACTCGTTTTGTTGAGGTGTTTTTTAGAAACTGATGTTCTTTCTACATTTCAAATGTTGTCGTCATCAAAAATCAATCATTAGATTCTCACATTCACTACAATAACTGCATATTTAGTTGGAATCAAAGCGAAAAAGTGGACAAGAAGAGAAATTTATCGCTAATATCAAGGTTGTTGTACGGCAGGTTGCGGACGAACGTCGTCGAGTATGCCACCTTTTAAGTTTTTTTCTCCGAATATCTGCATGTGATAATTATGTTATTTCCTGTCTTTGTTACCGTAGTATTCAATTCATAGGATCGTGTGTTTCATTTTCTTCGGTCAACGCTTGAGAAGGATCAAGCAGCAAAGCTCACGGAGTTTTATGGTTCATGGTAAGTACAGCAATATCACTTACCTAAGTATTAACTCTTTGGGGACCATGGACCCAACCTTTTTCGTCTCGACCTCCACTGTGTTCGGTGTTCGGGCTGACAATGTCACTCTGGGGTTCGACGCAATACATTCCATTGTTAGACGTAACCACGCTTGGGGTATGAGGCGAGGAGAGCTAGATCTATGTTTTCAAAAAGGTTAAGAGAACTTGTATTCACAAGCTGTACAAACTCTAGCACTTGTTTCAATTCTCGTCTTGAAATCGCAATCCATAGAAGTCGAATTCATATGTGTCATAAGAGGTTTCGGTTCGACGTCTAGTTGAGTTCGTAATAGATAGGCACCTTTACACTGCTAGCTCAATTTCCAAGAAGAATCACGGTCTACGAGGATCCTGAATATCAGCGTGAAAAGATTATAACGATTTGTAAAGCTGCATCCGAACCATCAGACGAAGTTGAACAGTTCTATAGGTGAAGGATGTAAAGACAACGATTAGAATGGAAGTGGTGGGGTTAGCACAACCGTGAAGACGGGTCATCGAAGTATCTCGAGGAGGATGCTGTAGGTGTCTGGTATTCAACAGTGATACTCGTTCTTCAATAGTGAAGCAAAGTTGGTTATTTGAACGCCTACATATAGTATTGGTAATTAGTGTTATAATCATTGAATTAAATAATGGAATTTCGTGGATTTTTCCCGTACTAGGTGTCAACTGACTGCTCTTCTTGATGAGGAAGAGCGTGTGTCGTGTCGGCTAGCAGGTCTTCGTCTAGTACTTGAAGTGCTCAGCACACAACCAATCATTTGTCTGTATGTGTCAACTCTATATGACGACTTTGTGAAACAGGTATTAGATATAGTTTTATGGTTACTGGCTAGAGCTTGAATTTGTCGAACCGTTGCCATATTCAGATGCAACTTTGTAAAAGTGAAGAGATTTTATTGTTGCTCGAAACGCACTGTGAAAATTTAGTCGCTCCCAATCTTTCGAATCGGTGAGGCTTTGAGAGCTTTTTGATTTTGATAGTTTAACGTTTAAGAATTACTTTGATGTAAAGAAAAATTGCTGATCTTCTTTTCATCTTGTCTTTATCTCCTTATTTATTTATCTTCGACAGATTGAACATACTACCGATTCCCGTGTCAAATGGGATTGCGTTGCTTTGTAGACTTTTAAAATCCTCTAGTCAAAAGTAAAACTTTGCAGGTATGAAGTATGCACTTACTTACATGGATTATGGGAAGATCAAACACAACTTTGAATGATCCACACTTTAGTCTCTTTTGTGTATAATTCGCTGATCAAGCAGGTTTTTCTCTAGAAATCCGAAACAGCCCAATTACGAGTCTCCAGGTCATGAAAATTAGAAAACCGTCTCCACTTTCGATTTGAAGAGAAGATCACTGCTCTCTGCGTAGATTTCTTTAGACCGTTGCTGATGCCTGCAAAGTGCTTGCTTATAGCTGGGTTTGAATCGAATTATCAAACTAATCATTTGTGGCGAAATTTTTCTAAAACGCTGAGACATCAAACTCTTCAGAAAGAATTATTTTTTGTGTGTCGAAAAGCACTTAGTAGTAATTCAAGTTGAGGCATGTTCCCACGCCGAGAGTGAAGGCCCTTGCCAGTCGGCTGGACGCGCCCAGTTTTGATCCGCGGAAGTCAAACGATTAATATAATAATGTTATGTAATGTAATGAATAATAACTAAATGTAGTATTAGATATAGAATAATAAATGATAATATAATAATATAATATAGAATAATATAATATATAAATATGTAATACAATATAATATAGGATAATATTTGTAATAATTAATAATGTTATAATAATGTTATAATGTTATCATATACTTAAAACTTCAACTGTTTACCACCTGTTCTAGATGCCCAATATGTCTGATTTCAGATGGGCCAATTGCTCACTTGTGTTATTGAAGCAGCTTTTAAAAACCGAAGAAGTATGTGACAACCGTTTGTCGCCATTGTATATTTTGATCTGTTAGTTTCACTTGCAAGTTTTTGCAGATTTTAAAGGATGGTAACTTTGTGACCAGTGCGATCTTTGTACGGAATCAGGTCTACGAGTGGATGAAACAAAGTACCACTTTTGAGGCGTTTGGAGCCGTGTTAACGGTAGTGCAGTAAGTTTGCATATGCTTAATGACGTCGTTTAACACGTTATTTTATGTAGTCCCTTCAGTTATCGAGTAGCGCGCACAAGTGAACTCTCCATTCATATTTTATGCCGACTAACCAGTTGGCTTCAGTCGTTCATAGTACAAGAACGGTCCTCTGTTTTTTGTCTTTTTAATAACACCCCCTTTATTCTCATCATTTGCTGAGCAAGCATTCACCACTAAGTAATCAAGGTAGACCGTGATATGGGCTTTTCTGGCCAAGCTTATGGAGGGGTAGGGGGAATGGGAATATTGAACTTCTTCACACTCCTGCTCGATGACCGTTCCGTGAGAATGTGAGTGTATTGGGTTTTCGCATAACTTCTTTTCCACTTTTGTCGTTCAGTTGCTTTTGTTTGAAAGAAGCAGTTAATCAGCAATATAACCGCCATCATGATTGATTATATACAGCCATTTGCTGAGAAAGATTGTATGCCTTCCTCAAAAAGATTGGGGGTGGCGATTAAAGAAGGCGCCAAGGTCTTTTTCAAACTGCTTGTTGTCTTCAGACTTTTCTCCCGCGGATGCTGCTTCAGACGCGGAAGAGATGATTATTCGATGGAGCAATGTCAGAGCTATATGATGGGTGTAGTACGGTACTGTAATTCAGCCTAGTGTCTTCAAAATGTGGACAGTTGACTTTTGAAATATGAGCACGAGAGTTATCCTGGAGAAGGGAGATACTCGGGCGTTTCCGCACAGCTGCGGCAAACTTTTGAAGTTGCTTGCCGTGACGGACGTTGGCATTGGTTGTCTGCTTGTTTTCGAGCATTTCCCAATACAGCATGCCCTGCCAAGCCGAGAAAACTGAGAACTCAATCTTCCGAGTTAGGATCTTGGCTTTGGTGAGCTGGCGAGTCTTTACTGCGAGGCACCCATTAGGCGTGGCACGTGTTGTTCTCTTAGTGGATCTAGGACTCATTTCCAGCGATGTTCGGCTTAAGAAAGTCCTGCCTGTGCGGTCACAGTGGAAGACTTAACAATGGTCACACTTGCAGTGCGGTCGTGGTCGGTCGATGTATGAGGTGTCTCCATCGCGACAGCACTTTGCGGTAGCCCGTTTCGTATAGGTGGCGAGTGATGGCGCTGCGGCCGTATCCAGATGTCTGGATAATGCTAAGCTTGAATATCCCCTACAATCCACAGCTTTTTGGTAACAATCTGATTGAAATAGATGAAAAGCTGATGAAAATAACAGTGCGAAAAAATTATAGGACCTTTTCATTGGTAATATTAGTAATCAATCCACGTGAACTCAAGCTTGCAGTTTTCAGAAGTCTATCCATGGACGACCTAATAGAGAAGTATTTGGATGAACGTGCTCTTGAGGATCTCCTAGATGTTGAACAACGTCCAACAGTAACATCGAAATGCATCAGTTTGCTTCACATTCTTGACAACAAAAGGTGCTTTTGACAAATAAGCTCAAGGTATTTCATTATAGCCACTGTTCGGTTTGCTACGTTGTGTGATCTAGTGCGAAGCAAAGTGCTCAGAATTGCAGTTTTTCGGTAGATTGTGAAACTTATCGTTGCCTGTGATCTCATACGATGGTCGACATCGCGATATACGTTGCTTATGCTGAGATTCTTGATGTCTTAGACATCTTGTGAACTCTAGGCGTTTTAGCTTTCAGTTGTTTCGTGATGGAAGCTGAAAATGACGTTTACGTTTATACTATTGCAAATCCAAGCGTTCTTACTTCTTAGAAGTTGTTGCATTGACGCGGTATAACTTCTATAAACTGACTTTGAGCCAAGATTATTAACAGGCTGTTGCGTGTCCTAAGAGAGGTGATTTTGGCTTGGCCCAAAAAACTTGGTGTTGCACCTGCTGTCGGGTTGATGTCATGTGTCCATGAGATGCTGAAAGTGGCACGGGATCATCCAAATATAGGAAAAACGTGTGTTAACCTGTGCAAGGTAGGCTGTTATTACTGTTATTATTATTGCTATATTTAACGTTAATATTATTAATATCATTGTCAGCACTGCTACTGTTACTATTATCATTGTTAATATTATGTTATTAACTATCTATTGTTGTGTAGATCTGAAATTTCGTTTTTGATCCACTACTTCGTAACGAACTTATTGAGCAATTACTTCTACTGTTTTAAGAGTGAACCTGGGTTGGTAGTGTGCAGCGAACTCGGTTTTCTGATGGCATTCGCTCTGTGTAACATAGACAGATATAAGGTAGCTGCTGCATCGAATCTTTCTGGTCTTGTTGAGTAATATTATTTAAGTATCGTGTTCAATTCTATCCATCAGCTCTCCATACATGTTTTCAGACATCGATAATGGGGGAACTGACAAAGGCGTTCCAGAGAATGTGGACTTTTCGAGAAAATGTGCAAGAGTTTGGTTGGATTGAAAGCATTGGGCTTGGTGAAGTGGTCGATATAGCTGAGGAACAGGTTGCTTTTTTTTGCGATGCTCAAGAAAAAATTTGGGAATAATCATGTTAGGTTGGAAAGAAAGTTCTGGAGCACTCGTGAAAAATTGAAGATTATGCATAAGTTCTGAACTAAACGATAATAACTATTCTTCAAAATAAAGGTCATCGCTTTCTGCGACTTTTTGCCATCGGTCCCCCATGTTTCGGATCTGGTTGAAGTACCATTCCTTCGACTTCACATCAAGGACTCGTGACACGACAGTTCGTCTTCCAAAGCAGCAGTCATTTCACCTTCGTTTTTCAACTTTTTTGGATGTCCTGAACGAGTCCTGTATTCGAGGTCAAGATCTCCAGCATTGAAGCGATGAAACTAGCGTCCAGCAGCAGATTTGCTTATCGTACCTTCCCCGTCAACTTCATTAATTTCATTGACTGCAGCTCGCTGTGAAAGACCCTCTCTCCAATAATGATACAATAAAACACGAAATTCGATTGTATCGTTGGACATGGCGGAGGCTTGAAACAAAGTGAAAATAAAGGCGAATTACATCTAGGCTTTTAGTGGGGAAATCCCTCATAAGAAACTGCATTATCCATATGATATGCATGGGAGTTATCATCTCATGCTTATTAAAGTGCCCAGGAACTTTTTTCCTAACCTGATACAGGTTTTCATCCGATATGAAATGGTTTTCACTTCAAGTATATAACAGAGATAGTTTTTGCATTTTGCATTACGTGAAATTATATTCGTCTTCATGAGGGTCCTTCTGAGCGCTTTCTAATTTCAAAGTTCTATTCTTCGAGAAAACACAAGGCAAAGTATATGGCAGGATTCTGAAATAAGTACGCGTTAATAATCAGGAATTTGGGTTTAGAGAGTGAACGATTAAGGTGACTTGTTTGGTGAAGCGACTGGGGGAAGACGTTGAAGCATATGATGTGTTATCCAATCCGACAGTACTTCTACTGCAGTCGTTGTTGAAACTGCCGTCTACTAGAGAGATCACTATTGTAGATGGCCGTGTTGCTGACGGCTGTCCAATTTGGCTTTTCGCAAGTAAAGTACTTGTAAAAGTAAGGTCAATCTTAGACGTGATGGTAAGGAAAGGCAGTGTATGACATTTTGTTTCAGCTAATCATATCTAGAAGAAAGGAACTTCGCACTCATCTGGCGATGATCATTGAGCTAGTGACCACCTCCTCAACTAGTATCTCTTTTATCTGCGTTGGTAAGTGACCATTCTATTAGTGCTGTTTTTGGGAAGCTTTCGTATTTAGAATTTTCTCTTACAAGACGTAATCGCACAGTCATCTTTATAGACATGCTTGTGGAAATCATCCATCAGTGTACATTGGATATTCTGAATAATTGGCGTGAATTGGAAATTTTATTCAAAAATATATGTTATATTCGTCGTGACATTTCTGTGTCACTTGTGCGGTAATTTTATGTCTTTATAATATCACGATTGATTCGGATCGTTTACGTTTTTGAGCGGTCAATAATTCCTGAACCTCTCTAGGAAATTCTAAGTAAACTGTCCATTTATATAAAACTCACGCGAGGCTGATATGCTTTCTATAAATTATGACAGACGTTTCGGCGATCTCGCCTTCCTGACAGCCGTTTAAAATGTCACATGGGAACATCTTCGACGTATCATCACACACTGTAAAAGAAGTGGAACGTTTTTTAATAATGATGGTAACACACTGATGACTTTCCGAAGTAACCTAGTGCAACGGCTTTAAAGGAGGCGAAATTGCTGATACTTTGGTCGTCAATAGGTAGAAGATAAACCAAACTCCATCAACCTTCAGAAGAAAGATTATGTTACAGTTTATATTTTCTATCACGAGGTTTTGTGAGAGTCGATCTTTTGATTTACTACTATTCTGAATTTACTTTGCCAAACTTTTCCAACACAATATACGAATTTCCAGGTGTTTCATGCCCATTATCAACAATAGATCTCAGCTTAGGGAGCAGTTGCTACAGAGCGTTAAAGTGAGAATGTTTTCTCAGTTAATAATGTAATTGATAGCCACTATATATCTCTTTGCGGACGCTGGGGATCATCATGACCCCCAGCTGGGTGCGCCGTTTGAACGGTTACGAAGAGTGATGCGCGCTCCAATACAAATTTGGGTTTTTAAGCTCTCAAAGGAACGTGATCATCGAAAGTGAAAACATATCGCTTGTGAGACTCCTTTATGAACGATTTTAGCACGATTAACGCTAATGCTGCCCAAAATCCTTTTTTTCAAGGGAAAAAGTCATATACTTACAAAAAAACTGCATTCTCAGCTGTTATCAAACATTTTTTTTTACCTTATTCATGTTTTTGTAATCAATCGGTAGTTTGAAAAATTTTGACTCTAATACTGAGCTTGTTTTTTGAAAATATTTCCACTACACGTTTTAATAATAAATAAAAGATGACGTTTTGCAATTGCAATCCTATTTTCCTATTTCATAGCGGATTTTTTGGGATTATGTAGTTGGATTTCGATTCTTATGATTTTTTTGCTGTTAAAAAAAACTTAGATTGTCATTGGAAGAACTTTTGTAAACGTATTCGTAAGAAGAACAACGCTCAGCTTTCTTGTAAACCCTTACTTTTGGAATTAATTTCTGTCGCATGCAACGGCATTCCAAAGATTGCACGCGTAAGTCCTCGGTATTTTTCCATAAAAGATTTATTCTATTAAACTATTGGTATTCAATCTATAGCTTGGACCAAGTGAATTTGAAAAGTCTATTTTATTTCCCTAATGGTATGATTTTGCGCTGTAAAAGCCCAATTAAATTTTGTTTTATATTCAAAGAATTATCGCCGGATTCAGTTTTTCTGTAAACAATCAATAACCGTTTGATAGCGCGAATCTCAACGATTTCAAAGACGTAATTGATTTTTGGAGAAGACTCCTTGGAGCGCTGAAAGTCAAAAGAAGGTAGAATTGCGCACTCGAAAGGGTGAGATTTTACGATATTGGCCCCAAGTCACTGCGCTTTTTGCAACATCGCGATTAACTGTGAAACGTAATCTTTTTTGACTACTACAGTACAACAAGGACTTATTTTAAACAATAAAGTTGGTATGGGAATAGTCGAGACTTAAGCTATCGACCAGTTTTCAAAAGTCTAGCTTAAAAGCTTTGTTCAGCGAGAAATACTTGAATGTGAGAGATAATTTTATTTTTATTGATAGAGCGCATCAACGAAGCCATTCTGACAATAAAGTGTGCCTTCGAAATTGACTAAATTTCAGCTATCAAGCAATTCTTAGGCCTCTCAAAACTATCAGAAAAAGCGTTTTTTCCAAGAGGTCGAATTAGAATGCGGACATCGTAGGTGATCGAAATTTCTAAAATCTAAAATTTTTCAAACTGTTACACCGCTACAAGAAGTTCTTTCTGAAAACAAAGTACACTACTAAAATCAATAAGATTTGCCCTACCTAATGATCATAAATTCCCTACGAAAAATTGTTTCTTCGGCGAGAATTGCTTGAATGTGAGGCAAAACCTTATGTGGACTGTTATAGCGCAAAAAACAGGCCTTAAAAAATAGAATACGTCGTTTAGATTCACCTGATTTTAGTTATCGAATAGGTGCCAAGAAGTCATGTCAAAATAAAAAATACGTTTTTATCAAGAGTCTCAAACAGGGTGGACATCACGGGAATGAACCGCTATACCTCAATCTCTTCGCATGCCATAGCTACGAGTAAAGAATTTGAACGAAATTACGCATTGATATGAGGAATGGGAATCTGGAGTGAAAGTAACATAAAAAAAAATGCTGAGAATAATCGATGAAGCGAGATCTCACGCCATAAGCGACACTATTTATGACGAACTATTCATTGTTTTCGAAATTTCAGCTAATTTCGTGACTTTTATGTAGTTTAGGCATCAAAGTATATGAAAAAAACCGAAAGAAATAATAGATAAGTTTGACTGAATTGTAGGTAAGCGTAAATAAAATATCATAGAAATATCTGATGAAGGTCTTAAATATAGTTCAAACACTTCGCTTTTTTCCCTCTTAAAATGCGTATTATTTTTGGAGCAGTTACGTTGTTTCTAATAAAAATAACCTTATTGAAGTCTGTTCTGTTATATCTGATCATTCCTTGACACAGTAACTCCTTTGTTGACGAAAAAGTCAAAAATTCATTAGAAAACTACTATTAGCTCTGGAGCAGGCGCCGGCAGCCTCTCTTCGTAGCCGTCGGAGCCGCCCGCTAGTCGAAAATGGAGCCGTCCTTAAAAGGATATCAAGACGAAATTTTCCCTGCTTTTGAAATTCTGACTCGTCATCTATTATGGGCCACTTTGAAATTCTGAATTCGTTATCCATTTGTAAGAAAATTTGTTGAAGCGTGACTGTGTCATTTTAGGGAAATCTTCTGGATTCACGTCATGCAAATAGTGTGGTTCCAATTTTGATGCTTATCTTTCGTAGCTTCAGCAAACAATCAAAAGTCATTGCTAGTTCTCAGTTCTCGCAGTCATTCGCGACGTTTTCATCTCAGGTCCGTCTAGATGTTTATAATCAAAGGTTTAGGATAGGAAATGCACGTGGCTTCGAAATTACAAATATGGTTTCAAGATATTATGTAAAACGGTAACTGGAAAGGTTTTTATACCACAAGGGTGTCACTAGGAATAGTAGGGAGATGAACACCTGCTCTACAGCCGAAAGCACTCTAGGCGCATCATGTTCTTCTTCCAAGATCTTCTTGAGGGAGACAGGTGATGTGAGTGTTTTTCTGCTATGCTTGACATTTGGAGATAAGTCGCTACTTACTCTTCTCCGTCTTTTGTCGTTAGGACACACTTGTCTCTTTTCATTTACTAATTCATTCGTCTAATATGGAATCTCGAAAGCAACACCATTGTGAGTTGATTCAGTAATGCTTATCAATGCTTATCACTAGCTTGAAACAATGTAAAAACCAATAACACAAACCTTTTTCGAGAGCAAGCAAAGGTTTTTCCCTTCCTCGCCTAAGGGGCTTTCATCATCCAAACGTTACAAAAGATGCCGCACACATACTCAGAAGCACCTGCCCTCATGAATATGTTTAATTATGCTTAAAAAGTAGATATCAGACCTTCATGATGAGCGAGCCATGGCTTAGTGAGCTTAGCTTGAGATCTATATAGTAGATGGTTGGCCAGATTTCATTAATGCACTATATGTTCTAGAGTTTACAAGCGATGGGATGTAAACGCAAGACAGATGAAACGGTTTGCTTGGAAGTGATTGGTCTTCTCAAACGATGTTTAACTCAGGGAACACCTACTAAGTGAGATTGACTTTGCTGCTTTATTTTGAACATATACAAATTGCACCCAATACAGGACGGCTGTATATCTTGGTTTTGCCGAAGAGGGCAAGAGAAACTCTGCGATGGCTGGTCAATGCTTAGATCTCTTGATTTCTCATGCATCTAAAGGTTGGAGTTTTTTTATCACTATGAACCACTCTTTCATATGATATAGAGAAAACAAGTTAGATTTTGCGCTTTTGCGTTGTTATAATTACATACATCCGAATTTCCTCAGTAATCTGCTAAATCTTATATCATAACAACTCATAGGTTCTTCAAATACGAGAGAATGTACAGAAAACCATAGGAGTCTTTGTTCATTTGGTTTTGAGATTTCTCAAAGCACATAGCGCAATGACTAATCTTTTATCTACTGATCATTGATTAGTTCAAAAAAAGGATATGAGGAATGCGATGGAATCACTTAGAGGAGCATTAAACCTGATTCATGGGGTAAAGTGAGTTATCCAGTTATTTGCCGTCTTCGAGACCAATGAGTCGCGTGGCATGAATTCATCCATCATCCTTCTTCCTCATTCTAAATAGCTTTCTGACATTCGTGCTGGATAGTAGTGGGTTACACTTCAATCTGAGAAACGATTCTGATGCAAGAATTTCAGCATTAAATTTAGTCTCAGCGTTTTACTCGTATATTATAATCAAGTAAAATGCTCTAGTAAGACGTTTTTTTATTTTTGGATGTAGGTACTTGTGTACGTATTCATAGAACTGGTCTTAAATAATCTAAAATGGTGAAATGAGAAACTTGGGTATTGTGCCATTGTCTATTTTTCTTGTAGAGGCAAATTTTACAAAAATTAAATTTAGCTCCTGAATGGAAAGCGGAAACAATGTGCATGATGGCTGGTGGTGTGGTAACATTGGTGGAGCCTCTACCGCATCTGGTCCAGGTTTGAGATTTCTAGATACTAAGAGAATGGATAACCTTTATATACTATTTGTAGAGTCTCGTTCTCCTTGCACGGTCCATAATGTGGTCAAGAGACACACCCATTTATCTCAGTCTGTTTGTGTCCATCTCTTACAACCTTTCATCACCACGTTTTTCCATTACTTGACCTTTTCTGTTTTCTTGCGATCAATTTAAAAAATATCTTCGATAAGAGACAACATTTTCTTCGGGATGGCGTGATGGATAGTAATGCGCGCAGTCAGGTGAAAGCAAGGTGTTGTCCTTTTTCAAGCGCCATCCAACAAACCGCACACATGAGAGCACTTTAGCTTGGCATATTCAAGATCGCATGGAGATCGCCTCGACAGTAATTTCATCGTATTGTGAAGAAAACGAAAAACCAAGCAGCATTTGGTACAGCACGCGAAGTGTCTGAAGACTTTTGTGGAGGATGAATGCGAGGAAAGGAATCGAGTGCAAGAATGCTGCGATCTGCACAGCATATGTGATGTCAAACAAGATAATATAAGGTGAAGTAAATATATATATATATATATATATATATATATATATTCGGCAGCCGTATCGAAAGTGATGCATGAAATTTCTCCCGGTGTGATACCATCCCGCTTCTCAGCTCCACAGCATGACTTTAGTGAGAGAGCTTTGCTTATGAAATACTGTGGCTTGTCATTGATTAAGTGCTTTTCCTGGAGTATCGAATTTGATTTGCTGTGGAGTTCTCAGGTCCTCCTCACCACTAGATTTGTTAAACGTTGTTTTTGGAGAGAATTTCGTCTTATTTATACTAGATTGCTGCCTGGACTAAAGTATTGTGTTAGATTGCTTCTATCTGAGTTTTTTGATTGAAACGTTTAGCTTTTCAGTTTAGTGGACCCTATCTGGTCTCTGTGCTGTATACCGGCATTCACGAATATTGTTGCGATATTTTCTCCCTTTTGCCCGACCCTCAATCACATATTCACTGTGCGAATCCCAACACTTTTTGCATTCGATTCTTTTCTTCACATTCATCGTTCGTACAGATTTTCCAGTCTTCCATGTGTTGCTTCGATAACTGCTTGAGAATTTCGTCTTCTTCACGAAGTTGTAGAGCGCTGATCGAGGCGATTCTCCATGCACTCCTGGAAGTAGCCGAGCTAGGGCGTTCGTCGATTGATCGAAAGAGGTTGTTGGGAGTAGGGATGGAACCAGTGCCTTGCTTGTCACATTGTTTCCTGATATGCCGCATCACTCAGCACTGCGCAATCCGCCACCTTTGTTGAATTGAATCATAAGGGAGTTATTTCAGGCAATTCATTGTCTTCTAAGTGAAGTCGTTATCGCCGATGTCGCACCAACTCAGACACAAATTGGGGCCAATGTACAGAAGAACGCTAATGACCTCATAGACTCATGGGTCTTGAAGGCAAGCAACGAAGATGTTCACGATTTAGGTAATGTCGAGGGTTTTTGGTGTTTTAGTCATTCACATTTCTCATTCCAAGACCTCATCGTCCTTTTTTATTATTAAATACTTTTTGCTTTGCAAATGATAGCTGATAGAAAGCCATTTAACTAAACAAAAAGTTAGCCGTGTTATTTTTGAGAGGAGAAGATTTACATAATATCGACAACTATTGTTCAATTCTACAGAGTGTGTGAATACATCATCTCTTCTCTTTCGGAAAATTAGATACTAAGCGTATTAATAGAAATGTAGTTAGTTATCTGACGCACTAATGAGGAAATAAATCTAGTCCCATATTTCGTAGTGGGGAAGAAACTTTACAACCCTGTCAATCTTCTCTGTCGAAGATCATTGACGCTTTTTAGCAAACTATGTTGTAAAATTGCGTGATTCGTTATGAGCAGATAGGAGCTTGTTAACAATCGAATTCATCCAGTTCAATACAACACAATAACAGCGACTGACGTTCCTGCGCTGTTGTCTTTTTCGGAGCCTGGAAGACTCAAACTGGCTTGCAGTTAACTTTTAAAGCATTTTTAAAGTTATTGGCTGGTGTTTTCTTTTCTTCACAGGCATAGACTGGTCTGTACGTTTCGCCAAAGTATTTGTCTCTGCACACTTTAGAAAAGATTAGGTAAACTGTACGTGAACTCAACAATCACTCATGCTGATCTCATGCTGCGAAATTGTAGCTCCTAACGATAGGTTTAGAGGAAAGACCACTCTCCCCAAATAGAAACTCCAGCGAAAACAAAGTTCCGCTTACCCTTCTCTTCAGTTCGAGCGGAATAAGGGAGTTATAAAACGATTGTAACCGCTTGTATAGTCGTTTATTTAATACGAAAAATTCTAAAAAAAGGAACGACAGATACGGTTAATGTATGAGTTCGGATACAGTTTACCTAATCTCTTGTAAAACATGCGTCGACGAAAAAATTGACGGAATGGATAGACACCCCTGTGTCCGTATAAAAAATATCTGGTCGTAAGCTTCAAACCAGACCAAATATCTGACCAGATGGGCTTGAAGCATAAACATGAATTGAAAAAATTTTGAACTTTTCGAAATAATAGTTGAAATTGTCGGCGGGCAGTGCGATTCGCTTAATCGTTACTTCGTATGTTGTGCGACATGTTTTCGAGTGTTATGGGGAGAGTCGGTATTTTTCAATTTCATACGTTATAGTTCGATGCTCTCTAGATGGAGGAGAGCTTTGTGTAATGGCTACCTCAGAAAAAAAGATGTTTTATAGCATCTTCCTGATCTCCAAAAAAAGTTGAATTAATGTTTCGCCACAAGTTTGACTTCAACATCTGCTCCCAAGCTTTCTGTACTCTTTCAAACATTACTTGTAACGCTGTTGGCCTTAATACAGAATTCATTTCTCGTAACGGTTCACTGTGCGATTTGGAAAACATCGTTTTGCTGTGAAAAGCAAACATACTGAATCCAAATACATATCAAAACACGATACGGCACATTTATTCCCTTAATCGAATTGTAAATTTGCTTGAGATATATCGAAATTGTTTCTAAAGGTGGCGCAAGTTCGTAAACAGGTTTGGAAACTGCCAGAATGGTGAATTTACTACACTTGACCTCTTTATATTGTGACTGCAGATGGCCAGCGAGCTGTTTCGGATAATCATCGTCTTTCGGGCTTATATCCTACCTCCCAATCCTTGCCCCTTAGTAAACGATCGAAGTAACTTGGGAGCCATTATTGTATAGATAGCTTTGAAATCAAAGACACTTCAGATATCTTGTCGTCTTCCCAAAGGAAAATGTTACCTTAAGTTGTTTCAATTTTTTGTCAGTTTAGCTATCGATAAATTATCGGAATGGAATCCAGCAACTGCTCGTGGTTGTGCGAATTTGCTGTTCGCTCGTATGATGTTAAATGTGTATGATGTACTTATCGAACATGAGTGGAGCAGGTTTTATGAAAGTCAAAGGTATAGTTTACTACAGTGAATTTTGCTGAGTTTGATTCAATAGTCTTGACATATTCTACTATATTGTAGCCCTTTGAGTGATCTGATCGTTGTCTTGTTCCATCGATAAGTAACAGAATTGTTGCAAAAGATTACTTATTCTTTTGCGCTTTTGCTATATTCTAAGCTGCCTGGACTATCTATACCGAAATCAAATAAATGTAGGCTACGTATTACTTTGGGTTTTATTAGGTCTCCAAATTTCCGAACTTTATCCAAAAATTCAGAAATTTATTTTTCCAAGTAAACGAAAGTATCAAATAACATTAATTGAAGTATTCTCTGTCTGCCTGGATGCAATTCTGCCAACGATCCGGCAATAAATCAATTCCGCGCTCATATTGTATTTTTGTCACACCGAGACCAAATCGATTGGCGCCAAAAGCAAAATGTTGATCATTTTCCGGAACCGAAATGGGCCGATCCATTGGGACTTGTCGCAAGCTGGTCAGACCATCAACGATGAGCGATATTGTCAGCAACTGGACCGTTGCAACCAAGTAATTCTACGTCACCGCCGTCGCTAAGTCATTTTGCTTCAAGCAATGCAAAGCCACCACGTTGCCATGAAGGCAAGGAAGAAGTTGACCAATGTGGGCCGATATGGGCTGGGAGCACTTGGATCATCTGCTGTAATCGCCAGATCTGTCTCCGTCCGCTTTCCATATCTTCAGATTATTGGAGCACTGGTTGGACAGGAAAAAGTTTTGAGACATCAATCATTTGCGTCGAGAATTGACTGGTAGGTTTGCATCGAAGAATAGTGATTTTTATGAGCGCGGAATTGATTTGTTGCCGGAGCATTGGCAGAATTGCATCCAGGCAGACGGAGAATACTTCAATTAATGTTATTTGATACTTTCGATTACTTGGATAAATAAATTTTTGGATCAGATCAAGTTGGGAAACTTAGTCGGAGACCTAATATTTAGATTAGCAGCAAAGATCAAAATTGATTTCTTTTGCATGTTCAATGAGCTAGGCACTCGAAAGTGAAAACAGTTTTGCTCTATGGAAGCTTTATTTTTGAATGCTCATGGTTGAGTATCACCAGTCCATCTTAGATTAACCACACATAATGCGAAATCACCATTAAATCTTCCGTATAACAAATTAGCCATTCATCTTAACGCGTAATGGTCGCAGTGAAGTGAATCCGTTTTAGGTCAAGCATTTCATTTGTTTCCTTCTTCACTGAATAAGGTAGTGAACATAAAGATTTTTTTTCTCCAGTCACTTAATTCATTCGGACCACACACTTTTTACTGTCTTGTCCAATTCGGATACAAGCAAATGTTGCTCACTACAGAAAAGAACCATTTTGAATATCGAAGAAGTGATTTCACGACAACTAAACGTATTGAAAGGTGTTGACAAGAAAGAGTTGTAGAAACGGCTTTGCTCTATCGTTGTGTGTTTAAATGATATGTACACTATTACATATCATGGTTACTACGGCTCAAAATAAAGACACATTTCCATCAGCATTCAGAAAGTTTTTGAGAGCACGTTTTAAGTCTTATTCGGTGCTCTTCATATGCGCACGTTCCGTAGAGTAGTCATGCCTCATCATAGCGATTGGAATGAAATGATAGTTAATTATTAGTCAAATACCGGTCAGTTAGCTTTTCGAAGTTTTTTGTAAATTATCAGGCGCTCAGAACGCCTCTTTCGCCCTCCCTACTTACGTTTTTGACTTGCTTTCGATAATCTATTGAGTGAATGTATAGTGCGTTAGAAAAAACTGTGGAACCCACTGAACTTAAGGTGCGCAGTATACTGCGCGCACCCTTCGAAGAGTTAATAGTACAATTGCGAACATTCTTTCTGTGTCCTGATCACATGATTTCAAGTATTTCACCTTTAATAAAATTTTCAAAATGCTTTTACTCTGTATTTTTTGTTTTGTTTGTTTGTGGAAATTGTTTTTCAATAATACAGTGCAACGAATGTTGATCGTATGACTGCTTTATTGGGACGAAGAAAAGAATTGGATGAAGTGCTGCAAGAGAAATATCTGCGAAGAAAGGAAAGTAAAGGTAACTAATTTGTAAAATTGATGTTTTCAAAATAAGGAGCGCATACGCTATGAATAACTTTCCGTCTTTATTTTGTGCTTCATGCTTTCTTGGATTGTGTTCACAGTCAGGTTACTCTAAGTTTTAGCTTCATCATAGCTATCTCTATTTTAGCTGGAACAACCGAAGGAGGACCAAGTGTGGAGTTGAAACAGGCTGACATTCTTATAAATTGCTGTTCATTAACTCAGATTTTTGAAACTATTTTACCTCCGTGAGTTATTGTTCGTGCTCCGTTCACCAAAGAAATGAGTGGTAGTCGAAAATCTTGTTTCAATGGAATAAGTTTTAGAGAGTCATCTTCGATCGAAGTGTTGAACGAGTTACGTTCGGAGCTGCTAGACTGGGCAATTGACCGTATACTCTCTTTGTCGAAGTCTTTATTTGATGGTTTCCATCCACTTCATTCCATTTTTTGTGGGACGAACGCGCTGATCTCTTCGGCAGGGTTGGTGAGCACATTATTACGGCTCTGAAAACAAGAATAAACGTTTGTTAGTACTATTGCTGAAAGCAAGCTGTTTCTCGGATTCTAAACACTAGGATATCTGAAACTTTATATTCGTCGTGAATGCATGTTGGATCAGAATGCGACATTTTCCTCTGTTCACATGAAAAATGTTGGCTTAGTGGTATCAAAGTTATATCGAATGTTCTCAGTAATATCCACTCTTTTGCAATTTTTGGGTTATTTGAGTTAGAAATACACTTTGGAATGTGTTATGAGTCCTTATGATTCTAGGTTCCTTCTTGATTATTACACTAATACGAATTGTGTGGAATGGCTTGAGTCTCGTGAGCTTGCTAGTACGAGCAAAACAAAGGTATGTAATTTATGATTTAAAGTTAAAATAATATGAAGTAGAGTATTGGTATATTCCGAGATAATATTTGGAATATGAAGTAGTTATCGCTTCATTGGAATTATAGGATGGTGTGTTCAATCTAATTCTATACCGCACGGTGCAAGCAACATTGTTCTGAAATTTTCGACGTAAAGCCAGGATATAGTTAGGGTCAGAAGAAAAGGTTCAAGAAACTCTAGATATCAGGATGGCCTTGTTGTGGGTGAACGCATATGGCGCAGTGATTAGAGGTGCTCTGCGACATTTATAATAGATCAATTGATGGTTGATAGTCGATGCTGCACTAAAGGCTCACCAAACCTTTCATCCCACTTGTGTCGGTAATTTGGTACCAGACTTGTCTGGGACGATGGCAGCATTGACTTAGTACATCGGTAGGAGTGAAGGCCAGTTATGCATCCAGTCATCGCAAATAGTGCTAATGAGGTCCAGTGCATGGTGCATCCCTTACGGATTGATCAACACAGGAAGCTTTGTCCTTTTTATTACGGAACTCCAAAACTTCATTCGAAATCCGACGGAATGCTGAAACCACATTATTTAACCCTTTGGATACCGTTTGTATCATTCTTGAAACGCTCCCGGCTGCGCCGTGTCTGGTCTTATTGCGGCATAGAGTAAGAGCTGCACGTTTTGTACAAATCTGATAGTTATTTGATGATTATTTGATTATTCTTATTCTCACTCTAGATATGTGACTAATCTCATAACATCCACAATTAGCAGTTTCGAACTACTCTCCAAGGAATTAATGTTTATTTTTGACGTACAGTTTTCATAATGTCTTACAACAATGCCTACAAATACTAAAGGAAATGTATTTATAATATGCAATCGCATCATAGAGTATTATTTTCCGCGCTGTGTGCAGTGTAATTTTTGAAAAACAAATAACTGTTCTGTTGTTTTTGGAGAGCACCTGTTGAAGAATTACGATGAAAATCTAATTTTCGTTAAAACTAGAAAAGTTTTGTCGTGCGAGCGCGTCCTTCCAGACCAGCGAGCGCGCGGTGCGTCAGGTGAAAATTGGTCGTGGTGCCACAAAATTAACTTTTTCTTTTGACTATCTATCTTTTATGGCAGAGTAAATTGTGAAATACGACCACAAGAATGCTGAGATACGACAAAAGCTTGAAGACTGTGGCGGCTTTGATTGCGATCACCGTTTCTGGGGGGGCTCGCATGTTACGCATAGGACAATTGAGGTCCGGGATCTAAGGCACTTCAACTATCTGCAAATTACAGAACACTAGAACTCTTTCAAATGTTTAAGAATGCCAAGTGCTATGCAAAACGTCAACAGAACCTCAAACTGATACTCAAAATTTTTAGTATTTTTACTGCATTTTTCGCAGTGTTATGATGTTTCGTATATACCTAAGAATATTGAGTGGTGTGCAAAAGCAAGGCCTCAGGCAAGAATCGAACCCGCATTCCATCCATACTGGGACGCGTGCTACTACAAACATCATAATGCTGCGATAAATGCAGTAAAATACTAGAAATTTCGAGTATTACTTACTACAATGGCTGTCAGCTCAACTGGTTATATAAAGCGAAATCGCATACCCGACCAAACTTGTTAAATGTTGGTGGCTAATAGCCAACATAGAGACGTTGAAGAGTGAGTGATGGCGCGAATGTGCCTTGGTGGTGTAGTGGTAGAGCACGCGTACCCGGATAGGATGAAACGCGGGTTCGATTCCCGCCTGAGGCCGTGTTTTTGCTCACCACTCAATTCTCTTAGGTATATACGATACCCCAAACTTCAGGCGTGGTTTGAAACCGTGTTTCACCATGTCACAGAACGAGAGATAGCAGAGCAAGCACGCAAGCAGTGTTGTGGTAGCATGCACCCACGACGTAGGTGAAGCATGTGTTCAACTCTCGACTGAAGGTTCAAGATATGCGTATCATTCAGCATTCTATGATGTGTAGTTATATCACTAAACACTAATATAAAAGCGTTTTTTGAAAAATATTGTTAATTATGTTTGGTTAGTGTTCAATGTCGGATATATCCCTTTACGGGCCATACGGTACGTTTTGTACTGAGCCGCGTGACGTTAAGTCTCACTCAGCCATTGTAATGGCGGCGTCGCGCCTTGTAAGAAAGCCGGCAGACGCCCAGTCATGCACATGCGGATGCTGCCTGCCTGGGCTGCCACTCAAGCAACGGCGCGACGCCGCCTGCCTATCAGCGGTGGTCCTCAATGGGATATATCATTACAGCTGATGTCTTGGTTTATTTTGCTTTGCTAATGATTTTTGGAAAAAGGGTAATGTCGTTGCTTTTAGGCACTGGAGGCATATGCGAATATTTTACTCTATCTATCGACTAAATATCGAAGTCAGCCAATAAAAGTCATACCTATCTGTAAGAGATTTTGCATAACTCTGTGTAATTGTTTGATATTATCTCAAAGGGCGGATATGATTTATCGATCGAAAATAACTGACATTGGAATAACAACGTTTAGGGAAACGATCAGATCTGAATGCAACGTTGACACGAGGTGGCGAGAAAACATTAACCGCTAACGGAAGCCTTGTTCGCCACTGTCACTTGTTCGTAACAAAACTTCTCCCAGCTATACTAGCAGTTGATCGCAAGGAGGGCGAGGAGCGTAAACGCATCGGTCTGGAATTAGAGCGACAAGCCAAACTCATATTCAAGGTAACAGAGTGTGTGAAACTTTTCCCAATCTGAGTAGTCATTTCGGCTGCCACTAATGGAAGCAACTGAAGTTATATATGCTTTTAGTTTCTTCCCTATGTCAAAAAAGTTGTTGTTTGAACTTGCCTTCAAAACATAACCTCAAAGTACAGCGTTTATGGTAGAGTAATCCTCAGGGAATACTCCGAAACTCTGGCACTTTTTTTGCAAATTTTTTTATAAACTAACCAAGCAATCACTTTTTTCTTGAAAATTACCCTCAGTTAATCAGGGTGGGCGGTGCCTGTAATAGTTAACTGAGAATGATAGTGCCTTCCTTCTTCTGACCTCTCAGGTGTGTGCTCTCTCGTTACCACAGATCCAACCTCATGCTTGGATAATTGAATCTTCGTGTACATAGATACAATTACAACTATATCAACGAAATTACCATAACTAGCATTACGGTAATCATGACTAATGCTCATGAAAATCTTGTCATGTCAAAAGCGACTTCAAAGCAGCGACAACAGCCTGGAGTGATTTCTAACTTCCGTACATAAACCCACTAATCAAACATACTGTTAGTTAGAAGAACAGTCATAAATAATTACAGATGACAAGCTGTATAAGCAATAGCGTCGTTGTGAGTTAGAACGGTGAACATACACTTTACTGAGATATGTGACAACATTATCATTGATGAGTTGTTTAACCATGATAATGCTGCGAAACCATCTTACGAATTGTCGTATTTTTCAAATTAGTGCGAGACTGGTATGTATTGTGTAAAATCGATGGCTGACGTTTTGGCGAGATAATAGGTTGCGGAAAAAGTTCCGAGAAAATGCTTGTAAAATACTTATGCACCAATTGCACCCGAACAAAGACAAAGCTAATAGTCAGAATACTCCCCTTGAACTTTAAGCCCTTTCTGCCACTTCTCCAGCAAAAGATCGATTCTGCAAACTTAAAATTCCAGATTGATGCGTTCACTTGCCACCGTTGCATTTGAACCCAACGGCCATTCGTGCATCATCAACAACCTAACTTGCTCGCTTGTTAACTCCATCTTGATATAAGTAGATAAATTATATACCAATCAACCTGAGAGAAGACGGGCTTTCAAATGAGCTCCAAAAACATGAAAAATAACCGACACACAAAAAGTTACGAGCATTTTCTCAGAATTTTTTCCTCAACCTATTATTACCAATCCGCACAAGTTTCTAAAAAGGAACTGTTCGCAAGATAGTTTTCATTGCTCATACATAGGTTTATCCAAAGTCGCTTTTTCCATCAATAGTGCGATGAGCTGTTGGAGGTGAAAAATTGAGTGGTATAGGATGAGAAAGGAGAGCGAATTTCATGGACGACGGCATTAGTGTTAGAAGAGCCAGTGGCAGTAACGATAGTAGTCTGGGAACGCAGTTTGAATAAAGAAATACCACTTGAAATTGGGAGAATAAATGCTCTAGTGCTGCTTTTTTCTTATTGTCTTCTTTTCTTGTTTTTCATCATTCTTTGTTTAGATTTGTGCTGCTTTGATGAAATTGATGGACAATCCGAAATGCTTTATGACTATGTTTAAGTTCACCATGGGCAATATTGGAAAAAAACACTATCGGTGAGTCAACTGATCAACGATTACGGCCATTCTTTGCTCGGGTGCCGTTCGAACGGCCTGTCGTTGCAGTACCATTGCAGCATGCATTTAGAGCTTGACTGTGGTGGACAATTAGAGCGCTATTACAGTGTGCAAACAAATACGTGGTACCATCCCCGAGATAGCACTTGATGAAGGCGATCCCTCTCGGTGGACAAAGACTTTCCATGACATTTTTAGTGATTATTGGAAAGCTTAGATCTCTGGCTAGTGCGCTTCATAGCATTTTTGAAAAAGTCTTTTTCTAACGCATCAGCAAAAGGAAACATTTGTGTTTCACATGGCCATATCTCTCTCAAGACAGAGCTCTTTTTCTTATGGGGGGGGGGGGGGGGGGGGGGGAGGGGGGGGGAGCTGCCTGCGGTTTCAACAAGGCTATTGATTTATAGCACTGTGCGTTTTACATATGAAGCGCGATTTTTGTTATTAAGTTGGAGATTTTTTTTCCACTTCCAGAGAAACTTCATATAAAACGTATGACCCTCATACTAAAAGAATTCTTCTACACGTTCAAGCGTTTTTTGTGCTTCCAGCATAGTAGCAGTAAAATTGCGCAGCTGATGTAGAATGTAATTTCATTTTGAATTTACAGCGTTATCAAAGGTGTTTTTAGAAAAAGGCCATGTAGCACATCAGCCAGAGATTTAAACTGTGGGATGTTTGCTAACACTCATGAGCAAAATTTTTGTTCAGCGAGGGGGATCGCTTCTTCATCCCTTGTTATCCAACTGCAAGGAACCATATGTAATGAGTTGCTGAAATTGATCAGTAAAATTGCATTAATTGTCTTCTAATTTTGATACCCTTCATTCTATACCATACTCAAGAGTAAATTACCTAATGGAAACCAGAAATTAACGACTGCTTGCTAAATTCGATGGCAAATGCTTCAGATGATGCCAGGTCGTCAGCACAAGGGCATCTCTCCACTTTTTGCTGACTTACACTGTTTTCAAAAGCGATACTTTCTTGCCGCAAAGTTTCTGGTGGTGCAGCGCAATGAGAAGTCCCTTTCAAGGACTAGCCAAAGTGTAAAATTTCTTTTCCACAAGCTGTTTATTGATACAAAAAATCCAGCACAAAATAAATTGTTCAGTGAAAAGACTCACTGAAGTGTCTGAGTGGTTAGTGGTTAGTAGTGTCGACTTTCACGAAGCAAGGTGCTGGTTTGACTCTCTCATCCAACCCTCTTGCAGTCAATCAGCGAATATCTTAGGAAACTCCCTAGTCCGTCTAGCTTCAGGATTGCAACGAGAATCGTCTCGACCATTGTTCTACAATTTCATAAAGTAGACATAATCTTCAAACAGCAGTTGAAACAACACGCGAAACCTTCGAAGACCTTTTTGTAGGATGTGTGGGAGGAAGCAAATCAAGTGCTAGAGAAGCTGGAATTCGCATCGTAATATTTGATGACGGGTCGTCTAAAAATCGGTCAAATATTTGTATTCTGTGATTTCAGCTAGTCATTCACCCGACTATCTTTACATCTGATAACATGTTTTGAGGCTTTTATGAGGTCTGATACGGTCTTTCTAAAGTGCTAGAAATGTGTTCTAGCATCAAACCTCATCAGTAACACGGTACTTCTACGTTGAATCAGTTCCTCAGAGACATATCTTCTATATAAAGAAATGGACTGCGAACTTGTTACACTAGACATACGCTGAAAGGATTGTTGTGGCGTTCTTTCAGACTGATTGATTGTCGATTTCATGGCGTACGGCTGTTATGTAGGCATATGTAACGAAAAGGCACCGTGCTACTGCTGAGGCTGGGAGGTCGAAACGCGTATCTAACACTTGATAAGTGTCGTAAGAGACTTCATAAAAGGCTCAAAATATGTTATTGGATCACAACCAAAACATTTGGTGTCAATCTATAAACATGTGGGATTTTTGGAGAGTTGAACTGCGAAACGCCCCTTGTGGTGAACTTAGGGAATACTCTTCTAAACCGAAATTTAGTGTATTTGAGTCGTACACACAGCTTTTAATACTGTCTCTTCTTTTTGAATTCAATAGAGTCGAGCAAAAGTTCGATATTTTTCAACGGCAATTTCAGATTGTCATGACCTGATCGAAACCCAAATTTATTTTGAGCAAAAGAAGGATCCTCTGTTGATGCATCTCTTTATTTAACGCGGTACAATTTTGTATTCCAGCAATTTGAAAATATGGTATTGATGCTGCGAATCCTTCGAATGGATTTTTCAGAAGCGGTTAGGTCTAGAAGGTTTCCTTAGATGTTAGTTGTCGGGATGATTCAAAGGTGGTAGTTCTTTGGCGAAAGGTCGATTTGATTACGACGGTTGAGGCAGCGACTTTTTTTTAAAACCAATTCTATCAGCCTGTGCAGATTGTGGTGAAGCTTTGTCATGCGCAAGGGTCAAACCTCCGCTGTTCATCGGAGTTAGGTATGTCCGCTGCAGATACTTATAAACTTTGTCAATTTCATAAACTTTCCTGGTATGATCGTCTTGTTAGGGTCTGGAGACCTGGCCATATGCACCATCAAAGTGTCACCATAACGTGTTTCTAAGTGCTATTTTGAGAAGAGTTTAGGAACATTATCTCAGTCTTACAAATTAGTCAAGCACCATGAATCCTTCAATTACCATGATAGTCATTTTGCTTCTCACCGTGCGACGTCAAATTTCACCCAGGTAATGTAATATCGGCGTTGTCTTGTGGAAAAGCGATGACGCGACGGCGCCTACCTATAAACGCTGGTCCCCAGAAGGTTGAGCGATTACGAATGACTCCGTTCTGAACAGGAGGTTCATATGCGATCGTCATCTTGTTCTTGGTTCAATTCATATGCCAACCATTTGTCAGGCTTTTTCACTGTTCCGCACCTTCCACATGAACGTGAAGTTCTTCTGCAACTCCCCGTGTAATTTCTCGAGTTCATCTTTGATAAATGCGCTTACGTGATCATTGCCGATTGCTGTTGGGCTCCTCAGAGTTTTCTTCCTTGTAAAGACGCATCTTGTTTAGTTAGATCTTTCTCAACTAGTACTGAATCTGTTTTCCTACTTCTTCAAGTCCTTAAAGTCTTTGTCAGAAATGCTTTTTGGAAATGTCACGATGTATATGCAAACTATGAATCACAGATGGAAGTTGAACCCGTGTTCCACCCAGAGTGCGTGTTACACCATCAAACTCACCGCTTTGCTACCTCTTTTTCAATACAGATCATCACAGCTGTCAGCAACCAAGCATTAACGCGTTTGGCTTGCTAAGCACATATCGACATAAAGGCGGTGATCTCGATGATGTAGTGGTAGTAACACGCGCCCCCGCTATGGGTCACACGCGGGTTCAATTCCTGCCTGAGAGCAGAAGTCTTGAATATCATACAGCATTTTCGGATATGTAGCTATAACATCACGGCAGTGCTATGAGAGCGGCGGGACAAGAAAATTACAGCAGATGACCCTGCAGTTGCAACTCATAACTGAAAAGGAGGACTCTTTAGCTGTTTAGTTAGTGCCCTCTCGTCATAAGCACAAAAGAGGGTCTCGTGTTAACAAATGGTGATGTCATGGATATTCCTACGATTATTTCTAATACTTCCAAAAGAGGGCATTTTTAGCGAACAATTTGACGCTGCGTGAATTCCTGAAATGGGTATGTACTCTGGCGATGAAGTGTATGGATTCTGATCATGAGGTGGAAAAGGCTCTCAACACAATTGCAGACAATCTAGTGCAGGTTTTGAGTGAGGAGGTTAGTTTGATTAGAGGAAGTTTTCGGTTATTCTTCAGTCGATTTCTCAGGTGGTTGAACTTTATATCTTGTTACTGTTCTCACTCAACTCGCACATCTCTGACAAATTGAAGTTCTTATTGTTGTTTTCTACAGTAATGATGTGTGTATGATTCTTAGGGTGACGAATGTAAGTATAAATTTGTCGAACACGCTTCAAAGGGAACGATTTGCGATTTTCTGGCGTCGCTGATTGATCGGTCATTGGAGGGCGTTCACAGTGTGATATCATTCGCTAGCGCATTCCAGGCCAAAGATCAGAGAAGTGAATTGATTACTGTCAAAAGCTTTCATAAATCGTTCAGGAGAGACATTTTTCTCCCTTGTTTCATATCTGTAATGGATCTCTAGGAACACCCACTGAAATCAAAGCAGTTTTTTGTATCTTTCAACCAAGCGCAGTAATCATTTCGCAATTATTAGTGCAATATAACAAACATTGCAGTCGACTATTTTGAGACCTCGCTTAAGAACAATATAATCTGACAATTTTCAATATGCCAGATAATCATTTTTAAGCCACGCATGTGGTCTGTTATATAAGGGCTGACTTAAAAAGTCTGATAAACGTGTTTCAATTTTCACGGTCCCATCAGTCGGGCGGTACCCTTTTGAAAAGTTGAAAAACGTTTATCGGGCTTTATATGTTAGCCCTTATATAACAGACCACATGCATAACTCAAAAAATAATTATCTGGCATATTGAAATTTGAGCTTCTCTTAAGAAAACACTTGAGACGAAAGGTATAATCTAACAATGTATTTTGAGCCTTTCATGAGGTGTGTCATGGGCACAAATTGAGACGAGTGTATCTGCCTTACATCCTCGTCACTTACACAGTGCCTTTTCGTTCAGTCAATTCCTCGGGGATCTACCCCTGTATAAAGGAATCGACAACGAATCTTTTACGTTCGACATACGGTGAAGCAATGACACGATTCTGGCTCTGTATAAGTGCCCATCAATAGACCTCATGAAAACTTCAAAATACATTGTCAGATTACATTCTGATATAGTGTGTCTTGATAAGTATCCGTACGTGGCTTAGAAATTTATTCGCGTTGTCAATATTAGACAAGTGAATGCTGCAGTCTCATATCATTCAATGTTAATTGTAGTGGACGAGGTCTTGACAGCAGCACTAACAAAATGCGGTCACTGTTGTCAGCTGACTTCACGCCTGCTTCCACTTCACTCACAGTTTGCCGTAGAACGAGAACGACTCGTTCAAACGCTCACCGCTCTCTTCAGTGCTATTCAGTTGCCAGTTGATCTGGTTAGTACTTCAAAATACTATTAATGCCAATTTTCTTCAATTCCAGTTGCATGCTTAGCATTTGTTTCCCATGAGAATTTCCCAACTTTTTGTGAAATGGTTAGTCATTGGTCGAATTTCGCTCTATTGGACCGAGATTTATTCCGCCTTTCAACAAATAGATTCGCAATTCGTAATGAATATTTTGGTTGAAGTAAAGTTCAGCGGAATCCATCAGCTTATAGCAACAAGCATAGAGGTCCTACTACTTTACCATGGTGAAATTCGATTTTCTACGGAGCCCATTAATATTCTTTATTCTTCTTATCAGGCTTATACCCAGATTACTAAGCAGAAATGACCAAAAAGACAGTATTTTGTTTAGTTGAGTTTTTGGCGTTCAGGAGAATGCTTGAGACTACCATATTTTCAGAAATTTGCACTTTTTTTTTCAAATTTATTATCATGTTAGTCATATCACCAACTGTCGCCTGTTCAAAGTTTATATGAGGTTCTTCTATCTACAACATCGATGGCTGACGTTTCTGCGACTACAAAAACGTAAATGTCACCCATCGATTTTGAAGAAAGTGTGCTAATCTCGGCGCGCCTATGGAACAGTTGTTAAAGGTGCTCTACAATACAAACTTAGTCGACCAATCGATGGTCCATGGTTTGATCCCTCGCCAAGGCTCATCAAGCCTTCCATCCCCCCCCCCCCCCCCCCCCCCCAGTGTTGGTGAATTGGCATCAGTTTATTCTGAGGAGGATAGTAGCACTGACTCAATACATTGTTAGGCCATTGCGAGTCGTTATAAAGGTCAGATAAGCATTTAGTCTCCTCAAACGATGCTAGTGAGTCAAATCCATGGCGCAATCCTCAAGGGATGATCAACGACGAGTGCCTTATCTCATTTCTGTTTATACCAACGTTGCGCGTGCTTCAAATATAATAACAATTTGTGAGATATTTTCCGTTTTTCGTGTCGCATGCCGAATTTCAATAAAAGTCGGTCTTTCGATTAATTACGAAGTGATGAATATATTTTCCAAGTTTTTATACAGTTTTAGAACATTAAAGCAAAACCTCGTTTATGAGAGTGCTAAGTTAACAACTTCCTAAGTGTCTAGGTTATCAACATCCAATATAGGTCTTTATGTCTCAAATTTCCCTTTTTTTAACAACTTTGACTGTAGATCATAAGTGTATCTTGTGATTATACGAATTAGGTAGTTAAAATTTCAGATGTTGAGCAGCGTGAAAACTGTACCAGAGATGGTCGAATGGAAATCGTTAACGATGCTTGGCAAACTACTCAAAGAAAGGGTTAGAACTGAATTGTTCAAGTCCATTTAAATTCTTCTATATAGCACTTTTTTTATAATTCTATGGTAGCCGTATTTTTTCTTTTGTTATAGTTGCAAGCAATTATGGCAATTGCCGATGAGCATGTTGGAATTTTCAATCCCGAAGACGTGCGCAGTTCTCAGAAAAAGAGGTCTTACATGTACACAATTTATTTATGGATTGCGGTGTGTTGAGTATCACCAGTATATGTATTTATTTAAGCGTCCGAAAAAGCGAGGTGATCTACGTGAAATATGTGCGAGCTCGTGAAGCACTTCAGAGTCGAGTGTTACTGATGTCAGAGGCATTAAAAGAGGACCGGTTGAACTTTCAAGTGAAGGTAAATTCAGTTTGTAAAACCTAATTACGAACTTCACCCATTTACGTTTTGCAGTTTAGAGGGAAATGACAGCGATAATTATTACAGCTTTTAAGCTCTTACAGTGCATATATTGTAGAGTTGTTGGGTTTGCAGAGATTGTTTATCTATTCCAGAAGAATACGATAGGAATGCGTGATTTCCGTATAAATCTAAAAACACTCAAGACACGTGTGGTACAAAATGAAGACGAAGAGCCAAAGACTAAGAAAAGAAGAGCTACACAGGCTATAGAAAGGTCTGAGGATCAAGAAAACGAGGAAATGACGAAGAACTCTGATGAGGAAGATGAGGCAGCAGATGGTGACGGAAAAAGATACCAGTGAGCAAAGTGTAGTTTACTGATTCAACAAGGCTTGTTCTTGTTGTCACTGTTGATTGATAGTATGGTACTTGTTTGTGTCTTATGGAAATTTTGCCGCTAAAATTTGTGCTTTAGTTTTAGAAGAGAGTTGTGTCTTCGATTCAGAGCAAATGAGCGAACTCTGTTGAGTTCAAGCTGTATACTCCTCGGCAATTGTATTGTTTATCAGCTCTGCAATTTTTATTCGTAATGTTCTGCGCTCTGTTGACCTTGCAGATCTCGCCTGTAATATGATATCCTGATGCTGCCATTAACAATGAGCAGGTATCCGATTAGATCTCGGTATCTACATATCAGCCTCTTAGGATAAATTGTAAGTTAGATATTGTTTCAAATTGTGAACTGTAATATTGTAATACTGTAAATAGTGTTTTTATTAAAAATTCAGAAGAACGCAGTGTTAGTGTTTGACGTATTTAATCTATCAACAAATGCTAGGCATGTTTCAAAACCTTGCTTATGTTAGAGTTCAACGCTCAACTGAAATGCTTTTAAACATCGTTCCAGGATTTTTTAAAATACGTTCTCTAATCGGTTGTTTGTTACAAATCCGTTAGAAACATTCTCAAAGACTAAATAAGACTGCTTTCAACGAGATCTGTAAGAAACAGTCGACTGCAAATCTCGAAAAGACCGCTGCAAACATTCTCAAAAAAATTCAAAGTTCTTTACCATTTCATTTCGTTGCATGTTGAAGCCATCTTCCCGAGTGAAGGCGCATTTTTGAGAAATCAATTGAAATACACTCCATTACGTAGATTATAAGCCAGAGTTGGTCGATTTGCAACGTTTTCAGCGCATCCTCAACTTAAGTGAAGCATGGTTTATGAGAGACTTAGGGGAATGATTTACTTCATTATCTGAATTATAAGCCGGGAATGATATGGTGTTCTACTTCCGTTCTCCAGCGATCGTTCGTCAATGAGAGGAATATTGCTCAACATCTTGGTAGCCACAATTGTCGCATATGGATGGGCTCTGTAATTCTGTGGTTTCACACCGAAGCTTTACTGTAGTGAGATTTGGTTCTTGAGGATATGAAAAAAAAAACACGTTGAGAGAAAAATTTTGACCATTTTTTCCCGAGGCGAGTATTCAGTTCGTTGTTCAACTTCAAAACAGGGTTTGCCCACTCAAAATTTACAGTAGGAGTTGAATAACTCTGTAGGAGGCCTATTTCGAACACTAATATAGTTGAGCAAACAGGATGTCTTGGAGTGTTACACAGTTATACATCTAAACACCACTCTGAAGCAGGCGTTTGACCAATTCTACACTTAGCATCATAATGTCACAAATTCAACTCGTAATCAACTTCAGATCTACAGTCTTTTCGACTATGCCTTTGCATAGCTAATGAAAGAGGTTACTTTATTCGTGCGACTCTCCGCCGAAGAGGATTCGACTTGAACGACCATGTATAATCTACTCAGATCATCGGCTCTGAAGAAAATGAAGACGCCGAAACGCTTGCCGAACTATAACTCATAGGAACTATCTGATTTATGTAAATCTCAAGAACCCACCTTGTTCAATCGATGCGAGATTGGTTGACGTTCTGTCGTTGTCATTCGATGGCGCTTTTCTCGGTAACCTTGCTTAGAACCGAACGTATTTTATTTAGCACTCCGCACAGTTTGCTGGGACGATTACCTTCCTGAAAAGATACGAGCCTTTATTAGGCTGAAGCACGAGGTCGCATCAATGACCACATATGTGAGTTGAATATTTTCAAACACTGCGCCACAAGCGCACATGAATCGGTTGGACATAAATCGTTAGATTCCGTCATCTATCGTAGACCCGATTATCGTACAGTGAAAGAATTCCCTCTATGCGAAGGGAGCTTTTTTAATCCATTGAATCGACTGTTTCTAAACCTCGTTATAAACATTCAAAATAATTCCAAAAAAAAGAAGAATGTTTTTAGCCTAAAGGAGGTTGGTACGATAGGGTCATACACCGGTGTTTCGGAGGTTCGTCCTCCTCGGAGCTTTTTTAGATATTAATTGCGCTTTTAACTGTAATTATCGGGCACAGTACTGCTGATCTGAGCATAGACTTCTTTGTTTCTTCATAACTTGCTTCCTAATCAATGTAGCGCAATGTTTAGGGACGCTCTGTAAAATGATATGTTTATCGCTTCGCTTCAGCTTGCGGTTACACCTGTCCATCATCCCACCCAGCCAGGCAAGTGTGCACCATAGTTGATCACTTAGTTGGATACATGGAAGGCCGTCTTCGGTGATAATGCGAGCCCCGGTATACTCTTCACGTCGTTGAGGATGGCGGCCTATCTCAAACGTGGCGATTTACGCGATGTCCATTCCGTGATTCCAAACTCGTTGCCATTCACGAATGCAGATGGCTGACGTTAGCCACAAACACGTGCGCTCATCGTTTGGGTGGTCTTCCAGAAAGGTACTTACATCCTCTTGGAGTCCATTTTACTGTTCTTTTCATCTATCTGTCAGCTGCTCTTCGTATTATATGACCGGCCCATCTGTGTCTCGCAGTCGACGTATTAGACCATAAACGTGGAATAGGTTTCAAGATGTGAGCTCCGCAAACCGGTTAGAGGTTGCGAGTGCCGACTAGACCTGGGGAGACATCGTTTGGCACCGTGTGAGTGGTGCGCAAATTTCTTGACAGTAACTGTAGTATTAGCTCACGTGTCTGCTGCATAGCAGAGCACTGGGAGACTGCTGAATCAAAAAGATGATCACAGAGTTTGGAGTCCGCCATCTAGTCTGTAACTTCATTGAGAGACCCGAATGCGGCTCATGCTGCTCATCTTCTTCTGTCTCTCTCCTTCATGTTGTTCTCCATGTTTACTGAACGTCCAAGATACACCTACAAGATGATCTCTGTAAACAGAAGATTATCCCGTTCAATTTCTCCGCCTTCGCACCATGAATGCCTCATAAATTGGGTCTACATCCTGCTTATGCGTAGGCCAATCTTCTTCCTGGCTTCGTTGACTTCATCAAGTATCGTCTCCGCTTCAGTGGTACTTTTTGAAATTATGACGATGTCATCCTCAAAATAAAGGTCTGATACGAGTTATCAATACGTGCGCCTTTCTCGTCCCAGCCGAGCGAATCATTATCGCTTGTAGTGCAGCAGTGAATAGCTTTGGAGATATATTGTCGCCTTGTCAAACCCTTTTACTCTTTAATATGGTGAGAGGTCTTAAAGAATACGTATTTTCTGCTGCTTTCGATAACAGTCAGCTGAAGTGCACTGAACACTACCGCAATCCATCGACTGGAAGAAACGGTGATAACACAGTATCATGTGTTACCACTATAATCAACGCCTCCCCATTGCTACGGCGTAAGGTTCAGTGTGGAGCATGATTCACTGATGAAGAGCGCGACAGCTTCGAAACGTACGTATTGCTCTGACGTGGCATCCTCGTAAATGCTTAGAAAATCTTTCAGGATATACCGCATAATAGTTGCAAAGATCCCTTGTGTCACCTTTTAATGGTAGGATGACTGTGAGCAAATCTCCACAGGTCCGAAATTTTTTTCATTCTTAAGCTGTAATGCCTCTTAGATAGTTTACCGCCTCGTCGTGGCTGGGACGTGTTCCTAGGTGTCGGACTACGAAGCACAGCACAAAATCAACCTCCCGCAAGACTATACAAGCTGTGAAGGAGTCCGGTGTTTTCACCCGGAAAACCCAGCTAGGTGTAAATCGTACTAGGAATGACCGCCGTCTTGGTAGCTCCTAGTCCCAAGTTGGTCATCCCCTCTAATCCACAAGAGCCGGCGACCTCTGATGTGGTGACGATCCGCCGGAAATCCTGGCCAAGCTGACATCATGTCCGCAGGAAAAAAAAGCGCTCAGCCAGCAAGAATACTCCTGCCTCAGTAACCTATACACTGGGCGCTCAAGCCTACGGCGTTGGGGGATGAGACAACCGATGAGAGGCGATCAAATTTTCAGGTTCAACATAACGTTATTGGTAGAGGACGAAACAAACATGCCTACAACGCGCCATACAGAGTGCTTCTTAGTTCGAACGTATAACACCAAAACAGTTTCTGAGGCGCCGACCTTTACGCACTTCTTGAGGCCGCCGTTCACATTAAATTTCATGTGATCGCCGTTTAAGAAACGAAAATCAAGAAATTGACATAAGACGATTAGATAGCGGAACTCTCGTGAATCGTCGAGCAAGGTTTCCGTTACGAAATGTCGGAAGGTCGGTTTTGTCGTTCACCCAAACGTTTCCCAGTCAATTCGTACAGTTCTATCATCGGGACTTACTATCGTTTGCCTCCAACTTCAGCGTCAAAAAGTAGCTATCTTCAACTGATACTCAGCAAGTTCTACTGCTAATGAAAGCGAAATAGACGCATTTTGCAAGTGCAACGAAGTCATGCGCACCGAAAAGTCTGTCTACAAATTCGTTGTTGGAGACTCTACGACAGATTAGGAACGGCTAGCGAAAATGAATCCAAGATAGGAAAGTTCAGAATGGGAGAACGAAATGAGAACAAAGACAGTTTTGTAGGACTCCTGTCTGCGTTTTTCTCTTTCATGCTCTCATTTTCAAGAAGAGAAAAAACTGCCAATGGATATGAGAGTCCCCTAAGGGCACGACGACATATGCGGAGGTTGATCATATTCTTGTCACCACCCCTTTGGAACAAAATTGTGCCCCTTTGACACCTCAGTGTTCCCAAGATTCTGTCCGGGATCTGATCACCGCCTCTTGCGTGCGAAGATTCAATTTGGCCAGGAGCAGGAAGAGAAATGCTGTCATCGCTCAAGAAAAACAGAATAAGTTGTGTACGACGAGGATGTTTTTAATGAAATCCTCTCCTCATACGACTGGTAGATAAAGGGAGAACCGACCGACGAATAGGAATTGTTTGTCTATAAACTTGAAAATTTGTGCCAAACTAGCACCAGTTGCCTGAAGAATAGGTATTGGTAGCATCTCCACTACTACCAACAAGTTGCTCGAAAAGGATAGGGAAGTAGGCTTGAACCTTCTGCAACACACCTAACTAGACTGATAATCAATGTCAGCTGTAGAAAATTTTTGAAGGAGATTCTATATCGATGAAAGCTGAAAAAGTTGTTAGAAGCAGCAGAAAAACGATCTAGTCTGGTGAAGTGCGTCGGAACCATTACAGTTATTAGGTTCCGTTATCCGCTCTAATTTTAAAGGTGGAATGTCCCTATTGGTGAGTAGCCACCCAAGATTTTAGCCTCTGAAGTTCGCGTTGCAATCAAAAGCACAAAGAGAAGCACTGCTCCAGGAACTTATAATAGCACTGCCAATTTTCTCAGAGCTGGTGGTCAGCATGTGTCTGTACTTCTCGCACGACATATAACGTATATCTTCAGAACAAGAGCGAATGTGGCGCGGTGGTTGGAGATGCTCAACGCCGCACACGAGGTCAATGGTTCGATCTCGAGCACATGGCTCACCGAGCTGCCCATCCCTCCGGGATCGTAAATTGGCACCAGGCTGGTCTCCGACTTGTCTGGGAGAATAGGCAGCACTGACTCGGTTTAGCGAGAGGCCACCGTGAGTCATTAAGGGCCAGATATGCATTCAATCACCTTAAACGAAGTTAAAAATTGAAGTCGAATGCATGGCGCATCTCTCAAGATTTTACCAACGCCGAGAGCTTTATCCTTATCTCTTATCTTCAAAAGAAAAAATCCCAGACCAGTGGAGAGCATGGCGCACAGCCATCCTACCTATGGACGGTTACGGTAGGGATCTTCGTACCACTGCCCAATATGCTTGTTAAGTGTATTCTGCAAGCTCTTCATGAAACTCATCCTTTTGCGTATTCCAAAGATCTTGCATGAAACAAAACTAATTGAACAAGTAGAATACTGCAAGAGATTTTGCTGCATGGACCACATACGAACCGTTTCACAGGTTATTGAAGTCTGTCAGGAATACCGCATAGCCTTGAACTGACTTCTATCGACTATGAGAAAGCGTTGGCCAGCGTCGAAACAAATGGAATCCTGTCAGCGCTCGTCAATCAAAGTGTAGAGTTATCCTATATGCCAACATTAGCAGATTGCTATCGAAGCTGCAACACGAAAATAACGGCTTTTCTATCGACTGCTCACCACACCCATTACGAAAAAGGTTTGGGAAAGCGACACCATATCGCCAAAGCTGCTTGTCGCCCTCCAGTGGATAAAGTCCCTCGAATGGGACGAGAGAGGTAAAGGGATTCTCGAAAAACTCCTATCAAACCTTCGTTTTGCGGAAGACATCGTCATCTCTTTGAAAAGTATCAGTAAAGCAGAGACGATGTTCAGTTAACTCAGCGAAGCATGAGAAAAGATTGGCTACGCTAGTAGAACGAAGACACAGTTTACGAAGAATCCAAGGTGTGAAGGTGAGCAAATCGAAGTAGATGGATTAAGGAGGCTATATCGGAAGTGTACCTTGGGCGTTCAATGAACATGGAGAACAATATGAAGGAGGAACTAGACAGAAGAAAGAGAAAAGCATGGGCCGCATTCGAGCTTTTCAAAGAAGCTAGTGACCGTTTAAGTCTGCGTACCACTCGTAGGGTGCTTGAGCAAAGTTTTCTGAAAGTCCACCGGCACTCACAAAGTCCATCCGATTTGCACATCTTTCAGTCTTCGTAAACTATCTCATCTTCATGACTCAGAATTATCGTTATCGGTGCATAAGAGGGACCGGCCATTTGATAAGAAGACACATGACAGATGGACGAAAACAACAATGGAGTGTCTTCAAGAGAATGCAGGCGCCATTTTGGAAGACCACATAAACGATGTGCAGAGGTTTTGTGGCTGACGTCAACCATCTGCTTCCGCAGATGACAATCCATTTGTTTACGGAATGGGCCTCGGGTACAACACCGTGCTCTAAGCAGACCACCACCATGGACGGTAGTTGCACGAGACAGAAACGAATGGGACGGACCGTCCGAGTATCTAATCAAATAAGTACATAACCACACTAAATTGAGATATATGCAATTTTGGACCATTCACTAACAGTGCAATCGACGGATCCTCCTCACAGAGGTATCTCTTCTCGGTTAGTCGCGGAGGTACGTGGCGCCGTCACGGGTGGTCGAATAGGCGAATCAAACGCGGACTACAAGCGATCATGTGCTTCCCTGAGACGCAGGTAGATTCAATGGACGGGCACTTTATTTCTGCAGCATCAAATTGGCTTGACTTCTTTTCTGTAAGTAAAGCTGGCAGTAATTTGCAATCATGAGAGCGATATTATATAGTAAGCAAACAGAAGTGTAAATTCACTTCTTGTCTTCTCAAAAGAGGTCAGTACCTGTGACCAACCAACCTTCAAGTTCAAGACTCAACAAGTTATACATTGAGTATTTAAAGCCAAGCACAGTAAAAATTTTTTTGATCCCGAAAAACACCATATGCGACTGCGTTGCGGAAAACGAGTTCGGAGAAACTGCTAACATCTAAGAGCCATACCAGATTCAGCAACTGGCAACTGACTGAGGTAAAGATCTGATCTTATAATACACGTACACTTGCATGAATGCTAGAAAAAAGGTGTGGTATTCAATTAAAGCCTACATAGAGGAACACCCACTAGGCTACTGTTGCTCGCGACAGGAAAAAACGGAAGTTTCATTCGTGCCCGTTCGAGGTTATTCGACGGTCAATAAGGAGAGAGGTGATACATTAACAACCTAATACGGATGTTCGGCACGGGAAAAACCCGATGTAACACCGCTCGAGTTGGCAAAATCTGCCATCCTTACGAAGTCAGACCACTGGCGCCATGCTTTTCTGGAAAATCTTGTTCTTATTCGCTGAGCTAATCACTTTCTGTGGTAAAGCTGGTGGAAAACTCGACAGCTACCCTATCAGTTTGATAGATATTCAACGTATTCGTGGAGCAATAATCGAATCCGCGCGCAATTTCGAAAACATTTATGCATAATGGACGCAATGAAGGAAATTCAAATAAGAAAGATGCTGCGATCCGCACAATGCTTGGTGTTTAGTCATATGAAATAATTGGAAACTATCGAGTAGTTCTATTGATTCACCCCAATATTATTTGAGACTTCTTTATCAAATTATTGAGCGGACACAAAATACAAGGATGATATTCAAAGTCAGTTAGAAAACTTCAAATATTTCTTATGCTTCCAAACATACGCTTACAAAAACGATAGGAATAAAGTGACGTATTCTATAAACCGCGAACAAAGCCACAATAAAGCATCATCAGGTAATACCAATACGAAGAAGCTTAGGTCTACTAGGTCTGTGATAAGGATTATGATTGATTGATTTATACTTCTGGTGACTGATTGATCTATACTTCTGACACTTACACACCAGTTTTAATGACTCGCTGCAAGACGACAGCACTTTTGAGATGCAATGCAAAAGATTAGAGACTACTAAGTCTAATTGAATATGCTATCAAAGGTGATGCTGGAAGTATTCCATTATCACTCGTTGCGATTAGGGACCAATTAATGCCGTGTCCGTCGCGAAGAAGAAATAGAATGTGATGTGTACCAGTGATAAAATCTGGAAAATAGCCATTAGCTGTTGTGACTAAAAAAGTGCACTGGAAGAAGGGCTATCGACCCAGATAGGACTTCACAAACATTCTGAGAGCTACAATGCTGTTTGGGGATGCATGTAGTGCAATTGCAGTTTTGTTTTATTGTATGTAGGGCTAATGGTGTCCTGCAACACACTCGTGTGGGTCGGCATCACGAATCCCGCACTCATTGACTTTCCAATTCCACTATTGATGAATATGTACCATAGTTGTCTGAGAAAATGGCAGCAATACTTGATAAGTGGGTAAGCCATCGTAAGTCATTTTAGAGGGCGGATGTGCGTTTAGTTACCACCAATGATGTTCAACAAAGTCAATTGGATAAAATTTTCTTTGATTGATCAACACCGAACACTATCTAGGCCTTTACGGTGTTTTTCGACTCTATAGGTGATAGACGAGCCATTGGATAACTCTTACACGTAACCAGGACAGCTGAATACTGGGTAATGAGGGTGATACATGTAATCGTGCATGTAATTCCATTACGCCTTCTCAAGCAAAATTTAAATTATCAGTTGAGACTACTGCGCAAGTTTAGTCTTATTCAAATATGATAATATACTTCGTGCTCGCAGCTTTTGAATATTGAGGTCTCACATGAACCTAATCCCACTGCCAATTAATGTTATCACATAGTACGTGCGCCTCAAGTACTTGCATGCTT
The DNA here is from genome assembly GCA_019055375.1 of Parelaphostrongylus tenuis. Taxonomy (NCBI): domain Eukaryota; kingdom Metazoa; phylum Nematoda; class Chromadorea; order Rhabditida; family Metastrongylidae; genus Parelaphostrongylus; species Parelaphostrongylus tenuis. Next base: position 316,736 of record JAHQIW010006092.1, read on the forward strand.
GCGGAGTTTCCTTGACGATTTGACTCGAGCGCTTCGTTCACGCCAGTGCAAAGAGTGGTCGATTGCAGGTAAATCGATGCAGTACCTTTACCTCTTCCACTCCATTCCTCAATACACCACATAATATTCGGTCGCTGCATCACCACTTTTCCGTTCGTAGTGGAGTTAACTTCATAACATGATAATTAGTAAGAACAATGCTATCTTAGAGATCACATAATTACCTCTCTACTAGACACGCATTGGATCCGATACAGAAACTGTCTAGATGAGCAAGAAAGTCCTTATAATAATATAACCTCTTGTTGTTTGAAGCATTTGTCAGACGTGCTGTAAACATTGTGCTGCTTGAGGACGCATTACTCCTGAGAAAAGTCATCGACCAACTGATCAACGAACAACACTGCGCTCATGTACAGGTTTAATAATTCTTCTCTCAGCGTTCAGGCATGTAGCTGGAATGGAAACGAAGAATACAACCTTGCTTAGAATTTTTATGCAAACTTATGGAAAAGTGGAATGAATTATTCGAGATTAATACGAAACTGAATGACGCATTTCTCCACCGATACATAGGCATCCTATCAAACAACCACAAGCTGTTCAAGTATTAGAAATAGTAAATTTGGGTACATAAGTTCTGCACCGTTTTTAGTCGCTTTGAGAAATATAACTTTAGAGGACAGTAACTATGACTTGAGAGCGGACTACTTGTTAGAGGTGCACTGCATTAAACATTTGGCCGGTGGTCCAACTGACGCTTATTGGTCTAACCATGCCTCTCATTCCTTCATGGTCAGAAGATTGGTGCCGGATTTGTTTTAGAGGGTGAGGACATTAACTTGTTGCGTCGGTAGGCTTCTGTAAATTGATCTAAATGTCAGGTATGCATCCAGACCACATCTACAACGCAAGAATAAAGTCTGAGTGCATGGTTCATTTGCTAAGTGATTGATCATTACTTTCTTTCGCATTATTTTGCCTTCATGTACACCTGCAATATTTGTCGCTTGATAATTTTGGAATATTTTTACTGTTTTTTTATCAAATTTTGCTATTTGCCCACTGTGGTGAATTCTTGGTCCTTGTTCATTGCCTCAGCATTATTTTTCGTGGTTTTTTCGTGCAGTGGTTGAGATTCTGATCCTTTCGAAGAGCCTTCTCGATATTCGTTTTGATGGACACATACAAATAACAGCAATGTGCGACAGAATACAACACTACGAACGGATGATGCGATACATTCAGCATCGTGAAAGGGTAAGCGCTCTTATATCTGGATCCTCATCTGTCGTATAATTATCACTCACTTATCAATATAGTGTACAATATGTTAGAGTGCCATCGCATCCTTTAGATCGGATGTCCTTTGTTCAATCTCTTTCGCATGCGAAATACGAGCTTTGACGCAATGAGATGCAAAGGGAAAATTTATATGAGTATGGGAAATAACAAAGTCATTTTGATGAAACGAGAAAACTCGGACCTGATAACATTTAATGTCGAACAAAAAGGCCTGCACAGAATCGCGTGTTAGAAGAAAACACAAGGTCCACAGTAGGATAAATGATCTTTATTACATTTGACAAAGCTTACCATATACTGAGGCATGCTGGACTGATCCAAAAGGCCATTATTTCGTACAATAAGTATTGAGATCAATGGCCATAATAGCGAATTTATTGGAATGGAATTATCAAAGCAAATCATAAATCAATGGCAATTTTTTGAAATAATCTTTTTTAACTCTCAGAAGTCTTTCTTATACATTGTAACACCTTTGGCTTCTGTTAAGGTGCTCAACATGCAGAGTATCGTGAAAGCGCAGATCGCGCGCAGTCGATCGACTCCACCACGAAAAAACCCACAAAAACAGGTGGTTTAAAAATATTTTACTTATCTCTTGCCGCTTTAGAACGGTCAATTTTACCTCATTTGTAAAAGTCCGTTTTGATAAATATAGATGACCACGAGAGCGGAGTAGTCCAATGATCCAGATTACGTGAACTTAATCGATTGGTCCAACCTTAAGCAATACTTAAAATGACAACAATCTTTTGAGATTGGCAGGCTACAGATTGGTTTGGATGAAAGACCCGTCCATAGATGAACGCGGACGACTTCTATTTAGCGACGACGAGCGGTATAATTGGACTATCCGAGAATCCCAGCGCGTTTCGTGCTTTATTACTCTGGTGGGAAGTCAAACCACTATCCATCACCTGTATCACTTGTCGTCCCGTTGATCGTCGAGAGACTCGAGCGGGTACCAGCAACTCTTCCATTTTTCCCTATCGCGTGCAAGAGTAGCCCAGTGGGTCCTCCTTGCTCTAGGGATTCGCTGAGCATCATATTTTTCTTCTATCGCTTTCGTGAAGAAATCGGACCAACGGGTCAATGGTCTTCCTTTAGAGCGCTTGACGTCCCGAGGAATCCAGTCGATAACGGCTTTCGTCCATCGGTTGTCGTTGAAGCGCATCACGTGTCCGGCCCACCTTATTTTCGATATCCTGGCGTGTAGAACGGCGTCTCTGATTTTCGATCGTTGACGTAGGTCGGAACTTCGGATCCTTTCTCTTATTTGCGAGATGCGGAATACTCCTAGCATCGACCTTTCGACTGCGCGTTCGATAACGGCAAGTGATCTTTCATCCTGCTTACGTAGCGACCGTTTCTGCTGCATACGTCAGGGCAGGGATAATTGTCGAGTCGAAAAGGTGGGCACGGAGTCGGATGTTCTTTATCCTCTTCACTACATCTTCGATGCTCTTAAACGTTCCCCAAGCCGCTCGTTTCCTCCTGCTCAACTCTGGAGCTAAGTCGTTCATCATGTTGATTTCACGACCTAGATGGATGTAACTGGAGCATTCGGAGATTGTCGTTCCGTTGAGCGTGAATGGGGAATTAGAAACCCATCCTTTCCTCATGAACATTGTTTTCGTGAGATTCAGTTGAAGACCAATCTTTCCACAGGCATTATCGAAATCGGTCAACATTCGTTCCGCTTGGCTGATGTTTGGTGTTATGAGAACGATATCGTCAGCAAAGCGAAGATGGTTTGATTGTCGACCGTCAATTTTCACTCCCATATCGTCCCATTCTAAAGTTCGCATGACGTTTTGTAGGGTGGCAGTGAATAGTTTTGGCGAAATTGTATCGCTTTGTCGAACTTCTCGTCTTACGTCAATGGTGATATTGTTGTAGAATGGAGATATTTTGGTCGTAAAATTTTTATAAAGCTCACGAAGGATCATTATGTACCGAGTAGGGACGCGCTGGTTATCCAAAACCTCTATAACCGCTTCTGTTTCCATTCACTGAATCGAAGGCTTTCTTCAGATCGATGAAAGAGAGACAGAGTGGTTGTTTGTACTCTCGTGAAACTTCAATGAGTCTTGTAATCGTGTGGATGTGGTCCATGGTACTAAATCCTTTTCGGAACCCTGCTTGTTCGCATGGCTGTCCTTCGTCCAGTGTTCTGTCAATTCTGATTAGAATGACTCGAGTAAAGAGTTTATAGACAACGGACAGCAAGCAGATTGGGCGATAATTGCCTATGTCGTGAACGTCTCCCTCTTGAACAACTATACGGTCTTGCTGGTTTTCCATTGAACTATCCATACAAAGACATAATAATATATAGTAATATAATACATGATATACATAGTAATATAATATAATGAAATAATACATATATATATTATACTATATATATTATATATATATATATATATAGTAAGATAAAGAAATACCTAGTATCAACTTCTACATCAAAATTTACATGCCAAAAATGTCAGGGTACTAATTTAGTCCAGAGATGTTGAGATATTCGATCCTTACTTATTCATTCAGTTAGTTGAATGGCCCGCCTCATTGATTTACGAATTGTTCTCAGTGGTCGTGGTCTATTTCAAACATGTTAAACTACGCAAGATCTATTTCGTAATACTGAATTTGTTGCTATCTACGAATGCGGATGGCTGACAAAGTTACGGATCAGTTTATTTGTAATTCAGTTGATAGTCCAAGAGGGCGTTTGCACTATTGTGGAGTTTATTCCGCTGATTTTTTTCGTTCATCTGTAATTCGTTTTTCTTACTAGATGACAAGCCCATTTGTACTTCGCTATCAGTATGTATACTTCCATATCTAAAGATGACATAGTTTTTGAAGGTCTGAACTGCATAGACAGACTAGACCTTGAGCGCCGATTAAAGTTCAGAAAACTTCGCTCAAGTGTCCTGTGGATGGTGCACAGGTATCTCAACGTGTTAATATATCAAACCAGTCTCTGCTGAATAACAGAGTGTAGAACAATAACAGAGGACTCTTGAATCGAGAAGTGAGCAAGGAGCTTCAACCTCATTGTTCGATCGGTGGCTTCTTTTATTTAGAAGGCCAAGATGGGGTCCATATTGCTTTCATACATTTTGATTCCTCCCAAATGTTCTTGTGCGTGTTCACTGAACGTCCAAGGTACACGTACAAGGTGGTCTACGCAATCAGGAGGTAAGCTAATTCGATTTGTTCGCTTGCGTACTACGGATTCTCCATGAATTGGAACTCCGTCTCTTTGTTGTGTAGTTCAGTTTTCCCGCTTCGTTAAGCTCATTGTTGCCTCTGTTTTACTAGTACACTTCAAAACTTCGAGAAAAAAAAACAATGTCGCCCGTGGAATTGGATCATGACAGGAGCTTCTCACCAATGCGCATACTTTTTTCGCCTTCATCGAGCGGCTTCATTATGCTCTGCAGTACGGCTGTGTAAAGCTTTGAAGACATGGTATCCAATGCTCTTTTCTTATGAATATGGCTACGAGTCACCGGAAAAGTTGTACTTTTGTGGTGTAGGCTCGATAGCAGCCAGCTAATGTTCGTATATAGGACGATCTACACGTGATCGACGAGCGCTGATAAGAAAAGGTCTGTTTTGAATCATAGTCGATAGAGGTCAGAACAGGATGAAAATTTTATTCGCGACAGACTTCAATAATCCGTGATACGGTTGAACGTGATTCATGCAGAGATCCTCATCAGAGTTTTCCTCCGCTCATCTGGTTGTGCCTTGTTGGAAAATCTTTGATATGCGTAAAGGAAAGTCATTGTGAATAGCTTCTGGAGTACACTCAGCAATTTCTCAAACGATACTTATGGAAATTTCTTTGGCCGCCCTTCTCAGATAGGAGGACTATATCGGAATTCTCCACTGGTCTAGCAATTTTTCTAGAAGTATGATGTTATATGGTTTACAAAGAGCTCGCATAGATAGTGGCCTCTAACATCAAAGAAGTTAGCTGTAATATTGTGGAGTTTCGGAACTGTGCCTCTTCTAATATTGTCTATCGCAACGCGGACATCAAGGGAGGAAGAATTCTCGGTCGGTCCTCCTCGAGTGAGAATTTCGAGGCCCGAGGCGGATGTTGTGGAACGGAATAGACTGAAATAGAATTTCTTCGATATCAACTCCACAGCATAGCGAAAGGTTGTTATGATTCCATTTTCGGTTATCAGGGTGAATAGCGGAATATTATAACCGCAAAGATTTCGACGGCACTCCTCTAGATTAGATCGCTGTTGGGCTGCATCCAATAATCTTTCGCTTGTGCCAGTAAATCTTCCATTTTCTCACGTGCAAGAGTAACCCAACGGGTCTTCCTCGCTCTAAGAATTCTTCGAGCATCATTTTTTCTTCGGATTCTTATGAAGAAATCGGATCATCGGGTCGGTTTTCTTTCTGTGAAGCGCTTGACATCTTGAAGAATCCAGACCACAACGACTCCTGTCGCCGGTTGTCATCAAAGCGCACTACGTATCCGGCCACCTTATCCTCAATAGCCTGGCGTGTAGAATGAAAGTTGATTTCCCACCGTTGACGTGCGTCAGAATTTCGTATTCCTTCTCTCATTTGCGAGATACGAGATATTTTTAGTATCGACTTCTGGACTGCACGTCCAATACGCCAAGTGATTCAGCATCCTGCTTGTGTTTCGACAAGTTTCTGGGCTATGTTAGTGGAAGAGTATTCGTTGAATTGAAGTGATTATTCTTCGTCTTCTTTACCACATCCTTGATGCTCTTAAATTCTACTCAAGCCGCTCACTTCTTAGTGCTCAACTTTGGAGATAGGTCGATCACCATCTTGACATCCCAACAGGTCGATCACCATCTTGACATCCCAACCTACATAGACGTAATTGGAACATAAAGATCCATTCCGTTGAGTGTGGATGGGATGCTGAAAACCAATTCGTGCCCATAAACACCATTTTGGTGAGATTTAGTAGGAGACCAATCCGTCTACAAACGTTATCGCAATCGGTTAAAATTCCCTCGACCTGCTGATGCTTGGTTCATAAGAAAGATGCCATCAGTGAAGTGAAGATGGTAAAACTGTCCACCGTTTGTTTTCAATCCCAAATTTTTCTTCAAATCAATGAATATGATCCAGAGCGCTCTCTTGCACTATTACAAAGCTTCAATGAGTTCTTTAATCGTTTGGATGTGGTCTGTAGTACTAAATGAGTTTTGAAATCCTGCTTGTTTCCATGGTTGCCCTATGTTCAGTGTCCTGTTTATTCTGATTGGAATAACTCGAATGAAGAGTTTGGAGACGCGCAATAGTTAGATTGAGTGATAGCTTCCGAGGTCGTGAAAGCCTCTTTTTTTTGAGTAGTAACCCGGTCATACTGATTCCGCACTACTTAGAGGCCATTCATCTTGGCAGATAGCGGGTGAAAAGATAAACCAGTGTATGATTGCAACTGCCTGAAGATTCTTTAGAAGCCCAGGTTCCTAACTGTTTGGTCCAGGTGTTCGTCGGTCAAGAACCGACGAAATAATATGTCAAATTTTGAAAGTGATAACCAGTGAGATGACGAATCCAGCAAAGATAGGTGGCTATTAAAGCGGTCCGAGTACTAATGATAGATAATTTTATCCAGTGCGTTTCTGGAAGTTGTGACTGTTCCGTTAAAGTGTCGGTCGAAGGGCGATCATCCAAGTTCTTTAATTAGCGAAGCTTCGGTCAGCTTTACCGAATCTCTTATCGTGTTCTGTAGCTTGACATATAGCTGCTGCTCTTCACTCTTAAATATCTTTCTTCATTGCTCCTCTGTATTTTGCATGTCTAAACGTGAGATTTCGTTTGCATATGGCTCATGCAAATCTGCGTTAACGTATTAGCTTGTGTGTTTCTAAAGCCAAATATTCCTTTGTGACTACTAGACTTTTGGCTTTTCGTAGCTCTAATGTGCAGATGTTGGATCAGCCGATAGAATCATCGTCGATGTTGATAATGACGCCATCCATGAGTCGACTAATGATTTGCATAAAATTCAGATCATGATGGCTTTTAGATTTTTCTCTTGAATCGAGCGGCCTCCTCCTCATTTTACGAGGGACAAAGAAGACGATGATTCCAGTTCTGTGCAGTTTTGGAGTTACAGCGACATCGCCAAGTGGAATCTTTGCGAAGAGATCAGAGAAAATATTCATGATAAAACTTGTTCTGAGAAGAACGCCGACGCCGCCGACACCTCTGCGATCGCGTGTTCCACAATACAGTTTTGTTCCAGTGTCATAAACAGCGTGAAATGTGCGGCGTCTTCTTTTCTAAGCTAGGCCAATGACGTCGTATCTAATCTTTCTTGCCTGCATCGATAGATCTTCTAGACAGGATTTGTATGCAAGCGTGCGTGCATTACGGCACATATCGTCAATTTAGTCCGCTTCGATTTAACCAACGCAGTTTGACTCTGAGATCTTAGCGGCCTCTCCGTAGTCGTCCTTCTCAGTGCTACCGCACACTCTTTCGAAGGTCAGGAAAACGAGTCCTGTTTTCCATAGAGTGAATAGCTTTTTGTACTTAACGTGCAGCTCACTGATTTGACAGGGAGTAGCTTATTAGATGCAATTCTTAACCGTCTCCCATGTACTTTCCAGCCGCTTGATTGCAGGCCTTGGACAAAATCAGCTCGTAGAAGTGAAGGAAAGTCCATTCCGCGCATGAGACAGTTTGACCTCTGAATTACGTGCGGTCCATGGAAGCAAATGGGCAAACGCGTTAAATTTTCCTTCCACCACGTGGTGACACACAACGTGTCCTATGACTGACTGAGCCGCGAGGGAGATTTGCGGAAACGATTTTTTGCCCATACTAATGCAAGTGCTACTGCAAAAACATGAAGTAAATTCTACTGCAAAAACTGACATTTTTGATGCTTAGCTAAGTATGTTGTAGTAGGACCAAGTTCCTGCTCCCATTCTATTTTGAAATAACTCTTTGGTAGTAGTGGAACTGCAATTTAAACTTCTCGTTTGAGGAACTGATTCTAGTTCAATGTAAATCTTGAGTTGAACCGCTACCAGCTTGACTCTTCAGTCGTCTTCCTCTGTGTGACAGTCACGAGAGGTGAGAATTTGATCAAGACCATTGTCGTTGTACAGGACTTGTTCTGGTTCCCTTGAATGACGAGAAGAGTTAATTTTGCGCTTGTCTCTGGATCAGATCTTTGCACGAAAAAGATGGTGACTCATTTCGTATAGAATTCGTATACCACTGAGATATCAGAAGCATTATATTCCGTTGGAAAGAGTGTAATTAACTTCCGCATCAGTCGTGTCATTAAGAGATTCCCATATTCATCAGCGATTTTTTCTTTTCGTTAAAAAATAGTTTCCATCGATGAGTTCTGCTACGGACGCAAGCCCTTCAATTTGGTCTCCACTCATTGACACCAAATTTTACCTGTGTTTGCTTTAGCTGGCCGTTCCTAATCTAGTTTCAAAGCTTCCAGTAGCGATATATATATATATATATATATATGCATATATCCTTTCATTATTATTTGAGCCAACTTGTCATGTGGTCTGGTAAGGGCTCTTGTACAGCCCGAAACACGTGTTTCGTCCTTACAGACTATTCAGCCGGGCCGGACCCGTCGTCTTCCGATCTTTTTATAGTCAGTTCTCTCGCGAGCCTCACACTCGTTATAGAGAGTCATTGAAGACGTACGTTTTACACTATATGTCAAGTGAAATTTTCACCTAACACGGAGTGTTGCGCACCCGATTGCTCTTTGGCTGGTACTTTTATCATAATAATACCTTTATTTCGAGTGCTTTGTTTAGACCACTCTCAAATTTCACTAGATCCTCTCATTATTGTTTGAGCCAACTTGTCATGTGGTCTGGTAAGGGCTCTTGTACAGCCCGATACACGTGTTTCGTCCTTACAGACTCTTCAGCCGGGCAGAACCCGTCGTCTTTCGATCAACCTACAAGAGCCCTTCATGACATGTTGGCTCAAATAATAATGAGAGGATCTACTGAAATTTGAGCGTGGTCTAAACAAAGCACTCGAAATAAAGGTATATATATATATATATATATGTATATATTATATAATAGATATATAGAAATAGCAATTTGCACATGGACACTGCATATAACTTCTTCCAACTTGCTGTAGATTACGTTCAAGTCGCTCTCATCAACTATTCAAGTTGTTGAGTAGCAGTTGACAACACTGCGTTTCCTTCAACGCAGAAGTTGGAGACGGAGATTAGCCAGGCGCAGTGATCGGATTTCAAATGTTTTACTGCTTTTCATCACTTGTAGGACGATGCCGTGAAACTTAATGTAACCAGCGGCCTCAATAAGAGCGTAGAGGTACGCATTGATAGACTATTTTGATATTATAGGACAAGATGCGACCTCCATGGCGAGTGATGGTAATGTTCGTTCCATCCATTTCCATTTCGGTCCTATTGAACCCTAGATTATATAACCCGCCACCGATTCCCTCACCATTCGACGTTGCAGACGTTAGCATTCAGTGCGTGGGGTACAGAGGTAGAAATTCTGCTGGAGCAGTCATTGTTGTCTGAACTCCCAAGATCGGCATACCCGTTGCCTTTCTCAGGTCCTCATCATACAAAACATCCACTGGCCCTGAGGATCAGAGAGAGATTTGTCACCTTGCGACTAGTTTTACGTTTTACATTTTTTTTTACGTTTTACGACGCGACGAGTAACCATAATAATGCTTTTATATGTTGGTGACCTATTTGAGCTTTCTTAATTCATTTTTTGGAAATTATGCATCCAATCAGCTTTTTGTATAATTTTCAGGCAGAGAACAAACGTCGTCTCGATCTTGACGATGACCGTGTAATGCAATCATTGATGAATATCGCTGCACAATCAAATCATTCCAGCACAAAGTCAGTTATTATTTATGGTTCAATTGTGGCTCACAGGTGATCAATTCCAGTCAACCTACCTTGTAAACACTTCGAATTTGGCCGCACTGGCTTGTCAGCACAGAACTCAACGTCTGTAACAGTTTTTATACATACGTAGCTACCGAGCAAAGACAGCGTAACTTGATTTCAAGTCGCATTATTTTCTAATTTTCATCTCATCACAAAAAGCGCATTCGTATTTTTTTTTCTATTTTAGCAATAGCTGAAGAGCTAAATGCTGTTACGTTGGATGTGGTGTTTGAATACCTACTCTTTGACTCAAACTTTATATATATATATATATATATATATATATATATATATATATAGAAGCTCCCGGAGTTGATCAATCCCTGAGGGATGCGCCATGCATTCGACTTCAATTTTTAACTTCGTTTGAGGTGATTGAATGCATATCTGGCCTTTACAATGACTCACGGTGGCCTCGCGCTGAACCGAGTCACTGCTGCTTATCCTCCCAGACAAGTCTGAGACCTGTCTGGTACCAGTTTACCGACCCCGGAGGGATGGATGGCTTGGTGAGCCATGAGCGCGAGATCGAACCATTAACCTCGTGTGCGACGCACAGCACCTCTAACCACTGCGCAACATGCGCTCTATATATATATAAACAACAAACACCTAGTTTATTAACCAAAAGTAACAAAATTGCATAAGTGTGACATCGCTCAATTGCGCATTCTTGCCTACACTTCCTCCAAAATGTGGCTGTCTTGGGAACAAACCTGCTTTCTACTCATGCACGAATGGCGCGCAGTGGAAAATCCTAGTAAAATACGCGCAAGATTAATGGAGCTTCCTGTGGAAGGCCCCAGAGCGGCTTCGCAGTCCTCCAGACTGTTCTCTTCAGCTTCGAAATTCGCGAACCACTTTCTAGCCGTCCTTTATGCAACCGTATCATCGTGACGAACTCGATTAATCTTACGTTCCACTTCACTAGCATTTTCCCCAATGCGCAATTCGCGCATCAGTAGCAAACGAATTTTATTCCACCACAGCTCTATCTTTGAGCAAGTATAGGCAAGTTGTATACCAAAATGTTCGCCAGAAAATGCGAAATTGAAGGATAACAAACCATGCCACTTTGATGACTCCCGGTTAATGAATTTAGTGCTTATCTTTCTAGTGCCAAGCAATACAAGACATATGGAACGACCTAATATTTGAGGGCGTCGTGGCCGACTGGTTATGATGCTCGTCGAGGTACGAGCGCCTAAGCCCCATCCCCAAACCTTCTCCGACAGTTAACATTGAACTCTTTTGGAATGCCACAGCCAGGCTGTCCTCGAGTCAGTAAGAAGACATGCTCAACCAATATTTTACGATGTTTAAAAAGAAGACAAAAAAGCGAATCGAATGCTGGAACCACTGGGATCCGCACAAAAAAAAAAACACTGTGAAGACGGATCAATAAAGTGCATTAGAGTTAAAAAAGTGAAAAGTGTGTGTTTTAGCTCACATTTGGCTACAACATCTGCTTCCAGACACTATGCTTCTTCAACCATTGCTTATTAAGCTTTAGTTTTGCACAGAATTTCTCGCAACAGTTCACAACACGACCCGGAAAACATCGTTTTGCTGTGGAAACAAGCACGCAGAATCTGAGTAGAAATTTTGTGAACAAGTCAATTTCAGATATTCGTGAGAAAATACTACATAAACAAAGGAATTCGTGCTGGTGAAGTAATGATTACGCTTATTAGATCAGCAATTACGAAAGTAAGCAAAAAAAATTTGTAACAAATTTTCAGAAATTTCCTTGGCCTCTATATATTTGCGAAGTCGCTTGCGAAAATTTCCGACAATGCTCGCACAGGTTTCCATCGTAACTTCGTCACAAGCGCGTTCAAGGCCGTTTTAAGGCCGTCTACGAGTGTAGCGGGTAACCGAGACTCTTGTTTAGCGTGGACCACACGGAGTAATTCATTAGGTTGAGAACCGACGAGTCTGACGGCCGAATGTGCTTGCCCCAAAAGCCTGGAAACAGTTCTTGATAAATGGCAATCGTTGAACGCGCCGAATGCGCATGATCTCAGTCCTGCTGAAGCGTAAATTTGTCGGCGACAAAGTGTCCAGTAGTCTAAAGCTTCAGTACGCCCCCTAAAACTTGCTGCTGATAGCTGGCAGCGTTGATTTTGACGTTTTTGTTGGTACTTAGCAACAGCGTCTCTTTAAGTGGCGCAAATGCCGGCCCAAACCTTCGCAGAGGCCGTAAAATGGCTACAGCCCATGGTTTTTTGCTACTGCGGACTTCTGCTCACCCTTCTTGAGAAGTTGACGTTAATTTTGGCGATTGTAGGGTGGTTCAACCGTTAATATCTCATCATTCGTAAAAAAAACACTCTCGGCAAACAAGCACAGCTATCAAACGATTCAATCGGCAAGCCTTTAAAACCGTTTTTGTTTATCTTTTCGTTCAGAAGATAAGCATGAGGACCCTGAAATTGCGCAGCCTCAGCTTGTTTTTGACACTGTTTCGGACACTCCACCACCTTATCCCGACTTCCCAAGCCATTTTGCATTAACGCTCCGGATTTCGTTGAACTCGGCAGCGATTATTCGAATGTCGCGTGAGGTAGACGAGGGGTTGGACGACATTTTCGAGGACGATTCCCAATCCCCTTCCAGTTTCTTTGAAACGTTTCACGGCTTTTAAGGCTTTGTAGACAATTGCTTGTTCGAAACCGAACGATTCTCACAATGTCGTCTGTTTTCATTCCCATCTTGTAAAACTTAACTACTATGATACCTTCATTTTCATGACCCATAACTTTAGCGCAACTGTAATTAGAAAAATAAGTAAAACAAATTTTGGACAAAAATTGAACAAGGAATTCGATAAAATTACCATCATGTATAAAAAAAGGATGCTACTATTAAGTCACATTTGGTATTCGAGAGCCATCACATTAGCCGGGCTATTGATCACTTTTTCAGTATTATTTAACAATGTGCATAGCTCATGTAAACGAAAGAGATTTACAGAGGTTTCCTAATCACAGGGAGATTTGACATTGATGCTATATGTCAACAATGTACCTTTTATGATTTATGCATCAAAGAATCTATGGTTCCTCGTAGATTTGTTGAGGCACTTGTAATGCACCAGCAATGATTATCCCCAATGCACACATGACAGTGGGTTCAATTTCTGTGCTCACTGGTAAAAACATTTTGATTCTCAGCGGTCGAACATAGTCCACATTGGCGATAAGAGCACCGATCTCATATGTTGCAGTTATTTTATGAGCTGAACATTCAAACACGTCAACGATCCTAGACTGAAAGAGTGATGTGCAAAATAAGCGTCAGTAGTGCAACGGGTTAAAGCACGCGCTCCTGGATAGAGTGAGATGTAGGTTCGAATCCCACTTGACGCGAAAGTTTTGCATATCCCTCTAAATCACTGGATATATTTATGAAATCTCAACACCGCTAAAGCGGTTAAATCAAGATAATTCCCTTTCATCTTAGATTAACAATAATGCCTAGCACACTTCTATGATATTGATTAGTGCCGAAGTCTTTTTACTCTATATTTTATAGCCAGAATTCTGCAACCAAATCCTCATCAAGTTTCATCGGCTCTCGCAACGTCTAGCCGGGCACAGCTCAAATCCTCAAAATTTTTCCCATCTTCGCGATCCACGAGAATATACATCAGTAGCGAAACAAATGGGAACAGCTCATATAGATGATGAGACAGATGAAAGATACACGAAAACGTGTACTTCACGAGTATACACCCGTCCCCGATGACGACCAACTCCACGTTAGGCGGACGTATCTAGAAACAGAATTAGGTAGCTGTATTTGTAGTCGTTAATGTTCTACAGAAGAGCGCATGTGCCGCAGTGGTTAGAGGTGCTCTGCGTCGCACACGAGGTCAATGGTTCGATCTCGCGCTCATGGCTCACCAAGCCATCCATCTCTCCGGGGTCGATAAATTGGTACCAGACAGGTCTCAGACTTGTCTGGGAGGATAAGCAGCACTGACTCAGTTCAGCGGGAGGCCACCGCGAGTCACTGTAAAGGCCAGATATGCATTCAATTACCTCAAACGAAGTTAAAAATTGAAGTCGAATGCATGGCGCATCCCTCAGGGATTGATCAACCCCGAGAGCTTTATCCTTTATCCTTTTTTTAATGTTCTACAGACACGGTATGAGACTCTCATCAGCCGCTATGCTTGAAGCAAACTGCTGTCATAGGTCGGTCGCTAGACAAAGAAGTATATGGAAATTATACTAAGATCCGCAAAACTCGCCAAGATGGCCATTCCAGAACTCAAGTATTAGATGAGATTCTGCAACTTACAGAAAACATATGTAACCCACAGGGTATCTCTGATTTACAGCCTTTATATCCATTTTGAGTTGATGCAATTCTATACTCAAAATACTGAGTGATTTGCAGAATTTGAACCTAGACAGGAGTTGAGTCTGCGTTTCATCCTTACCTATAGTGGCGCGATACTTTGACATGAAATAGTAAGCAGATCTGCTAATGGCAGGAAAAAAAATATCTTACACACTAGTTTAGCTAACCTATAACTATTTTTAGTAATTCCGGACGGCGATCTGAAGCATCGAAAGGTGACCAGAGATCTTCTAAGAGAAGCAATAGATAAAACGAGTGGCACACATTTGCTACCTAACGTTTCTTTGTTGTTAGTTAGTTGTTTTTGTTTGTAAAGAATAAATAAACAAATCTTAGCGGATCATATGAAATCTAAAATACCCATTTTCATTATTTACTCGATATATATATTTTCAACGTATCTGTACCCCTACTCACTGTGTTCTCTCCAAAATCGACGCTTTAATGTAATATTTTGAATTAGTGTGAATCAACTTCCAACGGTGGAAGAGTTTCATCATGTCGAAACTCTGTTCTACCCAGCAAACAGACGTATTTTTTTCTGAAGAAATATGGACTGCTACTTATATTGAGTGCTGTGTTTCCGCTTCGCTATAGTAGCTTAGATTCTTGGTCCCAAAGACAAATTTCACATCAGTGCAGTTTTTCCATCGTGTTCTTAACCATACCCACAAAAAAAGGGCCCATGTGACGATTTGACAGAAACCGATTGGAACGGCAAAAACAACATCACAGTGCATCTGCAAGTTTTCAAGTACTTCGCAAGGGGAAACGGCATACTGAGAGAATTACATAATCATTGATCAAACTGTTACAAATAATAGTGATGGTGATAGTGACAATATCAACTATTTATTTTGATTTTTTGGTATTGCTTATCAAACCGTAACTCAACTGTAACTTTTCAAAATCCGGGTAACGCGGTAGGCAAAGGTAGACTGCAATACTGGCCGGTGGTTTGATTGCCCGAACAAGCATTTCACCGGTTCACTACCGTTACGCCATTCGTTTGGATACTCATGGCACCGTTCAAATGCGCTCATTTCACCTTCGCCGACCGTCTTCATGAGTAGTAACTTCCCTTATAAATTTATTATAATATAGTTTACCCGTTTGAGGACCACCGTTGATAGGCAGGCGGTATCGCGCCGTCACTTGCGCGGCACCTGCGTCTATATGCGAGAACGTCGGGATGTCTGCGTCTGCGCTCCCACGAATGCCTTTATCCTCACGATACGAGACCCCGTCCTAACAGTAGGTGATTGAGACCGTGAGAAAATTGAGAGTGGAAAAAAGGGAGAGTACGTCCTGAGTATGGACAACCACCTCCTGAGAAACAGCCAGAGGCTGTAACTCAAAGAAAATGACAACATTATGCAATAACAATTACAAAACAAGGCTTGTTTGGTGAAAATGATTTTCTATCGACTCCAACTGTAAACATTATTCACTGATGAAATCTTTGCCACTGCAGCGAGCAATAATGCATAGTTGTGCTTTGTCCACTTCTCAACTCCACGAATAACCTCAATAAGACCAAGTGAAGGTGACATTGGAAGGCTCATCAATACATGCATCTCCCTCCCTCCCTCCTCCGTGAGGGATGCGCCAATATACGGCCTTCACAATGACTTGCGGTGACTTACCGACTTATGTAAATCAGTGCTGCTATTTCCCCAGAAAGGTATGGTATCAATTTACACCACGGAAGAATGAATGGCTTGATGAATCATGAACCCGAGATTGAACCACTGACTATGTATGCGACGCAGAGCACCTAAGCAATGCGCCTAACGCGCTCTGGCAGACAACTCTGCGTGCATGTCCTGTGAGAAAACGGACGCAGACAGCGTGGATTTCAAGCCGTTCGGGCCTGTCTTCCCACAGATGCGCCGCCATCACAGTAACTGAGTGAGATTTGACATCGCGCGGCATGGGACGAAACGTCCCACATGGTCCTTAAAGGATTACACTATGATTAGCGTGATGTGTTATGTATGTTACCTTCGTACACTCAACAACTTTACCATATGATGTCATCTACAGAAAAAATATTTCAGAAATACAGTCGGTACCAGAAACACAGCTAACGTGCCTAAAGACCATCCCCGACTTTTTTCTTGGTCTAGTTTGTTCTTGTTTTTACGGAATAAAATGGCAGAAAGCGTAAGAGAAGTAAAGTTGAGCTTCACAATTGCAGTGCTTGCTCGGACCCATGCCAGGCTCACCAAGCCTCTCAGGCCTCCTCGGCTCAGTAGGAACTCTCTAGCATAGCTGTCTCGGGCTGACAATTAATTCGACCAGTATTTAACAACGTTGATTGCAGAGACGACATCCACAAGCAATAGCCGCACCCACACGCAAAAGTTCAGAGACCTTCTTAATTATGGATGCGAGAATCTAATCGACGTTCATTGCGGTTTTATCGTGTTCAACGGAAATCATATATTGCAACAAGCGCATATATATATATATATATATATATATATATATATGTATATATACATCGCGATCCAATTGTATGGAAAAAACGTGTTCTACTAATGCGCTGTGGAACAACGAAAAATTTTCTCGTATTCACAAGTACAATACCGTGTGACCCGTTTTCGGGTCACTATTGTCCGCGCCACATGTTGAGTAATCCGCATTGATGTGAGCCAGAACACAAATCCGGTACTTATTTCAACAAAGTAGAATTTCAAGGGGAGAGCTGTGCCGCGTGGTTGTAATGCTCGTCACGGCGCGAGTGGAGCCAAGCTCCACCCTCGAATTCTCTCCGACAGTCAACAACGCCCTGTGGAACGCTACAGCCAGGCTATTGCAAGGAGACTCGCTCAACCACTATTCTACGCCGTTCCAGAAGAAGACGAGAAACGAATCTAAGGCCAGAAGTACTGGATCCGCAAAGTGAAAGAAACATTGTGATAACGGATCAGATAAAAAAAGTGCTAAAAGAGGTTCTAAGCGGGCATTACCAGTACTAAAAGGTGAAACATCGCTAAAGACAATTGTGTAAGGACAATTTCAATAAAACGCCTATGTGTCAATAAGTTCCCTTTTTTTTTTAACGAAAAAGGCATATCGTTGCGAAAAGAAACAAAGGTATTTCATACTGCTAATGAATATTTCTTTTATTTCGCTTTCATAATCATTCGATAATTCAGGAAATTCACAGCATAGAGTTCCCGGCAATTTAAAAGACAATATTTTGAATATCTTACACGAGATCAACTTCCAGTACGTTCTAAAGCAATCAACAATTAGTGCGTCCGAAAGCAATCAACGGTCGCTATAGTTATTATGATCAATTTGTAAATCACGGACTGCGGCTTCATACAATATGAAATTTTAAAATATACATTCAATTTATCAAATATCTAAAGCGTTTTGGATCGCATATATGAAAACCAGAATTGAAACATTCTATACACACATGCATCCTACAGTGGCTGCATCTAGTACACGTTTTTCTAGCATGTAATCGAGCATATTGAGCATTTCCACCTCTCGCCAACTTTCTATAGCATTCAACACACCGTTTGCATGGTCGTGATGTGGCCGGTGGCCTTACAAAAACGCGGCTAGTTACCGCCCGAGGAATGTCTCCTGTTAGGTAGCTGAGATACACCTGTTTCTTGAACTCGATGAACGTTATGTTCCGCACGTAGTCTCTGTAGATTATCCAAGCGTTCAATAAACATATATGAGTCACTAGGTGAAAGAACACACGTATGTACCTAAACAATGGAATTACGCATTGTGAAACATAAAACAGTAAAATTTCCGTACCATTTATAAGTCCTCCTGAGATACGGAGAATATGCAGCCATCTGATCGCTAAAACCCACAAACGGCCTCTGTTTCTTATAAGTCTCAACGACCTCTAAAAGTCCCGTCTCTGGATCAGTGGCGGAGCCGTGCGCTGTGGAAACCATGATAACTTCCCTAATATTCTTCCATTTGAGTATCATTACGCCACTCTGATTCTGCATGGCTATCCACTCCTCATTACGTAGTTTCTCCTTCAATAGTTGCTTTGGTAGACCGACCCCGCTCTTTCTGCACGTTCCGGTCAAATATGTTTCCTTCTGCAGTAGACTTTCAGCTAGAGGAACGCTGGTGTACCAGTCGTCAGCGTAGAGATGTCTTCCTTCACCTAGAAGATCGTCCATTAGGCTCATCACTATATGTTCTGCAAGACGTCCAGCAGGTCTCGGATTGGTGCCTTCACCTACGTAAGTCATTGTCTGGTACGTATATCCTCCTTCATCGCAAACTTTGTACAGCTTTATTCCATATTTGTTCCTTTCGAGTGGATTGTGCTGACGGAACACAATACTTCCCCTGAATGGTACAGTCGATTCGTCAATACACACATTTCTTCCTGGTCTGTACACAGCCTTACAATTCCTATTAACAAGTTGTAGCAGTGAGTTTATCTTATACAACCTATTCTTTCCATAATACCTCGAATTGTCAGCCAAATGCAAGTGGCCCATAATTTTGAAAAACCTAGTTCTCGTCATGATATTCGAGGCCACAGAGACTCCTGCAAAAGCCGGATGACTGCTCCAATACTGGTTGATTCTTGGCAATCGATCGACACTCATTTTGAGGCATAAGCCGATGAATCTCTTAATTTCATCCACCGTTGTCTCTTCCCAGCATTCGTTTTTCTGCTTACCAAAGATATTAGTCTGTTCCACAACCAACTGCCAAACATCCTTCATGAATAGTTCGTAGAAGTCGACTGGCCTCGCGCAAAACCGCAAGACGTCGCTCAGAAGACCAGCCCGTTGTTCATTGAAGGGTGGGATTTTGGGGCGAGACAACATTCCTAGACCACCCATCCAATGCGCCGGCATCAGCAGAAGTGCCTTGTTCATCGTTTTCTGAGCCACTATCTTCGTAGAAATCAATTGTGTTCGGGACATTGTTGTCCATGTTGTCATCAGCTTCGTCACAAACGCCCTCTTCGTCGCTGTTTTCCATGGCCTCCAATTCTTCGGCTTCGAACATAACTTCACTAAAAGTTAAAATCTCAGCAAACGAACACAGTATAGCAAGTTTTACCAATGGAATAATGAGACGAAATATCACAAACAACCACGAGCCAACTGAGGCAAAGCAAAAATGAGCTAAAGTACAGTCTGTTGCACAATTCTATGGAAGGCGCATTTACTGGAGTTTCACTGATAACCGGAAACTCGTAGACAGCTATCGTTGAAGCGTCCATCGCACAAAGTGCACATCATATAGATCGTAGTCAAACGATCTAATGCTTGCTTATTGGGTATTGTATGAAATTAGAGGATACCATACCCTGAAAAATTCATATGTAATATATGATTCAAGAACTATGAGCTGACTGAATAATGATTGACTTGAATGATCGAACAGAATTCTGTTTATTTAACAGCTTTCAATGGTGGTATCACCCGTATCACCAGTCGTCCCGTTGATCGTCGAGCGACTCGAGCGGGCACCAGCAACACTTCCATTTTACCCTATCGCATGCAAGAGTAGCCTAGTGGGTCCCTCCTGGATCTAGAGGTTCGTTGAGCATCATATCTTTCTTCTAAGCTTTTCATGAAAAAATCGGACCATCGGGTCGGTGGTCTCGTTGATTTAACGGTGGTATAATGTCATAAATATACGCAATGATGTACAGTAATGTGCAAAACTATTGCATCAGGTGGGACTCGAACCCCGCATTTCACCCTATCGTAGGCGCGTGCTCAACCACTGCACTACCGACGCACTGTTTTGACACACTCTTTCTACGTTAAAACACATTAATTTGTTAGCAATCAACCGTCAACGGTTCGGCCTGGTGGTCGATATCGACACTGAACCCAGTCACGCTAACAGATATTGGGTGCTGGAGAGGATAAGATACGAGAGGGCGAAATGCTGGTTCGAGTCTCGCCTGGTGCGCATGTTTTGCACGTCACCCTACATCATTGGGATTATCTGAATGCTCACTTTTTTGGCAATATGTAAAGGCGAACTGGGCACAAGAAATGAAAGATAAACAAGGTAGAAACATAAATAGGTACGAATAAAATAGCATATAATATATAGAACATGAAATAAAAGTTGGAAACACGTTTCCTTTAGAATTTTTTTTTGGAAAGAATGAATTTTCTCGTAGAAAAATGTGAGGTTTCAGAAGAGGCACTGAGGTTGTTTCTAATAATCATAGCCTTATTGGGATCTTTCCTATCATAATCCACCATTTACTGACGATAAATTGGCCTTCGGAGGAGCGTGGCCGAGTGGTTGCAATGCTGTGGTCGTCGCGCCGCGCTGGGACCCGAACTCCAGCGCAACGCTCGCCGGCATTGAACAACGACGCCCTAAGGCAAGCCACAGCAAGGATATCCTCGAGACTGCAAGGCAACTCGTGTTCAAACCACTATTCTACGACGTTTAAAAAGAAGACAATGGGATTGAAAGCTAGGAAAACTGGGATACGCACAGTGAAAAAACACTGTGAAGACGGATGAACAGAGTGTCTAAGAGAATTCTCTTTTAGCGACGATAAAAGCTGAATCAAATAGAAACTTATCAGATTGTAACTACAACACGCACCGCCCCACCATTGAAGAAATCGACGCGGTACCGAGCGCGCTGACGCGACATGATGAAAATTAAAGGTTGCCTGCAGTGAACAGATCGATGGTCCTGCAACGATTGCCTTGGAGTGCATTCAAAATGCTAGTGATTTTGAGAGGGAGAGACCTCACGACGGTGGGGGTCTTTTTCCTTCCCAGGTTTTTTGTTTCCTTGAAAATTGGCTGGAGAAATAGTGTTGTTGTGGAGTCCAGGAAGTCGAGAGGGCTGCCAAACTTTTTCTATTCTCTCTGTTAAGAGTTATTCATTTGTTATCATAACAATCCTAGTGTACAAATTGTTTCGTAACGTTGTTTATTGTTTGTCTGTTTGTTTTTTTCTGAGTACAACTAGTTTTTTGGACTTTTACATTAATTTAATGACGTCATGGTGCAGTGGTAGTTGTGGTTTTTGTTTCTTCGTAGTGCACAATTTCAGAGAGCTGCTTCGTAGCGATACGAATCAGTCAAACAGTACTTTTTGTGATACCAGAGAGTTCAGAGCGATTCAAAAATGGTGAGCGATACTTCGAGAATTTTGACGCTATAAATATATACCCAGTGTTATATAGTGATGTGCTAAATGGGCGTGAGTAGTGTAACGGATAGAGCACGCGCTCCCGGAAAGAGTGAGGTACGGGTTCTAGTCCCGCCTGACGCGAAAGTTTTGCACATCACTCTACATCAATGGGTATATATTTATAACTTCATACCACCTCTTGGAGCGGCCAAATAGAAGCAATTTAATTTGATTTCAACGCTTTTAGCCGTTTTGTTTATTTTTCGCGTGACTCTTGTTCGTTTAGACGATCAGTAAAAATAACAAGATGATGGCTCATCTAAACTTCAGGATGAAAGTCATACTGCAGGATGCTCGTACATTCGTAGGATATTTCAAAGGTTTGTGGATGAAGACATTTCCTTTTTGTTCATTTCTATATAGCTCTCATTCTGCTTTCATTACAGCATTCGACAAACACATGAATGTATTGCTTGCTGACTGTGAAGAGTTTCGTCAAATCAAACCCAAGCCTGGGAAAAAGGTTTCTTCTTTGTATCTGTATTCGTATTTACTATGAAGATGTAAACAGCGTCAAAATACATCCATACAGAGTTATTGCAGAAGTAACAGATTAGCAATAACCTCTGCGGACTTCTCTGGTTTTGTTGGTTGTTTTTTATGCACATCGATTTTTGTTTTCAATATCGTTTAGAGCAGCTTTTTACGGTTATTTTGATATGAGACACTTACACATTTATCTCGAAATGGAACTGTCCCGAGAGCGAAAATGATTATCGATGCTACACGAATATCGTTGCGTACCATAGCTGCACTTGTACCCAAATGTTACTCGTATAGCATGAAGAGTCGTTTTTGCTCTCGGGGCTATTATATCTCGGACAAATGTGTATGTGTTATATATCAAATCAATCGTAGGGAGCTGTTGTAAACGATAGTAGAAACAAAATGTAAATGCATTGAGAATATTCAACTTAAACGAGAAAGCCCGGAAAATTTCTTGCCGACTCAATAGAAGTAAAGTAACAGAGTAGGAGGTGTGAAGAAATGCCATGAAAAACTTAAGGCACGTTCACGATGCAGCGTTTACTGTGTTGATTCAAAGGGCAACATTTAGCACAGAGCATATGGTGCATTGGTTAGATGTGTACTGCAACGCAGACGTGGTTTCTACTTCCATCCCGCGTCTCAGAGCCACTAAGCTTTCCATTTATTCGGGGTTAGCGACTTAAAGCCATACTTGTCTGGGAGCATAACAGCACCAACCTTTTACGTCGGAAGACCATCGCGAGTTTTTTTTAATGATCGGATATGTTTTAAATCACCTCTGACGATGCTTAATGAAATCGAAAGCATGGCCCATCTCCTAGGGATTAATCAACGCCAAGGGCTCAATCTATTATACTTCAGTATAGTTTATTCAGCGAGAACATAGATTCTTGTCTTCTGTTAGTGGTAGGTTTTTGATTCTTATTCCTAACCAACTGACACATGTTGGTTTACACCTAGTATTGAAGTCAGTCTTCATATAATTGCTTAATATCTCTTTTTCCTTGTGGGCATGATGTTACTGCGTAATTTCTATGGAGTACAAACTAGCTTAATATGTTGATGTGTTGCCAATCTTTCTTATGAAAGAGATCATGCACTGATGAATTGCTATGGTCTGGACAGTCGTTGTGATAATCCATCTCATCGACTGTTTTTGAACCTCGCTGAAATATTCAATATTGTTTGTGAGAAGGAATGTTCAAAGCCGTGCCGAGGTTGCTACGTTAGTGCGCCACGTACGTTTCGAAGGTGTCGCGCGCTTCATCAGTGGCCCACGCCCCACACGGAATCTTACTTTGTATCAAGGATGTGGAGACGTTATTTATGGTAATGCACGTGATATGATGTTATCATTATTTTTGCAGTCGATGGATTACAGCTTACAGTTTGTTACGTCAGAGCCTGGGTATGGCTTTCAACATCCTCATAAACAATATTGAATGTTTATAGCGAGATTTGAAAACAGTAGATGAGATGGAATTATACAGATTTGCTACCATCCTCAATTCTATTACTGGAAAAAAGTGGTGATAGCACATCATGTGCTATGCCATAGACGACGTCTCATCAGCCTCGCTATAAAGTAGGGTGCTGTGTGAGTGAGCCACTGATGAAGAGAGCGACATTTAAATGTAAGTTTGGCTTTGACAAAACAGCCTCGGTAAGGCCTCAGATGTTGTACTTATATGTTCTAGTTTCGGTAATCCGCCATATTGATTTGTGGGTGAGCGGTTGCGCATCTGTTGTAGCTGTTCATGTGAGGAAGTAAAGCTTCAAGTCCACAGTCACAATATAAAAGTGGTGTTGTTGGATGTAAGAGTTGGATGGATGTATGAGACTGTTTACATTTTCTGTTAGTGCTCTTATACTAGTTAAAGTTTTATTCCACTCTGTTTACTCGGCCGCTTGTTCACTGTACACTTTTTTGTTTTCGTTTTGTTACTCCTACTTCTAGATTGCTGAAGGTGAAGAGAAACGAACACTCGGCTTAGTATTGCTTCGTGGGGAACACATTGTATCAATGACCGTGGATGGTCCTCCCACCAAAAGATGAGGACGCGGTGCGCCTTCCAAAGGCTGGAGGTATTGCCGGACCTGGTCAGTCGAAGCCGGTGGGGCGAGGAATGCCTGTCATGCCACCTGGCATGCCTCCGGTTCCTGCTCCTGGACTTGCTGGAGCGGTTCGAGGTGTTGGTGAGTGGAGCGTCATTATCACTGACTATTAAGTTCAATGCACTCGGCCATTTAGCTTATTATTTGTTCATTCGTGTTATTGTTGCTTTTTCAAACTAGAGTGTTTTGAATTACGGCAACTTGACAGTTTTATAAAAGAGATTTCTCATGAACGAAGTTCACAGTTTTTTTTTCTGCAATATTACTTAATAATTATAGTACCCGCCGAATAAGAAACTTGATGAAGGTTTTTCTTCGAACAATATTGGGATCCAGGGAGCGGAAGTCTACATGGTAGACACTCATAAATGCACAGCTTATATCAGCGATTACAAAAACTTGTGTTTGAACTTCTGAAAATTCGAACTTCTCCAGATATTGGTAATCCCTGTTTTTATTAGGTCGTTCCATCAGTTTTGACACTAGAGACACAAAATAAACAGCAGATTTATCAAACAATAATTCCATGATTTTGGTGTCGTTCAATTCCCTTAGGAACATCTCGGTGTACAACTTGCCTATTGCTTGCTTGAAGATGAAGTTGTCGTGGGAACAAATGCGCTTACCACTCAAGCACGAATGGCGAGTAGGGGCAAATGCTAGTGAAATGGCGCTCAAGATTAATGGAGCTTGAGACGATGATACGGTTGCAGAAAGGACGACGTAGGAAATGGTTCGCGAAGTTCAAAGCTGTAGAGAGACAATCTGGACGATCAGTCGTCCTCGGGTCGTTCTACAGGAAGCTCCATTATTGTTGCGCGCCGCTTCACTGTCATTTTCCTCTACGCGCCATTCGTTTATGAGTAAGCAGGCGAATTTGTTCCCACGGCGACTCCATCTTGAAGCAAGTATAGGCAAGTTGTATACCAAAATGTTCGCAAGAAAATGCGCCGGTTGATATCAAATTCAAGCAATCTTAACCACTTTTGGTTAATAAATTGGTGTTTTCTGCTCTAGCGGTAAAACTTAACTAATGAAACGACCTTATATCATTTGAAGAACTAAGCATTATTAACAGTGATCGATAGGCGTTCATTGGGGGGAAGGGGGGGGGGGGGTCATGTGTGAAATATGGATTATTGATGATTGCTAGAGATGGTTTTCGGCAACCTTGAATCATAAGATTAAATTCCATACACAATTTGTTCATTTATAGTTTCATAAACAGTTTAACAATATAGCTGTATAATCTTAAAATCATTTCCGCTCAGTCAAGATTGTACTGTATTCAGGTGGCCCTGGAATGGGCATGATGCAACCAGGTTACGGCGCTCCACCACCTGGAATGCCTCCAATGACTCGTCCACAATTCTGAAACGATCTCGCTTGAAATAATTTGGCCGACTGTTGTCGAATTGTTGTATGATGTATGAATTGTTTTTCCTCCTATAAATTTCTCAATATTATTGCGACATCCGAAGTCGTTATTTGTTATGCAGTGTATTTTTCTAATAAACGTCTCCGTTCTTAATGTTCTGTGTAAAAATATGTGGTAAGCTCCTTACCTGTCGGTGGCGTAATTTCATATTATTAACTCTTTCGGGACCGTGGACCATGGCCTTTGCATCTCTGACTGGCAACTGTGGGCAGTCTACCTCACCTCTTTTACGTCTAACCTCCAGCGTGCTGCATCTGACAATAGCACGCTGCTGCGTCTATCGACGGCATGCTGGGAATTAGAGACGCAGAGGAGGTGGAGTACACCTTCGAGAGTTGCCGATTTGGGGTGCAAAGACCTTGGTTCACGGTTCCCAAGGGTTAAAGAAATTATTCGTCAGGTTTACATGAACAGCGCTGTGTTGTTTACCAGCGTTTACATGGTAAAGGTGCATATAACACCTGTTCATTAAAATTTTCGATTTAGTTACTACATTTAGGATATCTGGCAAACGGGCTTTAGTTCATCAGTACTAGACTGATGCCACCAAAAAAGAAGGGAGAAGTGGAGCGCGTTCCTCTACTCGGACGATTAGGAACTAATCTTCGAGTAAATTTTTTCCTTCTTAAGCTCTTTTTTTTCCAAACATATTTCAATGAGACGTGAAACCTCTCACATGAGAAGTGGAGAATTCACCATTCTTACCTTATATCGGTGTGCAGGGGTCACGTTTGTTCGCTGGTGAAATTTTCTTTTGTTAATACAAGATTTTCTGGATTTTAGGCGGGAGAGATTTAATGAAATAGACTAGGGTTTGTTGTATGTTCAGTTGCATTTTGCAGATATATGACGTCACATTCATGTGAAATAGCGCGACTTCAACCATTTGAGTGCAAATACAACTCATAAATATGATTGGAACTCTAGACCTGCAACAGAAAATCGACATATCGCTCGTCGAGAGACTCACACATTGTGTTTCAGATAGGTATTCTCGGGTTACCGAATGTTGGTAAGAGCACCTTCTTCAATGTGCTGACGAAATCACAGGCACAGGCTGAGAATTTCCCGTTCTGCACAATTGATCCCAATGAGAGCAGGGTTAGTTCTTACGTTCTTATGACTAGATGGCCCGTCATATTCCACGTGAGATCCATGGGTTCAGCTGCACATACGTTGAATTCGACTCGTTATAAATCATATGGATCCTGTACTAACCATGGTAACGGAATCTCAAATCCTTTGAATAGCTGTGGTAAACTTCCATAGAACGTGGCTAGACCTTAGTAGAATCACATTAAACTTCGGTAAGCTTGGGTGCCATGGCTACTTATAAATGTTACTCCATTTGGTACAGTTCACGATAAGCTGGAATTCGTTTGTTTGCAATTTGACACTATGAGGACCAGCGTTGATAGGCTTCGCTCCCTCGCTTTCCCACAAGATGCAACGCTTCCATTACAGTTGCTGAGTGAGATCTGACACCGCGCAGCACGGTACGAAACGTAATCTTTGGTCCTTAAAGGGTTAAAACCGTTGTTTCGGATTTTTCTGGTTGGGCTAAATTCATTTGGTGCGGGATGCGTCGATCGCACTTCCCTTTGTCTTAAGAGCTCAAAATTTTGCCGCGTTGGTTAAAGTTGACACGTATTTTATTGTTTTGTATGAAAATAATTACAAGCGGACCACTCGACGTCATCGTTGCATCGGTTAATCAATAGTGGGCTTTGTGAAAGGAATTTTCAAATTTTGCCTAATCGGGAATTACACTATGGGATCTCTCCTGTAGTCGCATAGGATGGTTCAGCATACTGAAGAGGTCAAGTGTTGATGATTAAACTAACGCTACTAGAGCAACACTATTTCAAGTAAACCTTAAATTGCGATATGTTCTCTGAAGTAGAACCTATTGATGTATTCAGGTTCCTGTCAGTGACTCTCGATTCGATTGGTTAGTAGATCATTATCAACCCGTAAGCAAGGTTCCGGCATATCTCAACGTCACGGACATTGCCGGCTTAGTGAAAGGTATGCTTCTTCAGGTTTTTTTTTCTGACCTCTTCAGGACAAGTCATTATAAAACTTCAGTATTTCCACTATATAGCCTATCTGAAGTACTGTAGGAGCTGCTGAAGGTCAGGGACTTGGAAATGCTTTCCTTTCACATGTTTCTGCTTGCGAAGCCTTATTTCATCTCTTAAGGGCTTTCGAAGATGACGACGTTACTCATGTCGAAGGTGCGTCTAAAAGTAATTTGCATAGTAATTTAAGAAATCATGTTGGCATGTTCAGGCGACGTTGATCCCTGTCGTGACCTGGAAATAATTTATAACGAGCTCTTTGCAAAAGATCTGCAAGCGTTGGGTGGCTCATTGGAGAAAGTTGAGAAGTTGGTCACAAGAGCTGGTGACAAGTCATTAAAGGTGATACAGTGGTTATGATATTGTCTGCGGTGTTTTCTGATACTTTTTCTTCAAGGTTGACCACGAAACTTTACTGAGAGTCAAGAAAGATCTAGAAGAAAAGAAGCCTATTCGTCTTGACACGTGGAGTGAGAAAGAAATTGAGGTTGGAGTGAATTTGAAATCTTCGTTTTTACCTCCTGATATTCTTCAGCTATGACAATGCAGGTCCTTAACAAGCATCTATTTCTGACTGCAAAGCCAATTGTATATCTAGTCAATTTATCCGAAAAGGACTATATACGTAAGGTACGATAAGGCGAACCCTAGTTATCAGGACCGATAATGTCGTAAAAGTGGCTTTGTAACGTTCCAGAAGAACAAATGGTTACCAAAAATCAAAGAGTGGATTGATAACAATGATCCAGGAGCGACGCTGATTCCATTCTCAGGTACATTTGAAAGTAAACTTCTGGATATGCCCGATGATGAACGCGAGAAATATTTGAAGGAGCATCAAACGAGCTCGAATTTGGATAAGGTAGATTTTGAATAAAAGTTGGATTCTAGTTTTTTTTTTTGTAGTCTCTATTTGACATTCTCATTATTGATATGTTCAATCTTGGTTTGTACGTCTTTTTAGATTGTTCATAGTGGCTATAAAGCTTTGCAGCTCGAATATTTCTTCACATGCGGTAAGGATGAGGTGAAAGCGTGGACAATTCAGGTAGGCCAGCAAAAATACTGTCTTTACATATTTTTACAATAGGGATATAGCTTTCACATTGTATGCGTTTTTCATAGCAGCAGAAATTCTCTAAGTACCAGTTGGATTCGACATATATATATGTGCGTATATATATGTACGTATACATATATAATACACTCATGCACATGTTTATACGTTTGTATATGCGCACGCATGTATATATGTCTCACCTGTCGTCCCGTTGATCGTCGAGTGACTCGAGCGGGTACCAGCAACTCTTTCATATTTCCCTATCGCGTGCAAGAGTAGCCCAGTGGGTCCTCCTCGTTCTAGAGATTTGCTGAGCTGAAATTTGTACACATATATATATAAAAATTTATGTGCATGTGTACATATTTATGCATACACATATATGTATATGTATGTAGTATCTATTATAGAAAAATGTATTTAGTAACTATATTGAAGAAATGAATCTTTAAACAATATAACTTTCATCCAATAGGCTGTCTTCTCAAAATTTTCACATTTGTTTACATTTACAAAATCCGTTTTGCATTTTAGTGTTCAAATCTCAGTACCTCTAGCACTCGATTCGCTTTACACGCGTTACACGCATCCTCCCTTAAAACTACCGAACCTTTTTCTTCTTTTTGACCGCTGCTCAAAGATTTTGTCTTCTTTATTGATGTCTTGAAATGCTGGTCGAGTCGAATTCCTTGCAATTTCGAAAGAACTTGGGTTAGGACGTTCCATAAGGCGTTTGATGATAGGTTTTAAGGGAGTATGGGGGAATGTGGTCGAACCAACACCTTGCTTTCTGATAAACTGCATCAAAAACCACTCTGCAACCCCCATCCTTTTCCCTTCCTCCCTTTCTCCGTCCTATCTTATGAAAAGTTAGATAATTGAGATCTTAATTGAGAAGTCTGCACAGTTTTCTATCATGTAAAAGAACAGCGTATTAAAAGTACAAGAGCCCTTAACAACCACATGACATGTTGGCTCAGATAATGATCATGAAATATGTCTAATTTTGAGCGTGGTCTTAATTAAATTGCAACAAGCGGTATAGTTCTTAAAAGTACCAGCAAAAAGCAGACGAGTGTCAAACCCTGCCCATTCAGTGGTATTTTCACTTGATGGAACGTGTAAATCGTACGTCTGCGCCTTCTCTATATAGGAGGTGTTGGGTTCCCCTGAGAGAATTGGCTAAAGACGAAAGGTACCTCTCGACAGACGAAGCTCTCAAGGTCGAAACACGTTTATCAGGCTCTATAAGTTACCTCATAACAGCCCAAGTGACATGTTGACTCAATAATTTTGAGGTATAAAGAAATTCGTTCTGTTTAGAGAGGAACTCTTGCTCCAAAAGCTGCTGGTAGAATACATACGGATTTCGAAAAAGGGTTCATTATGGCGGAAGTTATGAAGGTGGCAGATTTGATGGAACTTGGTGATGAGAATAAGGTGGGGATTTTTTTTTTTGATGATTGAAAAGAATTTAGAATATTCTCCTCTTCCTCATAATCGTGTTAGTTGGAGTTCCTATTTTTTTCTATCTCTTCACAATAAACCACTATGCAGTAGTAACGCAGCGCTAGATATAATGATTTCAAAATGTTCTGACATAACTACATTAACTAAGCAATCTGATAAGATCTTATAAATAACATCACAGTTTGGCAGACCACGACAATTAATGAACACTTGAACGAAGTTCCATGAATGTGAGGCATATTTCATTTGCTATGATTTCTGCTTCGTGCATACGATTTCATGAAGTAGACGTAAATGTGTGTTTTATCTGAAATAAGGTCAACTCGTGAGCGAAAAAAATTTTTTTTCGATTATGATAAAAACAAGCATCAGATGAGATCTGAATTTTACAAACTACAATCTTCAATCAGTGTTCTTCAACACAAGTTTAAACTTTGTTTTCTTGTGTAACTATCGTTCCACTGTGGTTTCAGTTGTGTTGGGAAGTCGGCATGTAGAAAAGTAGTCAGTTTGTCAAGTTTTTACTATGATTTCACTAACATCAGGCACTATACTTGGCGACAAAATGTCTCGTCGTAACTATGAATTCCTACTTTCCTTGAAGAGGTTTGAAGGTACTTGATGACGAATGGTAGCCAACAAATAATCGTCACTGCCTTTTTTTTCGTTAAAGTCACAATTTATCAGGTATTAGCAGCTCTAAAGAGGTAGTTGTTGAAGTTCATGTTGCTCCTTAGCATTCTGATCCGATAGTTTGAGGAAAGTCCTTTGAACACCATAGTCGTGATGTGAACGTGTTAAATTAGTCTATCGAGTGTGCTCGCCGTGTTGCCGGCAACGGTTTTATTCTAATCAGCGCATGAGGAAATCAAATTTCCAAACATTTGTGATGTTGTGTTTTTTTTCTTCGTAAATATGTTGTTCCTTTGATCACTTGGAACGTGCTAGCGGTGATTCCACATGTGCCTTTGTGTTCCAAGGATGAGCACCGATGTTCCATCTGACTCCCATCTTACTAGTATTTTTATTATATAGAGAATTTTTCACCATTTTTTTACATTGGCCAGAAGACTATTGCAGTCGTTTACTCCTTTCATTAACTATTGAAGCTGTTTTTTGGAAAATACATCATTTCATACTGATGTTCTTCAGTTGGGCCCAGCCTACACATGCAGCCGATGTTTTGATTCATAACTTCTTTCTGTTCCAGTGTTTGAGAACACTAGCACCTTTATGTAATACCCTATTTGCTTAAATGTATCTATCTAATCATACTCATGAAAATTGAATGTTGTTCAAAAATCCGCCAAGATAGTTTACCGCCTCATCGTGGCTGGGAGGTATTACTGGGTGTCGGACTGGGAAGTACTCACCCCCTCCCCCCGCCTTCCGCCGTAGGCGCCACCCAAGTTGGGATGGAGTCCGACGTTTCCACCCGGAAAGCCTAGCTAGGAGCAAACCGCACCAGGAATGACCACCGTCTTGGTAGCAAGGTGGTGAAAGACTCTCTGTTACAAAAGGCAGGCGAATGTTCTAATGTGGTAACGACCTTGGAAAGCCTCCTCTAGGCTTACCTCGGACTCCAGGGAACAGAACAGCTAAACAAGCCCAGTTTCCCCTGTTCCGTGCTCCCCTCTCAGTGAAAACAGGCCGTCCAAGTATCAAGTATAAAGTGGGTAAAAATGTGTGGTTGCAGGCAGTGTACTTGAGATGGTTTTTTTCATTTTTTTCAGTTGCAAAAATATCAGCCGAAGAGCAAGTGGTACTTGCCAGTTGTTCGCCAATGTTCTTCGCTGCATCACCGCATGCCTATCATTCAGCTAACTGATGGGAAATTTATCGCTTTCTCATCAATTAAAAGTTCAAACGAGTGACAGAACTTTACGATCTATGTGTTCAGGCTGTCAATGATGCTTGGAAGTAAACATTTCTTAAATCAATGAGCTATGCCATTGTTTTTTGATGAGTCATACGAAAGAAAAGAGTTTCAAAACATCAATGAAAGAGTTCTAAGTGAGATCATGTAGCTTTCGACCCAAGAAAGGGGCATAGCAATTTGTACCACCAAACGAAAAGCAATCAGTGGAGTGCTTATCGCCCGCCATGACTAGATTTGTTTCAGGTGAAAGCAGCCGGTAAGTACCGTCAGCAAGGCAAGACGTATGTGGTCGAGGACGGTGACGTCATCCTCTTCAAATTCAACGCTGGTGCCGGACTGACAGCGACGAAGAAGAAGTGATAGTCGTTGTGGCTGGCCGTCATCGAGCATTGAATTGTAGACTGCTGCTTGTCGTGGTGGCCAGACGCCAACCAACTGTTGTTGTATTTCGATGCATTGTTTTCATTAAAATTCTGTTCACATCTCACTTGTCACAGCTTTACGTGTACAAATGTGTTACTGGGTACAATCTCGGTCAGAGGTTTTTTATGCACTGGTACAAAAACCATGATGGCCACGCGGGTCATGAACGTCCTCGGCGAGACTGATCCACCCGATGACGGCGAACGGACGGGCGCTCCCCTCGGGCGAACACCGCTAGAGAGAGACGCGGCGTGCGGCGTGTGACAGGTGACGCGGAGAGAGTGTACGTTGTGGAGAGACGCGAGGCGAACAGCGTGTGGGGGCCGGAAGACCACGACGGTTGCCCGACGACGAGGCACGCGGCGAGAGTGCACGTGACCGGGCGGAGGTCGTCGACGAGGGCGTGGCGAGC
Organism: Parelaphostrongylus tenuis; assembly: GCA_019055375.1. Taxonomy (NCBI): domain Eukaryota; kingdom Metazoa; phylum Nematoda; class Chromadorea; order Rhabditida; family Metastrongylidae; genus Parelaphostrongylus; species Parelaphostrongylus tenuis. The sequence continues at coordinate 349,941 of JAHQIW010006092.1, forward strand.
GGGGCGTGCAGCGGCGGCGGGCGGTCCGCCATTTGCCCCACCCCCGATGGCTGAGCCGCCCCTCCTTCCGAAGCCACCCGGTCAGCAGCAACCCGCTAAGGTAATCATGATGGTCCGTTCGCTTAGCGGACGGCTTCACTTCGTAGATTTGTCATGTGATCTCCATAGAGGCTGGCAGCGATTGTTTCAGTAAGCGATTGATAGTTTTAGGTGATTCTCATTCCTCATGCAGCTCAACAACCAACTCAGCAAGTGTATCTACTGCAACCGAACACCGGTCAACAACAGGTGAGAGACAACTCTTTCGCACTTATCACGTGGGTTTGGTGATCTCTTCTTTACCGGAGTTGTATTGATTAGTTTTGGCGCCATCGGCGACCCGTTTAGAATATGAGTTGAGTGTCATTGTCACCCGAGCCAATTACTTAGTGAATGAGTTTCGCGAAAGGGAAGATTATGTGCGCCTCGCATGCATCGTGGAGTCACGAGCGTTACGATCGAGACTCACTAATGACGATCGCATCTGAGCGGTGTTACGGGAAATTCTAGACTATGATATAACTAAGCGATTCTCACGTTATACACCTACTATTGATTTTTTTCTTTTCCGTTCAGATGTAGAACTGCTTCGACAATATACCCAATGATGTTGAGTGGTGTGCAAAATTTTGCATCAGGCTGGACTCGAACCCGCACCCCACTGTGTCCGGAAGCGTGCTTTGACCCGTTGCACTGCGAGTGCCTGTTTTGGCTCAGCATCAGTCAGTACCACTGGGTGTATTTGTAAAATCATACCACCGCTGTAAAGCGCTTAAATGGAAAGAATTTTTGTCCTTAACATAGTATCATTGTAGATTAACCAAACACCAGTCATTTAGCACTTTTACTAACGCGACTTCTGAGCAGAAAAAAAGGTTAGAAGTGTACATCACTCGTAGTTCACCTCAAGCTACTTTAATCAGGTGGTTTTGGATTATCTGGAGCTTCAGTAGTGCTCACTTATCTCCTGTTGTCGTGAATACAAGGAGTTTTCTGAAGTTATTCACTTGATTTCTTAGTCACTCAACTATTTCGAGCAGCTGTATTCTGCCTATATTCTGTCATCTATGATTTAAGATCGCAGAGCGCATGTAGCGCAGTGGTTAGAGGTTCTCTGCGTCGCACACAAGGTGGACGGTTTGGTCTCGCGCTCATGGCTCACCAAGCCATCCATCTTTCCGGTGTCGTGAATTGGTCTCAGAGTGGTCGCAGACTTGTCTGGAAGGGTAAGCAGCACTGACTCGACGCCTGCGGTGGCCACCGCGAGTCATTGTAAAGGGCAGTTATGAGTTCAGTCACCTCAAACGTAGTTGAAAATTGAAGATAAATGACTGGCGCATCCTCTCCCCTTCCCTCCTTCTGGGATTGATCGGCTCCGAGAGTTCTATCCTTTCTCATCCTTTTGTGAATTAGAATGATGTTTAGAAGAATAGGAGTGCTCAGTGATTTGCAGCATAATACGGGATTTGTCAAATTTGAAGTATCGATGTTCACAGGACATGAAGTCAGGTATGGCGACACAATTGCTGCGAAAGAGAATTCCAGAGGATATTTATTGCATCATTCGAAGGAAGTTGGAGACTTACTGTCTCACCATAACCATTACAGCTACACCTATGCTCGGATCAAAATTACGGCCTATGCCTTTCGTCAAGCGGCATGGCGTTTATCAGCATAATCTGCTGCTTTGTGTCAAATGTATGAAAAGTATCCTAAAACTTTGAATTGCTGAATTCAGGAGATCTGGAAACTTCAAGTGATTTTGAAACTATTAGCTTCAAACAAAGCTCTGCAATGTACTAAATAATTGTCTAAATGGAGAAATAGAGTTTCTATAATGTTTGTATCACTGGAAATTCCTACTGTCTCACTCAAGATGGTGCTCATAGTTGCGTATCGGCACTATATAGCAATAAAGGGGACTTACTGCTTGGCAGGGTCACTGAAGAAGTACTTCTTTCTCCTTTCAAATCTAACGAGAATGAATCTATCCCATAGATGGTCACTTAAGGAGCCCTGACAAGGGGATAGATTATTTCTAAACAGTTCGATAAGATGAGCGGAGTACTTGCATTAACTGGGAACATTCTGGCACTTCTGTCTTAGGAAGTCAGTGAGAAGCAAAATCAAAATAACAGCAGAGTATCAGTCAGTTGATGAACTCCAATCGTTTGCTAAGGCGGAATAACGTTTCATCCACGTAAAAGTTTATATGGTGTCAATGGCGCGTTTGTATTTGGTTTATAAAGTTACTGATCGCTTAGTCATATTTGAAATGCAATAGTTGATACTGATGTCTACTTATGAACCCATACGGGACCATAGACCCCAACCCCCAGCGCGTTCTGTCTAACAATGTTCAGGCGGAACACGCTCCACTGCTAGACGCAACACGCTGGGTTTAGATACGCAAAGGGTGTTCGTGGTCCCGCAAGGGTTAATGATGACGTGATGGCGTATAAGCCTTCATCATTTCTGCGCAAGTAAATCTTCAAGGTTTGAAAGTTTCATACCGACTGCATTGACTCAAAAACGTATCAGGGCGTGGTTACCTTTCTTTCTCTGGACTCAAGGCTATACAATACAAGGCGATTATCGTTGGCTGTGCGAATGAATGATGATATACCAATGCAGTATGTTCTGAATTTGAAGTAAAATGTTGTTCATAGTGCAAAGAAGTGGCTTCTATTTTTTGGCAGTTGGTCAAGAGTGAGAATCAGTGGACAGTTACTCATCATTGCCCCTCTATAGCAGATTTAATTGAAAACGATTCCCTGTATTTAATATCACACACCGAAAAATGTGGTGCTGTCTCAGTGTTTTGGAAATTTATTGATTAGAAGCGAGGTGAGCAGAGTGTGTCAAGTGGACTTCTCAGGGGGAAGTGGTAGAAATTGTAGCAGTTCAGTCACAGTAGCGATATATGGTGCATAATTCATTGTGGAATACTTCCACATAACACTAAAGACGAGCCTTGATTCTATACAGTTAATGGTAGGATTCTTCGTCATCAAATATTTTACTGTTTAGCTCACGTTCATTCCGGTACAAATTCCTGCTGACTCGCAAAAAAAGCAAATGACGGTGTTGAGCCCTATGCAGCCAACGAGTAGCAATACAACACATATTAATCTGGCACAGGTATGTAGAGCAAGAGACAATCTGTTTATCTTACTGAAGAATGAAATTAGCTTAGAAAATCACTTTTGTTTGTCAGATGGAGACTTTGGATTCTGGTCGTGCTGGAGGAACACCCATTACTCAGACACCATCACAACAGCGAATAACTCTTGGTGCGCGAGTTTTTCTCGTCTTTTATGCCTCATGTCATCCTCATCAAAGGCATCACAAATACTTCAGTTACCATTATATTTCGTTTTTAGTGCAGCTTAAATTGATCATCTTATCGTATTGCGTTGTTGCTAAAAGCGTACTTTTTTCTCTACACATCCTGAGAAGACGCTGAAAGAAAATTAACTCCACTTTTCTCAGGTGTTTCTGTAAGTTGTTTCAGGAAATTTGCATTTCCAACAGGATCCAAATGATCCACAGAAATGGATTATCACGAACGATTCTGCTGCAGCAACACCTTCAAATCAGCCTACAAATCATTCACATAATCAGTCAGCTAGGATGCCTGGCGGATCTGAATCGCCCAACATGATGCCTGGTGAATACGAAATGGGAATGGATGACGTAATGCTTTTACTGTTTTCTCAACTCCTTGATATCTCTGTATTAGTGATCTAATGTAGTTCTTTACAATGGGTAACTACTGGGTAGGATACCATACCGTTAGTTGCTAATGTGAAGCATTCGGTGATGAGTTTTATTTTCAATTACAAACATAGGCAGTCTTCACAAGTTGTCAATTACTTTTACAGAGTCAAGTGCCAAAACGTTGTGCGTGCACGTGTCCAAACTGTCAGAACTCTAACGCACCAAGGACGTAAGATTATTAGAAGCCTTTGAATGCGACAAATACGAAGAATTGTCAGCGCTCATAATATTGATTTCAGAGGTGATGGAAAGCAGCGACTCCATATATGTCATATATGTCAGAAAACATATGGAAAGACGTCACATTTGAGGCAATTTTTAAACTCAAATTCAATTTAAAAAAATCGATTACTACCAAGAGAAAAGGGCGTTCATTGCAGGGCTCATCTCCGTGGACATGCTGGCAATAAACCGTTTGCTTGTGATTGGCAACATTGTACTAAACGTTTCACTAGGTTTGTGTCTTGCCAAGCATCGGTTTTGATGTGTGTCCACAAAACTTCTTGTCAAATGTTTTCGTTTGAAGTTGTAGCATTGATTTTTGTGAGTCGAGGCGAAGTTTTCGAGGCAATTCAGTCGTTACGCGTTGTCACCATAGATTTAACGATGTTGTTTTTGATTGTATCATACTTATCACTTCTGCTTGTTTAGAAGTGACGAACTGCAACGACATCGCCGTACTCATACTGGTGAGAAGAGATTTGCTTGTGGTCATTGTGGCAAGAAGTTCATGCGTTCGGACCATCTGACGAAACACGAACGAACCCACACCAGCCAACCGTATGTCGATGACTCAACCACTGCGAATGAATCACAACTGAAGTGCTGTGATGGACGTGATTGCGGCTACCTGCTTTTCTCAAAGTTTCCTCTTCTCGTTCATTTTGTACTAATCTAACATCTGCATAACAGTGCCTTTGTTCTTCGTTCATTAGACGAGCACATACAACAGCAAAGACGAAACGTTGCATTTCATTCAGATCTAATTCCAGCAGCGAAGTGGATTTGTCTTTGTACAGTGTGTCAAACTAAAATCTCTCAGGTTAGCATAAGTAGTAGTTTAGAGGCATACGTGAGTCATCCAGCATGATCTAAGAGGTTGAGTTAGTGCGTTCATCAGAAAATCTCTCAGTTTCCTTCAAATTAGTGTTGTAACGTTTGACGTTCTTACATTGGTTTATTACTAATTTTAGCACACTTGTTTGAGCTGATCATGTTCAGAAAGGTAACCGATTGCCAAATTGAGCGTTTTATTATTGCAATAATTCCGCATCCTAGTTATGTTCAGACGTGATGATTAACACGATCTTAGATCGAGGTCTACCACTTCTCTTATTAGTTTGAAATATCACTTTTCCCGGTTACTCTATCATCTCACCCTTTCATAAGCTCTGTTTGAGTCTGCTTCGATTTACATCTTCGTTTTCCTTGCTGTTCGGTTTTTCCTAACTGTGCTGTCAATACGAACTTGTTGATTGATTTTGGCTGTTTTAATATAAGAGGTTCTTATGCCTCATGTTACGCTTGAAATCGTGTTTTGCAGCATTAAACGGTCGTATTGTTTTGTTCGTAACTGATTGTCCTGTACTGATTCGTTGTTTATTTTATGTACTGTTCAAAATGCCTTCTATGAAGTCGTCTAGCTCATCCAATAATGCTTTTGTTAGGTAGGTAATCCATCTAAAAGTAATCTGTTTATTTGTAGAAGACAAACTAAGTTATGTGTCAAACGTAGAGTCATATAGTTACGAAGTCTTTTTGCTATTTGGATTTCGAGTTGTATAAAAATTAAGTCTTAACTAGTTTTCTGCCAGTAGTATGTTTTATGAATAACTAATTGCGAAAAGTTTTTGCCGAAGCTATAAAGTTCTTGTTGGTCTTATTTCTGATCAGAATTTGATAGTTCACATTTGTTAAATTAAATGAAGTACAAAAGATATCGTAGAAAGGATGGTTGCGAGTGACTTTGAGGAACTCGCAACGATGCACAGTACCTTCTCTCTTGAAATTAGGGTCCTTTCATGCTATGCGGGCAGACGAAGGAACGACCCGTTCGCTGGACAAGAACTTTTCGTAAGAGTATTAGTGGTCATTCGCAAGCGTGAATCTTTGGCTACTGCGCTACGTGGGCCGTTTTTTTGAGAAAGCCTTGTTACAACGGATGTAGAAGAAACATGTTTCATACAGGCATGTTTCTCGTATAGAGAGAACTTTGTCCTAAGATTATAAATATCCATGCGACAGTGTAAGTTTAGACGATTCCAACGCTATGTTTAATTTCTGGTAAGATCGTTTCCCTGCAGTGTAGTAGGGAAAAGAAGATCGAGTTTCAAATGCGCGCGTGCGTTTGCTTGTCGTCTTTTGTGGTGTTGGGCTGGGCGTATTTTGAACGTGGCTTAGTACCGCATTCGGCGATCGATCGATCGAATTTGCTAGCGCGTTATACATGTGACGTGCGATTTTTGTTATTTAATATGGAATTTCTTTTCCAGTTTCATAGAAACCAGATAAAACGTATGACTTTGACACTACAAATTTCCTCTACACGTCCATATGTTTTTCATGCGCCCAAGGAAGTAATAAGTAAAATGAGCGGCTGTGCAGAATGTAGTTTCATTTTTAGTGCTACAGCGTTATAAAAAAAGCTTTTTCAAAAAATTGCCACGCACTACAGTAGCCAGAGATCTAAGAGATACCAGAGATGCGTGTTCAGCTCACGCTTGGGGCTCCTACTTTTCATATCACTCAGCAATCTTTTACATGTATTTATGGCATCACAGCACTACTAAAAATTGGGAAAGTTCAAAATTTATTGTAGATTTTACATTCGAAAATATTGATTCCGTCGAGCATGAATGGAGCACTCATAGCCAATCCGCTTCCCTTCAATATCGTTCTCGTTATAAAAGAAGCACGAGCTTCACCTATGTGCTTAGATGCTCTAAACGAAAGGTGTCCAGCACTCGATCCATGTTTCGTTGTCTCGAGACACTAAGAAATGGGACTCTGACATGCTTCCTCATTGACGGAATGGCGTGTTAAAACAGTGAACCTGATACGTGAGGTAAATACGACATATTCCACTTTTTCATTTCGTCCACCACTTTTTTTCCAAGTGCTGTGTCTGAACATGTTTTTCAAAATAAACATACTGAATAACCAAAGTAAACGACAAATTAGTTCTGTTGCATTCGCTGTTCTTTCTTTAACCTTTTGGGGACCGTGAGGATCTTTTTGATGCTCAGCGGGAGACGCCAAGTCTCACTTAGCTACTGTTATGACGGAGTGGCGTCTCGTGGGAAAGCAGGCAGACAGCTAAACATGTATGCACAGACACGCAAATGCTACCTGCCTGGCCGCCGCGCAAGCGACGGTGCGACGCCGCCAGTCTATCAATGCTGGTCCTCAAAGGGTTTACGACTTATGAGCGCTTTGATTATGACTATGTCAGTAGAACTTCCATTATTCTAATTTAACAGTGATTCTCAAAACAGGTATCTAAAACCTCTGATAAGATTGTGTTTAATTATTCCCTCATAGAATGAAGAGGTTCTGACTGATAAAAAATACAGAGCTTCCAAAATAATCTTGTACTAAGGTATTATGCAAGAGATTTTTGATTAGTCAAGGCCATATTAGCTGTTATGGTACCAGAAAGTTGATCTCTCAGAAAAAACGTCCAAATATTGAATTGCAAGCAGTACTACGATTGTACATGAAGCGTGGATATTGGAGACCACCAATGCCGAAAGAGCGCATGTGGCGCAGTGATCAGAGGTGTTCTGCGTCGCTCACAATGTCGATAATTTGATCTCGCGCTCATGGCTCACCAAGCCACTCATCTCTCCGGGCTCGGTGAATTGGTATAAGACTTGTCTGATAGGTTAAGCAGCACTTGATACAGCGATAGGCCACCGCGAGTCGTTGTAAAGACCCCATATGCATTCAGTCACCTCAAACGAAGCTAAAAATTAAAGACGAATAAATTCAGACCTAACAAAGGAAACATTGTGTAAGTGTCGTTTTTTCTGAATCTAAACACAATAATCGATGAGATCACATAATTTGTAATACTCATGTCAGTAGTGGACGAGATCGGAATGGAAATAAGCTCAAAATCCCATCAAATTCAAAATACAACGATTTCTCAGTCTTTTTCTTTGGAACAACAGCACCGTCCAAAATAGAAAATTCTCAGTTTTTGTAGATGATCTTCAAAGCACTTCTTTCGTCCTTAAAAGTGGTATTGTTCAGGAATTCAAAAGACGAAGCTCCATCTCCTTCACCGGGCTATCCATTTGATGATCTTGAAAGATTTCGATATTGTAGCGGTAGCGGCGGAAAAGATCGTTTCAACACATAAATCTCAATCCACCGGCTTGTCGTTGGCTTTTCTTAAGTTGAGAATTACTCCACGCTATTCCCTATATCATTTCATTTAATAAGCCCTCAAATCATTGTAAACTTTGATAAAACACCCTAAAACGTGGCTATTATTCGGCCTGATGGTCCATCCATTACTGTAGTTTTCGTAGATTTGTTTTCATCTTTAGCTTATTTTTTCGAAATCGTTCGTCGTTCATACTTAGTTCATTTCATTTGTGTTCTCCTTAGGTACTTAGCTTCTCTAGTAATGACGTGTTTCCCACTATACCAGAAAAAAGGAATAGGTTTGGAATTGGCCAATGTCTAGATTATGCTCCGTGTATTCGTCTCCATTCGGAGCATCAACAGAGGAGATTGAGTACGTATCTGGGCTTTATGATTATGACTGACGAGACAAGAAGCTACCCATGATGTACCAACTCAAGGATCTTATGCTTGCAGACAGGTCTGTTGAAAACCTGCCGACCCGGGAAGATCGAGTCATCCACCACTTACTTGCCCCTTGTATAACACTACTAACCACTGCGCCTCATGCTTTCTATGAATATCTATGGAGAAAGTTTGTGGTATACTCCTCGAACATACGGTTGCTTCACAGGTTTGACGTTTGAAAACTAAAAATCATAAGTAAAAGATTATAATTTGAGCCAACATGTCGTGTCGTCTATCAACGGGCTCTTGTATAGTCCGGTACACGTGTTTCGGCCTTGGCAGCCTCGTCAGTCGGACAGGCCCTTCGTTATTAGCCAATTGGGACTTCTACATCTCCGTATATAGAATGAGCGGCGACGTACGATTTAGACGTGTCGTCAAGTGAAATATAAGCATGAATAAAAGAGAAGGGGAAGGAGCGTGTGAAGCATAATTTTATTTTGAATACTACAGGGTTGTGAAATGGCTTTCTCAAAAAACGAGGGTGTACAGCAGTCCCCCGAGATTTATATGTTTGAATAATTACCAACACTCTTACGAAAAATTCTTGTCCAGCAAAGACTTCTCAATCTTCGCTTCTTCTCGGATAACAGAAAAGAACCCTTTTACTAAATCAGACAAATATCAGTAATGAGTTAACGTGTCGATGAATAGGAAAACATGAATTTGAATCCTGCCCATGTTTCCTTAGGGGGGATGTTTCGAATGGGTAGAACATTATGAAAGAGACATACCTCAGTACGACTCTATTGCTCCCAAAAGCCGATGAGATATCTCCTATAGATCCTTTATATCTTTTCTTTTTTGAAGCTGACATTTTTTCCGAATGTCACACAATGAGTGCAAGTTCATAGTTTGGAGTATTTCCTTGCCACTGTAAGTCATGGTCTTTATTCGACTCCTTTTTATTGATATTATTACACTTTAACTATTAACACTTCGTAAACTACTCAGACAGAAAGATCGTAGGTTATATCCAATAATGTTGAGTGTGTAAAAACTTTCGCGTCAGTCGCGACTCGAACCCCTATCTCAGCCTATCCGAAGGCGCGCGCTCTAACCCAGTTGCGCTACGGACGCTGTCTTACCATCTCTCATAATACTATACAACACATCAATCTCCAGCGACCAACCGTCAGCGGAAATCCACTTACGCTGACAGTTATTGGATATATATTGTTAGAGACAAGAAATCTCTTCATGTAACCGCGTTATAGCTGATACAAATGTACCCAGTGATGGAGTAAAGTGCAAACCTTGCGTTCAGGGGACTCGAACCCGCACTTCACCTTATCCAGCGATGGTCTAACTCGTTGCACCATCGACGCCTCCTTTGCCATCCCTCTTTCTACCAAAGCTTACGTTTCCAGACAGTCGTCCGAGGTGGTGTGTGTGAGTTATCGCGCTCCATGGCAAATGTTGCGACCAGCTGGTTATGACGTCTCCCTCTGCACACTATGCCTCTGTTTTGCTCGTTGCTTCTCGGAGTTTTTAATCCTGTTCTATTTTACCTCTGGCTTTGGTCTTAGAGTTATATACCCTGCGTCAAGTGGAAAGATCACGTGATATTGCGTTCTTTCCAGTGATTGATTGTCGATTGCATGGCTTACGGCTGTTACAGAAGGCATATCCAACAACACCAATCAATTGACTATTTTGCGACCTCGCTCAAGATTTCAATATCGGTAATCTGATAAAATGTTTTAAACCTCTTAGCGGTCTGGTAGCTTAGTGTGGGGAACGAAGGTTTTGGTACAGATGAGGCGTACGAGTGATGAGGAAAGACGTCTAGCATCGGAATTGTTGAAGCAAACTTCTGAAAGGGTCTGAAAAATTACTATCAGACTATATCGAATGGACGTTGTTCATGTGATTTTCGGAGTCTGACTCTTGCTGGTTAAGCCACTCAGCGATCGATAGTTTTCCAATTAATACAATATTTTACTGTATCGAATATTCGAGTATGAGCGCGAGTGCTCCATAAGGAAATTCGACTCGAACAAGGGCGAGGACGAAGAGCCGAACGAGCACGAACGATTCTGGACGATCGGCATAAATTATCGGCTCTGAAGAAGACATAGACCTCGAACATGACGATAAGTCTATAGGTTCGATATGATCTCATAATGATTATTGAGCCAACATGACAGTAGTCTGTTGAAGAGCTCTTGTACAGTGCGACGCACGTGTCTTGGCCTTCCAGCCTTGTCAGTCGAGCAGGTCCTTCGTCTTCAGCCAGTCCTCTCGGGGTCCTACATCGCCCTATGTAGAGTTGGGCGACGCGAACAATTTACACAATCGCCGTCAAGTGAGAAATCATAAGATCAGCAATTTTCAACATTCGAATGCTTTAAGCTGGTACTTTCGATATGTTGTACCGTTTATCTCGAGTGTTTTGTTTAGACCACGCTCAAATTTCAGCAATCTATTGATTTATTCTACAAGGAAAATGTATTGTTATGTCACTATTATTATCATCATTGCTAACACGATGAGAGCTACTTTTGTCCAATCGTATTGTTTTGACCAGTATTTCTGAACACTAGCGATTCATACGCACTGAATGTCGTTTTCGAAATATACTCGCCGCTACAATGTTGCCAATTTTGCTATAGTTTGAGGCACAGATGTCATGGATAGCAAAGGTGTCTGACCTTGCTGGAAAAGCCGAAGATTTGCTGGATCGTATCGATCGGACTGCAGGTGATGCTATCCAACATCAAATTCTCGGCACATCAAACCCTATACGAAGCAGTTCAGTACGCTCAACTCCGCAACCGAGTAAGACATTTTTCTTCCTGTTTGAACAAGACCATGTTAAATAGACAAATTTGTTGAAATATTCCTTTTGCAAGGTTTTTTGCTCAAACCTTTTTTTTTTTAGGTTTGGCATCCCATGTTAGTGGTATACGTACATTTCGACGATTTTGATAACGAGTCAAGCAAAAACTATCGGAATGTACGCATACCCCTAACATGCCATGCCAAACCTAGTGAAATGCTTCAAAAAAAGCCCATGGAAATCTATACATATCGAAACTCCAATGAGGTTTCTAGGGTTCAGTCAAATAAAGGGTGAAATTCTTTTTTGCACGTTTTTCTGCCATCATCATCGAGAAGAAGGAAACTTGAGGATGTGTAGGACAAAGTAGCGGAACTTTCTTTTTTCAATGATTGAGTTTTGCTTGTTCATTCTCTTCTAAATTCGATATTCAAATCTGTTGTTCAGGATGACGATGTAGAAGTACATACGGAGGAGATTGGTCGTAGTGGTCCTTCTCTTCCTTCTAGGACTCACTCAGAATTCGCAGGAGGAGCTGCTGCTGGCCGTAAAAAAAATTATTGAGAGGTACTTCATTTGACTTCGTTTGCAGTTTTACTTAGTAGATCTAATGCTTTGTATTTTTTAAACGTTATTATCTATCTAGTGCTCCGCCTCCTACTTCTTTTGTCACCGAACGGAGCCGAAAGGACGACGAGTTAATTGCAATGCTCAATGAAGAAGTGGCGAATGTTGGTGAAGACGTGCGCAGTCGCCGATCCAGTGGCCGTAGCGCGATGTCCGTCCAGACAGCCCAAAGTTCAACCACCGGTAGGTACTGAGATCCATAGACTAACGTTTTTTTCTCTATTCTGAACAATTCATCCCATCATTAATCCTCTGTGAAATTCAGAATTGCTTCCTGATACTTCTCATATTAAATCTCAGCTGTGGGCAAAGGAATCCCAAATCGCTGTTATGAGAACGAGGATTTCGGTAATTTGTCTTGCATTAACTGGTTGCTTTCACGAGCAGAGAGATCATATCTAGGATTCGAACATCCATATCATTTGAGGAACTGGAACGGAAACTTGCTAAACGCAGCGACGAGTTCTACGAGTTGAAAGCTGAGAAGGAAATTATTGAACAGCGTCTAACACAACAATCAAGTCCCGACAGCGTTGAGGAGTTGAAACTTGCTAGGTTATTATTGTTTAGGGTGATATTTCTGTTTCCTTTTCTTCATATGGTACCGAAGTCTTTTTGCTTAGGAAAAAAGCTCAAGAACAGCAGGATATTCTTATTGAAGAGTGTACTCAATTGAAGCGAAAGTACATAGCACAGGAAGAAGAAGTGCGTGCGATGAGTGAGCAGGTGTGTACTAGTCACTTTGTAGTGAGAATTGTGGAGTTTTCAGGACCTCTAGTGATGTAAACGGTGCTAATATTGATTTTATAGGATCATTTAATACTATAAAAAAAATCTTTCATGATGCAACAATGAATTTTTTCAAGCTTCGCCTTGCCAAGTTCAATCTTAGTGAGAACAAAAAGGAATTCGATCAGTACAAGGAAAAAGCTCAGAAAATCCTTCAAGCCAAAGAAAAACTAGTGTGTTCTCTAAAAGCGGATGTAAGATTCTACTGAATTTTATTGATTATCACCTCTTTATTACTATGTTAGGATAGCTGCTCGTTATTCTTATGACTTGTATTTTAGCAAAATATGGGTGATTCTGCAGATCGCCCTGGTCATCTCTTGCAAGCGGAATTGGAGGAAATGAAAGTAGAAAGGTGTGTTTCGATCCTCTCCTCAGTTTTATTTCTGATCGTAAATGACTTTCTGTGTTCAGAGATCTTGCTCGTGCGGACTTAGAGTCGGCTCAACTAATGGTTTATAATTTACGCTCAGAAATTGATGAGATGGAGAATCAGTTGAGAGAAGAACAGGTTATATTCAAGTAATTTGAGAGTTTGATGTCCATAAAAACAAGTAGATCACTATTGATTGTTGGGTGTTTAGGTTAAACAAAGTGAACAACGAAAGCACTATCTGGAGGAGAAACAGAGTTGGCAGGCAACGGTGGCATTGTTGAGCGAGAAAGTGGATTGTGCTAGGTTTGTCTTCCATGACATTAATCAAAATTAAATGTGTCATTCACCAGTTCGCCATCGGATGAATCAAGAAGTTCTCACTATCATTACATAGTCCTAGGCATTTCTTCAAACGTTGTCAATATTGCTAAGTGGGTTTCAGTGGCGGAGAAAGAACGAATCCCATCATATTTGCCGTTTCTAGTTCAAGTGAAGAAAGAAGTATCAAAAATATGGATTCATTGGAGATTCATGTGCAAAGATTCGTTTTCTCTCAAATGTTTCACGAATCAAAACTATGAGTAGTATGCTGACTGTTCTTCCGAAGAGACATTAATGAGCACTGTCTGGCGAGATTTTCCATGAATTTCTCCTCATGAGAGCATTTCCGCTGTCCAGTTTTTAGAGAGGGCGTCTGCACATAGTTCATACTATGAAAAATCTGCTAACTTTCATAAGACCTTCCTTCAGTGATATGTGTCAGTTTGGTAAAGTTTGAACACTAGAAAACGGTATGTCAAAAGCGAAAGTCACAAAGGCGTGAGCGACTATAAACTAAATGTTACGTAAACAACCTTAAGTCTGCTCATGAGCAGCAGTGCGATTCTAGCGCTTCCCTAAGTTCCATAATTGTTTGTATATGCCCAATAGTACTGGACAATGCGAAATCCATTTTTTTTACTCCATCATACCTCGTCTAGCCTTTCCTCAATTCTTTTGGGAATAATCGGGTAAAGGCAGTGTAAACATCAGACCAATCATATAGTTTGAAAGTTTTTGGTATTTTTCGGTTATAACAGAACAAAAGAGCGCATGTGGCGCAGTGGTTAGAGGTGCCCTGCGTCGCACACGAGGTCACTGGTTCGATCTCGCGCTCATGGTTCACCAAGCCATCCATCCCTTCGGAGTCGGTAAATTGGTACCAGACAGGTCTCAGGCTTGTCTGGGAGGGTAAGCAGCACTGACTCGGTTCAGCGGGAGGCCACCGCGAGTCATTGTAAAGGCCAGATGTGCATTCAATCACCTCAAACGAAGTTAAAAATTGAAGTCAAATCCATGGCGCATCCCTCAGGGATTGATCAACGCCGAGAGCTTTATCCTTTTTATCCTTTAACAGAACAAATGATTATTCGACCTCATTCGCTTTGCAAGAATTTTTCGTCGGAGTAGAAGACAATTGATCCATGACATCGACTGTTTTTAAAACCTCGCAATAAACATTCAGTCCAATTTTTACGAATATTAGAGCCTTACGCGAAGTAGGTACGCCAGGGTTGAAGAAACACGTTCCAGACGCATTAAGAATGGCTGTGAAAAGAACAGTGTTGTCAACAAGCTGCAATCGAATCCATAAAGAAATTTCAATTCCTTCAAAATATTTATTTCAATCAAGGCGAAAAACATATGTGCCAGTCTAACACACCACAAGCGAGTCCATAACCTCAGTTCACAGGCAACCTAGGACAACGTTTTCTCGGTTTTGTTTCCATATAGAGAAGCGCGACGCATTCTTGCGGTTAACCAGTACGAGGTGTTCCTTCAACGAGGTGTTTGCTGATTCACTTTGTATCAAATTGATTTGTGTTAATAGCAGTAGCCTTGTGTTTTGAAATTTACTCGCTTTCAGGATTGAGGGTGAATTTGTCAAGCAAGAGATGAAAAGACAGAGTGAAGATTTTGTGAGGAAGCTGGAGCTTCAGGAAGTTGAAATGAGGAGGAATGTTGAAGACCAGCGAGCAAGGTGAGAAAAAACGCATATATTAAAACGTCGTTGTTCATAGTATTTTGAGAAGTTAGGACAAAGTTCATAAAGTGATAGCTAAGTCATATCCTTGCTCCCATTAATGTGCTTGGAAGGTTTTTTGACAACTGTCACTATATAAAATGTTAAATAAGTTAATAGTTGACGAATAATTATCATTGAAGAAGGCGAGAGGAGGAGCTGACTCATGGGAGCGATGGATTATCATTAGGCGAGCGTCTTCTACAGAAACAGAGCGAGCTAGAAGAGGCTCTTCGGAAAAATCAAATCCTATCCCTGCGATTAGAGAGGTTGCAGGTATTTCTGTTTCGGTGTAATCAAATTAATGAACCAGCCAATTTGATGAATCTGCATCCTTTGTGAGTGTATGGCACCTCTTTGCAAGTGTGTGTTGGCAACTTGATTGTCATGAAAATTTTACGCATCAAAAATTCGCTATCAATACTCCAATGCGCTAAATTGAAGTTCTAGTTGGGTATTGTATGTAGTTAAACTTAGTGTGTGCTTGTTGTAATTTTATTCATGTTAGATACTAAATTGGAATTGTATATACATAGGTAGTCAATCACTCAAGCTAATCTACAGCTTAAGTGCACATATTTCAGTCAGTGTTAAGTCGAATGCCTTTTTAGAAGTCTTCTCGCGAGACGGTGATACCAATTGATCCTTCCTTCGGTCTCACTGCCAATTCACCATCCGGGAGCAAAACATGCAGCGACAATCATTGACTCCGTAATGTTGCGGCTAGTTTCAATGCTTCGTAACTATCCAGCTGCTCGTTTGTTTTTGGCGATTTATTTTCTACTGGTACATCTTTGGGTCTTTTTCATTGTTCTCACATACACTCCAGAGATGCATGATAATCTTGGTGGACCTCTGTCAGGTGTAGGGAATCGTAAGGTGCCTTTGGCCTAAAGCAGCAGACACTGTATACGTTGTGAACAAATTATCATCTTTCTCATGAAGTCGTATTTAGAGGAGTGATCCTTCTCATTCACTACTCTAAAATCAACCTTTGGTTCTTCCTGAAGTCAATATAGAATGATAGATCGAAGAGTATATCTTAGTAAAACATTCAATTTGAAAGATATTGTTTGGGGTGGAACTGCCAATGCTAACATGCCCATTAATATAAATGTACAATTGCGTATTGAGGAATGGTGCAACCTTACTATGCATCTATGAATACAACGCGATCCTGTTAAAAAGCGTTCAGAAATGTGTTCATTCTGGAGTATTCATTTGAAGTGTAATAAGCATATCTAAGCGCTGAGTTATTCCTTTGAATGTACATACTATGAGTGAGATCAATAGGTGAATTGATTTGGTCTTTATAAGTTGTGATCGGGAATGTATTACACTGTCTGAGATGTTTTTTTTTTTCATAAAGATTTATACGGAAAACTGTCTTAGAGACATCATGAACGTATCGTTCTCGTTGCAATCTTTCTTTAATCGTTCCAAATTTTCCGAGATTTTCTCTTGGTGATGAGGTTTTTCTGCATACAATGTGGAAATAAGAATTCTTAGACGTAGTTTTTTCTCCTTACTGATTGCTCATACTGGCTTTCCGCGCTCAAATATTCTTGGAATAGATGAGCAGTATATATAGTAGGATCAGAAAACCATCGATCACATTTATTTGTATGGACGACTTCTGACTTTTGTATGATTTTCTCTTCTCCGAAGGAACGGTACGAGGTTATATCTGCCGTAGCTTTTTACACCTAGGAATGGCAGCTAACGTACCAGCATCACTGAAGCCAATTGCTCATTACATAAAAATCGCAAATGAGAATTCTGGCCGTGATCCCGTTGTGTACTATTGGTGTGAGTTATACCTCTGTTACCCTTCTAATGATGTCTCTAGATTCTCTGTATTCATTTCTTTGCAGGCCTCTTCTATGCTGCACAAAATGCAATGCAGTTGGATAAGAGCTCACCAGAAGCTCTACATTTTCTTACTGGTTTACTAGGCACGCTTGAATCAATCAAGAAACAGTTGATCGGTACCGAAGCAATCACCAATGAGGTACTAATTATGGATTATATTTACTACCTACTAGTCTTACGCTTGCATTTTAAAGGTTGTTGCGCAAGCACATTTGGAAAATTATGCACTTAAACTCTTCAATTTCGCCGACGCCAAGGAAAAGACAGGTGAGGTCGATAAGAGAGTGGTGCATGCGTTCTACACAGCTGGATACGTCATGGATGTGCTATCTCTATTCGGAGAAGTAGGTCAATTAACAGAAAAATGCCTCTAACATTCCTTTTCATTTTTCCCTCACATTTTTGTTTCCGTCTTTTTCTTGTTTTTTTTTCTGGTAGACGAACCATTCCTCAGCTCCAAGAAGTATGCCAAATGGAAGAGCACGCAAATCTTTTCTTGTCTCAAGGAAGGAAAGCCGTACGTGCCAAGTAGCCAGCAATCTGAAGGTTTGCTCATATCTCTATATGGACGCTAAAGGACACGTATAAATGGGAAGCAAAATACTGAGTGGTTCGCATCCTCACAATGAACGAAGTGTTTTGGATGTTGAATCTCACTGGTTCATTTTCGAGATATTCACTCAAGCTTGTTAGAAATCGAGTGTTACCATTCAACTACTCAGATAGCTCAACCCAAACTGAATTTAATGCGGCGATCAGCTGAGAATAAGGAAGTACAGTACTTGACAGTGTTTGTGCGGCATTTAGGAAATAAGGGTCATGCTCTAGCAACAAATACCAAATTAAATGAGAATGTGCTGAAATTCACAATGTTTCCACTAGCGAGGTATCAGAGTGACAAGTATAGTAGGGAAATGGGAGAGGAGGGAAGATAGAATAAAAAGGATATAGCTCTCGGCGTTGATCAATTCCTGAGGGATGCGCCATGCATTCTTTTTAAATTTTTAACATTTGTTTTGGACTACCAGCCGAAATCCGTCGACTGAACAGTGGTGATGGACCAGTGTCATTGTACACTATGCCATCACCACATACGCCTCCTTCCTTGCTACAATGCAGGGCTTAATGTGGGACGGGGGTCACTGACAAGGAGGTTGAAACCTCCGAAACACCGGTGTATGGCCCTGGCGTATCAACCTCGTTGGGGCTCAAAACATTCTTTTTTAGATTTCTTTGACCAGTCTGGCACGAATATACTGACCCCGGCGAGACAGATGGTTTGGCGAGCCATGAGCACGAGATCGAACATCGACCTCGTATAAATACAGAGCACCTCTAACTACTGCGTCACATACGCAAGGAAGATATAAGAGTGAAAGAGTGGGAAGCCTTATAGTAAAAATAGTATGTGCACTGTGATTAGCTTGAACAGAAGCCGGTTTTAGATTATGAAGTATTAGATTTTTCGTAGCAATATGTAGGTGTCATGTTAGTGTATTCTTGTTTGATGTAATTTATATGCGTTGGTTCAAGATTCGCCAGCGATGGGTCCACCGGCTCCCATAGAGCATCACTATTCGGATGGTCGATCAACATCTTCAGCAGTAGGTTTCAAGGATCCAACAGTCCCTTTTGAAGATCGTGGTCAATCTTTGCCCCCTAGTAAAAGTCAACCTCAGATGCCCACAACAAACTACGGCTATGATGGGACAGGAATTCCAGGTTCGTCAGAGGGAACGTAGTTTTTCAATATTGACGCTTCATAATTCTTTTGAATCTTTTTTTGTATGGCTCATAGGGTTCAAATTATTTGAGGTGCATCCAATACTTATCCCTCATCTGCTGTATTTCCTTCTCAACCGTTTTCCAATAGTCTCGGTCCATCAAATACATCTCTACCGGAAATGAATAGATTGAATATTGGTATGTTTGACTGAATTTGCCCGTCCCTTTCTGTTAGACAACACCGGATGGAGAAAAGTTCACTCTCGCTGAGCAAGAAACTTTCATTAGAGTGTTATTAACCATTCGAAAGCTTCAATCTCTGGTTGCTGCGCTATGTGGTCGCCTTTTCAAAAAGGCTTTTCATAACGATTTAGCATTGAAAAGAAAATGTTTTGCACCGCCAAGCGCTTTTACTATTACTCAGCTCGGATGACGAAAAGCATATGAATGTGTAGAGGAATTCTTTTAGTTTTAGAATCATACGTTTTATCTAAAGGTCCTTTCATAGCGGAGAAAAAAATCCCAAATCAAATAACGAAAATTGCGTTCTGCATATGTAACGCGCTAACGCGACCGATCCCGCCATACCGTATCAAATCCGCTGCCAGCGGACACCCAGCCCACACACTAATCAACAAACAAATACGTCGTGTATATGAAAACTCGGTCTTATTTTCCCTCCTTCACTACAGTGGAACGGTCCTCCCAGAAAATAAGCACACTGCTGGGACCGTTGAAATTTACGTTAATGAATAGTTGCTTATAAGTCAAGGAAAGAGCTCTTTCCACCGTGAATTAAGCGTGTGAAACAAATGTTTTCTTTCCGCTAAAGCGTTATAAGAAGTTTTTTTTTTGTAAAAGCAATCATACAACGCAGTAGCGAGAGATTCAAGCTTTTTAATGGTTACGAAAAATATAACGGAAAATCCTTATTCGGCGAAAATGGCTGTTTTTTCATCCCATTTCGTCTAACACAAAACCGATTTGCCTTCTAATACAATTTCATATTTAATCTACTGATTTTGTACTCATCTGTTTCCAGATTCCTCGAAAAATGATGAGAGAAAAACCGTCGGTCGAGGCATTTAATGAAGCACGGAAATTCACAAAGTACGCCCTTAGTGCTATTGACTACGAAGATACTCGTGCAGTGGTTGAGAATCTTCGCAAAGCACTCGCCCTCATGGAGCGTTACTAATGCCGAAGATTCATTTTAATCGTATCTTCATATGTAATAGATTTGTTCAATCCGTGGTTATGTTTACCTCGTATTTAACTAATGGATTTACTTTACTGTATGCTAAGCAAGGCTGTTTTCAATAACATTTTACTCTCCAGTAATTTATCAAGTTTTCTTTGAAGTTTTGCTCTTTGTCTCTCAGCAGGATGTGTTTCTCTGCAATTTTATCAGAGCCATATATACTTGAAATCCTATAAGACTTGGAATTTTTGTTCAATCCGTTTTTCTCGTAAGGGCGATAATCACTGATTGCAGTCTTCCTACTAATTCCTTTTTTTTCTGCATTACCGTTTTCTGCTGTAAATGGCTTTCAGTTAGAGGTCAAAACTGATAAATAATTGTGCTTGGTTTTCCGTGAAATTGAGATGGCTAAGTATACCGGATAACTGAAATACTGAGTGCATCATCAGGTGTTTTGTGTCTAAAGAAGTATTAGTATGACATTTATTTGTATTTTTGATTGTTTAAATTACTTAGTGTTAAATATGAATGAGTATTCATGATTGGATATGAGATTGATTCCCGACTTTTCCGAGCTCAACTTGAGTTCCTTGTATTTGTTTTTTGCATTAATCGTTTGTGGACGGTAGGATGATCGACATCGCCAGTGCACGCGATTTTCGTTCTTTAACAAGGATTTTCTACTTTGTTTCAGGAGAAACCCTTTTCCCCCTTTGAGCCTCAAAGTCGCCGAGATTTGGGCTATCGAAATAGCGTAGTGTACTAGTTAAAAGCAACCACAGATTTCAGCTGAGCAAATAACATAAACCAAGTGTGGATTATATTTCTTACTATAACAGCGCACCACAAAGCCTTTTTGAAAACCAGATAAAGTGGTTGAATCTGCGAGATTTAAGCTTTCGAATGAATACTTGAATTCTAGATAAGAAGCTTTGTTCAGCGGAAAAAGACCTCTGAAAATTTGAATGTCGTAATGACTCTCATCGTCTGCAAAGGATTAGTCCTGAATCAGTTTAGCTATCCATGAGTACCCATCTACATTTCGATCTGACCGATCTTGTTGACATGTTTACTGTGTTTTTCTCGAAATCTGTTTGCTTTAGAACTTTACCGTACTATGGTAGAGGAGTTGGAGAAGGAGAAGAAAAGAAAAGGCCTTCGATTGTAGGTGTATTTCGTTCAGTGAACTAAACAGCTTTATCGCCTAAAAAACACACCTTAGTGTCTCCCGCAAATCTTCACGAAAGACGCTTGGGAAGTGGAAAAAGTTGGACAATATGGATAATTCTGATAAAATCATTGAAAGGCCTCGAGAGGAGATAGTTGCTGTGCGTTTTTTAGCCATTTTTTTTTATTTGCGTCAGAGAGATAATATAGACAGTTTTTGTTCTTTTATAGCTGCCCGGTCAAGTGTTCGGTGTTCCGCTTGAGACTGCTATCGATGTGGACCCTTCCCTCGATGGAATACCAATCCCAGCGTTTTTTCGGCATTCAATCGACTATGTTGAAGCTCATGGTACTTTTGAGTTCGACTGCTTTGGTAGACCTCCCTCAGAATAATTTGTAATCTGATAACATATCTTGAACCTTTCATGAGGTCTAGATGGCTCTCATATAGTGCTAGACACGTGCTTTACCTTACAGCCCCATCAGTCTCACGGTGCCTTTCGGTTCAACCAATCCCTTGCAGGGGTATACCTCTATGTGTGGAAGAATCAATACCTAATTATTTGTTTGTCAGTGTTGGCCACTGCGATGTTGGGGGTTTATCGCCTGACATGCGGTGGTTTTCTGAATGATTCGGCGTCGATTTCTTTATGTGCAAGGGGTAAATCTTCCTGGAAGGTATTGGTTGAACCGAAAGACCCCTTGCTAACGATGAGGCTGTAAAGTCGAACACGTGTCTAGCGCTATCTATATAAGTGCCATAACAGACCTCATGAAAGGCATAGGATTATCATCTTATGGTGCTGTTGTGTTCCTCAAAACTGTTTATTGACGTTCTAACTCGGCATTCAGTTATGATTTTTAGGGATAGTGCAGGAAGGCATTTACCGAGTGTCTAGTCCTAAGTCACGGCTGGATGAACTCGAAAGGAAAGCCAATGAGAGATTGTCACTAGATTTCTGCGATGGACACGAGGCTGCTGGCCTGATTAAGAGGTCTCGTTAAATCCACTGCATCTCTCGCAATTAAACTTAAGGATATACTTTCTAGGTTTTTACGACAACTTCCTTTACCCCTGTTATCTTGTGACTTTGAGATGCTCGTGAAGAGTTGCTTTTGTGATTGGAGAGGGGTCTGTCAATGCGCAGTTCTTACTGCAGTGAGTGAACTTTTTCGTGTACGTCTGTTGAAATGGGTACGTTTCCATTATGCGCACCCTGCTTCGACCATTTCGGAAAAAAGCATTTCCCAGTTTCTTCCAGAGTTTTGGCAGTCATTCGATAGCTTAAAACACGAGAATTTGAATGGTATATCTTCTTTCTCAAAGGTCTTTTTTGCGCTGTAGGGCATTTTTCGGTGAACAGGCTTATCCTTCAGACTTTCGGTAATCCGTGTTCCTGGTTTTTAAAGAGGCCTTCTTAATGCACTGTAGCAGACAAAGGGAGATTGGGATTCGTACTCGGCCCACACCTTTTGCTCCGGTATGTGGATGGGATATAGCAATATCAGCGCAAAGCCACCGCGATTCGAAATATAACGGTTATTTGCTGAACTCGATCTTCGTTTCGCTAGTGCATCTCACTGAAGTCTCTTTCGAGAACCAAATTCACTGAGATTGTCGACAATCAAGCTATCGAATAACTATTGAAAATAAGAGGGAAAAGGTTTTTTCTGCGAAAAATGCCTAGGTGTGAAACATAATCTCATTTTTGCTGTTACAGCGCACTAAGAAGACTGTCTTGGAAGTTTATTGAGCATTAAAATGGTTGAGATTTAAGCTATTGACTGATTATTAAAGCTCGAAAGAAAATCCAGGCAACTTGATTTTCTCACGAGTTTGAAACAGGGTTCGGATAGCGAAAATGATCCAAATTTTTCGAAACCCAGTCTTAATTTGGCTGCTACAGCTCACTAGAACAATTTTTTTTTTGGGAACAAAATGTTCCATTGAAAATTGTCGGAATTTAAGTTATCGAATGATTGCTAAAAGTTTATGAAAAGAGCTCTCTTCAGCGAAAAATGCTTGAGTGTGAGACAACTATTTATTTTTGCTGTAACAGCATAATAAGAAACCTATTAAAAATAAAACACCGTTAAGATTCTCTTGATCTTAGCTATTGAATGATTAGTATAGCACTAAAACCAAGCAGCAAATTCGTTTTTCCCAAGTCATCGAAACGGGGTTTTGGCGGATAACTGATAAGTACCGCGGAATATCTGTCTGTCATATCATTCACTGCTGATGTAAACTGCTAGTTACTTCGGTTCTCTACGAGTGATTGCCTTTTTGAAGCTGTTATGTAATCAAAAAGAGCGTACAATAGACCACATTGGACTAAGTATGTACTATATACATACATACACATACATATATGACATATTTCAACAATTTATAGCTTACGGAAAGATACTCGGCTGTGGGGGAAATGAAATGGCTGGAAATAAAACTAAGTATCAAAATCGTATCTTGAAAATAGTCTATCTCTATATATAGGCGAATCACACTCAATCCAAAAAAGAAGGCGACTTTCTCTGATGAAGATCTAATAACGTCCGAAATGGGATTATTTTGAAGACAATCTACTAACATGAATATAACAACACTCTCAGCAAATATCGAAATTCTCTACCACCAACGAATCTGGACAAAACCGAAATCTTTCTTGGAATACGGATTCGAGGTTAATTGAATGTACCATGTGCTAACAACTGCACAACCACATCGTGTGGTCAAAAAAAGCAAAATCTACGCATTTGAGGTTATTTGAATGCACCATGTGCTAACAACTGCACAACCATATCGTGTGGTCAAAAAAAGCAAAATCGTTTATATTTTTAGGTATTTGTTTTGGTTTCGAAGTTTCATTGACGCTCAGGTAATGGTCACATTTCAGATGAAAGAAATGCTTCGTGAAATTGGTCGTCCGCAATTTTATCTACTAGGATATATGGTTCTGCATGTACAAAATGTCATCAAAATGGTAATAGTTCGAAAATTTAGCACATTCAATTTGCACTTCTTTCGCGATTACAGGATGTGAAGAGCCTGACGTTACTGATAGTGTACTTATTACACGTACTTGGATGTGCTAATATTGCTTTCTTGATGATTGGTACCTTTTTCAGGAATCCAAAAACAAGATGGGAATCCATGCGCTAGCCCTCCTTTTTCAAACAATTATGGACATGAGTCGCCAGCTCGTATGTTACTTGATTTCTAACGGGAGCAGTTGGATTTCTAAGAAGCCCCGAAAGGTTAGTTAAGAGCTACAAATCGATAATTTCCAAGTAGTGGTTTTATGTTGCAAACTCTTATGACAGTGATACCACAGTTGCCATAATGAAGTTGCGAAAGTGTCTGGCATGTACCTACACATATCTTATTTTTCCGGTAGTATATTTTTGTGTACAGTAGTCTTTCCTAAACTTCTTGTAATCTCCGTTAACCTATCTAACATAGATGCTCTGAAGGCCGTTGTCCATCATCATTTTCGGCGAGAGGCTATTGTTGTTGAAGAAAACATGCTGCGTAGAGATTGTGACCGGTAGAGAGGGGTGAAGATATCTCTCTCCCTCCAAAAATTGACACACATGCGGAGTATATCATTTTTTTTGATAGCGAGTTGTAAGGATTGAGGAAGATATCATAGCCACAAACACGTCATCTAATATGCCTTGCACTACTAATATAACTTTATCTAATGCGAGAGCAAAGCGATGACCTAGTGGACGAGTGTTTTTTCTTCACACGCAAGAGTTATGTAAGCAACGAAAATGGAGTGTGTATGGAAGAACATGGAGTATGTATAGGATAAAGGAATTGTATAAATGTTCTCAAGATCCAAAGCAAAACCGACTTATGGAGCGGAAATCGCAATATAAGGAGACGAGCATACATAAAACGACCGCAATGGCCGGTGTGACATTTACAGGTGCCACAGTGAGTGCGGCGAAAGATTAGGTGTCGTCTACTTCTCAAAGAAATCGAGATTCCTTTCTGAGTTTCTATGAGTTGCATAAATTATAGAAAGGTGAAGCTTTCGGCGTTGAACGATGCCTGTGGTATCCACCATGCTTTGTATCCAATTTTTTAACCTTGTTTGATGTGACTGAATGATATCCGCCCTGCACAGTCTGTCCTCTCGGTGGCTTAACGGTATATCAGGTCGGCGTTGCTTATCCTCCTGGACATGCTATCAGTTTAAAGACCTCGGAGGGATGGAAGGTTTGCTGAACCATGACCACGAGATCGAACCATCGATCTTGTATGCGACGCAGAGCACCTCTAAGCACTGCGACACATGCGAGTCAGTCGCACATTTTATAATCATCAGCGAAAGGATGTGCTATTTATGACTATTACTTAGATATTGGGCGGAGGCGTTAGATTATTTATTTTGTTTCATTTTTTGTAGAATAACTATCTTTTTTTCAAGATTTCGACTGGTGACAAATTCCTGGTTTGGGGGAACATCGTGAAACAGCGCGCAGTCTTTTCTTTCTCACACACGCGTTGCGCATTCAAATCAGTGTCCATCGTCCGTCATGTTCACCAGACAAGACTTCACATATACTCTTCACTTGCTCCCATCGTTAGTTTGCACTAATTCGTCTGAAAAACGGTTTCTGCAAATTAGCATATTGTGAGAAACGACGCTTTTCAAATGATGTTAGGTTTGACGTATTTAGTTATGAAGATATCGAATGAATACAAAGCCATAACACTGAAACTGAAATCAGTGACGTGGTGAGTGCTCATAATAGCATCAATGCAGTGGAGTTTTTGATAGCTCCTTGCCCATATCTTACGGAAAGGTTAGTGTTTGTCGTTCTTCAGACAGACTTCCGTTCAACAGCGCCACTGATCACAATGCGCTGTTTTCTCGTGTGTGATTGTGTAGAAATCAGCGATTAGTGTTAGTCCACTCATTTGAAGGAGCGACTAATCCAGCGATAGTGAACCCGTTCATTACATCTCAACCTATTGAAATGCTGGCTTGAATCCGTAAAGAGTCCACTAAGCTCCTCATATCTCCGGTGTCGGGAAGTTGGTATCAGACTTGTCTGGGACGAGTTTAACTTATGCTGGAACGTTCGCACGGCTTTCAGGGCACCAGAACAATCGACTCGATTAGCATACAACGACATTAGTAATAGAGGGATAATTCTCAATTAGCAATTAAAGCCACGCGGAGAAAAACTATGAAGACCTTCTGGATGGGATGGTGCTTGCAAGAAATGGAATCGAATTTAAGAAGTGTTGAAATCCGCATAGTGCGATGCATATGTTTGTCGGGTCTTCTGGTAATGCAATGATCAATATTAATAATAATAGTCGGTTGAAACGTGAAAAACCATTCTCATAAAGTCGATAAGAAGAATTTCCCAGAAAACATTCATTACTTTTAACCTAACGTAGGCCGACTCTGAGTTAAGGTGAAGAAAGCACATTGCGCGACATCTCAATTTCTGTGCAAAAACTTGCTTTGTCACACGGTTTTGCTTAATTTTTCGTAATCAGTAGGTTATTTCCATTCAATCCAGACTAAGGCAGAAGGCATCAGCGTAGATAACTTAGTATTTACACCTGAAATCTGGCAAAAAATGAGTTTGCCAGTGAAGCCACAGAGACTTGAGGAGATTATGCAATGATCATGTAGGGGAGATCGACCGACGTGAACTGACTGCAATTCACAGCTTGTGCGGCTAAGGTGGGAAAAAGCATTATCGACCACGCTTAGTTGACCATCGAACACATTTTCATTTTCTTTCAAATTTGAGTGCATTCCAGAGGTTGTTCGTGTTGTTTGCATTTGTGACAAATTTTGTCCTAACCCTTTAGCATATAGTTGTTCACGTCTTCTGGTTAGTCTATCATCAATCAATCGGTAATTTCTTTTGAGACAATTGTAATGTTACAAATACGTTAATTAGCAGCTCCGCCCTAAATTGCAAATTATACTGAAATTTTTGGTTCTTTTTTTCTGCAATATGTTGGTCATGCGCCATTGTTTTGTGATTCACGTTCAAGAAATCATGGTAATAGTGTGAGATTTGAAAACATATTTCATAGGTAAGTTCATCTCTGATGTATAACATTTTTCTTTCCGAAAGGCTGTTATTACCGCCATTTGGATTAAATTCGAGACACCTTATGCTATATTTCTCAGTTTGTTACTATGATGAGCATTTTCAGGAAGGCTACCTGTTCGATGAACTGACGATCATACCGTAAGTCTAAATAGTTCTGTTTTATTTCATTACATTTTATTGAGTAACTTAACAACTTATGATGTCACTGGTAATTAACTTCGAAAAGAGTCTAAATATGAGAAAGAACATCAAGCGAGGCAAGTGTAAAAGATGAGCCCGAGACACTGTTGAGCAGATCATATTGGAGAGTTAGTGAACTTTTCAGATGGTTCCAGTAAATGAAGGGAATTCAGTTGTTAACAAACCTATCCAATTATTTTGTAAAACATCATTACATTAAATAAAGAACAACGGAGTGCACAGTGGTAATTCCTCTCTGACATAATCATTCATTTCTTTGTTGAATTATTTGAATCAAGCTCGATTTTCAACCATGCCATCTTCTGCTTTTGACAGTTTCTTTGTGCGACTATCTTCCTCATTGGCGATTTTTCGTTTCTTCTAAACAGTTTAGACAAATTAGTCTTTCTCTACAACCACTCATTCGAAAAAATATCTGTATACTCCTGCTAAGAATTACACTACCTTGCTGTGCGTAATTTATTGGTGTCTTGACTTTTACCTTGTGAATGAAAAAAAACTTTCGAATGTCACTCGAATGTTCAGCCATCCATGGCTGTTTTTGCAGAAAATACTAACCTTCATGAATAGCCCGACTGCTACAACCGCAATAATTGATACTATCACGATCACAGTTATTGTTAACGGCATAGCGTAATTTTTTCTACCTGAAATTTGGATTATTGAAGTGTTTTCCTATCTAGTGGTATTTTAGATGTGAATTCTGGTTAAGGTTTAATTCATAGTTGCACTGCACTTTTGCATTTCAGCTTGATATGATGAAATAGTGCTTACTTGATGAAACGAGTATGATAGTTATCATAATTTTAATAGCATCAAGTAATTACCTTTCCTAGTATCAATATCAAGCAAGTGGTTCAGAAAATTTTGCGACGAAGCCACCAAATAGCACTTACATCTTTCAAGAATTTTTAGATCGGTATAACGACTAACTGTTATTAGGACACTGACATGAAGAAGACTTTTGGGAAGCTACTGTACTTTGGTGTTACCATACTTATTAACCCCTTGAATCCTACGCTCATTTTTCTCGGGCAGGCGACGGGATCGCTCGGCGAGCTCAGCGCGTTCCAATGACAATGCGGTAGTTTCTAATGAATTGAGATTTCAATTACCAGGGATTAATTCAATATGGAGAGCTCAATGTATTTTTGGTTGGAACATACCAAACCAGTTACAAAACATTGAAATATTCGTAAAAATTGACACTGCACATTGCAACAATACGATGCCACTTCATCGATAACTTGGGGCAACTTTTTATAATTATTGGAGTTTAGTAGTTGAGTCGTCCAGAGATATGTAGAAGAGGCTTTGTTCTGTCGTAATATGGGTGATAATTTTTTTTTCTTAGCCACTTATTCCGATATGAATATCATTCGTTGCTGCAACCTTTGCTACTGGTAATGCCCATCGATTCCACGTGCTCTACTCAATTTCTCAGAAGCTCTTCACTACTAGACTCAGTATCAAATCAACATTCCTCAAGCTATCGAAGATAGCTGATAGTCTAGCTAAGAGTTCTTTCATAAAAAGCCAAGAAACATGAGTACATTGTGCGCCATGCGACCGCATTCCACACAATTCGTAATGTAAGTGGCAATTTACAGAAGAACAGCGTTCTTTCCCAAAAAAAAGTATGTTTATATTAGTTTACTTACTAACAATCCATTTTTCATAGCGACAAAGTTTGCTTAACATTGGAATTTCATTTCGTAATATCAAAATAATCACTGTGAAGTTGAAACAATGCACTCCGAAAACAAAACGTAGTTTTTTTTTTTGCAAGTAAACGCGTATGAAGATCATTTCACAAACTAAGCTTAGTGTCAAGGTTGGCATTTCGCTTTCGATTGACTACAGAAACATAGACTTGAAAAAAAGAAAAAGTGTAAAAAAAATGTTGAAAGTGTTTGCTGAACTAAAGAAAGTCACGGAATCAAACAAATGTTTTGTAACAGTTGGAAAATATACCTTTCTTTTCGGGTGTTTTTTCAAGACCGCAGCCTAAATTCCAATATGCCAGATAATCATTCTTGAGCACGCATGTCATGTGGTCTGTTAAAATGGGCTGACTTATAGAGCCCGGTACACGAGTTTCGACCTCGACGGTCTCGTCAGTCGGGCTTTCGTCTTTTACCAATCACCACTAAGAGTTAGCGACGACGAACATTCCATACTCTATATACGGTGAAATTATCACTGAACGCACAGTGTTGTACACTCGATTGCTCATGGGTGTTATCATTAATATATCAGACCTTTTTCTTTCTGGAGCACCCCCACAAAGGATAAGCGAAAGACGAAAGGATACCGCCCGACTGACGAGATCGTTAAGGTCGAAACGCGTGTATAGGGCTTTACAGGTCAGCCTAATTTAAACAGACCACATGACATGCGTGGCTCAAATATGATTATCTGTTAAATTGAAAGTTGGAAAACATGTTTTTTGGATCTTTTTAGAATCCTGCCGCATCTTTGGTACTGTTCTATTATGGCGGCGCCACTTGAAGCCTTCGGTAAAAGCGTATTCTTTGCTGTTATTTGACGAATGTAGGATTACCTGATAGCTCAAGTCAAGTGAATTCAAAGGTATATTCTATTTCTTGTATTGCTTGTTCTAAACGCACGTGTTTCACATTTGAAAATTACTCGCCTGACAAAAGTTTTTTCATAACAGAATTTTAACCATGAGATAGAGCAAATCTTTCTGATCAAGAAAGTGTGTTTGTTCTTCAGAAAGAACTTCTTAGAGCTCTGCCTAGCCGACTGGAAGTGCTCGTTGAGTGTGAAGTCTAATATTCTTTCGGTCGTTATAAAGTTCGAAGAGTCTTTTCCGAAAGCCAAATATACCATATATAATCGGAAAGATTTCCTCTATTTAATGATCAAAAGTTCATTACAACAAAACTCTTATCCAGTGAGAAATCTTCGAATGAGAAACAAAATCTTATTTTGATTGGTTTGGCGCCAAAAAATAATC
The DNA here is from genome assembly GCA_019055375.1 of Parelaphostrongylus tenuis. Classification (NCBI taxonomy): domain Eukaryota; kingdom Metazoa; phylum Nematoda; class Chromadorea; order Rhabditida; family Metastrongylidae; genus Parelaphostrongylus; species Parelaphostrongylus tenuis. The sequence goes on from JAHQIW010006092.1 coordinate 380,456, forward strand.
TATTTGAGAAATTAACTATGCCGTTGAAATTCACTTGATTTGAGCTATGGATAAATTACAGAAACGTTTTGCAAAAGCAAAAAATACATGTTTACCGAAGGCGTCAAGTGACGCCGCATTTTTACATCCTTCTGGAAGATCTGAGCAATCAAAACGAAATATACAAAAGCATAAAATGTCCACAGCTATATATTACGGACATAGGCATTGTTGAATTTCTGGAATATTACATATCCTATGTGAGTAATTTTTTTATTCCTCAAATCGTGCCTTCATTTTCTCAGTTTACTTTATATTGGACTTACCTTCTTGTTGTATAATGGCATCTTTCGGATCGTTAGCCTTATTAAAATCATAAACTTCGCGGCGTGGTTCTTCCTTAAATAGAGTCTCGTTCGTTTTAGCACCGACGAAAAGATCTGGCTGAAATGAAACTGCAGTATCTGTCTACTAATCATACATCAGTGAAACGTTGTTGCAGTAGTCTGGAGACTTGTTTCTGTTCAGTCTATCTTATTCGTAATTGCAAGTGCGCAAAACAGATTTACCAATATGAATGGCGTAGTGGCTTCTGGTGCGGTTGCTTTCACTTCAACAGCTGTAGTTGACGCTGCGGTAGTTGTATCGAGTTTTTCATTGTATGGCTAGAAATAACGATTTTTGAGCGTTATGTGTGGAGTGTGTAGTGAGAGAAACTGTATTTGAATAGACATATATATCTTCCAGTTCTTTCATTGGCATGAAACATACAAAGCTTGTGGCTATCTATCAAAATAACAGAGCATCAGAGTCATATAGTGACACTGTAATCCAGCAATCACATATTTACTAGGATTTTTTTTTCTCAGGACCAATAAAATTGTTCTGTAGACTATAACGTGTTGCTTCAAAATTAATACCCACTTGTAATTCATCGGTGTTGACGTTCAGAAGAGGCTGGTGCCTTAGTTTGAAAGGTCGATCACAGACGGTCTCATTAGCATTGAGAATCATAAATTCTTTGCCTTCGTTAGCAGCTTTTTTGTAGCGGTCCTCGATAGCTAATATGACTAAAGCATTTTCTTGATGAAACGATATAAAATGTGAGGAGATTTGAGTAGTTGTGTACGAATCTATTGGGAGAAGAGATCTTCATTTGAAAATGACTAATGATGAAAATCTTACACTTCTTGATCTCATCATCGCAAATGAAAGGGTTTTCGGAGATATCAAGTACTTCGAGTTCTTGTAGGTCTTGTAAAATCTGAATAAAATCCGTTTTTCCGTAACTTGAGAAATATGACGATATATAAGATAATTTAGAGCGTCAGGGACTGACAAGTTTTTATGTAGATTGATGAAAAGATTGCAAAGTATACAAAAATTTTAAACGCCTTTTTTGAAGAAGGCGATTGAAACAAAGTTTGAAAAAAAGTGAGAAAGAACTTGAGAACTAAGTAGGCATTCTAAAAAACGACTTATTGAGTGAATTACCAGAAGAGTCCTCATTTTATTGATAACTATGAAAAGTAGTTACGAATGAAGAGTTGAAAGCGTGCAGTATTACATGTTCTAGTGAAAATAAAATCATACCTTAGGATCTAGAGTCTTGAGCTTGTTGCGCTCAAGATGAAGCATCTTGAGTGAGTTCTGCTGATGATCAAATGCGTTTGATAGTATAGTAGTAAGATTGCACTTTGAGACATCGAGTGTCTAAAATTGTATGACAGCGTGAACGGAGGAAGTTTTTGAATATCGTAGCGTTGATCATTACAAAGATATCAAAAGCGATGGAACGATAGCTTTACTAGTGATTTTGGATAGTGAAATTGAACGTTCAGAATTATGAAGAATGCAGCTGGATTTTTACTTTAGTACTGCAGCATTTTTCTGTCAGAGGTTTTCTTCAAGTAAGAAGCTTTTTTATGAAGGGTACAATATCAACACATTGGGGACCGCTGCCCTACGACGTTAGCCTCACCCTGTTGCGCACGCGGTGGCTCGGCGGCGAGCAGTCCCAGTGATGAGTGCCTCTTGCTGCCGGTTTTCGGGAAGGAGGCTGCTGATTTGATCTCTAACACGGCTCTTCACTACAGTTTTTTTTTAAGTTATTTTCAGTTATCTCAGTTGTCTAACATTTCACTAATTTTTGATACATAACGTAGATTATGCGGTAACAAAACGTAAGGAACTGTTTGGTGATTAAAAAATGATTGGTAAATTGATCGCTTGTGTTACGTTGTTGCTATATGAGATATGTTGTGATATTGTGCATCAGTGTTTTGAGCATATTGTTTTGAAAACAGAAGGTTAACACCAAAAAAAGTACAGTAAAACGTCGTGTTAGGAGATTGAACCAGCAACCTTCTTCCTGTGACGGCAGCACGACGCACTCGTCACTAGGGGCTGCTCACCGCCGAGTCGTTGCGCACCGACTGGGCAGAGCTAGCGCCCTGGGCCAGCGCTTCCGGATGTCTTAATGACAGAACAATTGTTAAGAATGTCCCATTTATAGCTGCTATCTCATTCAACCTAAAGTTTTTGCATGAACTTGATTGGTTTCCTGATATGGGCTCTTGAGTTTAGCTTTTTGGGGACGGCGGTTGATCGATCGCGCAGCACGATTCATAGGCGGCGCTCAATCTAAGTTTTTTGATTGAAATATTCAGTCAATTCTAATTCATTTACTTGACCGCCTCTTGCGTTGCTATGATTTTATAATATACATAATACTGTGGAGTGCTGTGCAAGAACATTTGCGTCAGGCGGAATTCGAACCCACATTTCTCTTTTCGTGAGCTCGTGCTGAAATTGTTGCACTACCGACGCTCGTTTTGCACAACACTCTATGCTACAATGCGTCATCTGTCGACAGTCAACCGTCGACGGTCCGACGGAGTAGCCGCTATCGGCATTGAACCCACTTATGCGATTGAGATTTTCTTCCCTAATACCTCTAGGTTTTTTTTTGTGTTACTGTGATGCTCCGTGGTTTTTTCTACATGCCCATATGCTCTTTGAGCATACTTATAACATATTAAGAAAGAAATGAAACATAATCTTATTTTTGCTCTTGCAACGCATAAAAAGGCCTTTTCGTAAATAAACAGTTTCAAAATTATTGAGATTGAAACTATCGAGCGATCGCTCAAAGTGTAAAAGAAATCTATCTCAAGGTCTAAGCCGAGCAAACAATGAAATTTAAGTGTGAAATGTATTATTATTTTTGCTGTTATGGCGCATCAAAAAGGCCTTCTTGAGAACAAAATAATAGGTTGTATAACAAGTTCGTGCCGTTTTGGTTTTTTAATAAGATTTGCACAATGAAATTGCATAATTTTGGTACCGTTCAATTGCGCATTTCCTTGCGAACATTATGACATACAACTCGCCTATATTTGTAAGATGAGCTGTCTTGGAAGAAATTCGCTTGCTGATCATGAACGAATGGCGCGTAGGGGAAAATGCTATTGAAGCGACGCGAAGACTAGAGGAACTTGGGACGATGATACGAGCAGAAAGAACGGGCAGGAAGAGTGGTTCGCATAGTTCAAAGCTGACTCTAATTGTCTTTGAGATGTCGAAGAGTATTTTACAAAGACATGCCGAATGTGTTCGAGAGTTCGATTGTTTCTCAAAATGAACATTCTGCATGAACTGGGTAAGGTCTCGAAGAAGTCAAAGTGTGTGCTACATAAATTGACCAAAACCTAGAATGAAATGCGTGCTGAGATTGCTCATTGTCATTTCGGTCGATACGCTCCTCGATCCCAGGATCCCAGCTTCCTGAACAAATCATCACTTGTGACGAAAAGTGGGTGGTTTTCAACAACCCTATACTTTGAGAATAGTTGGACTATTAGTTATGTTTTTTCTCCGGAACAAAGTATTGCAAAAATAATACTAAAAAATCGAAACGGCACGAACTCTCACGGAAACTATTGCATTGTTGAAATCTTCGTCTCTCAAGCTATCGAATGACTACCAAAACTTCATTGGATACCTTAATGGTGCACTTTGTCCCTAAAGGATCATTTCAGGTCATAAGTTTGATAAGCTTTCGCACGTTCAAAGTCTAAAACAAGGTAATGAAAAAACAATACGAAAAGAAAATCGACAGCCAGGATTAGCGAAATGTTCAGTATCATCTTGAAGATAGTGTCATTGAGGTTTAACTTTCACAGTTCTTTCTAAGTTTGACAACACGGGTCATTGTAATGATGGAGCAATCAAAAGGTTTTGATCAAAGAGGAAGAAAGTTGACGGTAAGACAGTGCAAATATTCCAAGAAATTTTCATAATCAAAACAATCATGAGATCGGATATTGACAACTTTCAATAAGCTAAATTCCGTAGATTATACAAAAACGCCCTATAAGATTCACAACGTTTTATGTGAAGTTCACTATTGCAATTGCAAACTTTCTAGCTAAACTCAATTCCACTTAGTTTATGAATATTAGAAATAGGATCATTCTAAATCTTAGTATTGAATTCGATTATGAACTCATTTTTCTCTGTCCTTACTTCGTAAACGCAAAATTCCCGGCTAAACATTGCTACCTATTGATGATTTTGAATGTCAGCAAATTATTAAGACCAAACACGTTTTCACTGCGCTTTGACGCTTTCGTACTACACTACTCTGTACATTTGAGTCTTGCATGTGTCATCTACTACTCGATTATCCTATGAACTTTCGCTCAGTCAGTTCACATATGTTTGTTGTTGAAAGTGTATTCGGTAGTTAAAAACATTGACGTAAATCGCGACTCCGAGATCAATCCAACCATAGTTTTCCCCTGGCAAAAAAAAAACTCACATATTGTATATTTCTGTAATGTTTTTTATCCGTGCTTATTAGTTTTAAATTTTTTACGCATGTAGAAGGTTGGAAAAGGTTTTTCTGACCGTACTTCTAGGGTAGTGTACTCCTTTAAGTCTTCTCGAACAAAATTCGAAAGTGGACACTCGCTTAGGACCAAAGAGCGTAAGTTCTTGAGACCAGTGGAAGGAATCTAAAAATTGAAATATAGTATTTCCATTTTGTATTGTGGTATAAATTAGCTTACAGAATTGATTGGGTTGTGCCGAAGGTTGAGTGTCGCTAGGTTTTCCTTTAGTGCCGAAAAAACATCTACAGGTAGTTCACGAATTTCATTCCATCCAAGGTCAAGCTCTTCCAGGGAATCAAGTCCTGCCCACATGTCCTTCTCAATATTCCTTAACTATGTTTTCACCTTAATCAAAGGTCTAGTTATAAAATGAGAAAAATCGTGCCCACCTTATATAATTTCCTGCCAATGAAAGTCTGGTCAGCGAAGAAAGACCATCAAAAGCGTAGACGGATATATTTTCAATTAGATTGACCCGTAGATCCAACTAAATATATCGGTTATTTGTTTTTTATGATTGATTTTAGCTGTAGTCCCTTTAATCATCGAATAACTTCAGCGAACACCATTGAAGTGCATTCGTCACAGTTATACTAGATAGCATACTAGACCTGTTTGCTTCACTCGTTTTTGGTGCAATGCCATTTTTCCAAACAGTTTTTGAGAGGAAGGTGGCTATGCATCATTGGCTGACTGTTTATAGATTGGAAATATCGAACTTTTTCCAGCTTTAGGGAAATACGCTGAAAGATAATCTCTCTGCTATTCATCACAGTTGGGCAAACATGAAAATCCCCTCACCACTGTGAGGTGGCAGATTTCTGTAGATTGTCAATGAGTGCTATCAACTGCGAGTGGTAGATGAGCGCGTTACTTTCTGGACACACCAACATCCAATAGTACCTTGAATCATCTAGCTAATTAGTAACTGGATTGGATAACGGTCCTTTCTGATCACAGGGGGATAAATGAAAACCGACCTCATTCGCAGGAGGTTTCATAGGAGTGTTAGTAATCATTCGAAAGCTTAGATTTCTGGCTGAAGCCCCACATGGTCGGTTTTTCGAAACACGCTTTTATAACGCTGTAAAATCCAAAAAAAAAACTGTTTCAGAAAACCATGTGTTTTTTTTTCTCTCATCTCGCTTGTATTTCGCTGGACAAAACTCCTTCCTTAGGCTACTTATTCGATAGCACAAGTTTCGTGAAACTCAAAAATATGTTTTCCTTTCGGGAAAGCTTTTTTGATAGCGCTGTAGGACAAAGAAAAGATTCGTGCTTTACACCTCGCCGGACAGAGCTCTTTTTCTAGAGTATTAGTAATCATTCGATAGCGTAATGTTTGCTGATTCCAGCGCTGTGCTTATTTTCTAGAAATATCATTTCTGTACAATGCAGCAGGGAGAAATTCCGCGAGCCGAAGCGCGAATCAATCGATGGTCGTGTGAAAACGGCCACATCCGCTCTTGCCCAAACCTCCATCATCCCACGGAATGGCCAATGTCCACCTTGGGCGCAGATGGGAATTCAATTTATTTTATCTGTTACGTTTCAGATAAACGGTCTTTTCAGGATAAACGCACAGCGTTGGTATCAGGAACTATTGCGTTATGGAATAATTATTAATAGTCTAGAGAAGGAGCTGGGTCCGGCGAGAAATATGACGTCTGCAACGCAATAAATCACTTGTGTCAACGTCAAGAAAAGGCTCTTCAGAAACCGGCGACATGGGATTGTAGCCTGGAGTCTCAGCTTTTGAATGATTACTAACACTATTATGAAAGTTTTTCTCCAGCGAATAAGGTCGGTTTTTCATTTGTTCCCTTATAATCAGAAAAACCGGATGACATGTCATAATTTCCAGTCCATTCTGCTTAGAAGAGCAAAGAATATAGATTCGCGGAGTTTTGTGAGTGATTGTTATAGAATGAAAATTTAACGATCGAAAGGAACTTATCAATTAGTTAATTGCGTACTTTTCTGAAATTGTTCTAGAAGGTTTGTTTATTCAACCAAGGAGACAAGAAAGGTTCCCCTCAGTTTGAAAGTCATTTTTGAAGTCGTATTTGATTGCATCGGAGGTCAAACTCAATCTTATCAAGTATCATCATTTTTCATATAAGTGAAGTGGTAATTACATAGAGCGCATGTAGCGCAGTGGTCAAAAGTGCCCGTCAAAAGTGCACATGTAGTTCTTGAGCCGATCCCACCCCCTGGGTTGATCAAGCTTTCATCCTTTTGGGGTCGATTAATCAGTACCAGACTTCACGGAGAGGAGTGCAGCGCTTAGCTAATACGGAAGTAGGTCACGGAGTCAATATGATGGCCAGATACGCATAGAATCATCTTTGACTGTTTTATTGGATATATTGCATGGCACATCCCTCACAAATTGATCAACGCAGCGAGCTTAACGTTTATTTTTCTTGACACAGTCGCAGCCGTATGAATCTTACGGTGTCCGTATTTCGTAAACTTCGACGCTCTGAATACTATTTTCTCCTTTATTTTAGCTCAAAACCAATCTTAGAAGCTCCTTAATCACTTTTCGAGCTCCCCATTTTGTAAACTCAATAGTATGAATCGATTTTAAGAAATCAGTTTGCCGCATCTATATTGATTACTGATTACTGAATAAGGATTGATCCGATGTGTATTCCTCTTTTGCCAATGACCCGTGAATTGAACTGAATTTTGGCATGCCACGCGAAATTGATTGGAGTCATGAATATGTTGACAGTATCTTTTTTCTTTGTCGTGAAAGCGACTTGGAAGTAGTGGAGATGTTTTTCAAATGTGCAAACTGTGTTTCTTTGTTATTTTATCTTAAGTGTAAAAAAGAGACTTATCCACCTAATCACAAGAGGAGTACTGAGAAGTATTGAATTGTTCGATGATGTTCGCAAAAATTCGTATGTTCGTCATGTTAGGAAAATGAATATTTAGCCAACAAAAGTGCAGATATCAATAGTATAGGCGAATTCAATCAAAATGGTCGTAAAAATGATCGTTTTGTCACATGGTGCTTGTTTGCTTGTACTTTGTAGGTGCTTTGCAGAGGAATCTATTTTGTAAATGATTCGCAGAGGAAGCAAAATTCAAAAAAAAAAGAAGACATGGCTATTTCAAAATATGTAATTGTTCGTTTACCATATAAGCTATCTAGATACATCATGTTCGCGCCGGCTCAAACAGCTGAAGTTTTGATCCTTACGTAATTTGACTTCGATGCAGACATTAATAGAAAGTCAATCTTTTGGATGTATCGTTAGTTTCGTAGCTCAACGACACTTCTATGAACGTCACGTCGAAATGTTTGAATAAAAGATATTCCATAGAGTAATCATCATTCATTTTTGAAGGTCTTTTCTGATGTAAATGGTGTTCAACACAAGTTTTCTATGAATTACTTACCTGAGTTAAATTTCTCAAAGATGAAAATGTTCCGGGCTCCAGTGATGGAATACTACATCCACTAAGTTTAAGAACTTTTAGTTGTGTTAATGCGTCAAAGAGTTCTACAGGAGGTTCGAAAATTCCATCAGCACGTGACAGATCAAGTGTCTGAAACAAGACTAATGATTGATTTCTGTGTACTTTTCATTTATGAATGAAATAACAGCAAGACCTTCAGCGACTTAAGGCTTGATATTGCATCGATAAATGTGTCGTTGATGTAGTTGTGCTCGCCAATGATTAATGTCTCGACTTTCTTCAGAGGTTCAAATGACCCGCTTTCGATGTAATTTATGAAGTTACCAGATAAGTCGAGATATCTAAGCTGCAAAACACGTCAATAATGATTTGCAGTAATAATTTCCATGATCGATTATCTGATACGCTAAGTTTCTATCTCTGGCAGAATTAATAATTCTGACAGAACTAATAAGTTTATTTACAGTTTAATGATTTAAATGTTAACAACTTGATTGTAGTATCTCAATCAAAACAGAATCTAATTTTCAATTACCTCATGTATGTACATTATATGTCTTCTAGACAAATTTGATTGACAATAATCATGTTGTCTTCTTTCTAATTTGAGAATCAAAAATATTGAGAGGTTTTTTCTTCCTGTTGAACTACAAAGGGAAACGATTACTGTTGAAAAAGGTCAATAACATTGTGACAAAGTTCGGATGGAGTGTTTAAATGTTGCGATTGTTGTGGTTTTTATTATAGAGAACGCATAACGTAAATGTTTTGCAACCTCCTCACTACGATAAGGGGCGATGACTGTTAGTGGTTAGTGAATAGGATCACAAGAAGTAGAAATAATGAATCGTCATCTAAATGGCTTCATCATTCACTTCCCTTCTCTGATTCAGAGTAGAACATGTAATTCGACTAGATAAGTAGTCATAACAGAGACAAATATTCATTTAAAACATTTAACAAATTGTTTTTTCAATGAAAAAGAAGGAATGATATCCGCGGCTTCGATCAATTTTTGGGGAAGCGTCTTGCATCCGACTTCATTAAACATCGTTAGAGGTAATGAATGCATATTTGGCCTATTCAACGATTTTCGGTGGCCTACCAATGCAATGAGTCAGTTCTGCAATCCTATTAAATCCAGAGATCTCTGGTACTAATTTGCCGAACCTCGGAAGGACGGAAAACTTGGTGAGCGCAGAGTGCAGAATCGACCCAACGACCAAATGTGTATTGCAGGACAGCTTAATCGCATCTGTTCATTTTGTTCTTAAGAATAGGGATTTGAATTTGTGTGAGGACTTTGAAAAATACTTCATTGGTGAATCTCTTTGTTTCCGATAAATTAGCATGAAGTTGACAATGAAACTCTTGCTCTAAAAAATGCAGATATTCTTTCCTGGCTTCTATGAAAATTGACTGTGTGGGTTGTAGTGCAAGCGTAAAAAGCAGGTTTTGGTTTTGATGATGGGCTGTCAAGATAGGAGAGATAGCAATTAAGGGACGAATATCGTTCGTTCAATGCTATGCTGACCAAGTACCACGAATATTCGTGGAGATGTTTCTTTAGTGAAATCCTCGGGAGTTCCCGTGAGTGGGAGTCTGCCCTTTCTAATCGTGCGTGATTCAATCGCGCGCACGCAAGCGATTTGCTTGGATCAATGAAAGCGACGAACGAATGCATTATGAAAGAAGGAAATCGAGGGCGGTCTGTGAACGTGAAAAACTCATCGGATCGATTGGAATGTAAGCAAGTTCGATATCGATTGAAATCTTTATTCTTAAACTATGTGTGTGTATGTGTGTGTGTGTACGTATGTATGTGTGTGTCTATATGTATGTGTCTGTGTGTGCATGTGTATCTATGTATGTTTTTCTAATATGTGCATGGAAAAGTGTTTGGAGTCAGTCCACTAGATATCATAGAGAAGACGGTTGTTGAGGTGATGGATTGCTATAATTTTTAATGCCATCTTTTTGTAGTGATATACCACTTAGAAAATTTGATGACACTCTAGAGCTGAGATTATTCGAATGTTGATTTAAAGTGAACGTTTCAGTTATTCAATAGTTGGTAAGTATTACATACCTCTTCCATACCCTTTAGTACAGCAGCATTAATTCGCTCGATTTTATTGTTAGACAAATCAAGTGTTTCCAGTTGGCTGAGATTTTTGATAGCTGTTGGAATTTCCTGGAAAGTTTACACGTTTGATGGCTGATTGGAGGTCGCTTTGTTTGCTCAAACAGATGTGTCTGTTGTGGTACTTCTATGTGATAGTCAAAACGGTCGTCGAAATGGCTCATTGAATGAATTCAAATTCAATGTATAACTCACCTTGAGGTTGCAGGAATCGATAGTGAGATTCTTCATGGTAGTTTCTAAGCCCTTAAAAGTCGCCTCCGGCACTGCAAGTGCATCGAAGTTTGTGCACTCACGGATCTCGAGGCTGGTAAGGGTTGGAGCCAATTCGGCAAATGCTGGTAAACGAGAGTCAGCGAATTCAGTGTGTTGAAAAGTGATCTAGAAAACTTAGAAAAGATGAGGTCGTCCATTTATGTTGAACGGGAAAACATTGGTATTAATCCAGAAAGACATTCAACATTTTGGCTACCTTATTAGTGATAAGATCAGCCGTCTTAACAGCATTAGTGGCTTTACGGAGGTGGTCTAGATTAGAACCGTACAAACATGAAATCTCGACTGTTCCATTCACTTGAATCTGAGAATTCAACAGTCATACAACGGAATAATAAGTAAGCCCAAGAATTACAAAAGATGTCAGAATTTCTTATGATACCATGATGTTATGAATGTAATGCAAAACCATATTTTTTTTTGTACGAAATCTCAAGGATATGAAACTGCACAAGTTTCTCTGAAATAAAGTAAACGTTAAATCAGCTACCTTACAGAAACATAATATGAGGTTATTGAAGAAGTCTGTATTTGGATCGAGCTGTGCTTCCAATACATCTAAATCTGGGCAACCTGGTACTGATGCGGCGTGTCGCGCTTCCGCGAATGCGAGGACAACAATCGCCAATAGTGGCAGTTTCATACGAGTCGACCGACCGGCAACTCAGTATTGATGGACTATAAATCAGTAATAGTAAAATAGAAGCAATAATGGTGCAGGGTGATCAAGTGGTGGTCTCAAGGATTGGCAACGTGTTGGATGGTGCAGCGTTTGTCGTCATTGGATGATCGCCACGCCCTTCACCCGGTATTCCGCGATCTTGTTCACCGCTCGACAATGCAGTGTGTAAGAGGAGAGCGTACGAGGGACTAGAGTCGTTCCATCGAAAGTATTCATTTCGTTTTCTATCAGATAATAGTATCACAAACGTTGGTAACTATTGACAATGGACTGGATTGTTGTCTCAATTTCTTTAATGAGATAACCTGTTGAGGAATGATGTACTACTTCCTTTACAATGCAATATAATAATTTATTGGACAGAAGAAGACTATAAATTGCCCTATTTTCTCTCGCTGGATGGATTTTTTAGTATTTATCGGTTTTCTTGATAGAACACTCATCAAAAGAATGAATATTCTGCCCATGAATCATAGCTGATATATAGTCCATTAGTTTTGAGGTTTTTTTTTTGAGAAATGTTACTAAGAGGAAAAACAAAAATTTATGTTCAAGCAAAGATACTGATTTCTTGTCAGTAGCAACGTCTCATTTTGTTTACATTTTGCGGAGAGATTTAGAAGAAAGTTGTTATGAAAACATTTTCGCTTTGAATACCATCATTCACATAGTCTTTACAAAATAGAACGATTAGATTGATTTGAAAAAAATATTGTTTTAAAACTGGAAAAAATGTTGAGGAAGTTTTGATCGTAAAATGAATAAGAGCCGAAAGAAAATTTTTTTGTACGTTCAAGATTGTTGAAGAATTGTTGTTCACGATTTTCGTTGAACATTTTGTAAATAATCATACAGTCTTATAATAACATATTTTTTTTCTCAAAAACAAAACCAGTGGTCGGCATGTTCAAATTAAATTGTGCACTAGAAACAATAGGTATGGTCCTCTTCTGAATGAGGAAGTGTTTATTGATTAATGTGTTCACTAAGTGTTTATAGATGAAAATTTACCAATGTCATTAAGCTTCTTAAAGTTTTACTGTGACCCACTTTTTCCTCATCGTCGTGTCCTTCTTTCGTCTTTGTCACGTATATCTCCATCCGTTATCACTTGTCTTCTTATAATAGTTTCAGTAGTCCTTTTTTTTTCTCTCTATCCACCGTTCAGACTCATTTGATTTATTATTCACTTTGAGTAAGCGTGATGACTCTTGTAGTACACATAACGATTTTTGTGAACCAAACAAGATCTGTTTACTACTTTTACTACTTCTGCTTTGTTCGAATTTTGGATCAGTTCTGATGAAAAACTGCAATTAGTCCAGTTTTTTCTCACAGTTGGTTTTTTTTTTCAAAACATTTTATTGGGGTTTTGATGTACAAATGTCACCTCGAATTTTTCTAAATTGTGTTCATTAAGAATACAGTCTCTGAAGTGTTAGTGACTAAGAGAATTGAATTTGTCCAAGATATCTACGAAGTTTGAGGTTGTAGTTCAAAAAACGTTGCATAGAATTTTTTTGTGTAAGAAAAAGTTAGGGGTTTTGAAGAAGTCAAACTTGTTTTGCTTGCCTTTTTATCATAGAATGCGTAATCGATTTGACAAAGGAAATCGCAAAGAGTTCGTTTTGAGGCGTTCTTTAGTCACAATGCCGTGATAATGAAAAGAAAATTCACAGCTTCCGTAAAGGTCTTTTGAAGTTGTGCTGTAATGCGTAGCTGCTGTACTGCTGCAGATGTCACGAATACACATATATGAAATTTCCAACATTTTGTTTTTTGAGCAACGACAACCTTTCGTTCCCTTACGTTTACGTATGGTTGTACTATAATGCGAAGCGTTCAGATACGTGCCACCAAAACCTGCAGCTGACGTTGAAGGATGGTTATGTGAAGATAAGCCGATGATCGAAGAGGAGCTCAATAAGCAAAATTATCTTCTAGCGCATTTACACCGCCAGGTACACAGCTTTTTTCGTTCTCACTTGCTTCTACTTCAAATTTCTTTTTTTTTTATTTTTTTTTTCTTGTAATGACATCTCTGTATGACTGATAATTCATCGGCTTGCGAACTTTGTGCAGAGAAAATAGAAAATATGAAGTCTCATGGTATCTTGTACAAGGGGATAGTCTGATGAAAGTACTGATTCTAGTCTCTACGAGCGACATGTCATCAAACCTAATCGGTTTTTTGTACTCCTTTTTTGAAATAATCATAACATGACATTTATAATATCTGAGTAATGAACCACACTTAGAGCATGCCACTCAACTGTTCTCTATTACCTATCGGTATCTCATCTCATGTATTCGCATTGCTAAAGGAAACATTTACTCGACTCTGCTTTTTTCTTCAACCATATTCTTTCAATTTATTTTCTAAGCCTTCATTTCCCTATACTTCATACTTCCTGCTAGACATATATTCACAGCGATATGAGTCCCAAGTTACTCACACCTCTTATTCAGTATATTTACTGGGATATGAGTCGCAAGTTACTCATACGTGGGCGAAAGCTCTTTATCTGAAAGCATTGTGTAAGATCAGTGTAGAGCTTATTAGACCAAATAAGAAAGCCATTAAGATATGGAGGTTTATAGCAATAAACTGCAAGTTTTTTTTATTATGCGGCTTTGGAGTTCATTGTTGCTGATATTTTGACGGCTTCGCCTTCTCTCAAAGGCCGCAATCAAGTTTCCACAACACCTTTCTATCGTTGTAATTCTTCTCCGTGAGTCGAATCCATCTGAGTGCAGCACGGCACGAATAAATTGTTGTCATTCGGAATAATCCATCTACACACGCGATCTCTTCTATTCCTATACGTTCTGATATGTTTTCATGATGGCAGCCTAACTTACAGCAGTCGGAATTATGTTAGTTGGCACATGGTAAAGTACTGTTATATAAAGGATAAAGCTCTCGGCGTTGATCAATCCATGAGGGATGCGCAATGCATTCGCCTTCAATTTTTAACTTTATTTCAAGTGACTGAATGCATATCTGACCTTCACAATAACTCGCGGTGGCATATCGCTCTATCGAATCAGTGCTGCTTATCCTCCCAGACATGTCTGAGAATATTCTAGTACCAATTCGCCGATCCCGGAGAGATGGATGGCTTGGTGAACTATGCGCGCGAGATTAAACCATCGACCTCATGCGCGACGCACCTCTAACCGTGCGCCACATCCGCTCACTATTATATAAGTGCAAAAATTCTGGAGTAAAACACCAGCTAGTAATTTCTTGCGTAACTTTGGTGCTATAGAGAGAAGTGTTCTATAAATCGGTCAAATTCTCCCTATCGAAGCTGAATGCCAGTATTTCAAGAATCGTCGTCACTAATATTCTAGAATTTTTGGTACCTATATCTTACATAGGGGCGCATGTGACGCAGTGGTTAGAGGTGCTCTGCGCCGCATAAGAGGTCGATGGTTCGATCTCGCGCTCATGGCTTACCAAGCCATCCATCCCTCCGGTGTCGACAGATTGGTCCGAGACTGGTCTAAGACTTGTCTGGGAGGATAAGCAGCACTGACTCGGTTCAGCGGGAGGCCATCACGAATCATTGTGATGGCCAGATATGCATTCAATCACCTCAAACGAAGTCAAACATTGAAGACGAGTCCTTGGCGCATCCCTCAGGAATCGATCAACGCCGACAGCTTTATCCTTTATATATCTTAGATGGCGACGAATAAAAACCGACCATTTTCGCTGGACAAGATTTTTTCATGGGAGTAGTGTTAGTAATCACTCGAAAGCCTAAATCCCTGGCTACGGCTCCACATGACCGGTTTTTCAAAAACCCGTTTATAACGCTTTGAAATCCACATAAAATTATGTTTCACACAACCACGCGTTTTTTCTTTCTTACCTCGTTTATATTTCGCTGCGCAAAACTCATTCCTTAAAGTGCTATACTTTTTCGATAGCACAACTCTCGAAGAACTCAAAAATGTCTTTGTTTTATAGGAAAGCTCTTTAGTAGCGTTGTAGAAGGAAAAAAAAAAGATTTGTGCTTTCCACCTCGCCAGATAGAAATCTTTCATTAGACCACTAGTAGTCATTCGATAGCGTAGCTTCCAATGATTCCAGCGCTGCACTTATTTTCTGTGAAAGACCGTTTCACTGCAGGGTAGCGCGGAAAATAAGATCGAGCTTTCCATATTTGGCGACCTTATTAAGCGGCCAGCTCCCGGCGGGCGATCGACCGATGCGGGTTAGATATGCGGAGTGCAATTTGTTTTCAATTGAGAGTATTTATTCACTTTGAAAGAAATTCCATAAATGATTGACTTGGATACTACGAAACTCTTCACACATATGCTTTTGGGGCTTCCAGCGGGAGAAAATGAAGGCGCGCAGAGGGTATGAAATATATTTTTATTTTGAGTTTTACAGCGTTATAGAAGGGTATTTTGAAAAACAGTCGATGTGAAGCTGTAGCCAGAGATTTAAACTTTCGAATGATTACTAACACTCTAATGAAACATTCTTGCCCAGCGAAAGGGATCGGTTCTTCATTTGTCGCCGTCCGACACATAAGTGCCGAATTTTTTTGTGCCATTGTTTTGTTTGAGTGTCTGAGAAGCAGATTCACCATTTGTGTTCGTTTGCACTGAAAATTTCTTTGGTGATATGTTGTCCCTTGAATCGACGGCTAACACGAGTTTTGTTAAGGGCGAGTCATCAAAGCTTTCAAGTAAATAAGCTTAGTTGTTTGAGTTTTCAAACTGACTGAGAACTACCACCAATCGGACGCAGCAATTTTAGATTGTTATGAATGAATAGTGTTTCGTGATCAAATATGAAGGTTGTTTTCGAGTATTTCTCCAACACGTGATAGAATCATGCATGTCACACCAAAATGGAACTTTTTGATCATGAGGTAACATTCTTCTTTCTGCACTGTTCTCCTGATTTTTGTGATTATGGTTGATGTAGCAGACTGATATCAAGTCGCAATATTAATTTCCTTCAAAATGTTACTTCTGTTTTGACGAAAATCAGCAGGTTTTCAATTTGTCAAAGAGTCCAAAGATTTCTCAAAAAGCGGCTAAATGTTTCGTTAAACAGATTGGTGGAATTTTGACGGCTGTTTGGGTGATTATGATGTTTTATCTCAATTTATTATTAAAAAAACCACCTATTCTGTAATTTTTTTTGTTATTTAGTTCAACTTCGCAGACTATCTACTACTGTATTTGCAAGTATACTTCGGAGTTTGATGAAAATTTCACGTCACTTTGTCATAGAGTTGCTACAGCTGTATATGTTTTACGCCTGAACTGTGTTTGTATAGATGCTATTGCCTATCTACTTTGATAATATGCACCTATTGAGATGTGAATAATTCTCAAATAACTTCTCTATAACTTTGTAACAGGCAAAATATCTGACATGTAGCAAAGTGCGAATATGCACTAGAGAGCTAGTATGTTAACTGATGGAAATTCGTGGGTAACATATTGTTGTAAGGAAATGACAAGTGTCAAAAAATTTCCGGCGTGTATGTATAAGTGGCGGTAAAGCTTTGAAATGAGTGACTGGTATTATTGGAGTACGAAGTTCCATAGGAATACTTCACCATTTGTTATGCTGCATGTTAGCGTGCAAATAATTTGAAAGCGCTCATATCTAAAACGAAAAACATTCAACACCTAAAAAGGAGATGTGCATTAACAATGCATATAGTATGAAATTAGTGGCGGCCTTAGAATCTAATGCAACATATCAGTGAGCTCTATAAATGAATAAAATTGGTTTTGTGTACTTGTCATTTTCACTGAGAAACAATTTCTTATGTAACAAAAATTGCAGTCGACTATTTTCAGACCTCACTCAGGAACAATATAATCTGACAATGTATTTTGAGCCTTTCATGAGGGCCCCTTGCGGACACTTATACAGGGCAAGACACGTGTTTCGGCTTCTCAGATTCTTCAGTTGCTCGGTACCTTTCTCAGGGATCTACCCCTTTATAAAGTAGTTAACGAAGAACTTTTTACACTCCACGTGTGACTGATTGTCTATTACATGACGTATAGCTGTTACATGTGCATATGTAACAAACATTCTTGTATATAGGGTTATATCCCCGAGGAACTGACTGAACGGAAAAGCACCATATAACTGACGAGGCCTTAGGGCCGCAACACGTGTCTTGCACTGTATAAGTGCCCATGACAGACCTGATTAAAAACTCAGAATACGTTACCAATACATAAAGTACTCAGCGCTTGTGTTAAAAATATAAATTTTCTTTGGAAGTTTTGTGAATTTTGATTGAAACCAATCTAAAAATGGAGAACTCATCTATAAATCTATCACGTTCTAAACTCAATTTCTTTATCTTTTTAAATATTGAAAAATCGGTACTATCGAATGAAAATATTGTCCGCAATATATAAGGCAATGAAGGTAGAGTGTAAACATTAGAAAACCTGATTGGTAACCTTTTTTAGTTTTCTGTAGTCATTTATAATGTTTTTTTTTGTGCACTTTTAAAATGTTCACTTTGGTTAAACTGATTCTTAGTCGACAGTGTTCCCACAAGATTTCAAGACGTTTGGTCTTATTTCTTTCTTCAATGGCCTTTTAGTAGACTTTTGGAAATTCATCCACGAATTTTTATCACGTTTCTTGTCTTCCATATTTATTTGCTGAACTTTTTAATCTTTGATTTGATTGCCGTTCTTTTGGACCATTTTTTCATGTGGGTTTATTTTCCCAGGGAACTTTTGTTGTCAAGAACCGCGATGTTTTGCTATGGAATCCCATCTACAAGTAGATCTACTAGATGGCATAATTTGAAAAAAGTGCTTTGAGCTACCTGTTCTCAACAAACGATGGAAGTAAGAGAAGAAGTACTTGAACAATAGCGCTCTACATGTCCTTGGGCGAGCATAGTTCAATACATGATTATGCTAGTGAGGGGAACGGATCGAGGCTTTACTATCTGCCACTTGAGTTACTCGGTTAATAGCTGACTTTACAAGCGATTTATGTCGACGATGTTAATGTTTAGATATCGTTCAAATTTCAGTGATATTGTGCTTGTTATAATGTTTCATTCAGGGCAAAAGTAAGGTCCACACATGATTATTATTACTGTTCTTATTCTTTTGTGAAACAGCTTCCTTTGATTATTTTTCGTCAGATTATTTTGACTTTAAGTAATCGGTAAAAGCTTGGAAGGTCGTAAAAATAATGACGCGTTTTATCAGAATGTGAATCTAATTAGTAGTTTGGTTGTAATTTCCTATTCACCTATACAACTCACGTTCTCCTTCATATAAGAGGTCGTGTGTCGGTTAATTGCTTAGCTACATAGCATATTCCCAGGTGGCACTTGTATTGAACCGAGATCAACAGCAAGCATGTTCTTGTCCTGAAACGCTCATGGATTCAGGGTATAGAAGTCTAAATCGGTTTTTTTTTGTACTCTACAATACCAGTTAATCATATTTTCATTACATCCTTTCATTATTATTTGAGCCAACATGTCATGTTGTCTCCTAAGAGATCTTGTGCAGCCGATGCACGTGTTTCGTCTTTACAGACTTGTCAGGTCAGTCGGGCAGGACAAGTCGTTTTTCGATCTTTTTATTAGTCAATTCTCTCTGGAGCCTGCGCTCCCTACAGAAAGATATCGAAGACGAACGTTTTACACTCTATGTCAAGTGAGATTTTCACCAAACACAGAGTGTTGTACACTCGATTGCTCTTTGGCTGGTATTTTTATCATATTATACCTTTATTTCGTGTACCTTATCGAGACCACTCTCAATTTTTCAATAGATCCTTTCATTATTATTTGAGCCAACATGTCATGTGGTATGGTAAAGGCTCTTGCACAGCCCAATATTCGTGTTTCGTCCTTACAAACTCGTCAGTGGGGCAGAACCCGTCGTCTTTCTTTCAGAACGACTCAAATAATAATGAAAGGATCTATTGAAATTTGAGCGTGGTTTTAGTAAAGCAGTCAAAATAAAAACATATTTTCATCGTTGATCTAGGCTGTAGCACGCGGTTTGTAAGAAAATTTTGTTCAATTGTTTCGATGTCTTCGTCTTCGTTGTCGATCGAGTCGAATCTTTCGGTGGACATTTCGCAAAGACGAAGATGTTGAAACGTTAGCTGAATCAAGTTCTATCACCAACAGCGTAGTACAGGCTTAATCAACGAAGAATTCAGAGCATAGAATCTTTGCCTCTTCAAAGATGAGCTGACTTATATATTCCGAAAAGGCATAGTGATATACATGCATACATGTGTATGCTTATGTACAAGTGGATTGTATTTATATTATGATCAGATATTGTAGTTTTTGAATAAAACACCGAAATCAAAGGAAGTAGAAGATATATAGAATAATTCAAGTGAGAACAACCAATTAAATCCATACTGCAAAAAAAAACTAATAATCTAATTGTCTTGGTACCAAAGCTTTATAGGCTATAGAAGCAATAAGAGATTTTTCTAGTGTTCCTTGAAGTGATTTGTAATTGAAGGAATTATATGTAATCGAGGAAGGCAACACTCTTTAAATTCGAGGAAGGCATCTCTTTTAGATCCTCTTGTCAATGTTGACAGGATCGAAAGATGTGACATATATCAGTCATGTTCATGTCCAGAGCATGGCGGTGGATTGCTTCTAGAACATCCTTTTGCTGGCACGATTCGCAGTGTGTCCGTTTCACACAAGCGCCGTGTTATTATAGAGGAAAAATGTGTCTTTTATGTCAGCGTCGTATGATAGAAACTGGTTAAGTTCTCTTAGTCAGCTGCTACGTCTTTACGGCAAATAAGCAAACTGTCATTATACTTTGAATGAGACACTGAGAATGATGCGCCTCATACATTTATAAATGACCACTGCTGTGAAAACTTTCTGTGTACAATTGTTTCCGTTATATGATTATCTAATATAAATAGGCGAAAGAGCACAGTGGTTTGTAATGCGGTATATGTCCCGAATCAAAGTGATTGACCAAACGCTGATTCCATCCTCTCCTCCAATAGTTTCTTGTGATCAGTCAGCGAATCCCTTAAGGAACACCTTAGCATAGCTACATCCAAGATTAGGAGAAAAATCATCTCGATGGATATTTCACGACATTCAAGATGATATTGAAATTCTCAACATTACTAGCCGAGACAGCACTTGAAATATTCAAAGACTTTTGTGGAGGATGAAACGAAATAACAATTTAAATAAGAAGTGTCAGAAGTCACAAAGTCAATTATGATAATGTGTTGTGTAAAAGATGTAAAAAATACGAGTTGTTAGATTTAATATGGTTAACTGATTGATAGGCAACTCCAGCAAGTTAACTAAGATACATAGAGTTCATCTTCTCCCCAGGTGAATTGAACACTCTATGACTGAACGTTCCTTTTCGCTTATACTTAGGAATCGAGCCTTGTAACTACCACATTTTCCGATCTACATAGCGAAAACTTGATAGACGAGGCTGGAATTGTACTTGATATTTTTCTTGATATAATAACTAATTGGGTAAGTAATTCCAGGATTTCTTATTTTTTACTGCTTTTTCGGAGTGTTATGATCTTTCAAATACTCCTGAGAGAATTGAGTGGTAAGCAAAAAATCGACCTCAGGCGAGAGTCAATCACGCGTTTCATCCATACCGGTGATGCGTGCTAACATTACACCATCTTGAAATTATATCAGTGCAATCGTTGTCATCTTAACTGGGTTTATAGAGCGATATTGCTTACCCAACCAAACCTGTTAATGGTTGGTGGCTGATAGCTATAATAGAAAGATGTTGAAAAATGAGTGATGAGCAAGCGGTGGCCTCGGTGCTGTAATGGTAGCACGCTCCTCGATTTGGGTGAAAAGCTGGTTCAACTCCAATCTGATATCGAATTTTTGCTTACCGCTCAATTCTCCTAGGAGTATTTGAAACAAGATAACACTGCGAAAAAGAAGTAAATACATAAGGAATCTTGGAATCTTATAAGTACAATGGCTGTCAGCTTAATTGGGTTTGCAGAGCGATAATGCCTACCCAACTAAATCAGTTAATGGTTGGTGACTGATAGTTATGATAAAAAGATATTGAAAAATGAGTGGTGAACAAGCGGTGGCCCCGATGGTGTAATGGTAGCTCAAGATCACGAATAACTTTTCTAATGTGTTATATTTACTCGATGTCAAAAGTTCAACATTAGAGGATACAGAAAGTGTAAACAGTTTCTAATGTTAACGCCGCACGTAGCCGCTTATCGACGTCGTATTCGTGGCCACCTTGATTTTGTATCGGAGCACATTTGAGTTGTGTTATCATTCAAGATGAGAGCTTTCTCGAAAAGGCGGAGAAGAGCAACCTATGGACCCAACAAATCAGAATTTCGTGGTGTTCGAATGTGGTCTTGTTATCAAAGATGTGTGGATTCTAGTCATTCAGACAGCAAGTAATATTACTTATTTGGATACTAGGACGATCCGTCTTCACTAGTTGTGCGGGCCCCAGCACATATTCCATTCGTCCTTTTGTTGCGCGACAGTCGTCGATGACGGTGGTGATATTTGAGCATGGCGGCTGGTGCAAGTGTCGTAGCGTGATCTGGAAAGTATCGGCAGCTGCGAGTACAGCGCTTTAATTCTTTCAACGAACACGTCCGCAAAAAGTGTAGGTGGTCGTCCTCAAGGACGCGTACATTGTCGTGGAATCCACTCGACAGTTCTCGTCCACGAGTGATGTTATCGTAGTATATTATCCAGTGTAAGAGGGATGTAGTGGTTCAAAGTCGAGTGCAGCTATTATTTTTGCATATCATACGTTCTAATCAACGCATGTTAACGTTATGTGTTAGTTAGGTCAGTGTAGTGCTCTATCAGCTTGATTGGCTTAAAGCAGAAAGTTTTATATTTATTCATATTAATATCCTACTGATATCACTGATCTTTAGACTACCGCTATTGCGGACGCTGGAGGCGATGCATCAGCTCTGGAGTGCCAACTTTGGGGCGTTCAGACAGCTATTACGGCTTTGAAACGACGATTAAAAGTGAGCAAAACAAGGCTTGCCCTTTGTAAATGGTTTCCAGTTTTGCCTCAGAGTTACTTTACTAGGATTGACTTGCCGCTTTTACTTGCTGTTCGATTAGCCTTCGTTCTAAAGTGTTTTTCAGATTTGTATGTAAGGTGAAAATGATTATCTGAGAAGTTTTGTTGTAGTATGTGGAGTTCAAAGTAAGACTCAAGAGTACCTTGCGAAATAAAAATTATGTAGAAATATGTTGAAAATTAATAGACAATCAACAGTTAACGTTTGTTAGCCATGCAATTCTAATAATCGTGCTGATGAGGATATAATTAGTCGCTAGAGACTTACACTAATTTATCTGGTGGATAGCGCATTGGATAGCGGTGCAGTAATTAATGAAGCAAAATTCGATTCCCTCTCCCAATGGTCTTCCACAAGTTCTTATAGGAACGCCTTAGCTCGGCTAACTCCAGCACTGCAGTGAGAATCGTTTCGATCAGCATTGTGTGACATTTGTAAACAGAGTGGAATCCTTAGCAGCCGAACCAAAACGTGAATTTTTCAAGACCTATGTTGAGAATGAATGCGAGGAAACGAGTTATATACAGTGCTGAGATTTGCACTGTACAGTGCACTATATGTGGTGACGGGCCATACAAAAATATGATGATGAACTCGTTATTGGTATCTTCTTGAGGTTCTTTTCTGTTATCTAAGAACAAGTGAAGAAGCGACTCCTTTTGCTGCAAAAAGACTTTTCATTGCACTATGTAATCATTTGAATGTTTAAATCTCTGGATACTGCACTGCATGGTCGTTTGAAAAAGCCTTTTTTTAACGCTAAAATAGAAGGAAAACATTTGTTTCACACAAGCATATTTCTCCCAGCACGGAACTGTTCTTTGGAATCATGAGTAGCCATTCAATTGAGTAACTTTCGATGATTCCAACCGTGTACTTATCTTTTGGAAAGACCGTTTCACTGCAGTTTAGAAAGGAAAATAAGTTTGAGTTCACACACACGGGTATTTACTTTTCGGCTAATCGACGGGCTGGGTGAGATATAGGGGAGCTGCCATAGTTTGAACACGGCGATCGATCGATTGAACTGACGTGTTACACATGTGACGTGCAGTTTTTGTTATTCAATTAGGAGTTTTTTCCCCACTCCGAAAAAAACTTCACTTGAACCGTATGATTGTGAAACTACAGGATTTTCTTTACGCGCTCATATGGTTTTCCTGCTTCTAGCGAAGTGTTTGTAGAAGCAAGCGGAGGGTGTGAAACATAATTTAATTTTGAATGTCACATCGTTGTGGAAGAGTTTTTTCAAAAAAGGAGCACTAAGTGTAGTAGACAGAGATTTAAGCTTCTGAATGGTTACTAACACTCGTATGAATCGTTCTTGCTCAGCCAAGAGAATTGCTTGTTCATTTGTTCCCGGATAACGGAAAGAAATTCTTCCTGGAAAGTTGAATTTGTTGTTCATCAACTAATCTTCCATCAACGTTTCTTTAGTTGGTGTAAAGAACTTAAATTTCTTCGGGTAAAGCTACACCCTTAAAGGCAGTTGCCGAGCCGACACCATCGACATCAAACATGACGTCGAGTGATCAACCTTGCATAGAAATGTATGAGGAGAAACAACTAATGGCAGTGCAAAGCATGCTAAGGTTCCTTTTATTTCTTCTTCTCTTTTGTTTTTGAAAAAAGATTGATTGGTTTGCGTCTATTCGTTTTTATTCTCTAATCATTTGTGCTTATTATCAATTTCATTGTATTTCGTTGTTCCGTAAATTCCAGTTTAGGCAAGATATTCTCGAAGAGAAACGTCGCATAGCTCGCCTTTGTTGGATGCTTCGATCATCTAGCAAAAATGTCCTACAAGCGCAACCCCCTTTAATTCTCGAAGAGTCACGAAGATTCAAAAATGAAGAACCAGAGGAGGTAACTTGCT
This sequence comes from Parelaphostrongylus tenuis, assembly GCA_019055375.1. NCBI lineage: Eukaryota > Metazoa > Nematoda > Chromadorea > Rhabditida > Metastrongylidae > Parelaphostrongylus > Parelaphostrongylus tenuis. The sequence continues at coordinate 404,849 of JAHQIW010006092.1, forward strand.
TAATTCACAAATCCATAATGTATCGTATAAAAGTGAGACAGTTTTTTCAAAAGAGTTTCTGAGGTAGTTTTTTTTTAAAAGAGAGTTTCAAGTTTCTGAGTAAATTAGACTGACTCTCAAGATCTAGTGTAAATAATCTCATCACTTGTAACCCTCTAGTTATGACTCCATCAAATATTAGTGGGGTCTTCAAGCTTTCGGTAACGTATTAGAGCAGTACTGTGAGTTCCGCCTTTTTGAGCTTTACCAGTGCTGCGCACTATTCGCACGCCCTTTATTTTCGTTCTATTGAAAAGGTAGTATTCACTGATCTTCTTTTTCGCTGTGCATCAAACGTCAAAGTATGCCGCACGACGAGCTTGTACACCCGAATAAAATGATGTTAACTTGTTTCGGTCGGCGTGCACCTGGACAGACACACGATTATTCGGAGACTTTTTTCTGAATAGAGTTTCCTCTGAATTTAGCTATCATTTGATAGCCTGAAAAATGGCGATTTTGAAAATATGCCTAGTTCTCGGAAGGGGGTCTTCAAAGTGCGCAGTAGGAGCGGATACAAAATAGTTTTACACTCGACTCACGTTTTTGATCAGCTAGGTTATGTAAATGACTTTTCGCCAAACTTTTAGTAGTCATTTGATAGCTCAGATCTCCTGAATTCTGGAGGCAGGTTTGCTTTCCAGAAAGGTCTTCATACAACGCTTAAGACCGAAAGGAAGAATAGATTTTTTTAGTAGTCATTTGATAGCTCGTTGTTTGGACTTACAGCGCATTTATCTGGCAAAACGAAATGAAAATAAAAGGCCATACCCATAAAATGATAGAACAACCTCTTTACTACAATTTCAAGACGAGATACCTAGAAACTTTCTAAACAAAAAATTTAAATAGAGGAAATCGCACTCTTTTGAGACACTTTTGATTGGATGGAAGTTTTAGGTAAGTTCTGTGTGCACATATGTACAGTGATTGACATTTGAATGGGTATTACTGTGTACATTCTGTAAGTATAAGTCATTCAACAATATCAAAAGTACTGAACCCATCCTCTGAGCCTGTCTACTTCTTAGTAAATGATTAGATGATCGCTTTAGTCCCATCTGAATAATTTATGTGCTTTTTTTCCCAAATGTTCTCTTTTTCATTAAACGTGTTTCCTGTTAAAGACTAATTATCCAGTTCAATGTATCTAGTAATATTGAGTGATGTGCAAAACTTTGAACCTCAGCGGGAGTTCAACCCTCGTCTCACGCTTTCCAGGGCATATGCTAACCACTGTACTACCGGAGCTCCTTTCTGCTACCCTTTTTCTATGAATCAAAGTAGTGATTTTGTCAGCAACAATTCGTCATCAGTCCGCTAAATACTATTGGTGGTGAACCAATTAAGCCGATGGTATTGGACATATGCATCGACGAAAAATCGTTATTTAATTCGTTTTTACCATGATACATCTATATCATCAAATCTCTGCTAATAAAATGCTTAAAATAAAGAATTCTTGTCATGTTTATGTGTATCCACGTGTAATGCTAATTTTCATTTCTGTGATAATCAGGTGTGGCGAGAACGTTGTGAATTGGAAGAGGCAGCTAGAGCAACTCTGGTAGAAGAAATCGTACGTCTTAGAAACGAATGTGCAACTTTACGGGCAAAAATTGAACATTGCGGACAACGTCAAATGTCAATCGGAATACGATCCTGTGGAGGCGTATGATGAAAAATAGCAGCGTTTACAAGACTTAGTTGGTTGTCACATCTTACAAACACTTCTTTTCTGAGGGAGCATGAGATCGTTAGCACATATTCTGATACTGAGTTGTTTCGGCGGCTAATACAACTTACGTGCATTCTCATATAGCCGAATTTTTCGTCCAGTGACATATTGTGGTCTTGACAGAAACAGAAACAATGTTGATTTGAAAAACATACTGTCAAACATATTTTCCATTTGCATTTTCACTTAGACCTTTTTGAATTAGATACGTCCTTGAGTGGTCTCAAAAATCGAGCTCTAAAGATTGCAGTAATGCACAACTCCCATGCAATTTTCTCACTGCAAAGAAAACACTTGTCCGAGGATGAAGGGGTTCTGCAGAGCCTAGACGCTTCACTAAATCGCCGTATCTTATGTATCTGAAAAAGATGAAGCCGTCGAAACGTTAGACATCGGAAATTGGAATATATGCTGGCAATCTCGTGTCAACTTAAGAAAGGAGAATTTGTTAGGTAATATTAACACGTAATGCGAAGATTAATCGAAGGTTGGTAGTTTTCGTGAAGATGTCACATCATACCATTTGAAGATCACGTAATCAATTCTCCTACCTTTTTTCGTTTCATAAAACTTCAGTATCGTTCAATGTTAAGGAAAAAAATTGGTTTTTTTACTTTTGTACATGGTGATTCATCACATAATGACAAACGTTACCTCCGTTTGTCCACATAAGTGAGATAGAACCTAATTCCACTTCAAACCTTTCTGAATGTTTTGACGTTGAATTGTGAGCATGCATCTTTGAAACGATTTCTGAGACAATTTGACGATGACGACGTATGAAGATTCTGGCTTGCATTTCCGAGTCAATAGACAATGGCTGAACAGAATATGTTGTGTTAGATGGAATTGATTTCCAAAAGCAAAAATGATAAATAGAATAAGTTCATTGCCCTACGCATACAATATTCAATCCGAATTTTTGAAGGAGTTTATTTAGCGCTGATTTTACTGGTTTAGCTGTTTTTTCCCTGAAGTCCTGAGGTAAGCGTAGCCGGGCTTTCACAAGTTGTCACCATATTAGAGCAGTCATCGGCCTTTGTTGATCCGAGGATACCACTTCGCGAATTCTATCTACCGAAATGGCATTAACTCCTGATACGATTTACTACCAGATAGGCTTTCCGTGTGGAAGCATTGTACTCCTCAGTTTGGGTGGCTCTGGTGTGGACTTCCCGCTTTTCTTCGCAGTACGACACCAAGGAAGAATGCTTAGTCACGATGAGACAATAGACCATTTGGGAGAATTTTGCACTATACAGATAGAAATTTCATAAAACTCTATCTTGCACTCAAATATTTGTTTAATCAGTCTTGTCAAATTATTGCAGTACTTGTTCTTCTGCGTTCGCAGTTATCGTACTTCATGTGAGCCCAGTAATTCTATCCTCATTTGAACCGATGACGCTTTTCACTTCTTGTTATGCAGCATTTTATGGATGATTAGCGACCGTTCACATGGGAGTGATTTATGATAAGATTATACACAAGTTGGCTTGTACGAATGTAGAAAGTGTAAAATTCACTCACACATTCGCGTGGAAGTTCAACTATAGAATTATTCCTATTGATCGTTTTGTTCTTTTTATAAATATTGCACAATTCTTTGGACAGTATTTCCCCAGTATCATAATAGCCGGTATGTTGTCGTGTTTGTCCATAGCATATTTGAATTGGAATTTTATGTGCTTTGGTAAATTTTGCATGTTTCCATAGAAATGCTTCGTAGATTTCGTATATATGATTCATATTATTACTGCATCGTGTAGGGCATGATTAGGATTTGCTCATAAACGTGAACGTGGTTGTTATTGCATATTTTCTGACCTCATTCAAGGCAATTAAGTCCAAGAGGTATTGATTTGTTGTAGTGTAGAAGTTATGAACTTTGATAAATTTTTTGCCTCACAATTTTTCCTCATTGACTCGGTTTTTTCCACAATTTTTTAAATTCTTGTGTATTTCGCCGTACTTCTCTACTATTTCGAGTATGACAGCGCCGAATGAGCCAAACAATTTTGATTCTAAGTCAATTCAGGATCAACTACTCCATTCATTCAGAATATGTCATTTAATAAACCGACGAAAAAACTGCGAACAAAGACGAAGACTGGACGATACTGATAGCGACGATGGTCAGTTGTGATTGTTGTTGAGTTTGTAGCAGCAGGCGATTTTTTGAAATACCGTAAGTAATGAGTTAGATCAATGTTGTTACCAAACGGAATCAGAAATTAGGCGATTGTATTCTATCAGGCAAATGACATGCAGGGAGTGGTAAAGGTATTTTGGGTGATGCTTGACTGATAAGTTCAAAGCAATTGGTTCAATGATTTCTAATTTTCTTCTTTGAGCTAAAAACGAGTTATTATATAATTTCTTAATCAACAGCTGACGTTTCGACAATTCTCCTTCTTTAGAGCCTGGAAAGGTCAGGTTGTCTACAATCCAATCAGTCAAACACTTCTATTGTCCCTTTAGAAGAAATCACCAGAACTAGATTTCAGTCGCATCAGCGCAAAATCAACTTTCAACGTACTCACCGCTTTTTATATGTTTCACAGATTGAATCAAGTGAAGATGACCGGTATGAGATCATATAGGCTCGTAATGCATCTCACTCATCAGAACAGCAAAAACAGTATTATATAATCACTCATATTCACAAGTGATAATGAGGCATTCTTCCCTGCGGTTTATAGTTTAGATGGTGGTTTTATTCGAAACGCTTCTAGAAATCTTTGAAGAAGTAATGGAGGTGTTTGACTGTTTGGATTGTAGACAGTTTATCCTTTCCAGGCTGTGAAGAAGGCGAACTGCGAAAGTCAGCTGTTGAATAAAGGAATTATATAACACCTTGTGTCTGGCTCAAAGAAGAAAATCAGGGGTTACTAAAGCATGCCGAAGTTAACAGATAGTCGGTCCTGGAAATTGTTAGCAGTAGATTCAGTAAGGAGACCGGGAATGATGTATTGAAGAAACTGATTGGGAACTTGAGAAAAAAAAAGATATATTAATCATGAAATAAGGATGATGAATGTAGAGGTAAAAAGTCAGAGTGAGTTGAGCTGTTATATCCGCGTCATTTATTATCTCTTCCTGTATTTTATAAGTCCAGGGTCGCAGTGGTTGTGAACCTGGAGTTTACCGTAACATATGTGGAAAAGCCGGTGTTTGCGTGAATTATTTGTTCTTTGTGAACGAGTTTTCTGCCAGGTGACCGATCTTATGAGAATAAGTGTATAATTGGCTTACTTGAGACATGGATTGCAGCGAAGAATCGTTGCGTCGTCGTATTGTAATGCACAAAATAACGACAGGTAGTACCCGTTGAAGTTTGGCTATGGAGGGATAAAATGGGTCTTAAATTGCTTGACGTAATTTTTTCTGAAAAAATTCCGTCGTTGATTTGATTGAGGTACCGTTGTTTGATGACATTTTCGAACTTTTATCCTAGGCGAGAATGATAAATATTCTTTAGATTTGAAGCACTAATTGAATTCTTTACAGACGATACTCGCCGAATCAATGACATTAGAGAACTACAAAGAGCAAGAGAAAGGAAAAACGGGCTTACCGAGATCGAATGCGCAGTCGGGAAGGAAAAAGTTATTTTGTCTTGTTTCATCTTCCTGTCTTGTTATTGTTCAGGGATTTTGTACAAATAAGGGTCAATCTGGTACGTAATCTAATAATATGTTGACATTATACAGGCAGCTGCTCTAGAAGATGGTATCCAAATGGCTGGTGGAACAATGGCCTTGAGTGGTAAACAAAAAGCACGAATAGAAGCTGCAGGTATCGAAGCTGGAATCAGGTACGTAAAGGTCTGAATATAGTAACAATCGGCGTAGATGGAGGCACTTTTTAGCGTGGAGATCATGGACTATCGTATTCTGCTTTTTTGGGTGTGTTCAGGTTTGTTAGTAGTTAGGAAATATATAAATGGAGCACTATTAGTTTATCAGTGTGAATAAAACGTTAAAACATTGATTTCTCGTCAAAGTCATACGCCATGCAATCGACTGCTTCGTTGAATTGTAGAGGTGATTGGAATCTGGCCTATTCAACGACTTCTGATAATCTGTCAATATCAAATCATTCTTTTTACTCTTCTCGATCAATTTGGTACCAACTTGCCTACTCGGAGCAATGAACAAATCGACCGGATCGGCGACCAGGCGTTCCGCAGGACATTAGTCGCCACTAGGCTAGACGCTCCCATTCGTATCACATGCCTCATTTTTACTATATTTTATGTTCACGCGACCTGTCATTACACTCTTAATATGAGGATCCCAGCATTTCTTGCGTTCGGTTCATTTTCGTCTCATTCATCCTCCCGAAGACCTTTAATTCACGTGTTTCTTCAGCTGCTGTTTGAGGCTCTTCTGCTTGTCATCCTTGGAGTTAGCCGAGCTAAGGCGCTCGTTGGTTTATTGCAAGAGACTATTATGGAAGGGGATTGAACGAGCGTATTGCTCTTCACTTTGCTCCATTACACATCGCACCACTAACCACTGCACCACTTCGCCTTCAAATGTCTTGCTTATGTAATTAATTCAAGTATTTGTTTGAACAATCACTTCCAAGCTCAAACCTTTCAGGGAACAATTCGAGAAGGAGACGTTACTTCGTGATGAGCATGAAGAGCTTCGTAAGTTCATCGATCAAGGGCTCCGTCGTGATGGCGGAGCAACCAGTAGTGAACAACAGAAGGAGGCTCCCATGAATGTAAGGCTTCGGAAGTGTTCTGACATAGCCTCTAAAACTATTGCTTCTGGAGGCTTGATTATAGCATGGTTTATCTGCAATAAACTGAGATTCACTTCACTAAACTTCTGTATAAATAATGAACTTTCTTTCAAACTATTTATAAAAAAAGAGAACTCACGTGATGTTGGTATATCTTTGTAAAAACGATAACTGATACGTGGGCATACTATATCATGCCATATCTAATTATCCGATCATGATTTCATTTACGCAATGAAAAGCTGGCCCAAAAATCGACTCAGTGTTTATCTTTTATATTAAATTTACTTTTAACAACACCAGTCACCTGTCGTCCCGTTGATCGTCGAGAGATTCGAGCGGGCACTAGTCTCAAACTTCCATCAATCCCTATGCGTGAGCGTAGTTCAATGGTGTGCTCCTCGTTGTAGGGATTCGCTGAGCATTTTATCTTTCTTCCACACTTTTCGCCCAGAAATCGGACCATTGAGTCGGTGGACGTCATGTGCTGCGCTCAACACCCCAACTAATTCGGTCGGCAATGGCCCTTGTACATCAATTTTCGTTGAAGCGCGTTACGTATCCAGCCCACTTTTCTTCGATAGCCTGTCGTGTAGAGCGGCATCCTTGACCTGCGATAGGCGGCGTAGATGAGGAATACGGATGGATACCCAATAACGCCAAGTGAACTTCCATCTTGCTTATGTAGTGATCAGGTAGTACATGACGCAGATGTCAAGGCAGAGATAACCGCTGAGCCGAGTAGGTGGGCCACGGATTTGGACGTTGTTTGTTCTATTCACTGCATACTCGATGTTTGCAACACTTCCCAAGCCCCTCGCTCCTTCCCTCAAAGCTGGCTAGATCGTTTGTCATATGACTTCTCAACCTAGGCATATACTTAAGTGAAACATTTGGAATTTTTCATTTCGTTGAGTGGAAATGGAGCATTCGAAATTAATCCGTTCGTTACAAAAACTTTTTTTGATTGATGTTTGGTGTTATAAAAACGATCCCATCAGCAAGGAGAAGATGGTTCAATTGTCGATCATCAATTTTCGCTCCCATGATGTCCTATTACAATGTTCAAATGACGTTTTGGAGGGTGACAGTGAATGATTTTGATGAGATAGTATGGCCTATTCGAACTTTTCTCACATCGATAGTAATATCAATATAGAACGTTGTTATTTTGTTGTGGGATCTTTACAATCCTTATAAACTGATTAGGGGTGCCTTGTTGTATAGAGCTTTTAGGACTGCTTCTGTTTAGCTGAGTGAGAAGCCTTTATAAATCGATGGAAATGAGACAGAAAGGTTTCCTGTACTCTCTTAAAGCTTCAGTGAACCTTCTTGTAGTGTGGACGTGGCCTATCTTATTCTTTTCCATGGAAGTCCTTCGTCCAGTGTTGTTATGATCTTGTCTAGAATAACCTGAGTTAAGAGTCTATAGACGACAGTCAGCAGCCAGATCGAACGATTGTTGCCGATTTCGTGTAGGCCTCCCTTTTGAGCAATAACGCAGTCCTGATGGTTTTTTGTTGACCAGGAATCTTGTGATCCGACGACAGGTAACGAGTGAAGAGCCAGAACGTGTTCGCGAGAACCGACGCAAAGTTCTTTAAGTGCTGCGGTCTTATCCTATGGGGGCCGGGTGTTGTTCTATTCTTCACCAACGAAATAGAGTGTCGTATTTCGGAAGAGAAAACCCATGGAAGGACATTTTCACGCTCTTATATTTTAAGTGACGGTAAGAGGACGTAGTTATGGAAGATATCCAAGTAGTAATAGTCAATGATCTTTTATTGCCTTTGTGGAAGCTGTGAATGTTTCGACAGGGCGTCGTTGTGGTTATCTTGGTTTCGCAGTTAACAAAGCTTCACTGGACTTCGCGAATGCTCCTCCCAGTTTCTGCAGGTTCGCCCATAACTGCTGCTCTTTCTTCTTGAAGAATTTATTTTATCTCTTCTCTGCACTGTTTTGAGTTCGAAAATTAGCTAAAGATGCCAGTAATTTCTTATCAATTGCAGTATTTTTTTTTTTGTTTTTGTGAATGACTGCGTGGTTTAATTTGCTTTTTAAAGGTTATTATCACAGATGTTCAGTTATTTGGAAAAATTAATCACGTCATAGACAAGTTTGTTACTGCTGAACAAGATATGGTTGTATATAAGAACTCTGATTCAGTGGCCTTTATTCAGGATTCTGATGTACTCATGAGAGCGGCAAGTAAGTTAAAAGGGTATCGCAGTGAAGCAAGTAATGAACTGTTGTCGGAACATATGTTGGCAGGAATTCCAGAAGTTGATTTGGGTATAAGGTAAATTTAGTTGAAGATTATGTATTTAAGACGTAAGTGTTAGTACGAAGCGATATTATTGAATGAGTTTCTGGATTGTTTATCTTGTACAAAACGTATTGGCTATACTTCTTCGCTCAATCAGTGGCTGATAATTACAGATTTGATTTGTAAAAAGGTGTCCTTAGTAGGTTTTTTATGTGAAGCCTTTTTGAGCGAGTTTCTCACTACATACCGCGCGCGACGAAAAATTAGGCTTTTACCGAAGCGACCTGGTACAGACGATTAGGCATAGTCGTATATACGGTACTGATAGCAGTGCTTTCACTTCGTAGAATGATTTCGATTTCCTTGGTAACATTTCCTCAACAGAACTTTGTCTGACTGTACTTCAAGTTTTTTCCGTTTTGGTTTTTCTTTTCATTTCTTTTTTTCCAGTGCAAGGATATCAAATATCTTGGAAACCGAAAAAAAGAAAAGTGAACTACTAGAACAAGCGATGGAGAAAGCACGTAAGGCAGCATTATGTCCTCAAAAACCAGTCGAGGAGGTACATAAAACAGCTTCTGTTACGTAAAGTCGCCTTCCGTAAATTCTGTTATTTTAGGAACCAGTCCTGAAGCGATTTGCACTTTGATCATTGTTTTATAGTTGTATGTATATATTCATGTATGTCCTTGGAATAAATGATTTTACGAGATTTTGTTGCTACTCTAGAATTAGACACAGTACGATTCATTTCGGTTATTTGGCAGGGAAAGAAAAAACGATCCCTTCTTTGGGACTATGACTTTTCATAAAAGTGTTAGTTATTATTTGGAAGCTTAAATCTTGGAGAGTGCTGCACATGCTTGTTTTTTGAATGGATTTTTTTGAAGCGCTGTAGCATTGAATATAAAATTATGTTCCACACCCTCCACTTGCTTTTCTCATTATTTCGCTTGTTTTTCATTACTTGAAGGAAGCGATACCTCCGCACCCGCAGCCCGTGTATGGCTCTGACATAACGACTTCGGTAAGGCTTTAACCATTCTTACAAGCTATTTCGCTTATATTTTGCCTGACATAACTGTTGCGTCAGAGTGCTAGTGATCGTTTGATAGCTCACTCACGAAATCATAAAATGTGTTTGCTTTGGTAAAGCTATTTCAACAGCGCTGTTTGTAGAAGAGAAGTTTTGTGTTCCATATACGCGTATTTTTCGTAGGACATAGCTCTTTTCTTAAATCTTAAGTTACCATTCGATAGCGTAAGTTTCGACGATTCCAACGCTGTGCTACATGTCGTGCGATTTTTGTTATTAAATTTAGAATTTTTACTCCACTTTGAAAGAACTTCATATATACGTATAACTCTGTTACTACAAGATTATTTCTACCCGTTCACGGTGCTCCTAGCGAATAATAAATGTGACAAAATTAAAAGCGCGTGGCGGGTGTGAACATAACTTTATTGTGTATGCTACAGTGCTATAAAAGGCCTTTTCAAAAAACACGCACGTATTGCACTCCTCGAAATGTAAGCTTTCAAGTGTTTAGTAAAACACTTATGAAAAGTTCTTGTCAAGCGAAATGGGTGGTTTCTTTATTACCTGTCGGATGACGGAATTGAGCCTAAAATACAAATCAGTTTGTCTCCTACCATGTGGGTAAATCATCAAGTGGTTTTACCTTAGGAACTGTACCGAGTTCATGCTCGATCAAGATAACGAAAGCGATAATTCTCCGCTGTTTTGAAACATTATTTGCTGTATATACTTTTCATGAATTCTCTAATTTACTGCTTTTTTACCAGTCTTATAATCTTACAGTTATATGTTTGAGAAAGTTGGTTGATATACAAAACTTTGACTCGACGCGGGAGCTGAACCCTGCGTTTCACTCATCATAACACTACTAATAATCAGTAAAGTAAAGACCCGTAGCCTAGATATATCAGGTCTTCTCAAAAGTTTTGGCATTAGAGCAAAAAACAACAAATTTGCTAAGCACAAGTAATTAAAATTGCTTAACAACACTATTAACAAGGTATGACGCCATCAGCGATAGAGCACAGTTTCTTCTATAATTCTAATATGTAAAAGCTCAAAACTTTTGCGAAACGAAAGAAAACTTCGAATAAATAACGAAAAGACGCGCCATTGTACTCACCGACTGTAAATTCAACGTTAAATGTTCGTAAGTAATGCGCAATCGAATGGTACTCAAATCTTGTTAATTCAGTTACTTTCGGATAATGAATTCTGTTTGTATAGTTCTAGTGCCAAAACTTATGGGACAACTTAATATTGCAAGTACATTGGATGTGAAAAGAATAGATTGACGGATCACCACTGCTTTGCAACAATTAGCTCAAGAGCTGACAAATCACCTTTCTGTAAACCTTGATTGTAATGCTACTGTGCAATTTGGTGGATTAGCTACAGCACCAATGAAAATTAATTAAACAAGCAATCACCGTTTTGTTGTATTAAATCACTCACCGTTTTGCAAAGTGTAATACTGCACATGTTTTTCTTACGTGAGATGGCTGGCCTCTATGAATCAGGTCCAAGAATCACGCGGGAAAAAAACTGGTTAGACGTGATAGTGATACAATCGTTTTTTCCGACCACTGGACTTTCGGCGCTCATCCAAATCGCGTTTAGAGTTTTGCGCGTTGGTTTTTTTTTTAGTCGTCGCGAGGACTGTGACAGATCTTCCGATCCATAGATCTTTATTGGTACTACAGGTAATCCACTGATTTATGCTAACTATAAAAAATTAGATAACAATTGTCTATTATGTGGCCTAATAAGGGCTCTTGTACAGCCCAACACACGTGTTTCGTCCTTACAGACTCGAAATTAAGGTATTATATGATGAAAATACCAGCCAAAGAGCAATCGAGTGTGCAACACTCTGTGTTAGGTGAAAATTTCAGCTGACATAGAGTGTAAAACGTTCGTTTTCGATGACTTTCTGTAAGGGAGTAGAGCTCCCGAGAGAACTGACAATAAAAATATATAAAGACGACGCGTTCTGCCTGGCTGACGAGTCTTTAAGGACGAAACACGTGTATTGGGCTGCACAAGAGCCCTTACCAAACCACATGACAAGTTGGCTCAAGTAATAATGAAAGAGCTATTGAAATTTGAGCGTGGTCTCAATAGAGCATTCGAAATCAAGGTATAATTGTCTGTTACGTGACATCCGTCGACGAATCACATGAGGGTTAAATGTCACGTGAATTAGTTCAGGCTTTGGAGAAGGCAAAATCATGGAAGCGTCAGCTATAACAACAGCTACAGCAACAACAACATGTGGGTACAAACCTTGCGTCACCTTAACGAGAAGAGTCCTTCAACAATATCAAAAATTCAAAATTTTTATTGCTAGAACATAGTCTATAGACGGCTACGTCTGCAAATTCTATAGAGAATTTGAATCTATAGATGGTTAAATAAGAACTATAGACACGACATTCATTATTTTAACAAAATAAGACTTCTTTTCTAAAATTTATGGAGCTTTCGTTCGATTTCTCTGCGTCGACGATCATATTTAGAATAACAAAGGAAGTGATTAAGCACAATTTATGTAAAGATAACGTCGGTGTCCTTAAAAACATTCAATGGACAGTGCATTTAATGCTATCGAAGGAATCGATCCAAAATGTACATTAAAAGTCTTTCTGAACATCGACGATCAGATTGTTAAAGTTTTTGGTAAATGTTGGATTTTATTTCAAACATTATACAGTAGAGAAGAGCATGTGCACAGTGGTTATAGATGCCGTACGACTCACGTGGTTGACGGTTCGTTTCCACGCCCAGCACTCATCAAGTTTTCCTTTCTTCCGGGGTTGGCAAATTAGATCCACACTTTCTGGGAGGATAGCAGCACTGATTTGATGATGCTCTGATGAGTCATCGTGAGACGATGTGAGAGCCAAATATGAACTCGATCGCTTAAAGCGAACTCTGATGAACTCGGAAGCATGGCGCATCCTTCAGGAATTGATCAACAACGGGGAGCTTTCTCCTTTAGCTTCAAAAGCATTTTGATAAATGAGGAGCGAAGCTCGTATGGTAGATATCTGATCGCGGTTAAGGTGTGCATCGCTCATGAAATAGAAATGCTCGATTCGCAAGTTTGTCACTTCCGCTTCCTCTGCTCACCCTCCTGCAGTATTCCATCACAAAGTCTATGAGATCCTTTGACTTTGTTCAACTCCCAGTAATTTGATCTTCTTTTGTTATCCATTATGTATCCTGCTCTTCTACATTCTTCGTCCTCCCAAACAATTTGCTTTGTTCTCACTATGTTTATACCGTGATAAAACTGATTAGTTACTTTGCTTTTCACAATGATCTACTTCTCCTTTCTTTTTCCGAATGTTCCTCTTGTACTTCGAATCTCATGACGTTTCCAAGTAATGCTGTACGATTTTTATGCGTGTTTTGATTCTTGCTACCTTATATTCGTTGTTCACACGGTTTTTAATTATAAATCATTCCGTTCCTTTCTTTTACTGTCTACTTCCGCGTGACTGTCTACCCACCCATCTGTCTTACTGCGCACAATCGTCACAAGCGATTTCGCCGCCGTCCGTTCATCATTCCGTTTGAGGTCACATCTTGTCGAGAATAGTAAGTTACCTGATTATTGATCGACGTCTTAGTCTTATCGATTCTTAGACAAAGTAATGAAGTGATTTCAGATGGAGTTCTTCACGCAAAAGCAGATTGATGGCGAGTTTTTGAAGTTCTCATTTTAGCAATTTTCTAGTGAACTTTTCCCTCCTACACTTAGCAAATAAGGCTTTTAATCTGCTTCAGTTCTTTAATACACACTTGTTAAGTAAAAGTGATATATGCGCAATTGAGCAGTTCAAATTTCGCAGGATAACGGATACACAAAAAACGGTCGTGTTCACCGGTTTCATTGCGCTCATATCTGTGGAATTCTCATTGATATTTCACATGAATTTGAAACCCGTCGAACTCAATGTTTTTCATCGAAAATTCTTTTCTTTTCTGTGTTCTCATACGTGGAACAAGATATATCACGCGGATAACAACTTTTCTTTCATTTCCCTCGTTGCTTGACATCCGTTATCCACGAAGTCGTTCGAATTTTGGGTACGGTTTCGACTCCCCATTATGGATTTTGACCTTGTCTTGTGGAAGCCGATCTAAACTAGGCGAGCTGATTCTTTCTAGAATTCCAAGACAATCGTTCATTGCGTTTCTAGACCCTCACCATAAGCAGTCTCTAGCATTTTGATGTTGAAAAGAGTTATCTCTAAACAATATGAGGTTAATATCCTGAACCCAACCATCAGAAGGCTCTATTGGCCAAAGTATTGTCGAATCATGGCTTTGCTCGTTCCGAAAGGCGTTCCTATCATTGCCGTACCCAAACCCTTGGAATGGATATAGTTGATTTGTTGATAATCACATTAAACTTATGGCGATAGTTGTTGTACAAACTCAATCTAATACTATCGCCCTAAGTGTAATGTGATTATCACAGATCAACTATATCCATTCCAAGGGTTTGGGTACGGCAATGATAGGAACGCCTTTCTGAACGAGCAAAGCCATGATTCGACAACACTTTGGCCAATAAGTCACGTGGCTACCTCAGCCAGCCGCACGTGAATTGGCCGGAGTCCACTTTGATCGCAGATGGGAATTCGACTTATTTTACCTGCTGCGTTTCAGAGAAAGGTCTTTTTCAGGATACAAGCTCACTGTTGAAATCAAAAACGATTACGCTATCGAATGAATACTAGTAGCCACAAAAAAGAGCTCTGTTCGGCGAGAAATATGCGCGTCTGAGACATAGTTTGTTTGAAGACACAGCTTTATAGAAAAATGTTTTGAAAATCTGGCTCTATGGGGCTATAATCTAAACTCTCAGCTTTCAAATGACTACTAATACTCCTATGAAAACTTCTCTAGCGAATAAGGCTGGTTCTTAATATGTTCCCTTAGAATCAGACAAAAACAGACTTGCTACTTGGTGTAGTTGATGATAAACACTACTACTGACATGCACTATCACAATTTGTCATTAGTGCTAATACCAGCATTCTCAACGAACGATCTGGTTTTGTCAACCACACCGAATCGATCGTGCCAACCTCAAATGAAGGTTAGCTCTAAAGTCACCCATCATCATCAATTGTATCATCTTGGCGTATCTTGAACCTTTCATGAGGCTCATTAGTAGAGGCTGTAATGCTGAATCACGTGTCTGAACTGTATTACTATGAGCGGTCGATTGTTGATCACTACAATCTCGAGAATGTAATCACCTGGTATGCGGTGATTTGAAATGATTTGGCGTCGATTCCTTTATTTGTAGGGGGTGTATTCCACTGCAAGGAACTGGTTGAAGCGAAAGCACCGCGCTACTAATGAAGCTGTAATGCCGAAACACGTGTCTAGCACTGTATGAGTGTCATAGCAGGCCTCATAAAAGACTCAGGATATGTTACCAGATTATCCTGTAACTCATGCGGACAGCCCTATGATATCTCTCCATTCGTCTTTGTAAATGGCTGAGGTTGTCGTAGAATCTGCTTTCTTGAAGAATGTCACAATTTTTTTTTGTGGCCCCTGTCATGCTTATCTCGTTCAATTTAGATAGCTGTTTTAGTATTCTTACTGACATTCTAACACTGGTCAGTCGTGGTCTTGAAAATACTGAGTGAAAGTTATAAGTGGTTTAAGGTAGGTTACCACTAATTCAATCGAAGGAGAAGATATATTAGTATGGCACAAGAATATCGTGTATTTTGTGTCATATAAAATTGCGACAATTGAACGATGTTCGCTTCGCTGATGATATCGTTCTCATAACACCAGACATCAGCCAAAAGGAACGAATATTGAGCAAATTCGACAACGCTTGTGGGAAAATTGCTCCTCAACTCAATCTAACGAAAACGATGTGATGAGGAAGAGATGGGTTTTGAATGCCCCATTCACGCTCAAAGAAATGAACATAAACATGATGAACGACCTAGCTCCAGAGTTGAGCAGGAGGAAACGAGCGGCTTAGGGAGCGTTTAAGTGCATTGAAGATGTAGTGGAGAAGGCAAGAACATCCGACTCCGTGCCCACTTTTTCGACTCGACAATTATCCCTGCCCTAACGTACGCAGCAGAAACCTGGTCGCTATGTAAGCAGGATGAAAGTTCACGTGGCGTTATCGAAACGCTCATTCGAAAAATCGATGCTCGGAGTATCCCATGTATCGCAAATGAGAGAAGGGATCTTAAGTTCCGACTTATGTCAACTATCGAAAATTAGAGACGCCGTTCTACACGCCAGTATATCAAAAATGAGGCACGTGATGCTCTTCAACGACAACTGATGGGTGGCAGGCGCTACCGAGTGGACTCCTCGGGATAAACAAGCATCTACAGGAAGACCACAAACCCCATGGATCGATTAATTCACGAAAAGCTCAGAAGACAGATGTGATGCTCGACGAATCCAGAAGCGAGGAGGACCCACAGGGCTACTCTTACAAGCGGTAGGGTAAAATGTAAGTGTTGCTGGTGTCCGCCCGAGTCACTCGACGGCACGAGACGATAGGTGATACAGGTGATAAAAGTGGTGAATTAATGGCGCATCGGAATTTTATGAAATTTGAGCAAGTAAAATGAGGCAAGGTCTATGGTTGTGTTAGAACACTATCCTACGCACTAATCGTAAAACCCCTTTCATTTTATATGTCATTAGAAGTCTTCTCACTACAAACATACCTCTCCGCACATCATCTAATGGTTGACCTCCAAATAATAATGAAAGGATTTATTGAAATTTGAGTGTGGTCTTAAAAAGCACTCGAAAGAAAGGTTTAATATGATAAAAATACCAGCCAAAGAGCAATCGAGTGTGCAACACTCTGTGTTGGGTGAAAATTTCAGCTGACATAGAGTGTAAAACGTTCGTTTTCGATGACTTTCTGTAAGGGAGTAGAGCTCCCGAGAGAACTGACTTCAAAAATATTGAAAGACGATGGGTTCTGCCCGACTGACGAGTCTGTAAAGACGAAACACGTGTATCGGGCTGTACAAGAGCCCTTACCAGACCACATGACGTATTATCTCCATTTTGACAACTTCTTGCTCTTATTCATTATATATATATATATATATATATATATGTATATATATATATATAAAGAATAATCAAAAAATCAAGCATTTTTGTTTTTTCACTTTGTTCTTCCGGAATCAAAATTGCGATAAAATTCATCCAGTTTTAAAATATTTCATTCCGTAAAATGCCTTCAAGCTATGATAATGATTTAAAATGAAAATTGATCACACGCTTGTCAAAAATGATGCTGCACAGTGCATACAATGTCACCTCATCATTGATTCTCAATAATTTCTCGATTACCACTAAGTTTGAACCATTTTTTGAAATACGAAAAGATTTTGTTCTATCAATTCATGGGTACCAACTTTTTTATAAGCGTTTATTCTGTACTGCGAGCGCATTTTATCGCGATAATTTTGACACAGGATATTTGTGTACCGTTTGCGCCCTCTACATATTCATCGCATTTGATGCTCTCAAGAAGATTTCATGCTCCTGATCAAATTTCCAGTTCCCCTAATAACTCCAATGTGATAACATCCAGGTGGTGAGACGTCCAACAGAAAAACGGAGACCTCCTTGTTGCCCAACTATTTCCAATGGGCATCGTTTTAACCAGTGAGCATTCCCTCCACTGTATGATTTGATTGGGTTCTTCCCGTCTACACGTTCAAACTGAAACTTGAAGCTTTTACTCTATGGTTAGCTAATCATAGGATTATTCACACATTGGTCTTGCTAATTTTTATGAATATAGTTCCCGAGTGAAAGAGGAGCTGGGTACTTTTTCCTGTACAGAATAATTCTGAGCCTAAAGCCAACTGTGTCTGAATGAGCAGCAGACAGATATCTATGGCGATCGGAGGAATGATGAGATCGAAAAAGGCGGTCCTGCAAGATATCTGACAGAAACGGAGAGTGAAGTGAACTCATTTTTGTGGTTTTCCTGTTGTACACGGATTCTTGGGACGCGTTGGCGTACTTCCTACTGAATACCTACGATAATTTTCTTGGTAATAGGTCGCTCCATTGCGACAATTAAGTGTCCACATCACCTAAATTTCGCTGCAAACTGTCACAAGAATCTTTGGCGAAGTTCAAGCAATGAGATCACTATTCCAAAGGCGAGCCGAATTTTTTCCCGCCATGGTATTGCTCCCCCAAAAGATTCTCCAAAAACCAAACTCAGTACAAGAATCTTCATTTTTCAAGCTATTGATTGATTACTAATCGTCTAGTGAAAATATCTCTTATGCAAAAAGTGCAAGAAACACGAGCAAATTTCACAGAATGTGACTGCACTTCGCTTAGCTCGTACTAAAAAGTGGAAATTTTTTGGACAGCTAGATGCTCTTTCTATTGAAAACAAGTTTATAGAAATCTACTCAGTAATATTCAATACTTTATGGCGAAGAAGTTCCTCTGAAATCAAATTTTCACTATAAAAAATCAAAAATAAAGGGTGAAGTTGAAAAAATGAATTTTGATTTTAAAACTTTACCTTTCTTTTAGTTAGCTAAACGTACTATAGAAGCCTTTTTCGCAAAGTCAAACTCGGTTTGAAAATCTATTTTTTTCGGGCTTTCGAATGACTACAAATGTAATCGATGATACAAAATTGTAAACGAAAAAGGAAGGAACGAATGTAAGATAACACTTGGAAATATACTCCCCTTCCACGACAATAGGGTTTTCTCGTTGGACCATAGAATATTTCTTGATATATGGGGTCAATCTTCCCCATAAAACTCCTTACAGAAGTTTCTTGTGTAATATTTCACTACAATAAAAGTTTTTTAGATCGAAATGCACGATATATTCCCAAAAATTCGCTGTCAAGTTGAAACAGCTTACTTCGAAGGCAAAACGTAATTCTCTTTCTAGTTATCTTTTCGCATTCTCACAAACCAAGTTTATTGTTAGAATTTCCAGTTCTCAAGCTAGTAATGATTGCCAATAACTTGGTGAAAGAGCTCTCTTTAGAGAAGAAGAAAGAAACATGAGCACTGTTCACATAAATGCGACCACATCTGCAATTTTTAATAAAATGCATCTTTGCAATTTTTGATGAAAAATGTAGACTTCTAAACAACAAAGTGCTCTTTCTTTAGAACAATGTTTATAGATCCCATTCAATGACAGCCTAATTTTTTGTAACGAGAAAGTTTACTTAGCATCAAAATTCTAGTATTTGATGCCAAAAAAATCCGCTGTGGAACTGTAGCAACGCACTTCAAGAGAAAGACCTAATCCAAAGATCAAAGCAAAGTGTGAGGGGCCACCGGCTCGTCGCGGCCGCCGCGAGCGCGGCACACGCTATGTACCGAAAACGGTACATATGGTCGTCAAGTGGCTAAGAAATACTAAAACTCAAAAAATCAGTGCTATGTCCAGTGGCAAAAAATTACAAAGCCAGATAATGTCTCATAGCAAAGTTATAGGTGGAAATATAAAAAGCGATTACCCGTATGACGATAGAAAAAATTGTGATCTATGCTTTTATAAAGGTGGCACTTCCTGAATTACACTTATAACTAAATTAAACAGAGTTATCGATGAGCTGCCATCGCATACATTATACATAATCGTTTTTGACCAACTATATATTATTTCCTGACTTTCTATCGCTGTGATGATTTTTAGGCATTGTGTATGATGAAGAGCATCAAAATATAAAAATTCGCATGACAGCATCTTTTGTTCAACTTATTATAGTTGGCTGAATCTCATGAAACGAATGATTTGGTAGTAAACTAGCGCTTTTCTTACACACAAAAATTGCTCCGAAAGCATATGAGCGAGTAGAGCAAACTCTGATGCATCAGAGTTTGCAAAAAGCTCAAGAATCATCTCAGAATGAAAAAAACCCTAATTGAATTATTGAAATCACGCTCTGCGCATAGCGGTCTCTATTGCCGTCCCTAAACAGATTGATGGATGTCATCAGCGAATATGTACGCAATACTTGTTTTTTATTCATCCACTGAAATTTCGTTTTCGTTGGGGGCGTTCGCAAATTGTCATTCCTAGTATTTATCGACTCTTAATTCACTATTTATTGGCCTTTCATGTGCAAATACAAAACTTCTTTGTATGACTTCTATTTGTACATACCAAATTTTGCTTGTAGTCTAAACCTGACTTCTATATGCGGATGTTGTACCTTCTTCATATAAACAACTTAAGTGCGTAAATGAACTGCTTTCTACATATCGAACTTAGACAACTAGGAACCTCCGAGATGCTCCATCACCGTGTTGACGCTGTAAATCATTAGCAGATAACACAAATGTGCTACTAGGGAAATTTTAGCAGTTGTAAACCTGAATAATTAGCATTCTTTCAGTATTTTGTTAATCAACTGTGATTCTGTGATTTTTGACTGTATCTAGCTGGAATATAGTAGTAACATCCAACACACTGCCAGAAAAAACGCTGTTTCTTAGTTTGATTTTTGAAATCAAAATAACACTTCTTATTCACTTTCAACAGTGCTCCTTTTCCTTCTTTCCTCACTAATATTTCAGCGATGATTAACATTTGAATGACTTAGTATTTACCTTGAATTCTGCCTTCCTAACAGTATGGTGATCCATGAATCGGAAATCATTTTATTTGGTCGCCTATTGCAGTGTTGTGATATATGAACATCATAACACCGCAATAGGAGGCCAATTAAAATGATTTCCGATTAATTATTGAAACCCACACCCGCCACACCGTGGACGCTTGACTGTTAACAGATAACGCGTTGTAGTGTAGAAAGAGTGGAGTGCTAAACGAGCGTCGGTGGTGCAATGGTTTAGCTCGTGCTCCCGGAAAGTGTAAGATCTGGGTTTAAATCCCGGCTGACGCCAACTTTTTTGCGCATCACTCTCCATCATTGGGTTTATTTAAACATCATAACACCAATAGGCTGCCAAATAAAATGATTTCCGATTGATTATTAATCCATAATATCTGTCAACATAAGTGGGTTCGTGGAAATAATGACTGCCCCGCCACACCGTGGACGGTTGGCTGTTGGCAGATAACGCGTTGTAGCGTAGAAAGAGTGGACCGCAAAAAGAGCGTCGGTGACGGAACGGTTTAGCTCATGCTCCCGGAAACAGTAAGATCTGGGTTCGAATTCCGGCTGACGCAAAAGTTTTTGCGCACCACTCTCCATCATTGATGCATGAATACCATAGAAGACTTTTGAACCTGTGTACATCTGATCTCTCTTAAAAATCACAATTTCCTTCCACTAAAATCCTTCTTAGTACTTCTGTCTTATAGAAATACGTGAGTGTTTCAACTTCTACACTATAGACGGTATTGTTCATTCGGTTCCTCAATTGCGATGCATTCTACGTAGTCTTGGCTACTCGCCAATCGCCTCCAAAATCGTTGCGTATTTCGAGAAAACAAGTGAGTTCTGAGCTATTACTAAGCAATAAGTTGTTATTAGGTTGGAAAGTAAGTTATGTTGTATTATTGTAGTTTTCATTACGTAGTTTACGTTTGTACTTTACGAAAAAATTTATTTCTAATTTGTAGTTTACGAAAAAATTTATTTCTTGGTCTTTTCTATCGTGTTTAATGTCATTGGAAAGCTCGTGATTTCGAGATTCTAAATATATAAGCCGTTTTTTTTTCGTAGCTTTTTTTATTGATCCGTCTTCACCATGTTTTTTTTCTTTGTGCGGATCTCAGTACTTCTAGCATTCAAGTCGATTTTTTTCGTTTTGAACGTCGTAGAATACTGGTTGAGCGACTCTCCTCGCAATCTCAGTGACAGCCTAGCTGTGATGTTCCCCAGGGCGTTTATTATTGACTGCCGGAGAGGATTGAGGGGTAGAGCTTGGCTCCACGCGCGCCGCGGAGGGCATCACAACCTTCCGGCCACGGCGCCCTCTTTATACCTTATTTTATTATTACTTATTATTACCCTTTGTAACTGTACAAATTTTACTTTCGTATGAATACAGGTGCTTTATCACATATCACATCATCAACTTTGGCAAGCGTATTCCTGCGAAGAAATGTTGCGGAGATCTGAAAAGATGGTTATAAGTTGAAACACCATCTGGGCTATACGCTGGATGAAAAACGGTGCTTATATGTTAAGCGACAATAAACGAATATTTGAATTAGGTCGCTGCAAAAGAATTTTTCACAGGAGTGCTAGTAATCATTCGAAAGCTTGAATACCTGACTAATGCGCATATGGCCAGTGCCTTTTTGTCACTCTGTAGCATTCAAAATAAAATTATGTTTCACACCTTCCGAGCGCTTTCAATTTTCTCACGCGTATAATTCTTGAAAAGCACGATCTTATGAACGTAAAGGGAAAATCTTGTGATATGTGAGTCAGTCATTTTATCTGGAGTTTCTCTTTGGAAATCAGAGGAGAAATTCTCAATTGAGAACAAGTCGCACTTAACATGTCTAACACGTCAAAGCATCAATCATCCTCCCCCCCCCGGCAGCTCGTGGGTTGGCCACTAAACAAGCTCGCCGAATGAGTAGAACTTGATTTTATTTTTCTTTGCTACACTACAGCAAAACGGTCTTTCCATAAAATAACCACATCTTTTGAATCATCAAAACTTACGCTATCGATTGATTACTAATAGTCTAACGAAAGAGCTCTGTTCGGCGAGGTGTAAAACACGAATCTTTTCTTTCTCCTACAGCGCTATAAAGAGAACTTTTACAAAAAGCAAACACATTGTTGGATGTTTTGAGACTTGTGTTAACGAAGGAGTGCCAAGGGTCTAATGAAGAAATTCTTATCCAGCGAAAGATAAGCGAAATTAGAAAAAAAAAAACTCGTGGTCGTGTGAAACATTATTTAATTTTTGGCTTAACAGCGTTATAAAAGGGTGTTTCAAAAAACCGAATACGTACGGCCAAAAGAGATCTAAGCTTTCAAATGATTATCAACACTCCTATGAAAAAATCCTGTCGAGCGAGTGAGGTCAAACACTTATTGAACGCCGTGTAGCGTATAAGCACCAATTAAACATTTTCACCCCAATTCTTCAATCTTTCGCAATGTCAGACGCGCGATATGTGGACGAGCGTTCTTTTGACGCCGCTTCGATGAAGCTGTCGCGGCCGATTTTGAAGTGCTGGTGTCGCCTTCACGAAACTCTTTGAACCGTCTGTGAGTGATTGATTCCCAGATCAACCGTTTCGTGGTTAAGTGCTTTACATACTTATATGTCGTCCCGGTGGCAGAATGACCTGAATGGAACGTCCAAGAAACGTTCACGATCAAGTTTCAAGGTGTTCATTCTAAAATAAAAAAAAATTTCATACAGCTCGAAAAATTATACGGCTTCAATATTTACAATCTCGAAATCAAGCTTTCGAATAACATCAAACACGATGGACAAAGAAGTCAAGTTGTTGTAAAATAAAAATATCAGAAAGAGCGACATAATTTAGTCTCCGACCTTATAGTTTGTGCTCTTCCTAATAATTACATACGTGAATTTCATCACCTTTCATCTATATAATTGATCGTGCTTTACATATTGCTTGAAGAAGCACTTCTCTCATTCAGCCCTTCTTCATGCATTCGTATTTCATAAGACTCTAGGGATTTGCATTTGGGTTCTAATTAAAGACGTCGAGCATGATTATTTTTCGAATTTTCCTTTGCAGCCTTGCTAAGGCATTACAGATGTTCATCACAGTCAGTTGCCAGCCCTCGAGGACCAAAAAGTAATTTTTGGATGTTTCATTTGGATTATTCTCCTAATGGTCCTATTCTCCCCCTCCCCCTCGATGGCGACAAATGAATATCGACTTCATTTGCTGGACAAGAATTTTTCATAGAAAAGTTGGGATCATTCGAAGTTTTAAATCTCTGGCTAGAGCCGTACATGGCCGATTTTCCAAAACAGCTTATTATAACGCTATTAAATTCAAATAAAATTGTTTCACAAGACCGCACGTTTTTTTTCTTATCTCGCTTATATTTCGCTACACAATATTCCTCGCCTAGACTGCTGGTTCTCTTTCGATAGCGCAAGTTTCGAAGAACTCGAGAATGTGTTTGCTTATCGGAGAAGCTCTTTTGATATTGCCGTAGGAGAAAGAAAAGATTTGTGCTTTGACCCTTGCCAGACAAAGCTCTTTCTTTAGGCTATTAGCAATCATTCGATAGCGTAAGTTTCAGTGATTATAACGCTATTCTCTAGGAAAAGCCGTTTTACTGCAGTTTAGCAGGGAAGATAAGTCGTGTTTCACATATTCGGCGAGTTTGTTCACTGGCTAATTTACTCGTACGGAGGCTGGGCGATCGATTTATATCTTGAAGTGTTGAACATGTGCGATGCATTTTGTTATTCGACTGGAATTTTTTCTCCGCTTTGAAAGAAGCTCCAGGTAAAACTATTGATTCAGGTATTACGAATACTACGAAATTTTGCGACACATTTACATGCTTTTCGTGCTTCCAGCGAATTATAAGGGTGATAAAAATGAGTTCGCGGCGGGTGCGAAACATAATTTTATTCTAGATCTTACAGCATTATAAAGAGGTATTTCATAAACCGCCTACGTACGTCTGTAGTCATAGCTTTAAGCTTTCGAATAGTCACTAACACTTCTGTGAAAAATTCTTGTGCCTCGAGTGGGGTCAAATATAAATTTGCCTCCGTCTAACTTAACAGAACAAAAAAATCCTCGTCTCACAGCTTATTATTACTACGGAGATATGTTTAGCATAGTGGATGGAAATACCCTACAAAACGAATTGGATCGGTCGTCGGTTGAATCTTCCATCTTCATGAAGCATGTCACCTCTAGTGGATTTGGCGTTGTTTGGGAAAATAAAACACTGGTGCGATACACGTTGTAGCAACGCAAGTCACTTACAGGCCATAATACGCATTCAATTACCTCTTCGATGCTAAGAATGATTCAAATGTACGGAGCATCTCCTACTTGATTATCAAGATCAGATATCTCCAGTCTTTTATGATCACTGATGGTGTTGACCTTTGAATGTGTGATGTGATACGATAGTAACGCCAATCCTAATTACAGAGCATCCATTGAATTTCGCTTCATTCCTAGAAATTGCAAAAGAGGAACATAATAGCTGCGATGAACTAACGGAGATTACCAAAGCATTGAAAGGATTATACAGGTGAGCGATTGCTTTATCATATGCAGCGATGACAAGGAGAAATGACAGAAGGCACTTAAATGATGTTGCTCGTCTTTCTGGAAATAATCAAAAAATTAGAATTCATCAGATCACTTATCTCATTCTATTTCTTCGAAGATTACTAGAAGCTGACGAATACTGCACTTCGTGTTGTCAAATTGACATCATTCCTTTGACTACAACATCAACGAGGGGCGCCCTTAGCGCAGCTATTAGAGGTGCTCTATAATGTACACATTGTCATTGATTCAAATCTCACACTCTGCGGAAACTAAGCCTTTCCTTTAGTGCCTGCAAATTAGCATTAGACTTATCTCACAATTTAGAATTCCTCTCTTATGTAAGGACTCCGTAAGTTATTGTGTAGGCCACACATGCATTTGATCACTAAGAATTTACAAAGAGAGTCGATAGATTAGTGCATATTCACGAGGAATTAATCAACACCGAACGCTCACGTTATCTGTTATTCCTTGATTAATAATTATTTTCTAAGTCAGTGTCTTCCCCTCAGTTTTCTACCATGATATATGTGCTATTTACTGTTTTGTGCCGCTAAAGGAAGCTCTCTCATAAGACGTTGAAAATAAGATATTTCCATGTGCCTCTTCGTATAAATGATCAGTTCTGTTTGACAAATATGAAAAAATACGCTTTCATTATATTTCAATGTTGAATAGATCAGGGTATGAAAAATGGAGAATTATGAAGAGTTAGGGATGAAGCGATTCGGATATGGTAGGCAGTTGATAAATTGTGCCCGATGAGGATATTCATTATTAGACTATGTTCTGAGTATAATCCAGACTTTCACAAAAGTACCAACAACGCTTGGTTCTTTTCGATTTAAGGGGAGTGCCAAAAGAGCGTCGGTGGTGCTATGGTTTAGCATGTGCTCCTGGAAAGCGTACGATCTGGATTCAAATCCCGGCTGACGCAAGCGTTTTTGCACACCACCCACCTCATTAGGTTCAATGAAACATCATAGCACCGCAATAGGCGGTCAAATAAAATGATTTCCGATTGGTTATAAGGAGGCTAATGAATATTCGACCTCATTCGCTGGACAGGAAGTTTCAATATGAGTTTTGATAACAAATGAAAGCTTAAGTCTCTGGCTGGAGCTGTACTCAAATTGTTTTCGGAAAGATACTTTTATGGCGCTCTAAAGTTCAAAACAAAATTATAATTCACATGTGCATAATTCTCGCCATAGAGCTTTTTTTGGACTATTGGTAATCATTCAATAGCTCGATTTTCAGCGATTCCAACGACACAACAAGGAAAATAAGATTGAATTCGCATGCGCGAGCAAGTGGTCTCTGGCCAATTCATGGGCCGCTGGGTGAGGCGGCAAAGTGGGCTGGCGCGATGATTGTTCGACTTTCGCGCATATGAACGTGTACAAGAAATTTTTCGAATTCTGAATGTCTTCGGGTCACTAGTGGATGCAAATCGAACGTTCTCGCCTCCTGATTCCACCAAGTGATAATAGTGATAATTCATTTATCCGTATTCATGGGAAAAAAGTATTCAAAGCCTTTTTGTAGCAGAATTATGAGTTTTATTTGGAATTTTTCTTCCAAAGCGGAGAAACAATCCATGATAGAATGACAAAATTGCACTCTCGTAAGACTGGTCGAAAAATGATTGATGATCACGCCAGTCCACCTTTCCGCCTGATCCCGCTGCTCGTGACTTGGTCAAAGACCGCTTGCTCGCACATGCGAAACCAAAATTATTCTCCATGCTGCACTGCAGAGAAGCGGTCTTTTCAGAAATTGAACACATCATTGAAATCAATGAAATGTATTCTATCGAATGATTACCAAAACTCTGAGCTCTGCTCGTCGAGATATATGCGCGTGTGAAACATAATTTTATTTTGAACTTTACAACGTCATAAAAGAGTCTTTCTGAAAACAGGCTAAGCAGAGCTCTAGCCAGAGATTTGAGCTTTCGAACGATTACTAGCACTTCTCTGAAATTGCCTGTACAGCAAATGAGCTCGGATATTCATTTATCCCTTCACAACCGGAAGGATCCTAACGCTTTGTTGTTGTGAATTTTCAACTTGAATTGTAAAGAGTTTGTTTTGATCAGACAGTGACTCGTTTTCAGAGACAGAATGCTGTCGATGCCGATCAATGAGTTCCGATCGATACTCACTTCGATTGGCGAGCGCATGAGTCAGCAAGAGATCGACAACTTGTTAGAACAGGTGCTGATTTGAAGAAACGAAAAATAGAACACTGTAAATGAACTTACTGTTTCGAAAGTCTGAGAGAAATTCGATGCAGAATCTATGAAATACGTTTAGGTAAGTATCGGAGGTGTGGTGCCACATCAGAAATTATCCAGTACATTTCAATGTAGTCAATCGATATCGAAATAATGGCACACCTGTTCTTTTGCGCAGGCGTATTTTTACATTATGTACGTATCCAGCAGTATTTTTATCTGTTTATTTTCATCTTTTGTCTTTTACATGTGAAGTAAATGGTTTTGAACTGATTGTTCTGTCATCCCTACTCCCACGAGAGCTGGTTTTTCGATAACTGATGACAACCTCTCCATCAGTGCAGTATAACAGGAGTACAACACCATATAGATCAGTATAAATGACTTTGCTCTATTACATTAGTCAATATATATAGCTCTTCAACAGTAGTTCTTTCATCGACTATGTTTAGATTGTAGTTTTCAAGAGAGAAAAATTTGGAGATGAAATATTAGTTGTTTTCTAACACTCCCTTCTCGTGTTGAAACCTTCATTGGCCTCTTCTCGATCAACAGTCTTATCGATATGCTCGAGAATGAGATGGAATCCTCAGCAAACAGAGTCGATTTCTAACACAAAAATCCTCGGAAAATCATTAATCAACCTGAGTTTAGCACATTCATAAATTCACGTTTTCTAACACTCTCTTCTCGCATTTCAAACGTTCACTAGCTCTTTGCTGTCATCAATGTTATCGATATGCTCGAGACGAGGGTCCGACTCTCAAAGGCGTCAGCTTGTAACATAAAAAATCACGAAAAAATCATTAATCAATGTGATTGAGCAAGCTTTCTGATTTCAAGTTCTCTAACACTCTCTTCTTGCATTTGAAATGATTATTATGCTCCTCCGCTCAATAAAAGTCATCAATGGACTTGAAAAAAAGGCTCCATTACTTAACCCCTTACGGACACCTAAAGGATGCATACGTGCAGAGCGATTTACGCGATTTTCGCTGTTTGATTAAGGCTTTTTTTAATTTTGGGATTTCTTGTATCACTTTGATAGTACAAAATTTCCTTCACTCGCTCATATGCTTTTGATTTAGTCGTACATGTCTTCTGTAGAGAAAAATGCTGGTTTATGTACAATCGTAGTGAATTGGCATTCAATCAATGTAATGAATTGTACAAAGGGGATCACAAAGGAAAATTTTGGTTTTGCTCTTGCCTGGTTTTACACAGATACTACACAAGACCAAGAGTCACCATAGTAAATAAGAATTGGACAACAGCTAGTAATTGATCAAAATTGATTCATGCATGCTTTATTCGATATGTGTTCATTAAAAACTCTCACTATAATAAGTTTACAGTAGTCATTCGTTTATTTCCAGTTACTCAAAAATGACGTATGTGAGAAAAAGCTTAGAACGTATGCATAGTGGAAAAATTCTGAGCGGTTAGGAGCAACCGTATTTGAATGAAAGGATTAGAAAATCGGCATTACGAAACTATTGGTGAGAAATATGAGTATCCAAATAAGTATTCTCGGTATTTTCCCCTATCCACACTCATTTCAAAACAGGTATTTTTTATTCCTTTTAGAGGTTTTAGAAATTATTCGATAGCTTGAATATCGGGAATCTGGAGAGTGTGTTTTACTTTTTAAATGCATTTTATATTATGCTATAAAGGTAAAGTGAAATTCTCTTTCACACTCAGTCATCTTTCGCTGGGCAGAGGTCTTCATCCAGACTTTCATTAACCATTTGATAGCATAAATCTCAACGATAAGCTTGGTTTTTGAGAAGGACATTCTAGTGCGCTGGTACAGCTAAAAGATTATTGGGTTTTTTTTTCTGATTAGGAGGGAAGGAATAAAAAAACCGATCTCATTCACTGGAGGGGAACTTATTATAGGAGTGTTAGTAACCATTCGAAAGCTGAGACTTGAGGCTACTCCGCACGTCACCGTTTTTTCAAAGAGCCCCTTTATAACGCCATAACATTCAGAGTAAAACCATGTTATATAAAATCACGTGTCTTTTGTTCTTGTCTCGTTCATATTTTGCTGGGACAGAACTCCATCCTCACAGCGGGTAGTACTCAAACTATAGCACAAGCTTCAAAAAACTCGAAAATGTGCTTTCGTTCAGAAAAAGCTCTTTCGATCTTCTGACCTCCTTTGGTCTTTTGATTTCTGCTTCAAACCTCACCGGACAGAGCTCTTTCCCTGAACTATTAGTAATCATCAGATAGCAAATTCTTCTCTGATCATGTGCTCATTTTCTGGAAATAAAGCTTAGTAGGAAAAATGAGGTCGGGTTTTACATTTTCGGCAGGTTGTTTACGGGCTATTTGACAAGGCGACTGCCGTGGCAGAAGGCGTGACAGGGGCGGGGCAATGGCCGGGACGATTGATATATTGTTATTCAACTGGAATGTTTCCTCCACTTTGAAAGAAACTGTGGATAAAACGAATTGACTAAAATAATAAGAAAAATTGCCTACACATTCATATGCTTTTTGGCTCCCAGCTAATTATATGCGTGATAAAAATGAAGACAAAAGGCGGTGCAAAAACATAATTTTTGGTCCGAATGCTACGACGTTATGAATGGGTGTTTCGAAAAACCGGCAGGGGCTGTAACCTCGAGTCTCAGTTTCCCAATGGTTTCTAACACTCTTATGAAAAGTTGCTCTCCAGCGAATAAGATCAATTTTTCACTTATTCTCTCTAATGAGGAAAGAACCAAAATTTTTTTTTTCATACTCAAGTATATTTCGTTGGACAGAGGTTCTCTTCAGACTTTCAATAATCATTCGATAGAAGGAACCTCGTTGATCTTAATGAAAAGATTGGTTTTTGAAGAGGACATTTTTGTGCGTTGTTACAGCTTAAAGATATTGAGCTTCACACTCGGACGCCGTGTCGATCGCGCAACGCCATTTACATGTTGCCTGCGGTGCGCGCCGAGTGTAAAACCCAACATTCTTTTAGGTGTAATGACGCACTGAGAAGTCTTTCTTAAAAGCTGAGTATATCCCCAAGATTACTGAGATTGTGTGCTATCGAATACATGTGAAAGCCTCAGAGAAAAGCAGTGTCTAGCGAAATATACTCAGCTATGCAACACAGTTCTATTCTTGTTGCTTCAGCTCGCAAAAAGACTTTTTTCCTAAAGGCATGCGTACCATTGAAAATCCTCGAGATTTAAGCTGTCGACTGGCTATTGAACGGCGGCACCTTGATGCCAGTGTTGCAGTATACATGCACAAACCGGTGGAAGGCATACGCGGCGAATAGTGAAAAGCAATCTTCATTTCAGAGTTGCAGCGCAATAGAGAAATTTCCTGGAAAATTAAAAACACTATCGGATTTTCCGCGATTTGTGCTATCGAAAAGTTGCTGAACATTTTTAGAAAAAGCTTTTGCTTATCGAAAGATACTTGAGTGTTAAATAGCATTTTTTTCACTGTTACACAGTAATATGAAGACCATCCAAAAAATAAAATCAATCATACAAATTTTTGAAATTTAATATATCGAATAATCACTAAAAATTCTAGGAGGGATGAAAAATACGTTTTTTTTTAATATGGGTGTTGGTAGGAACCGTATCATGCCCAATGATGAACGCGCGCTCTTCCTACACTTACTTGAGCTACATATTAGAATTACCTACACATAGAGCTCCCTATTAGAAATGTTTAATTGTAGAAGATGTGCTTTCAAGCTACGTTTCTTACAAGACAGGCGATACAAATGCATAATAGGGGTTGAAAGTCTGTTTATTTTTGCAAGGACGTGGTATTGCCATTGAAAAATGAAGGATTTCAAAAGAACTAATCACTCTTCATATCAAAAAACCTTTACAAAAGGTTTATTTGTGAGACTGCATTCTTTATGTAACCGTAAGATACCTCTGACCTACAAACTTCGCCTATAATCACAATAAACCACCTACGGCGACCAAGCGGCGGGTTAACATTTTAGGTGTGAAATGTGATCTTCTTTACGCTTTCACAGCGTTCTTTTGAAACCTTCTGAAAAACCAATTACATGATTGAAATCTTCGAGATTTGTGCTAACTAATGACTAATGAAACTTTAGTGGACAGTTATTGGAAACCCAGCCGAGAAAATGAAGAAAACTTAAGTGTGAAACATTTTCTTGTTTTCGCTGCTGCAACGCCATGAAAAGTCTTCTTCTAAAACATAAACAGACCATTGAAATTGCAGAGGTCTCAGGTTTGGAATAATTACCAAAACGTTTGGGAGAAAATTTTCGCAACAAGAAAGCACTTCAAACGGTCGTGTGCCTCAGCTGGTACACGTCGGCATTAGGGAAATAATACATACACTGGCGGGGATTTTAATCAATGAAACTATACTGATTACACAGATACAAAGTATTCTGTAGGAGAAAGTAGAAGAAAATGTTTGGATAGTGCGTCGTGCTATGACAAGCCGTGTTTTGACCATACAAATTCGGAGAATCGTGTAGTAGGAGTAGGAGGATCTATGAAAAGTTGCTCCCCGTAAAATGGAGAGGATTTGGATCAATCCAACCTAAACTGACGACATGAAAAGGAAAGTATTGTGAAGGAACAAGTGTAAAAAAGTGTTTGGTGCAGCATTTTGCTAGTTTATTGCTGCTGATTTTATGAAAATTTTGGAATAGTGTGAAGGATGTAGCAAAGTAATGAACTGTTTTTTTCGTATTTCTCTATTGACCGCTTATTTTCGTATCCTCGATGAATCATTCAGAGACGAGTAATGCTTCTTTTGGAGGAAGACAATGTCCAAAATAGAATATGACGAAACAAAAATCGATTCGAAACACTACTGAGTTTATATGACTTTTTGAATAGTATGAAAGCTGATGCAAGCAATGAACTCTTTTCTCCGTATTTCTGTATTTCTTCGCTCATTTTCGTATCCTTTGGTGAACGATTCAGAGTTGGCACATTAGTTTTACTTGGAGGAAGAGACATTTGTAGGGATAGAATATGACGAAGCAAGGTCGACACGATACATTACGGAGTTTACATGATTTTTTTTATGGCATGAAAGTCGGGAAGAAACATTGAACTGTTTTCTTCTATTTCTATTTTCGCATCCTCGGTGAACGATTATCAGAGCTGGATAATCATTCACTAGCAGGAGAAGAACATGTAGAAACAGAATATGACGAAATAAGGTCGATTCGATGGATTGCAGAGTTTATATGATTTTTTGAAAGATGTGAAAGCTTAATCAACAATGAACAGCCTCCTCCGCAGTCCATCGCTGTTTTCATATCCTCGGTTGATGATTCGGAGCTGCTTAATGCCATCATTCGGACGAAGGCAATGTGTAGAAATAGAATATGATGAAACAAAGTCATTTCGATAAACTGCTGAGTTTATATGATTCTCCGAAAGGTGTGATGAAAGCTTAAAAGACAATGAATTTTTTTCCTCGGAATTCGGTGCTCAATTTTCATACCCTCGTGTAACGATTCAGAATGCATAATGTATCACTTGGAGGAAGACAATGTGGATAGAACATAGAATATGATGAAACAAAGTCGATTCGATAGATTGCTGGGTTTATATGACTTCCTGAAAGGTGAAAGCTTGATTAACATTAAACAGCTTCCTCCGCAGTTCGTCGCTCTTTTCATACTCTCGGTGAAGTAGAAATAGAATATGGCGATACAAAGTCAGCTTGATAGATTGCTGTAGTTTATATGATTTTTCCGAAAGGTGTGAAATCTTAATAAAAAATGAACAGCTTCCCTCGTGATTCGTCAACTCATTGTCACACTTTCGCTGAAAACACAACGTGTAGGAATAGAATATGACGAAACATAGTCGATTCGATAAATTGCAGCGTTTATATGATCTTTTGAAAGGTGCGAAAGCCCAATGAAAAATCGAGTGTTTTCGTCGGAGTTTGTAGCTCATTTTCATACCCTCGGTGAACGATGCAGAGCTTGATAACTTTTCATTTCGATGGAGACAATGTGGCGAAAGAGACCATGGCAAACAAAGCCGTTTCATACATTATGCAGTTAGCATGATTTCTAGAAAGGTGTAGAAAGCTGTTTGACATCATGAGCTGTTTTCATTGTACTTCTGTATTTCTTCGCTCACATTCAAATCCGAGGTACACAATACAGAGCTGGTTTATGTTTTATTTGGAGTAAAATTTATATACACAAGACCCCATATAGCACAATTTCATAATCACTTTATAGTAATAGTCGGACATTTTCTTAAGCAGTACATAAGCAAAGCAGCAAAATTTCTTCCCCACCTTATGCCCTAAGAAGCAAAATTACACAACCACTTTATACCTCAAGTAGCACAGCTTCTTAACCACTTTTCACCCCAAGTAACACAATCCCTTAACCAATTCGTAAAGCAAATAGCACAATTTTACAGACACTTCATACTTCACGTAGCACAATTTCTAAACCAGTTTATACCCCCAAGTAGCACAAATTTTCAACACTTTATACCCCGAATAGCAGAATTTCTTAACCAGTTCATGCCTAATTGGCGCACAATTTTCTAAACCACTTTATACAAAAAGCAAGCACAATTTCCGAGCCACTTTACACCACCAGCAAGCACAATTTCTTAAACATTCTATACTACAAGTATGCACAAGTTCTTAACCACTTATGCTCAAGTAAGTTCCAATTTCCTAACCACTTTATACGCCAAATAAGCACAATTTCTTAAGCACTTTATGCCCCCAAGGTACAGGACAATTTCCTAACCAGTTTATAACCCAAGTAAGCACGATTTCTTCACACTTTACACCCCCAGAAAAAGCACAATTTCTTAACCACTTTATAGCCCAAGTAAGCAAAATTTTATCGCCACCTTAAGCACAAGCGAGTTCAGTTTTCAATCACCCCAAGTACGCACAATTTCTCAACCACTTTATATCGCATACAGCACAATTCTCAACGAGTCCATTTCTCATTTCCATGTAGTACAATATCTTAACCAGTTTATGCCCCGAGTAGTAGAATTTCTCAACGAGTATCTACTCTAGGTAGCACATTTCCTCAACCAGTTCATCCCCAGATAGCACAGTTTCTTGACCACTATATACCTATATGGCACAATTTCTTAACCACTTCGTATTCCAACAAATCGCAATTTCTTAGTCACTTTATAACCCAAGCAGCAGAATTTCAGAACCACTTTACATCCCGAGTAAGCACGGTTTCTCAATCACTTTGTACCTATGGAAGGACAGTTTATTAACCAACTCATCCCCCAAATAGCACAGTTTTTTACCAGTTTATAACGCATATAGCACAATTTCTAAACCACTTTATACGCCAAGTAGCACAACTTCTTATCCACATTGTACACCAAGTAACGCAATTTCAATTTCTTTTGCACTTTATCCCCAAGAAGCGCAATTTCATAACCACTTCATACGCCAAGGTAAGGACAATTCCTTAACCCGTTCATACCCCAGACAGCAGAATTTCATGTCCAGTATATACCCCAAATGGCACGATTTTTGAAAACTTTGTACTTCGACAAGCAGAATTTCGGAACCACTTTATACGCCAAGTAAACAAAATTTCCTAACCACTTTATATCCCAAATGAGTCCATTTTCTTTACCACCTTATACAGAAGTAAACACAATTTCTTAATCAGTTTATAGCCCAAGTAAACGCAATTTTTCAACCACTTTATACCCCAAGTGGGTCCAATTTCTTGACCACTTCATACCCCAATTCAGGACAATTCTTATCCAGTCTATAACCCAAGGATTCTTCACACTTTACACCCCAAATCAGCACAGTTTCTTAACCACCTTATGCAGAAGTAATCCCAATTTCTTAACAATGTTATAACCCCTTTATACCCAAGAAAGCAGAATTTCTTAACCACTTTATAGCCCAAGTGAGCACAATTTCATCACCACGTTAAGCACAAGTAGGCCCAATTTCTCAACCACATTATACCCCAAGTAAGCACAATTTCTTACCCCCTTTAAAACACAAGTAAGCCCAGTTTCTTAACCACTTTATACCCCAAGTAAGCAAAATTTCTCAACCACTTTATGCCTAAGTAAGTCCAGTTTCTAACCACTTTCTACCCTAAGTAAACACAATTTTCTGACCACTTTACATCCCAAGTAAGTCCAATTTCTTTACCACTATATACACCAAGTAAGTACAATTTCTTAACCACCTTACGCACAAGTAAATCCAATTTTTCAACCACTTTATACCTCAAGTAAACACAGTTTCCTAGCCACTTTATTCTTCTCCTAACCCCAGGTAAGGATAATTTTTTAATCATTTATAACTCAAGTAAGCACAGCACAATTTCTTAACCACCATAAGCACAAGTAAGCTCAATTTCTCAGCCACTTCATACCTCGAATAAGCACAATTTCTTATCCTTTTCTTAACCACTTTATGCCCAAGTGAGTCCAATTTCATAACCACTTTATACCCCAGGTAAGCACAATTTCTCAAACCACTTCATACCCCAAGTAAGCACATTGTCTTGAAACCTTGTACCCCAGTAAGGACAATTTCTTAACCAGTTTATAACCCAAGTAAGCAGGATTTCTTCACATTTCACACCTCAAATAAGCACAATTTCTTAACCACCTTAAAGCAGAAGTAAGCTCAATTTCTTGACCATTTTATACCACCCCCCCTTATACCCCAAGTAAGCACAATTTCTTAAAACACTTTATGCCCAAGCAAGTCCAATATCTTGACCACTTTATGCCCGAAGTAAACACAATTTCCTAAACGGTTTATACCTCCTCAGGTAAGCACGATTTTTGAACCATTTTATACCCCAAATAAGCACAATTTCTTATCCAGGTTGAACAGAAGTAAGCCCAGTTTCTTAACCAATTTATACCCTTTCTATACACCAAGTAAGCACAATTTCTTAATTTACTTTAAGCACAAGTATGCCCAATTTCCTAGGTAAGCCCAATTCCTTAAGCAGTTCTTCGCTCAGGTAGCACAATTTTTAACCACTTTACATTCCAATAGTCTTAACCAGTGTGTACCCCGTATAGCCCAATTTCACAACAACTTTATACCCCATAAAGCACGATCTCTCAACGAATTTGTACCCCAGTGGTATTTCATAACCACATTATACCCTAAGTAATGCAGTTTCCCAACGAGTTTCTACCCCACGTGGTACAATTTTTTGACCACTTCATTCCCCATATGGCTTAATTTCATATCCACTTTATACCCCATGTAGCGCATTTTCTTAGACACTTTATACCCCAGTGGTACAGTTTCATAAACCACTTTTATACCACATACAACAAAATTTCTCAACGAGTTGCTACCCCAAGTAGTGCAATTTCTTAACAAGTTTATACTCCATATGACACAATTTCACAAACCACTTTATACCAAAGTAGCACAATTTCTTAGCCACTTCATACCTCAAAAAACGAAATTTCCACCTTAAGTAGCACAATTTTTTACCACTTTACACCCCATATGGGACAATTTCTTAACCACTATATATCCCAAGTTGCACAATTTCATACCCACTTTGTAGCCCATACAGCACAATTTCTCAACGAGTTTGTGTCCAAGTAGCACAATTCATAAGCTCGTGCTCCAAGTAGCACATTCATACACTTCAAACGCCAAATAAGCACAATTCTTTAACCAGTTCATACCCAATTAACACAATTCCTTATCTAGCATATACCTCATATGGCATAATTTCTTAACCAGTTCCTCAACCAGTTTGTGCCACCTAGGGCTCAGAATCCCGTAACCGCTTTATACCTCAAGTCTTGAAAACTTCATACTCCGGGTAACACAAGCTCTTAATCAGTTTACACCCCTAAGTTGCACACCTTATCCATATTGTAAACCAAGTAGCACAATTTCAATTTATTTCCCACTTTGTCCCCTAAGAAGCACAATTTCTTAAACACTTCATACCCCAGGAAGCACAATATCATAGCCACTTCATGTGCCTAGTAAGCACAATTCCTCAACCAGTTCATACCCCAAATAGCACAATTTCTCGACCACTTCGCACCCCAACTCAGCGGAATTTCTTAGTCACTTTACAAGCCAAATAGCAGAATTTCAGAACCACCTTAAACCCCGAGTAAGCACAGTTTTTAACCACTTTGTATCTATGGAAGAACAGTTTATTAACCAATTCATCCCCCAAGTAGCACAAATTCTTTACCACTTTATACCCTTTATACCCCGCATAGCTCAATTTCTAAACCACTTTATACCCTAAGTAGCACAACTTCTTATCCAGATTGTACACCAGGTAGCACAAATTTAATTTCTTACACACTTTATACTAGAAGAAGCACGATTTCTTAACCACTTTGTACCTCAAATAGCAGAATTTCATAACAGCTTTATACCTCAAGTAGCACTATTTCTTAGACAATTTATAACCCAGGTTGGACAATTTCATAACCACTTCGTACCCCAACTAAGCGCAATTTCTTCACCAACTTATAGCACAGGTAAGCACAACTTCTTGACCACTTCATAGTCTAAGTAACACAATTTGATAATCAATTATACCCCATGTAGCACAACGTCTTAACACTTCATACCACAAGTAGCACAACTTCTTGACCACTTCATAGTCTAAGTAACACAATTTGATAATCAATTTATACCCCATGTAGCACAACGTCTTAACACTTCATACCACAAGTAGCACAACTTCTTGACCACTTCATAGTCTAAGTAACACAATTTGATAACCAATTTATACCCCATGTAGCACAACGTCTTAACATTTTATACCACAAGTAGCACAACTTCTTATCCAGATTGTAAACCAAGTAACACTATCTCAGTTTCTTTCCCACTTTATGCCTCAAGAAGCACAATTTCATAACCACTTCATACGCCAAGAAAGAAGAATTCCTTAACCGGTTCATACCCCAGATAGCAGAATATCTTATCCAGTATGTACCCACATGGCACAGTTTCTTGACCACTTTGTACCCCAAATAAGGACAGTTTCTTTACTAGTATATACTCCATATGGCCCAATTTCTTAACCACTTTGTATCCAAACTAAGCGCAATATCTCAATCACTTCATAACCCAAGTAGCAGAATTTCAGAACCACGTTATACCCCAGGTAAGCACGCTTCCTTAAGCAGTTTATACCTCATATGGCACAATTTCTTGACCAGGGACGGCAGCTGATCGATGGTATAGCGCAACTCGCAAGATGCGCGCGATTTTCGTTATTAATCAAGGTTTTTCATCCATTTGGAAAGAAAAACCCTTGGTTTTTTTGTGTCACGCTGAAGCTCCATGATCTTCAATGCATATGACTACATGTTTTGTCGTGCTGATATAACTTTTCTATACAAAGGAATATTGCACGCGACACGTAATCTTTTCGCTCTTACAGTGTTCTTTGATAACCTTTGAAATAACTAATTACAGCATCGAAATCCTCGACATTTGGCTGTCGAATGACGAGTAAGAGTTTTGTGAAGAGCTATGTACAAGCCTCAGCCGAGTAAATGTAACGAATTCAGTGTGATACATAATTTTATTTTCGCTACTACAACGTTAAGAAGGCTTTTTCAAAAATCAGGCACATTATTGAAATCTCAGAGATTCAGCTTTCGAAAAATCACAAGTGCCTAAGAAAAAACTTTTGCCCGGGGAGAAAGGCCTTCAAACACTCGTGTACCTCATTTAGTACACGTCGTCTCTTGGGGTTAATGATCGTTAGGGATGACGGAGTACGCATGTGCTCTTTGCAGTGGACTTGTGATATTATTCCGATGTCAGTGTTTCTGCTGTTCTCTCAGACAAGTCGTCCGTCAACCCTTTACTGATCCCGGAGGGTTGGGTTCGCGAGCCGTTAGTGAGAACGAACCAATGACTTGGAGATCATTACAGAGCACCTCTCACGACTGCGCTACACGCGCACCTGTACATACGTGTAGATATATATGTGCATACGTGTATACGCCCAGATTTATATGTGTACTAGTGGCATGCAAAATGGTAACAGCCGTACGAGCAACGGATTCGATGGTGTAGCGGTGACACGTAGCCGATCCTCGGGAAGGATAGTCGTGGGTTCGGAGCTCAGCTGACGTTCTGAGAATTTCCGTTGAAATTCCAGGTTCTTGTGGTAGATGTAATCCTTCATCAATCTATCATAAGTGCAAGAAAAAAGCAAGGGAAAAAAAACTACAGAAAATTCAAAAATGGAGCGAAAGCGCCACAAATGAAATGTGTGTAGTATTGCGTGTGTGCATCATTCGAGACGGCGTGCTTAGCAATAAGAACGAGAAGAGAACCTCCGTCCGTCTTCCATTCGCTCGCTCTCTAACTTTCATTTCTTCCTGTCTCTCTCTTTCTACCTTCCTCCCTCTCCCTCTTCCCCTTTCTGTCTCTTTGTCTCTCTTTCCTCTCTCTTCTTCGCCCTCTCTCTTCCTTTCTCGCTCTCTCTCTCGCTTTCTCTCGTGGAGTTGTTGCGGTAAGAATGCTATTGATGATATTATTGATTGAACATAATTCCTTCTACTTAACCGCTTATAGCGGTGGTGTAATGTTTGGGATATGACCCAACGATGTGGAATGATGTGCAAAACGTTCACGTCAGTGGGACTCGAACCCACACTTCTCCTTTGCCAGGATAGGTTCTTATCAAACACGCGCCTCCGGAAACGGGAAATGGTGACTGCTAGTCACGCATGACGTCAGAAGTTTGCACTCACTCACTCTAATGGTTACTACCTTCAGTTGACAGCGATGTGAGTTGTTATTAGCTCACATCTCTCTCTACTCTTGTCTTTCTCGCAGTGTATGTGTTGGCACGCGCTTTCGTACAGATCTGGTACTCAACGAATGGACTTATTCCATTATTCCTTATCTTGTTTCAGATATTTGATGAATATCACAAAACCTGCAATTAGTAGTTCCACGATACCTTAAAGAAAAATTCATATTACTAACACCATACAATAGAGGGCATGTGGCGCAGTGGTTAGAGGTGCCCTGCGTCGCACACGAGGTCAATGGTTCGATCGCGCGCTCATGGCTCACCAAGCCATCCATCCCTCCGGGGTCGGTAAATTGTTACCAGACAGGTCTCAGACTTGTCTGGGAGGATAAGCAGCACTGACTCGGTTCAGCGGGAGGCCACCGCGAGTCATTGTAAAGACCAGATATGCATTCAATCACCTCAAACGAAGTTAGAAATTGAAGTCGAATGCATGGCGCATCCCTCAGGGATTGATCAACGCTGAGAGCTTTATCCTTTATCCTTTTTTAACACCATACAATGTATAAGAAGATCTCCTAATAGATGCACAAACACTTTTGAAAAAAATTTGCTAAAGACATTGTTTTGTTTTGTTCATTGAGAAGTATTAAGGTTGTTTCTATTTACGATATCTTCTGAGGTCTCACCATCGTACTCAATCAAATTCCCATGCTAATTCATTTATTTATTTACGAGTTACTTCCAGATTTTCATCACAAACTACAACATAGTTACTGCAGCTAGCGACGCGATCGCGTGCGTACTGTACAAAGTTCCAAGGGCGTTATCAAGCGGTTAAGCACGCGCCCTCGGCAAGGCTGAAATACGGGTTCGAGTTCGGCCTGACGTCAAAGTTTTGCGCATAACTCAATACCATTGGGTTGATGTTATTGTTACCCTGTCCAGTTGAATAAAAAGAACTGGTGCTAATCTTACCACCGACAAGCACCCACTGTTAACTTTATGGCCAGCGCATATCGTTGAGAAAAGAATTTGCTTCGGTGAATTCCTACACCTCAAGTCTGCGATTCGATCAAACCTATATTCGCTACGAACTTCTACGTAAGGTTCGCAGCAAATTTCTGCTTTTCTCTTTCTTCAACGTATTAAATGTACTTGATTAAATGGATTTTGATAGGCATTGTTTTTCACTTTGTATTTACTTGTTGCTCCTCGTTCGCCGAACGCGAAGCAATGATAGGTCTTTCCTGTACACGATCGCTTTCTTTGGGAGTGTTCATTCTGTTGAAGTTACTTTTGCATTTGAACCTGTTTTTCATAAGGAAAGTCTTCGCGTTAATCAGTTGTCACATTACTGTATCGAGCTTTCAGGGCACATTTGAAGAGTTTATAAGTGGGCAAATTCACTTCAAATCATCAACAACCCAACGATAAAGAGGTAACAGTGTAAAGTTTTTTCCGCTTTTCATAGAAGTTAGTGTTCTTTGTTTTATTACGTCTTTTGTATATGCCTTTGTTGCGTATCTGTCTGTGTAGTTTCCAAGGTGATTCAAAATCAATATCTCGGTTTAAAACTTCTGTTTGTTCCCTATACGTGTTACTTAGATGGCCTGTCATCGTAAGTCGTGCGGGCCTCAGAACACCTACCCCTCGTTCGTATATCAATTTTGATTCGCCTTGACAGACAGATAAAGGTATGTTGAAGGCATTTCGAGAAGCCGTTTTCCTCAGAATATTCCTTTAGCTTTCGCCAGCGGGAGGAACATTAGAATGGCGGGCAATTTCTGGCAGAGCTCACACTACGACCAGTGGATTTTTGATAAACACGAGTTGCTGCGAATGCGCAGTGAAGATCTCAAGGTAGAAAATTTCTCTAGACCTGTCTTGTGTATTTGCACTTCTTTGTCATTGTGGAAAGAGAAATTCATCGCATAGAGGGCTTTCCAATCTATAGATAGTGACGAGAACTGCTGATTTGTATGGCTTCCATCTTCGTTACCAGAGGGCCGTTCTAGTCATACTTTTATTTACAGATTTATACTGAAGAGGAGTATCAGAAATTAATGATATTTTGGGCGAATCTCATTCAAACACTCGCCATTGAAGGTATTCAGCAGGGACAGCCAAAAACAAGAATGCAGGTGTTTCAGTTATTTCCCTTCTTGTATATGCTAGCATTTTACATGACTGTGCTTGGAGGAATGCGATTTTTGTGCTATTCCGATAAACAAACTGCCTAGCTTTTCTTGTATTTCGCTCGTTATAGGTTATTGCTACAGCGATTGTGTATTTCAAGCGTTTCTATGCTCGAAGGTCTTATAAAGACGTGGATCCACTCCTTATCGCCTGTGCATCTGTGTTCCTTTCGTCCAAGGTAAGACTTACCACCATCATTCAAACATTTATACATCAATTATGTAGGGATTTATCACATATAGTTGGTTATACATGATCTTACAAGCTGTTGGAATTCACACGAGTGCAACCTTATTTGTTAAGATTCTTGGTTTTTTTATTGATCGCTGATAGTATTTATGAAAAGTCCGATTTCTAATCTAGCCCTTCAATATTGGTCACACATGAAGACGTAAATAATGAAATTGTCTCGTGAGGAGGATTGTTCTCTTTTCCGAGTAGTCATGTCACTGAAGAAGCTTTGCTTTTTCGGTTCCAATTTGGATTTTATGAACTCTTAAAATGAAATTCGCTTAGCTGCATAGGCAAGATTGATTTAGTATTCATAGCAATAACATATCGTTGACAAAATTATCCTTTGGAGTAGCTGTAATTATTTTCTTACCCTACCATTGTACATGGAAAAATCATCTCTTGAATATAGAATCTTTCAACTCTTGTTATTCTAAATACAAGAATTTTTTTGTTCAACCGCTTTATAGCAGTTGTGTGATATTATAAATACACCCAATGATGTACAGTGATGTTCAAAACTCTAACGTCAGCTAGGACTCGAACCCGCATTTCACCCCAGCCGGGGCATGTGCTCTTACCCGTTGCACTACTGACGACTGATTTGCCCCTTTTCTTTCTGCGCTACCACACATCAATCTGCCAGCAACCAGCCGTCAACGGTATGGCCTGGTGGTCGGTATCGACATTGAACTCAGTTACGTTGGCAGATGGAGATTGATGCTTTGTAGCGTGAGAAGAATAGTGGCAAAATGGCGTCGGTAGTGCAGTGGGTTAGAGCACATGCCCCCGGAAGGGTGTGAAATGCGGGTTCGAGTTCCACCTTGCTGAAAAGTTTTGCACATCAGTGAACTCCATTGGGTATTGTTATTCTGTTCAGAACTTTCCTATGTTAGTCAGCTTCAAAAAATGTGCTATCTGTGGATCCTCTACTCCATAGCTAAACACTATCGGCAAATAATCAGCGAGGAAGATTTGCGGTAGTTTTTTCATCAAATTTCGTTTTGCATTCTAACGCGGAGCGTACTCATATCCCTGATGCAGTTTAACGACACAGTAAAACATTATTATAATATCCGTAATGCTGTGATAACTCGTCATAATTCTGTTGTTTGTCTGAGATGGGTCGCTTTTAAGGAAAAGAAATGGATAAGGTCATGGTGGAGAAGAAATTGAAAACTCCAGATTTTTGATAACATCCGGTGTTCTGGTTCTTTAGGTGGAAGAGCATGGATTGATGTCA
The DNA here is from genome assembly GCA_019055375.1 of Parelaphostrongylus tenuis. Classification (NCBI taxonomy): domain Eukaryota; kingdom Metazoa; phylum Nematoda; class Chromadorea; order Rhabditida; family Metastrongylidae; genus Parelaphostrongylus; species Parelaphostrongylus tenuis. The sequence goes on from JAHQIW010006092.1 coordinate 448,586, forward strand.
ATGTCTAATCTGATCAAAACAATCCCAAATTGCCTAAAAAAATGGCCAAACCTGACATATGATGCGTCATCGAAAAACAGCGGTCTTTACGATGCGGAGTTCATATTGGTCGAGATGCTTGATTGTTGCCTCGTCGTCTACCATCCATATCGGCCTCTCACCACAATGTTACAGGTTGTTGTGTAATTTTAAATCTCCTCTTTTCACATCGAGATCTTACAAATGATCAGTTGGTATGGAAGATCTACAACTTCTTCATACATTGTTGTCAGAAAAAGTATTAGGACCAAACTTTTCTGGGCATTGAAGTTTCAAAAGATATTCAGAAAGTAGCAGCACTTACATGAAGATGATAGAGTTTGTAAGCTACCAAGATTCTATGTAAGAATGTAGTTTATCCTTTGTTTGTGGTACTTCTAGGATATCGCTAGAGATCCGGCCGTTAAGGATATGCAACCTTTCGAGGAGCAATGTTGGAAGTTAAGTTTTCTTTTCTCTCTCCATTTTTTCCGCATAATTGTTCTATATCTGGCTGTTAATATCAGATTGAGACGAAAATTGTACATTGCGAAATCTGCATTCAAATTTTCTATTTTGATCGAACAGACGAGTTTGCTATTTAGGTGGCGAACGATTCGCTTCGAAGTGACTGTTCTTTACTATATCCACCTCATATAATTGCCATTTCTTGCATTATTGTTGGAGCTGAGCTCATGAATAGAGAAAAAGATATAAAGGTGGGTATGAGTTTTGCTTCTTTCATGTGAGGAACGAAACGTCATTCTGGAAACAAAGCAGCTTTAACTATACAAATCTTGTAATTTTCCATGAATATGTTACATTGTCTGTAATTCGTATGGATGCGTTAGTCGTTTCAAAAATCCGTGTAGTTTCTACTCTTGCAGTCGGTTATCTATGTTGCCACCGTAGCTGCTAAATATCAGGATACAAATATATAGTAAATAAGCAAACCTATGAGGCACGTTATTCCAAGTTTTATGATGAAGTGTAGTTTTTGAATGATCAACTTCTATGAATCTCACAATCCCTATAACAAAGTGAATCATTTTCCTTTCTTTGTCGTCGTCATTCAGAGTTCAAGTTGTTCCCCTTGTGATGATTCTTTCCATCATCACTCCCCATTTTATAAACGATATTTAGTTCTAATTGCCCTTGGTTGACGCGAATTATCACGATGAAACAAGTCTGTCTATCTTGATAGTATTCTGTGAAGATATTGTCATATTCTTCCAGTGCACTTCTCCGTTCTCACTCATTTATATGACCGCTTGAAGGCCTATATCCCGTCTTTTTTTTGAAATATGTATTAATCGTAATTGAAATTCGTTTTAGCGGTACAATATCGTAGGAACACACATAATTGATAAACTGTGTGAAGCAATTGATTCCCTTATTGCTCAGTGGAAATTATGAACGGAGTCTCTTCCGAATCATGCGCAGATTCATCATTGTACTTTAAGAGAGGGGGTTGCATTGCTTCAGAGCATGTATTGGAGCGTTATACTTGCGCAGATAATGTAATATTTAGAGTAGGTTTATGTGATCTTAAGCACGATCTAGACTCTGGAAAACGGCGACCGTAAAGAGAAGCTTTTTGCGTTTTCCTTAGTTGCTCTGCAGGTTCTTTATATATTGTTATAGTGGAATGATTTCCTTGGGGACCTGTAGAAACTCTGAATGAACAATTGATATAATTATCACTGGAACTCATCCTTTTTCAAATGCATTTGCTCTTTTATATTATATTTACATTTATAACCGAGTCTCGAAAAGACGGCCAAGAACATTTCAAAAATTAGATATGAATGTTTCAACCAGGTTTGTAAGAATTATTCTATTGAAGAAGGTCTTCACCGTTTAGGTCGGGCAACACTTTACAAGTATGAGAGCTAACTTCTTTCGAAGCGCGACTACAAGGAGTCTATTGTCGACCACCAGAACGTTTTAATCTGAGCATGAGCATTGTGGAACAATCTAAGATGAAACAAACAAGATATGTTCAGTGTACTCAATGGGGTTGGATTGTAACTATTATGCGTTTTCCATTAGGTTCCATAAAAGGAAAAGTCATGCATGCATCCTCACCTAACTATCTCCTTAGAAAAAGGCAGTTGTCGAAAGCGTAGCGTATGAAGTGCTTTGAAGTCACACCAATAAAGAAATCGCAAAATCAGCTAAATTTTTTTTTATTTTAGCCTTTATTTCATCCATCATCACGGTGCTTTTTCTTTTTTTTTTCTCCCCTTTTTCACTGTGCAGATCTCAATACTTCTAGCATCAATTCGTTTTCCGTCTTTTTTTTTTGAACGGCGTAGAATACTGGTTAAGCGAGTCTCCATGCATTCTCGAGGATAGCCTTGCTGTGGCGTTCCATAGGACGTTGTTGTTGATCACGGAAGAGAGGTGGGGGAAAGGGGGGGGGGGGGGTGGAGCACGGCTCCACGCGCGCCGCGTCGAGCATCACAACCACTCGGCCACGGCGCTCCAATCAGCTTAACTACTGTAACAAAAAGTGGTTTTTTTTTCGTTATCGAGGAACAAATGAAGGAGCGACTCCCATCGCTGCACAAAAACTCTTCATTGCACTTTCAGTAATCATTTGAAAACTCAAACCTCTGGCTACTGCGCTGAGTGGCCATTTTTGAAGCCATTTTTTAAACAATATAACCAAAAAAAAAGCATTTGTGTTTCACTTACACGTATTCCGCGCACATCAGATCGGTTACTTGCACTTATGAGTAACCATTCGATAGCGTAGTTTCGGCGATCTAACGCTGTGCTTCTTTTCTGGGTAGACCGTTTCACTGCAGCGTAACAGGGGAATTAAGATTAATTTCACATACACGGGCATTGGTTACGACAGGCATATTGGCTGGGGGAGAAAGGCCTTAGGGATCGGGGACTGCCCGTGGTTTTAACACGGCGATCGATCGATTGTGCTGACGCGTTACACATGTGACGTGCAGTTCTTGGTATTTGATAGGTTTTTTCGCCACTTCGAAACAAAGTCGGGATAAAACGTATGCTCGTGTTACTACAAGTTTTCCGCTACACCTTCATACGCTTTTCGTGTTTCTAGCGTAGTAATAGCAAAAGCAAAATATAATTTTAATTTGAATGCTGCAGCGCTATAAAAGAGTCTTTCTCAAAAGAAGCGAGCAGCGCAGCAGCCAGAGATTTGAACTTTTGTATAAGCACTAACGTCTTTATGACGTATCAGCACTAACATCCTAGTGAAAAGATGCAAATGCTGACAGCATTATGGTTGAGTGATTAGCATTCATACATAGCAGCAAATAGTGGAAACAGAGAAGAAATAGTGCGAACGTCTTCGTAGAACAAAAAGTCGGAAAAAAGTTAACTCCTCCTCCGTCCCTTTCCCTTTTTCCAAGAAACAGCACTGCGCAATTCGAAAAAATCAGGCGGTGGCTGTAATGGATGGGGACGTCGCAACTTGACAATCGCGCACCGAGGTTTGAACGGGCTAAGGTAGATTGTGCGAAATGCTACATTTGCTTGTATCCATTTTGAGGTAGATAAAAAAAAGCATACGTGTAGTTTTATTGGTAGGGAACGAGTAAAGCGTTGTACAACCATGGTAAAGCTGTACACTTGATAGATATTTCAGATGTGGTTACCGGAACTGTCCGCTGATTTCGAGAAAGTTTACGACTGTGTGAACACAATCTTCACCATGTACAAAACGTGGAAAACGTTCGACGAGAAAGAACATGTGAAACCACTATTTGATAAGTTACCAAAAATCAACCCAGGACCCTCATTTTAGAAATATTTCTTTGTTATTACAGATGTTCTTTCCTCGTTCTGAGATTCTGTGATTTGTAGATACATGAAATCCTTTTGTTGACATTTTTTCCAAACTTCTTTTCGGAGGAGTTTCCGAGGTGTTCTAGATATCTTGGAATTGGATGGCATGAGCTTTATGTAGTGTATTATCTATGCTCTAATCTCTACTAATTTTCAAGAACATGGAATCTGAGAAATGTTCCAAATTCATGTTACACAGTGTTGATGTTTTGTATGCTCTAGGTTTTCAAAGTAAATTTATACTCTGGTATAAGTTGTTATCTCTTTTTAAACTCCTATTGCTATACCATGCAATATGGCCACATGTTTCACCTCAGTGGAGCCATATCTACAATAGCTATTCTTTTTGAATGTTTGCTAGGCTTGTATCTGTACACTGTGCCAAGTATTGCTGGAATGTCTCCTTTTGAGGAGTACCTTCGAGTTCAATGGAACGTGAATCGCTTCTCGTGGCGTTGAAATCGGGAAGTTATTCACTTGTAAAGGAGTTGTTGAGCTCGATAGATCAATCGCTATGGCCAGTTGATGTGCTAATTCCGTTTGTGCTACGAAATGCATTACAAAACTTAACGGGAACCGCTGAAATTGTCTACGTTGCGAATGTGTTCAGGTGGTCATTAGTTACTACTTTAAACAATAATCAACTTCCGAATTCGAAATACCGTCTTACCTGTGAAAAGTGTTTATGGTTCTGCCTACAAACAGAAGTGTTGAAGAACGGGAGTCAAGCAGATGACATCTTAAGCACATTAGACAGATGTGGAGCTAACCCATACGGCACCATGGACCCAGCCTGCATGTAAGAGTGTTGCGTCTAACAATGGCGGATAACCGAACCGTGCTGCGTCTAAATGGGGTTAGATGTTGTTGGGAGACGCAACACGTTCCATTCTTACACACCACACTATTGTTACACGCCATTCTCTGATACAATACGCTGGGAGTTAGACATGCAGAGGGTTGGGTCCATGGTCCCGTAAGGGTCAACAACATTCTTGCTCATACCACTGCTCTTAGCTACTTTTCGAATTTATTGATGCGTCTCCAAAGCGTTTTTTCACTGTGCAGATCCCAGTACTTCTAGCTGCTTGAGCGAGTGTCCTTGCAATCTTGAGGGTAGTCTGGCTGTGGCGTTCCGTAAGGTGTTATTCTTGACTGCCGGAGAGAGTTGGAAGGGGGGGGGGGAGTGAGGCTCGGGCCCACGCGCGCCGCGACGAGAATCACATCCACTTGGTCAGGTCGCTCTAAGGTTTTTCGTAAAAAGTTTGGAAAGCTCACTCAAATCTTTGTTCTGCATGTGTGCAAAAGGAATTTAGAGGTTCAACAAGAAAAAAGAATTGGAACTTCACAGCGAGGTGTATGTGGTCTGCTGGTGAGCAGGATATGGCTGACGATAGCAAAAATTTGGTGATTCAGATGTGGGCGTTTGATAGGATATTTGAGCATAAATTACTTTCTAAACACATGTTGTAGCCTTTGGTTACTGATGTATTGATGAGGAGAAATAACAAGTTTTTCAGGATGTTCTCAAGACTGCGACGACTATCGGAAGCGCAAAGAAATGAAGCAAGTGAACTGCACCGGTTAGCTTTGTTAGCGGTATGAGTTTCCATCTTTTTCTTGACTACCAACTTCTTGAATAATCTTTTTTTTCAGCTCTCCTATGTTTTTTATGACATTCGCTTTTGTGTGGTACTTCCCATTAGTTCTAAAGTTGTTCCATTTTATGCTATTGCTAAGCATGTGGTTAATTTCTCAACTCTGAACATCTTGTCTCTTTTCTGTTGTGATCATGCCACTTGTAACTCCCATTTTTACTTTGTAAATTAGTTTCAGTTCAAATTAATATTTCCAGATGAGCATCCAAGCCATGTTCAAATACAGAATAGATGGTGATATAGATAAACTAGGAGATTTTGTGATGCGCAAATATCAAGATGTAGTGGTGAGTAGGCAGAAAAAGATTTTCTTACATTATTTCTTACAAGTTTGTAACAATCTACAATGCTTTCTTTGTTAGCGTGAAATTTTTATTGAAGACAGGAAATCAAGAAGTAGAAGATCACGGCAACCATCGCACGTCTGTGTAGAGAGTTGTTCATATTTGATCGGCGAATTTCACAATGTTATCTTTACTTAAATGACTTTGTATTACTGATCGAGTTGGATGGGAAAAGACTGATATCATCTTGTTGACAATAAGTCGTTTAGAAACAAACGTTATCAAAACATCACCTTATCTCACCGAAGATCACTGATATTTCAACAACACGAGCCCGTTGACCTTGAAGTTCACTGGCAAGTGAAAACGAATTCTAAATCTGCAGAAATTTTGACATTACCCTTCAGTGAGAATGGAATCAGTTCAGCAAAATTAAACTCGGAAAATCTCAGCTTACAAGATGAAATCAAGTGGTAAACGTGCAGAAGAATGTCATGAGTATTTCGGTATGTGAGGCAATTATCCGAAAGGACACTAAAAGGTTTATGGTAAAACGAAAAGAGGCTATTCGCACGACCGAGTATCTAATCAACCTCGACATTGATCAAATAATTCATTGTTCTCTTATCTATAATGCCAGCTTGCTTATACTGTATTGTCATTACTTTTATATACAGTTATGTTTTAAGCGTCAGTTGTTCTTCGAAAAAGTCCCGCGTAGCAAAATCGTGCAAAATCGAGCATTTTACTCCGAGTCAGTAACTTTTCTGTGCTGAAGAGTAAACCGAAGCTCACTACTGAACAACCGGTGCAGATACATAGACAATTCACTTTTACGAATCGTGCGAGCCCTAGCACATTTTCCACTTCGTTTCTTCTTGCGATTGTCGCTCATGGTGGTGCTTTGGTTTGAGAATGGCGTCTGGAGCGAGATCCATACCATTATGTATTCAAAATCGACAGCTGCGAGTACACTTGATCAATTCTTCTGACGATGTCCGCCCACCATGTAGGTGATCGTCCTCGCGGATGGGTGTACTATCGTGGAGTCCACTTCATAGTTCGTTTCTTCCATCTCTCATCTGATCGTCTTACTAAATGCTGGGTCCATGTATTTCGCTGCCGATGTATTCTTTCTGGATTACGAAGATGAGTAGGCTTCAGAGATTTGAGCTGCGAAAGCTGGCTAGACGTTACAAGTACCGACTATGTTCTAGAAGACATCATCCTAATGCTGTGAGTTGCTGGCAGTAGTCTTGACATGGTCGTTAACCCACGTCTCTGCTAACTAGCAGAGCGCTGAGAGGAGTGCTGAGTTGGAGAGGTTAACGATGGTACCTTTACGTAATGTATTTTTGAGATAAAATCGTCCTTCTAGTTTGCTTTGCTCGAATGGTGAACCCGTCTAACTCTTCCTTATTCAGAAGACAGCGAAACCACCGAAACGTGTTTCAATATCGTATTACATAGATTTTGTTAACGGTCTAGTGCATCAAGAAATAGTGAATTCAGTGTTGTTGAGTGATATGCTAAACTTTGAACATCGGAGTTTATTTAAATCTGTACTTTACTCTTTCCGGGTACAGGTGTAACCATTATATCGCCAGCGCTAGTTCCACTATCACTCTTTCTGCGACACTATTGTATCGATCAGTCAGCAACCAGCCGTCAGCGGTTCGGCCTGGCAAACCTATCAGCATCGAAGCCAGTCACGCGGACAGACATTAGGGGTACTTTTCGTTAAACGACACGGGAGCAAGAAACGACTCTTTTTGCTGGGCACGTTTTTTTCATTCGAGTGTTAGTAGTCATTCGAAAACTTAAATCTCTGGCTACTGCACTACTTGCTTCTTCTTTGAAAAGAACCTTTTGTAACGTTTTAGCATTCAAAATGAAATTATCTTTACATCGGTCGCGCGCTTTCACTATTCCTTTGCTGGTAGCACGAAAAGCTTATGAACGTGTAGAGGAAATTTTGTAGGATCACAGTCATACGTCTTATCTGAAGTTTCTTTCAATGCGAAGAAAAAAGAAGAAATGAAATAACAAAAGTTGAACTCTGCTATGAGCCGTGCCAACGCGGTCGATCGAATGGACGCGGGACGCTGTATGTATTTGCAGCCTGCAGACACCCACCCCATGTATTAGCCGAGAACAAGTGCGCCGTTTATGCAAAACTCGATCGTATTTTCTCTACTACACCACAATGAAACGATCTCTTTAGAAAATAGCCTCTGGGTTGGATTCGCCAAATCTTATGCTATCCAGTAGTTACTTAAAAATTTGGGAAAAGAATCCTTTTCGGCAAGATATATGCGTGTATGAAACTCTAGTGTATTCTTTCTGCTATAGCGTTACAAAAAGGATTTTTTAAGAAGCGTCCATGTAGCGCAATACCGAGAGAGTTAAGCTTTGGAATGAATACTAACACTCCTATGAAAGTTTCTTGTCCATAGAGAGGGCTCGTTTTTATATCCTGTGCCGTCTAACGGAAAAGGACCATATTGGATACATGTTTTATTAACTAGAATTTTTTATTATCGCTTTTATCTGTGATATGATGTCAGAGATAAAAAACCAATATTGTTGAGTGATATACAAAACTGTGAACGTCGGACGGGATTTGAACCCGCATTTCACTCCTTCTGGAGGCGCGCGATAACCATTGCATAGCTGTTGATGTGATCGGTTTCAATGCCGATATTGGCTTCCTAGGCCAAACTGTTGACGGTTCGACACTGACGGATCAATGCAAGTGTGTCACAGAAGAGTGATGGCAGAACTTAAACGTGGTAGTGCTGTAGTTAGCACGCGCTCACGGAAAGGGTAAAACGCGGGTTTGAATCCTGTTCAACGTTCAAGGTGTTCTATATTACATATCGAAAATATACTCTATGTGACTAACAAAGAGTTAGCTGTTTGAGCCGGCATGAGGTGGTAGCTTTTGCTGTTGATTTATATAGACCACATTACGAACCGTAGGCTAGCGTTCCGGCAGCACCGTCTTAGTCAGAACTTGGACATACACTGAATCAGGATTCGTTTGAGTTGGTGAAGAAAATCGATGCCTCGTCACCGTCCCGTAGATCAAGTTGGGGCAACAAACGAAATCGATTTTCTTCACCTACTCGGACAAATAGTGATGTAGGGTACGTCCAGTCTTTGAAGAAGGCGATGTCGCCGAAACGCCAGCCTACGATTCGTAGTGCGATTCATAGAAACTCAACAAAAACGACATTCGCTTCTCAGACAGCTAAATCTTTGAAATCTTTGCTACTTACATAAATTGACTTTAATGCCGAGATCAATAGAAAGGTGATCTTTCTAATAATACATTTATTAGCCCTTACGGGTGCATGGACCCAACCACCTGCGTGTCTAACCGGCAAGGCTGGGTGGTCTGCTCCACCCACCTCCTCTGCACGTCCAACCCCCAGCGAAATAGTATACTTCAGTGGAATGGAGCACGTTTTCTATCGCACTCTATGTCATTAAGGATTCATCAGTAGGGGCTGATTTAGTTAAACTATCACTTCCGTCTAGAAGCATACTATTTTTCTACTTCAATGATTGAATGTTGGATAACATTTAGTAATTTATCACTACACTTACAAGATCGTAAACACATATTGGCATTAAAGCCACTCAGCTGGATTTCAGCTGCTAAATATGATTTGAATACGAACAAATGTAAATTAGCATAGAAATGTTCAGTAATAGTTTGAAATATAAATAGATCCAGTTTTCTCTCTAGTATAAGGAGTTTTAGAGGAAGTAACTGCTCTGTTTCTACTATCGATAGCCTTATTAAAGTTCCTTCTATCATATATGACCACTCACTGACACTTAAACCCTATGATGGGAATGAAATCGCCAACCAACTGACTGGCTTCAATGCCGATATGTGTTTATAGTCATAGCCTCGTAAGCGTAGTGATCAATCACCAAGTGAATCCAATATCCACTCATTCCAGTAGAAAAATAGTATGATTTTTAGATGGAGGTGTTGGTTTAACTAAATCATTTCCTAGTAGTGAATTTTTACTGGCGTAGCACGCAATAGAAAACGTGCTCCATTCCACCAGAGGACGTAGGCGAGGTGGAGCCGACAGTACAGCTTTGCCAGTTAGGGACAAAGATGGTTGGGCCCTCGGAACTGTAAGGGTTATGAGTTGTTCAAATGAAAGAGGATTAATCGCCTTGAGTACGGTTGCCTTGTTTGTTTAGCGTTCCTACGGGTGTCGACTCTATGGAGCTCAGTTCAGATATCTCGTAGCAGTGTGCCATCGTCGAACGCGCCTCTATCATTTTAGGAGAAGGTAGGAAATTGAAAACATTACTCATTTCCCGCCTGTGTCACACATTTGTTTTTAATGAATGATTTTTTTTTCGATATCGTTTCATGTTCACGAGAGTCGCGAGGAAAGTGCGAGAACGAGGACTCAACTTTGTTCATTCAATAATATCCATGATGGACTAGTGTACTGGAAGTTTTATCTTTCTTACTGCTTTCAGATCAGTCAAACCAGTCCTCATTTTCAATGAATGATTTCTTAGAATCATGATGATAATTTCTGGTCAACCATATTCCCCTAGAGTCAAAAGAATAAACCTTGGCACAGACTTATAAATTTGCAATCTCATGAGGTGCAATGATTATCGCTCATGTATATATGAAGTAGTATTGAGTCGTCATTTGAATATTCTGTCAGATAGAATTTTGTGTGATGCCTCGAAATATTCATGGTAAAGGCGGTTATGAGTCATGTTTGGAAGTAAAGTGTTTTTTGTCTCTGAATAAGAGTTTCTATAGATTTTCGAGGTGTTTAGATACATTCAAAGAACCCGTCATCTCAGCTTATCATGCGGAGGCTAACGCTTATTGAATTCGATTCGTTTCCTTGTCTGCGTTCTTCACATAGCAACTTTTTCTTTCATTTGTCCCTCATCTTTCTTTGTAACCTTTTTTTTCTTCTTCATAAACTTTCAAGTATAGTTCCAAGCCACAGATATACTGGAGACTGATTTCGGTTTGTCATTTCGACGATGGTGACTACGAGCACATCCAATGCGGTTGCCTTACCGCTATCTGATCGTCGCTATGAGATATTTTTTCACTTGTTTCGTGCGAGAACTTATTGAAATGTTCAGCAATTTAAGCAACGTCGGGCATATTCGTTCCCTCGAGCGTTATTTCGGTGAGTTCAAATCAATTTCGTCTACTTACAGTTCAAGCATCTGGTGCAATTGAAGTACTCAGTCTGTTTTTGTCTTACTATTCTTTGTATGCTACACTAATGATCGATCGCCAGCGTCTCATATTCATTATGTTGTTACAGTGATCAATGAGAGTTACTACTCGTATGGACTCATTGCGCCTTTCTTCTTAACACTCAAGTTCTTTTCGGTTACAAGCGCACAAGTGAATATTCGACCTTATCCGCTAGGCAGCAACTTTTTATAGTAGCGTTAGTAATCATTCGAAAGCTTAGATTTTTGCTCGAGCCCTACATGACCGGTTTTGGGGAAGACCATATTATAATGCTGTTAAATAAAACTATGTATCAGACTCGCATATTTCTCAACGGACAGAGCTCTTTTTGTAGACTATTAGTTTTCGATTCAACGCTGTTCCTAATTTCCGGAAAGAGCGTTTCTCTACAGTGCAACGGGGAGATATGTCACCGACTGAAGCGCGAATCGAATTGACGATCGTGTGAAAACGGCCATCTACCCTCGCCAATCCCTCCACCACCCTGGGAAACGGCCGAAAACACCTGCGTATGTGAATAAATCTTATTTTCCCTGTTCCACTGTAGAAAAAACGGTCTTTCAGAAGGCAAGCACAGCGTTGGAATCAGCAATCATTACGCTATCGAATGATTACTAATAGTTTAAAGAAAGAGCTCTATCTTATGAAATTAATGTGTGTGTTAAACACAATGCATCTCCTTGTTCAACAACGTTAAAAAAAAAGGCCTTTTTGAAAATCGAGCTCTTGAGGCTGCAGCCAGAGATTCAGATTTCCCAATGATCTTTAACACTTTTATGAAAAATTCTTGTACAGCAAATGTGGTCGAATATTCATTTGTTCCCTTTTAACCGAAAAAAATCACACTTAAATTAACTCCTTAGTTGAGTTATGTTTTATTAATGAGCTGTCACGAGGTTTTTTTGAATTTTCAATACGGCTAACGCTTTGATGATTTCGACTTCATCAGAACTGCAGCGATTTGACTTAAATGTTTGCCGTTTCTTCTTATTGCATAAGTGTTGTGAATTTTTGTACTGTGTCCTCTGTAATCTTAGTAGTATTCAAAGCGGTTAGTTCTAAAAGAATATTTTGCATCTCTATTCGCGCTCAAATTTATTCCTTTATCAATAATTAAAAAATGGTTATTGCAGTAGATAGACGTCAGACATAAGAAGATATTCGGTGTTCGTTAATTGACAACGTGAAGGCGCTTGTATCATTTTGAAATTCCTGTTGTTTACATAGTATCAAGCTCAAGTTATGTCTTCGATTAGTGAATTGGCTGAGTTTTTTGATGACAATCCTTGTATTGTTTGGTCAAACGGAAGCGTTTGTCAGCACTCAATTTCGTCGGACTCGTCTAGAGCATCGTAGTGAGCTGAGCTTCTGCTCCAGATTAAGCCCTCCCAGAATTCTTGATACTATTGAACGATGCATATGATTTCCACTTTGAATGTTTTTATTGCGTTCTAAATGATTTAGCTGAAGCTACAAATGCGCGAAGAAATGACAAGCGTTCTTCCAAATTTTCAAAGAGCTTGGTAGCTCACATTCAAATGTCATCTTTTACGTACACATTTCATCACTTTGAATAGTGTTCTCTCTCAATTTGATTTAGTTTTTTCGTTACAAGCTTTTAATAACTTGGATTTTATTTTTACTCTCACGGCGGAAAAGATTCTCGTTTGAACTGTGAAGTATGTGCCTAGTTTTTTTTTTCTGCACAAAAAAGATTCATTAACAAAAAAACACATAGGTGTACAAAAAAATCATGGAAGGTTATAGAAGATTAGGTAAACTCTGAGTTTATCTTTTGGATTGCTGAGAAAAAACCGATTTATTTCGAGGAAATCACGTTTTACGCACTTTGGCGAGAACGCCTGTTCATATATATATATATATATATATATATGTATTTATTATTTATTTATTTATTCATATCCCTCTGCTTACCACGCCAATTTCGGCTGGCGGGCGGCTCGGACGGCTACGAAGAGAAGCTGCCGGCATCTGCTTCAAGGCTATTGTGAAAGTTTTGTGATTAAATTTATACTTTTTTTGTCAAAAGATAGGATTTCAGTGTCAATAAATGGTCAAATATGGTAGAACAGATCTTGTTAAGGATATTTTATTAGAAAAAATGTAATTGTTTCGTTTTTGATCCACACTTTCAAAGGGAAAATCAAGTATTTATAAGAGCTATATTTAGAACCTTTATCGAACATTTCTATGATATTTCATTTATACTTGCCGACAATTCAATCGGATTTATCTCTTGTTTCTTTCAGTTTTCGTATACTTTATTGCATAGATTGCATAAAATTCACCATAGTGGGTGAAAATTGGTAAACAATGAATAGTTCGTCAAAAATAGTGCTGCTTATCGCGTGAGATTCCACTTCGATAATTGTCAGCAATTTTTGATTGATATTTCACTCCAGATTCCCATTTCTCATATCAATGCGTGATGTCGTTCAAATTCTTTACTCATAGCTATGGTATACGAAGAAGAATTGGAGGTATAGCGGCACCTTCCTTTACCTCCACTCTGTTTGAGCCCTTTGCTAAAAAAGTATTTTTTTACTTTTGCAAGACTTTTTGGCATCTATTCGATAAACAAAGTCAAGCGAATTCGAACGACGGATTCTATTTGTTAAAAGGTTTGTTTCTTGGTTTATAACAGTCGAAATAAGACTTGTTCCACATTCAAGCATTTCTCACCGGATAAAATTTTTTTCTTAGGCAATTTGTAGTCATGAGATAGAGCAACCCTTAGAAATTGCAGCAGTGTATTTCTTTCAAAAGGGACTCTTTGTAACGCTGTAACAACCAAAAAAAATATTGGATTTCGGAAATTTGGATTATTTTCGATGTCCGCATCCTGATCTGGCCTCTTGGGAGCAGCGACTTTTCTGTTTTGAGTGTTCCAAAATTTGCCCTAAATTTGCTTGATATCTGAAATCTCGTTAATTCTAAAAGTATGCTTAGTCACAATGACTTCTTTAATGTGCTCTAACAGTAAAAATAGAATTATCTTTCACACGCAAGCATTTTTCTCTGAACAAAGCCTTTCCGCTAGACTTTCACATTTGTTTGATAACTTGAATCTCCACTATCGCTTTGGTAACTTAGTATTCGAAAACAACTCCTTGCTTTAATATGACAGTCTAAAGAAGATTACGTTTCGCAGTTATTCGGTATACTGCAAAAAATGCGGTAGCATGGGGCCGATGTCCTGAAATTCCACCCGTCGCAGTGTGAAACACAGTCTTCTTTTGACTGTTACAGCGCTTCGAAGGTTCTTCTTCAAAAATCAACTACATCTTTCAAATTTTTGAATTTTGCGCTATTGAACGGTTATCGATTGTTTGAAGAAAAACTTTAGCTGGCGAAAAATCTTTACTAGTGGAACAAAATGTTACCTCGACGTTGCAACGCCAAAAAAAGCCATTCAATAAATGAAGTATATCGTTCAAATTCGTCTGATCTCAGCTATTGAATGAAACAGTTTGATGTAAAGATCTTTTTTAGAAAAAAACCAAGGGCTTATTCGCGCAATCCCTGAATTGCGGCTGCACGCGACAAATTTTTACCCTTAAGTGAAAATACTCAGGACAGTTGAGCTATTCTTCTAAGAAATACGTTTACGAAAGTCCTTTCAATAACCACCTAGGTTTTTTTGCATGATTTTGCATGCGTGCATGATTTTTGCACTTTTTTTCAAGAATCAACATCTAATCATATAATCCCAAAAATCCGTGAAATTTGGAAAAATTGGACTGCGATTGCAAAACGTTTTCATGATATATAATCAGAACATGCTGTGGAATTATTTTCAAACAATAAGCTTAGTATCAAAATTAGAATCTTTCAAGCTGTCGATTATCTACAAAACATCAAGAAGACTTTGAAAAGGAAAGATTTTGGACAACGTTAACGTTAACTTTGCTAAAATCATTCATACAAGAGCCTCGTCAGCAATATTTCATAATTTCTCCATGATAATGTTCGTTTGAGATTAATTAACGCAAATTTGTATTAGAGCACGCATCACTCTTTGTAACCGTCCGAACGGCGTGCTCAGCTGAGGATCATAATGACCCTCATCGTCCGCAACGGGATAATCTGAGGCTCTGCGGAAATTTTTTCTGCGTCCAGTTTTTTTCACTGCAATTTCCGATGAGAAATTTTTGCGTTTCGCAAATCCTCTATGTCTTTTACGATTTTCTCTTCACACTCATATGCTTGCTTTATAAACGACATTTGCGTGCGAAGAAAAAAACTGCGCAAACTCCACAGCTACAATCGAATCTTTTGATTTTGAGAAGTAAATTTGAGAAATCCATAATATCAAACGCTTGTTCTGAAGTAGTTATGATCAAAATGGTATATAACGGAGCTCAGTAGGGCATAGCGAAATGTAGAGCAACATGAGCAGCATTTGCCTCTTAAAGAAGTCAGCGACTCAGTACCGGACCCCGAACTTCGTACCAACCCTTTCGATCCAATAGCTCTCCTAGCGCTCTGCTATGCAGCAGAGACGTCGGTTGATACTAAAATCACGTCAAGAAATCTGGGCACTACTCATAGAGCGCTTGAACGATGTTTTTTGAAATTAAGTTGGCACGCGCGACGTCTAGCCGCCTCGCGCAGTCAGATCTTCGAAATCTCTCTCGCCTTCGTCCAGAATATTTGCATCGATAGCGAAACATAGATGGGCCGGTCTCATACTAAGAATTACAGATGGCATACGGACGAAGAGCACGGTGAAGTGGGCTCCAAAAGATGTAAACATCTTTTAGTAGACCACCCAAACAATGCGTGCGTGCGTTTGTAGCTAGCGTTAACCATCTGCACCCACACGCAGATGACAACGAGTTTGGAGTCACAGAGTAGGCCTTGTGTTCATCCATGTTCGAAATAGGCCACCACCATGGGCGACAGTTGCGCGAGAGAGAAACGAATGCAATTCTTGTGGGGGCTCGCACTACCAGTGAAGACGGATCGCCCGAGCATCCATGCAAGTAGTTACAGTCAGAAGTCTTGAAAATTTTAAAACGAAGGTAAAATTTAGAACACAAAAGCGGAAGCTAGTAATACATTCATTCATAGGGAAACACTATCGTATCCAGCCATCCGATATTCCGTGTCGTGATGTTTTGTTGGTCACCTTCAGATCCGTTTCAATACTTCAAGGTCCACCAGTTAATAACGGGGACCCATAAAAAACAAAGCGGTTCTGAAGAAGGACGAACCCGCTAAGGCGTCGGCAATTTTCATACTAAGTAAATGTTCTCAAGAAACTCGTGTCTGCTCATCAAGATAATAGTGAATTGTTTGCCCAATGGCGACATAGGAGATAGTCAGTCCTGAGAATATTCCTTATGATTTGTTTTATTGATCAAAATATCAATTAGGAAACAAAAATCAGAAGATATTTATCACGTAGGCTCCAAAAAAATCGTAATTTCATCACGTGTTGAGGCAGGAGTACCTCTATCTTATACAAGAAATTTTGATTTGTTGGCTTTTGTTCTAACTAGCAAACTTCACTATAAGCTGTGAGATGTTAGTATAAAGGTTCAAAATGCTCACTATTTGCCCATTGTATGATTCCTGTAAAGGTCACGTCCGTACAAAAATCATTATCGGTTAGTAAACGATCCATTCTTTATATTTCAGATTGCGTTGATGACAATGTTTATATCGCGAAGGCAGTCCGCTCTGGTGATTGGGAACAGAAGGTAATACAGAGAAACTCTCAAAATAGTGCGAGAATATGTAAATGAGATCAAGTAGGCGGAGTTGACTTCGAATGTATCCTCAAAGACATCTCTGCATTGCAGGTGATTGCCTTGAATTATTTTCTGGACGTGGTATTTGATAATCCAGAAGCCGTCATTGAATTAGATGGAATATTAAAACATGGTTAGTCATAATTTCAAACGGGCACGGCAAAATTGTTGTTGTTTTTGAATCTGACTTTTCGTAATTATGTGCTTTTTCTCTGTTGCAGTAAACCCAAAATTGTGGAATGAAACACATTTGAAACAAGTTGACTGTGATTCACCAACCTTTAAGCTTTTCATGGAAAAGTTCTTTCCTGAAGGAGAGGACGAGCTCAAGATGCTAGATAGGTGTTTGAGCATTTTCAAATTTTTCTCGTTTGGAAGCCACTTTTTGTTTCGTATATTTAGTGAACAATAGTTTCCAGATGTGCTGCTGCTCTGGAACCTGAGTTTTTTGTTGCATCCCTTGCTAAGTTGAATAATCCTTATCCAGAACTTCAATCACTAAGGCGTGAAAACGAACACGTCAATAATGGTGAGAGAGTTTGCCTTTCTGCAACTCTTTGAACATCTGCTCCTGAATTTAGTTGCAATTGACGACCGCGACTGGGCTGCTCGCATTTTGCGCACACTTCCTTGTCTTGACCGAAAAACAGATGACTGGTTCTATGACTTTGTTGAGGCGTGCTCTAAGGATCCTTACAATCGAGCGGTGCTATGGTATCTGTTTCCCAATTACGAGGAAGTTCTCGGTGAGTGACTTCGCTTTTGGTATGCAAGACTCTTTTGTTTTCGGTTATCTGGGGAAAAATGGCTATTGATCCCATTCACTGGAAAAAAACTTTTCATAAGATTGTTGTTAATCATTCAAAAGCATAAATCTCTGGCTAGAGCACCACATGGTCTTTTTTTTTTGAAAAAGTCCTATAACGCTTCACCGAAAGGAAAATATTTGTGTTTCACAGACGCGAGTTTCTCACAGAACACAGCTGTTCCTTCAGACTATCAGCAGTCATTCGATAGCGTAAGATTCAACGATTCTGATGCTATACTTACTTTTTGGAAAGACCGCTTCTTTACAGTGTAATATGAAAATAGGATTGCATTTCACATATTCGGCGCTCTTGTTGGCAGGCTAATTTTCTCATTATTTGTGGTGGCCGCAAATTCTATGTTGCGGGCCGCTATCGATCGATTGAAATACGTTGGCGGGTCATGTGCAAGGTGCGATTTTTGTCATTCGATTAGGAATTTTATCCCCGCCGAAAAAAAAAACTGCGGAAAAATGTATGACTCTGATACTGAAAGATTTCCTCTACACGTTGATATGTTTATTGTGCTTTCAGCGAACATGGTAATCATTGCGCGGCGGTCGTAAAACATTATTGTATTTTGAATTTAACAGCCTTATTAAAGAGTTTCTTCGATTAAGGCCCTCGTAGAGCTCTAACCGAAAATTTAAGTTTTCGAATGATCTCAAGCACTCTTGTGAAAGTTCTTGTCCAGTGAGTGAGATCGAATATTCATTCATCCCCGTATAACCGAAAAGAACCTAAACTTTATTTCATGAACTGGCTACTAAAACTATGAGTTTTGCAGAAAATCGTCTTATCGAAAAGCGTCGCCGACCACCCGGAAAAAGTGTCAACGATGTAGATATTATTGAAGATATTCCAGAAATCACTGAGATGCGCAAGGCAGTTGACTTCATATCCTTTAGGTCGCGAGGTAAGTGATTAGCCTGGAAGCATCCTGTTGCAACTTTTGATCTACTCACTTGGTTCGATACGAGCTAACACTGCGTTGTTTGTAGAATTCGATGAAATACAGGAGTCAGAACGACTCGTACTAAGACCTTATCAAGAAGAACTGGTTGGTTAATGACTATTAACCTTTTGTTGAATTTCCTTCTCATTTTCTAACTCTTAAGTGCCTGTATTTCAAAGGTTGAAATGGCAGTGCGTGGTAAGAGTACGATAATATGTGCACCAACTGGTTGTGGTAAAACGGAAGTGGGTATATATGTAGCCATGTGTCATTTGGATGAGAAAGCAGAAAAGAACGAGCCAGCAAGGGTAAGAGCGACCACATGTTTTCATTTCGGAGAGATATTAACACGTTAGGAACCATATGGGTCATATTGACCCATGGTTCGCGTTGTCGCGCACCAGAGTTTTATACGGCGCAAGCATAAGAAGTGGAAATTGGGGATATCACTAGGTAAATTATGTTTCCAAGAGAATACTATCACTATCTAGTGATGAACTATCACTACAGAGAATCCTGTGAAGATTTTTATGCGTTTTTTGATTGAAAGAACGCCATCTATTGAGAAATAAACTATTTTTCAACAAAAGAAACCATACCTTTCTAGAAACAAACACATTTCCAGTAGTTATTTAACATTTGTTTTTTTATTGTTCATGGTTATATAGTCGTTCAATAGCTTGAAAAATGCCGATTCTTATGATATACCTGGTTTGTGGTTCAACTTCCATACCACGTTTTCCTAACCAGTAAAATAAAAGGTTTTGCAATCGTAGTCCATTTTTTGGAATTTGCAGCGGAATTTTTGTTGTTATATAGTGATATCATAGATTGGATTAGATGGAAAAGTACTGAAGGGGCACATGAAAACATAGTTACAATGAAAAAATCGTCCAGCTTTTTTTGAAAAGGTCTACTAATCCCTACGAACTGAATGGAATGCAGTCGCATCGTATGAATGTGTTCGTACTTTCTCTCCTTTTCCACTAAGCGAAGCATTTTTATTGGACTATTAGTAATCATTCAACAGCTCAAAAACTGGAAAATTTAGTATCAGACAAAGAAAAGAGCTTTGTGCTCGAGAGCGCATGTGGCGCAGTGGTTAGAGGTGTTTTGCATCGTGAGCGACGTCATTGGTTCAATATCGCACTCATAGCTCACCAAGTTTCCATCCCCTCGGATTGGTAAATTTGTACGAAACTTGTCTGGAAGCATAGTTAGCACTAGGTCAATCTCTCAGTAGGCCACTGCGAGTCACTGTACCTGCCAGATATGCATTCAATCACCTCAAACGAGAATATAATTTGCAGACGACTGCATGGCGCGCTCTTCAGAGATTCTTCGACGCGAAAAGCTCCTTATCCTCTAGCATTTTGCTCTAAGAGTGCGTTGTTTCAGCTCCACCGCGACCTTTGTTCAATTTTATGAAATAGATTTTGTATTGTAAGCATACGAAATTCTTTTTATTTAACCGCTTCTAGCGGTGTCATGATGTTACAATCAGATACCCATTGATGTAGAGCGATGTGCAAAACTTTCGCGTCAGGCGGGACTAGAACCCGTACCTCACTTTCTCCGGGAATGCGTGCTCTATCCGTTACACTAGTGACGCCCATTTTACAAATCGCTCTTTTCACGCTACAGCGTATTTATCTGTCATCCGCCAGCCGTCAACGACCTGGCCCGCGTAGTCGGTCTCGACATTGAACCCAGTCACGCTGTCAGATGACGAGTATTGAAGATCAAACGAAATCTTTTTATTTAACCGCTTCTAGCGGTAGTATGATGTTACAATTGGTGAGGCTGCGATTTCTAGTCCCGCCTGACACGAAAGTTTTGCACATCGCTCTACATCAGGTGGATATCTATTCTAAGCATACTTCATCAGCACGAAAAGATTGAATATTGCTATAGAGAGTTCTATAAGCGAATTTCCCCTAGTAAATGCTCATATCCCAAAAATTCCTCTTTTTGAAAAAGGTGCATACCTAGGAAGGCAAAGCGTTTTGGCTGTTCTTTTCTCTTTGTTTCAATGATTTTGCAAACGTAGATCTAAAAAGCCCATTTCCTGCATTTCCGTCGCTAAAGATTCCTATTTCTTTGATGTCGTGAATATTTTCTTAAAATTGTTTTTTGAACGGTCAAAAACTTGGGATCACATTGATCAAAAACATGCTAAAAACTCTGCACTCAGAACATTTGTTCCCTTTTTCACAGTCTACAGTCTTTTTCGGTTTCTTCTATTTGTCACACATATTTGCCTGCCCTTCAGTCGGCTCGTAATGATTGGTCAGGAACAGTTCATAAAAGTTGGCTAGCTCCTTGCATGTGAGCATTAGGTCGCTTTGGACACCTGCTTGTCGTCATCAAAGTGCAGGGTTTTGGGTAGAGAGCTTTACATGACTCAATATCTGCGACGAATGCATTGTCTTCCATGCTGTCATCAGCTTTAACACCGATCTTCCCTTCGGCACTGCGAGCATGCTATGCAGAAGATAGATCACTCACATGGGTAAGGAGAAATCATATCCATCGGAAGAGGATAGCAGATCAGGTCTCTCATGTAGTTATGGGCAGCTGCAACCGGCTACAGATGATTCTGTTGACGCTATTTGGAGATGTTGGAATCCGACAAAGTACAATAGTTCATCTTGAGACCAATCAACTAAAAAGGAATGCATAGAACACCTGAATCAGTGCTCTCGTCCAGTGACAAATGCTGCCTTGGTAAATGACGTTCGTAGCGCAGTACAAGATGATAAAAAACTTATAGCTCTCGAAGGTTGAAAGGATAGAGTAAAGCTCTCGGTGTTGATCAGTACTCTGAAGGATAGGTCGTGCATTCGTCTACAATTTTAACTTAAGGTGAGGTGATGATAAAAGGATAAAGGATAAAGCTCTCGGCGTTGATCAATCCCTGAGGGATGCGCCATGCATTCAACTTCAATTTTTAACTTCGTTTGAGGTGACTGAATGCATATCTGGCCTCTACAATGACTCGCGGTGGCCTCCTGCTGGACCGAGTCAGTGCTGCTTATCCTCCCACACAAGTCTGAAACCAGTCTGGTACCAATTTACCGACCCCGGAGGGGTGGATGGCTTGGTGAGCCATGAGCGCGAGATCGAACCATTGACCTCTTGTGTGACGCAGAGCCCATCTGACTACTGCGCCTCATGCGCTGAGGTTATGATAAGAATCCAAATTTCATTGGGAAACTGCCTCATTGTCATCGTAACGAGTTGCACCCGTCGCCTCGCCGCGCGCCGCGCACAAAATCAACCTGGAACCCAACGTGTTAATTAGTAATCCTCTTTTGATAATTAATTTGAGCACATTACGTGCATTCAATCGAAAATATCATCCTATTCAAACTGATGATCAAGCTTACTTTACGACACACATCAACAACTGGGTTATCGCTCCTTCGAGCATGTAACTTAACAGATAATGATCATTTTAAAGGAGCATAAACTTTTTTGACGTGATTGACACCGACCATTTCACCGTTGGTTTATGTTCAAAAGAACAGCGTTACAAATAAATAGAGGATAATGTGGTGCAGGTGACAGAGTGCGGTGCTAGATGAGAGCCAATAGTGACCATATAATTCTGGCACAAGTTGATCCAGCGGTTGAGTAAATATCAGGGGAGGGGAGGGGTTGCTGTCATTGTTTACACTAGATTAGCCATATCTCGGATTCCTTCGACAAATAAGAATAGGAGATCGCAAGTTCGCAGTCAAAAGATGAAAGGCGTTTTGCATTTCGAAAGTCTTCGCCATTGTTGATTTGAAAATAGATGCTTATGCAAATGGGAACTCTAAAGAAATCCGCACTTGAGCTCACGCACGGAATTCTGTGAATTCATCATGAGCCATCTTATTCATGAAAGCGACAACCTCCTAGTCAGTCGGAATCCTCAAGGTCTACTTTCTATATAAGGCATTAGATCTCCCAACTCCACCATGATTGTAAAACTCGCCATATGGTCATAAAACGAAGACCTTGCCTAATCAAAGGACTAGCTAATACGCTACCAACGCCACTAGAATTCGATGTATATGAAATGCCTCTCACGAGAAATGCTACCGTTATCTTTAAATTTTATGACGTTCATCTTTTGTGAAGCCGTTTGTGATCTTACTTTTTCTCATATAATATCGTTGTTGATATTTGAGGTCGCCATGTTGGTTCCAAGGATTCCGTTAGTGGATCAGCAGAGGCAACGGTTCCATAAGTATGTTCGTGGAAGGTAAGTATATTCACAATTTCCTTCACAAAAGTACCACAAAACGCAAATATCGGCAATTTCTTCACATTAATGGACCACGTTTGAATCCTATTGTAGAGAGTTTGTGCAATTCTCTGTATGTTCCCAAAGTTGTCATATATATTTTTAGGTACTATGTAGAGGGATTTCATGGGACTGCTCAGAGGGCTGCATCACGTCGAGATTTAGTTCTTGCGTGTGATATTGTTGTGATGACGCCGCAGATTTTGCTGTACGTTAGACGTGATTAAGGGTCATTAGGTATTTCCAATCAAAGACGATGCAGGTTTGAGAAATTTACTCAAGTACAACCACAAGAATGAGTGCGGTGGGTGACACCGCAGAAAAGGTAATCGTGGATTCAAAACTACTTCAAGTTTCGACTTTTGCTCGTATCCAAGCATTCTCGTGGTTGTCTTTCATTTCATACACTGCTATGAAATTGGATTGGCAGTAAATAAAAATTCGTGAAAGTTGAGTAGTAGAGCTGAAGATAGTCCAAGAAGATGTTGTTTTCCTTTATCCGGGAACAAATGTAGAAACGATCCCTTTTGAGGGACAAGAACTTTTTATAAGAGTCTTGGTAATCGTTCGCAAGCTTGAATCTCTAGCTACTGCGCTACTTGTTCCTTATCTGAAGATACTCTTCTAAAACACCGTAGCATTCAAAATGAAATTATGTCTTACACCGGCCGCGTGCTTTTACTATTGTTTTGCTGGAAGGACGAATATCTTGTAGTATCAGAGATACACGTTTTATTTGGAGTTTCTTCCAACATGGAGAAAAACATCTCAATTGAATAACAAAAATCGCATCTCGCATGTGTGCCGCTCAACGCTATTGATCGACTGCCGTGTTGAATCTGCAAGTAGCCTCCCCCTTCCCCTCTTCTAGCCCGTATATTAGCCAAAAAACGAATGCCCACGCATGCACATTAATCTTATTTTCCCTGCTACACTGCAATGAAACGGTCTTTCTAGGAAATAAGCAGAACCTTGGAAGCAGCAAAACTTGCGCTATCGAATAACTATTAGTAGTCTGAAGAAAGAGCTGCGTTCCGCGAGAAAAACGCATGTGTGAAGCACAAATGTTCCCTTTCTGTTATAGCGTTTAAAAAGTTTTTTTTTTTAAATGCTCACATTCAGTAGCCAGAGTTCGAATGATTGCTATAAGTCCAGAGGAAAGGCTTTGTCTAGTGGGGGTTGTTTTTTCATTTGTTTTGGAGAATGAAAAAGAATCCAAGATAATTTATACGATTTTTGGATAATTTCCATTACAATCAAACTTCCAAAAGATAAAATCGCGAAAGTAATTCCGGTGCATGTAATAGACTGAACATCTTCGTTAAATTCGATCTAGAACTTTTTTTCAGAAACATGTTGAAATCTATACGGAAAGATGAACGTCTCTACGTCTGTGATTTCTCGTTGTTAATTTTTGACGAAGTTCATCATTGTATCAAAGACCATCCGTACAATATTCTTATGCAGACGATTCACGATTACAATGGTCCAAAGCCTCAGGTGGGTCAAAGAGAATGTAATACAGGTCAAACTATTATTGCCCGACTACTTTGAATTTCTACGAAACTTGGTGAAAAAAATTTTTTGGCTGTTATTCTATCCTATATCGACGAATGTACGCTTAAAAAACAAAGTGTTTGTACTGCTAAATAAAGTGTCGAGAACACATCTCTGAAGAATGGGACATTCGCTTATTTCTTGGCTCCCGAGGAACATTATGAAGCAAAGTCTCTATTCTTTCAGGCACAAAAATGTTTGTAAATTGAATGTGTCGCCACATTCGTTTGACTTTCAGAGTTATATTTTCAACTCTGCCTTTTTCAAGACACTCTACAAGCTCAATAATATGGAGTGCTGTGCAAAAACATTTGCGTCAGCCGGAATTCGAACCCAGATTCCACTCTTTCGGGGAGCGTATACAAACTCTATAAACTCTCATTCTTATTCGGAATGTTTCTTAAGAGGGTATAGTGTAAAAATTCTGATAGTTTTGTTTTCGCTAACAACTAAGCCTACGATCTGTTGTAATTCGTTCGGGGGTTTCGTCACGCTATACGAGAGTTGTAGCTCTTGAATGTTGCGGAAACTTGACGTTCTTCGATGCTCAACAATTATTTGTTTGAGGAAACTACGTTTGAACGCATGGTTGATTCATCTTTATTTTATCTCAGACTATGGGACTGACGGCATCCCTTGGAGTAGGCATATCTACTACTGAAGAGGCTGGAATGGCAACTGTCTACGAACTGCTAGCTAATTTGGGTGCCACAACACTGTCTTCAGTACGACGATACACCGATATTCTGGCGCAATATGTGCGGAAACCAGCTGATTGTAAGTTTTGTCCTAAAAACGAGATAAGTGCTCGAATCTATTGGCTACCCTTTTCTAGATACATGAGAATAATATATTTTACAAGTTGAGGGCTGTTCGAATAGTAAGGAGAAGCTGAACTACTGATTTTGTGCTTATTGCATGATTAGTAAAAATTTCTCAAACTTCTAACATCTTTATGTCAAGCAGAATCTTGTGGAGAATAAACTGTAAAGTTATGCCCATTGATGTAAAGTAATGTGCAAGACTTGTGCGTCAAGCCGGACTTGTATCTACATTCACTCTATCCGGAAAGCGCGTGCGCTAACTCGTTGCACTATTGACGCCTGTTTTACCCACCACTACATTCTTTCAAGATCATCCAGTACCCCATATCTGTCAGCGTGACTGGGTTCAATGTCTATATCGACTATGTGGGCCAAAAACAGTTAACGCTTGATTGCTGACGGGTAGATGCACTGTAGTGTAGAAAGAGTGGTGGGCAAAACAGGGGTCAGTAATGAGTTCAATGGGTTAGAGCATGCGCTTCGGGAATGAGTAAGACGTGGATTCGAGTCCCGTTTGACGCGAAAGTTTTGCACGTCACTCTACATTATGGGTACATCTATAATGTTATATCACCGCTAGAAGCAGTTAAATGTAAATGAATTTTTATTATAAAGTCTTTTATTGGGCTGTCAATTTGTAGTGTTTAGTAGTTGCTCCAAAGCACTTTCGCAAGATTTCAACTTGTTGAAGGTCACGTATAGATTGCAGCTGATTTGCTTCACTACTCTTGAACACACGTGTTCCGTCCCCTCAGCCTCGCCAGTTGTACGGTGCCTTTTCGTTTAGTCAGTTTATCGGGGATCTATCCTTGTATTAGAGGAATCGACGTCCACCTTCTTACACTCACCGTACGATGGAATAACCACCGTGGCGTTCTTTTGTAGTGATTGATTGATTGTAGCTTGCATGGCGTATGGTCATTTGTAACAAACATTCTTAAAATAGTCATTGCAATGTTTGTTACATATAGCCACGTAACAACCATACGCCATGCAATCGACAATCAATCACTCTGAAAGAACCTCACGGTGATTATTACTTCGTACGTTTAGTGTAAGAGGTTCGTCGTCGATTCCTTATTACACGAGTAGATGCTCAAGGGTCTGACTGAAACGAAAGGCACCGTGCTACTGACGAGGCTGTAAGACCGAAACATGTGCCATGCACTATATAAGTGTCCATAACAAGCCTCATGAAAAGCTCAAAATGCATTGTTAGATTACACTGTTCTTGAGCGAGGTCTCAAAACAGTTTATTGTGATGTTTGATACTTTTCTTCAGTCACTGAGAAAGTAGACCGTCCAAAATCGTCACCTTTCATGGATATGTTGATTTCAATCATGCAGAAGATCGAAAAAAGTGTTGAAGATCAGCTGAACATGCTTACCACTAGCAATGCAACCGGTTTTAGACTCTCTAAGGTGGGTATCAACATAGTGCTTGAAGTTCAGTGAAGATTCTTCCACTATTTTTAACTCAAATGCCAATTTATTTGCCTAACGAGCTATTTCGTCATACATTTTTCATATTTACTTGGATGGCCCGTGTTCACTGGTACTGTGGTCTTCGGCATGGCTTCTGTTCGTTTCTCTCTCGCGCATTTACCGTCCTTGGTGTTGATCAATTTTGAACGTGGCGTTCTCAAGGCTCATTTCGTTATCCTGATCTCGTTTCGAATGCAAGTGATTGACGTTACTCGCAAACATGTCCTCCCATCGTTCGCGATTCATGCAAAAGGACGTTTGTTTTCGTTTGATTTCACTCCACTGTTCTTTTCATCTATTTGTTATCTCTTTTCCTTATTATGTGACCGGCTTATCTGTACCTCATTATCGACATATATAATCTTGTGGGTCCTGGAAATGGAGTAAAATTGAAAGATCTGAGCTGCGGAAACCGGCTGAACGTAATGAGTGCTGATTTTATTCCATAAGTCTAAGTGCAAGTGCCCTGTGAGAGGGGTACAGATTTCTTGCCGTGGTTTCACTATCACCTCACGTTTTTGTTGCATAAGAAAGCGCTACCAGAGCTCTGGAATCGAAATGGTTCTTTGCAATGACCGAATGCGGCCCATGCTGCTCCTTCTTATGTATAATTCTTCTTCCTTGCTGTCTCTATGTTCATTATCATCCAAGGTGGACGTGCAAGTTGATCTCCGTATCAAGAGAATCATTCATTTTGATTTGTTTGCTTTTGTGCACAGGGTTCTTCATGAAATTGGTCTTTGTCCTGTTATGCATAGTCTCATCTTCTATGCTCCATTGGTTATTTCGGAAAGATAACGATGTCGTAACCAAAACGGGGGTTTGCTAGTAATTTATCATCAATACGCATACCTTTCTCGTCCAAGCCGAATCACTTCGTTACCTAGTGCAGCGCGGGAGTTGGCAACTTGGTGTATAAGTACAAAGTACAGATGAGACTCCCGACAGACTGCTATGAGCCGTAAGAGAGTTTGGATCTAGTCTATGCAGCAGAATCTTTGTCGGAATACTGCATAACCAATTGTCTGTACCTCATCTCTAATCTTCGATATACACAAGAGAGTAATCTTTGCAAAGAGTTTGTAGAGTACACTCTACAAGCATATTGGACGATAGTTACGATGATCCTTTCGAACACCCTCTTGAGCAGAATGACTACGCATGACGCCCTTCACCTGTGTAGAGTTTCTCACTTTCTGAAGGTATGTCACATAGTTTGGGCAAAGTACATGTGGAATTTGGCTACCACCTTTAAGGAGTCGGCAGTGGTATTTATCTGGTACGAAGCTCTACCTCTCTCCTTATTTTTTCGAGCAGCTTGAACTTCAGAGGTTAGAAGACCGGGTGATTTTTCTCCACAACGGATTTCAGGGTTTTCTACGGGGCCAGAGGAGCCGAAAAGATTGCTGCAAGACTTTTCTTTTACCACTTCATTTCATGGCGGGATGTGGTGATGGTTCGTCAGGATTTACAGCGAGGCATAATAGTCACAAAGATCATGCCGGCATCCCTTCGGACTAAATCGTTTTTGAGCTGTTTCCAATAACTTTTTTCTGTTTATGCCGAAGTTTCTTGCGAAGATTTACAGCCGATGTTTATCATTACGCTATCGTCCTTTCTCATCTTCAACTAATATAAATTTCTTCAAATAATGTGATAATGTAGCAGCCGTCCTCCCTGAACAATTGCATGCCTCTCTACTAGTTTTCTTCATTCGTATGACCATGAGTTATCTCTACAATTCGTAAATCAGTGTTAACTTCAATTTTAATCTGTCTACTTTTCTTCGTTCACATTTTTTGTACCTATCAGTCTTGCTTCATTCAAGGAAACAAATAGATTGCTAGAAGTGCTAGGATCCAAACACTATAATTGTAATGATAGGTCGTATGAAGGAATTTTGCTTTATCTCATGTGTTGAATCATAGGAAGAAGTGAAATTTGAACATCCTTTGGCCACTGAGAAGTATATCCAGAAAATAAACACTTTGTCTTCGACGTTGAGTCGGGTCAGTGATGGAGACTTCAAGTTTGAACCAAGTATCGCTTTGGAATATCTCTCTGTAAGTTTTTTTCAAAGTCTATGGAAGAATTTTGAGTAAGCGAACAGAATAGTGTATGCTTTAGCTACGAGTTCTTGTATAAGAAAATCATGTATTGCATTTATTTCTTAAGTACGTTCTGAAGTCATAACTTTTACTTGAAGAAACTGTGGTTTAAAATCTTAGTCGTAGAACGCGCTACAGCCTTCCTTCAATTTTATCTGAAGCTATGTTATCTCTGCATGTAAGTACAAATTTTATTGCTTCTCTTATGTTCTACTTTAAGATTCTGAGTCAAGGTATAGGCATCAATGATCTAATGCCAGCACGTTATGCACTTGAGCATCTACAGAGTTATCTTGGAGCATTAAGCAGGAAATTTGAAGTGCAATGCTCGAAGAAATACTACAAGTATTTCACCGAACAATTAGGTACTTTTTTTGCATTGTTTAGATTCGGTGGATATTTAATTTGAGCGTACATTTAAAAAAAAAAGTACTTGTTTGGTCTCGGTTTCCGAGTATTTTTCAATTGTACAGATTATCTCACGAAGTCAGCTGAGGAGGAACTTCAAAAACCAATAGTCGCAGCGTTGGAGGTTGGCGTTTACTGATGATTTGTTCGAAGCGCTTTCCACTTCTTCTTTTTTCAGAAGGAACTGAAGAATCAGTTTACATTGGATGCCAACTCACGTGCGATAATTTTCGTCACTCGCCGTTCTACAGCAGTGCAGTTGATGAATTATTTGAATAGAGAAAAAGTGGTGATGGGAAATTCTAGACTTGTTGGTTTTGTGACAAGTAAGTACTAACATCTCGTCTCCCATCTAAAACTCCTTGTTTCCTAATTTAATAAATTGGATGGGTTTGCATCACAGCATTTGTTTCTCCAGACACACCTTTTTTCTTCGACTCTTGGAAGTCATTCGATAACTTGAGAAATCGACATTTTAATACTGAAGTTTGTTCATAAAAAACGCCTTCTTACTATGCTGAAACAAACGATAAGAATATTGTGTTCGTGGAAAAGAGTTGGCTTTTTCGCTGAACAGAGCTTCTTTTCTAGATTTGTAAGAGTCATTTGCCCGCTTAAGAAACACTTACTTCATCAGGTTTTGGACGGGCGATTAAGCAAAAAGAAATGGAAGAAGCATTCTTTGAACGACTGGGAGTAGCCTCTGTCATCTTTTTATGGTATACCTACCGTTGTTTGTCGTGTTTCTTTTTCCCACATGACCGGCACTCCATGAACTCGCTTTGTATATATAACTTTCAAAGACACCGAGAACGGGTCATTCTTTTGATGTTTGAGTGACGAAATCTATACTGATATTGTGTATCAGTTTTCTTCCGGAGTATAATGTTCAATGGTTTCCTGAGTGGAGTGCTGGTCGTTGGTTCGATCTTACGTCTAATTCGCGAAACCTTCCATGTTTTATAAGGTAGCAAACTGTCACAAGACTTTTCTGAGATACTAAGGATATCGATCGGTAGGTCATCACTTCATCAGGCTTCGTATATGTTCAGTCGCCTCTTCGATGCATGGTAAAGACGAATGCTCGACTATCTCTTAGGGATTGATCATTGCGAAATGCTTTTTCTTTTACACTTCATGTGTATTGTAGGCTCTATGAAATTTTGCGGAGCTTTGAAATAATGGTTGAATCCACGTTGTGTTGTACATGCTATATTTCTGAGCTGTTCATTTACTATTTTATTAAGAGAAAGTGCGAAGGCAAAGGATGATCACCTCAGTAGTGATGATATTGCACTTAGGCACACTCGTTATATCGGCTTTTCAGTATGTATTAAAATGTGCTTTTACATGTGGGTATGTTGTATACAACATCAGTATAGGGCTTCAGTGGACTGCAGAAAAGTCAAGCTAACATGGTTAATTTTGATAGCAATATGTGATCAGTAAAGAAGTGTGTTGCAGCTTGGTTACTTTTTAAGGCACTTCAAAGAAGAGCTCTGAATATGGACAGACTCATGATGAACAAAGGAGAGTTTTAGAGGATTTCAATAGTGGACGGAAGAAGGTAATATCTAGTAATGTTCAGTAACATAGCTAACATTCCAAATATAATTAGTAATAAGTATTACTAGCATCTAAGTCCGCTCTACTATGACTAGTTCCTTGCACTCCATCCTTTATTTTCTATATTGATTATATAAAGCACTTGATGATTAAAATAAAATGCCCTCGTGCTCGACTTTCAAGGGGATCTCACATATGTACTCACATAGAATTTGGTAGTATGATAATATTGTTTTCCGACATTTCGAATATTTTAGTAACTGTGAATATCGCTCTGCTTACTATTAGGAATTTCAGGTGATTGTGGCGACTTCGGTGGTCGAAGAAGGTCTTGATGTGGGCACTTGCAACCTCATAATAAAATACAATACTTCTAGTACTGTAGTGCAGAGAGTTCAGAGGCGAGGTAAATGTATTTCTTTTTGCTCTGAAGCTATGTTCGTGCAGGAAGTGACTACCGAAACCAAGAAGGTCTTTGAATATATTCCTCCCATTTTGAGATTTCTCGGTCTCGGGCGTATGTTTTTTGATGTCGAAAAGTGCGCTAATATCTTTCATGGAATGATCACTTTGATTTTAACTATACAGGAAACGTTTTACATCTATGGAGACTTATTATCAATAGTTTGCTGAGTACTCCCAAGTTGTGGAAAATTGAAGACGCTTTGAAAAATATACGCTAATTTTTAGTAAAGGGAACAAGATATGTCTTAAGTACTAGGTGAAGAAAAAATATAACATTTGATGTAATGTCCAGAAAAAGCGAGTGTTAACGGCTAGTGTTTTCACGTCTATAAAGCTTTGTAGATGCATCCAAAAGGATTTTCAAAGATACTGTTTCTTCTAATCTGAAATCCTAAACGCTTTCATTCGCAACACATCGTCGGACCATTAACTCAACATAGTAGGGCAAAATCGTATAGATTGCGAACAGATGTCTTGAATAATTAGCGCAATATAATCTGCGCTTTCACTTCTAAACAAGTTAGTAATGTAATCTTTAATTACCATGGAACTCATAGCTTGAAAAGCGCTGCAACGAAGTTTCTAGAGGCGCCCTGCTTGGCACACGTGGTTGTTCAACCTAGCGCCTCGGGCTCACTAAGTCATCCATCTTTCTCGGGTCAATAAAGAGATACCAAACTTATCTGCGAGGATGGCACCAATGATTTGATACATCGGTGGTTCACTGCAAATCATTGTATAGGTTAGGTACGCGTTCCATCCCCTCTAACGGTGCTCATTGACGTGGAACTTATGTGCATCTCTCAGGAATCAGTGTCAATAGCTTTATATTTTTTTCGTCCTTCAAAACTTATAGCTTTATATCCTTGGGATTTATGTTATTCTCTTTTTCTTGTTTCTTTTTTTTTCTTGATCTTCGTAAATGTACTACGGGTGAACAGTATTGTATTATTGTGACATTATTCATTTAATAGTTGATTTACAGGGAGAGCACGAGCTCTTGATAGTCGCTCGGTGTTGATAGTGCTGTCGGAGAATGTAGCACAGACGGAATTCCAGGCAATTATAACTGAAAGGATCATGAATAAATGCATATCGCGTGTTCAAGAACAGGGTGAAAGAGCTCTTGAGAAGAAGGTTCATTCCACTATCATAAAAGCATGATTGTACTCCGAATGAAAGGAACAACTAGTGAGAGTAATTACGGCATTCGTGCTTGAGCAGGTTTCTCATGCACACATCTGTTTCTGCTTTGGTTTGTTATCATTTAGTCAAGTATAGCGGCGAAAAACATTAAGTAAAGCAATATTTGCTCGAAGAATGATTGAATAGAAGGAGAAATCAGGAAATAAGGTTGAGAAAGAAAGCGCATACCTGTTAGACACAAACTTTCATAGGTGTACTTTGAGAATATAGTGAATCTACATTGATTCACCATGGTTTGCTTTGTGGTTCATCTCCCCAAAGCTGCTAAAAGAGTGATGGTGTATAAATCATTTTTAGGTATTGGAAGTGATGGAAAGACAAGCAAAAGAGCGTCGAGCACTTACAGAACTTAGAATAAAGGAACGCGAACAACTGAAGGATAAATTGTGAGCAGATTATTTTCTTTGCTTATATTCAATACATCTCGTTTATCTGTGCATTCTTTACTAACTAACTGAGATATTTGAAAAAGGTGAACTCATGCATAGTAGTTTCTTTCTGCCGTCAGTTTTTTTTGTTTCAATTGAGTCTATTTTCAACCTCATGAGTCTCACGTTGATTTTACATGCGGCAGAGGGCAGGATCGCTCGGCGAGCGCAGCGCGTTGCGGTGACAATGTGGTAAATTTCTGATGGAATTTGGATTTTTTGTGTTACTCAAGGAATTTTCTTTGCGAGTAAGTGGCAGATTGTGATAGAGGAGACTCTAGCAAGGCTCCTTTTGGCTGGAACTATTGAAAAAACTACAAAATAATGAGTTGAAGATCAAATAAAATGGTTTTTTTATCTAACCGTGGTATGATGTTATAGATATACCCAGTGTTATAGAGTGATGTGCAAATAATAAATTTCTATTGAAATACGAGTAACACATATTGCAATAAGATGCCACTTCATCGATGATTTGGAACAGCTTTCTATCGTTAGTGGACTTTAGGAGTTGAGACTTTAATGGAATTGTAGAAGAAGCTCTGTTCTATCTTTTTTGGGTGATAATTTGAACATTGGTCACTTATCATCCGGTATAACATTATTCATCGCTGTAACCTTTGTTGCTGATTATGCCCATTAATTTTACGTCCTCTACTCAATTTTCTTCACAAGCTTCTTCACTAACCAATCTGAGTATCTAAATCAGCATCTCTTATGCCATCTAATGATTACCAATGGTACAGCGAAAAGGTTCCTTTTTGGAAAAAAAAACCACTGATCGAGTGGAATTTTTTTTTTGCTAAACTGAGCGTTCTTCTCATTAAAAATACGTTCATAAAAGGTCGTGCAGTGGCAAGATTATTTTTTCTTAACAACAATGTTTGCTCAGCATCGAAATTTCCTTGAATAATTCCAAAAAATCTACTGTGAGTGAAGAATAGGCTATGACTGCAAATTGTCCTCTTTCACCGGTTAGTGAATCGTAGTATGAAGGTAGTTTAACAGACTAAGCTGAGCTTCAAAATCAGCATTTCTCATGCTATAGAACGACTACAAAAATTTTGATTAAGAAAAAGAAACAAGTGTAAATAAACGTCATATAGCAGTTGGAAATATGTTCGTTTTCGGAAAGAGGTAATTATGTTGTTGAAACATAGAAAGGTTCTCGAAACATGAGCGTTCTTCATACAAAAAACTTCTATAGGAGCCTTTTTATGACATCCCATCACATGACCCAAAATCATAAACGCACCTAATAGACATTATCTTCTGAATTTTTGATGGTGATGATTTTTTCAAGCAATTTTTCAGGTTTACTATTCGTTGTAAAATTGATGGTAAATATGTCTGTATGAGCACGATATACGTACCATCAATGGATCCAATTACATATGTGTCGATAGCACTGTATGGACTCGTTTGCATATCAAGACAAAGCAATCGATAGGAAAGGTATGAAATTTATAAGATGTAGAGTTTCCTTTAGCATGGCAGAATCACTTGTATTGCTTGTCGTCCCGATGATAATTGATTGGCTCGAGTCTTGACCAGTACATCCTTTATTAATCTTTGTAACGTGTAAGAGAAGTTCACTTTTTTCTTCTCGCGCACAAGGAACCGCTGGCCATCATATCCTTTTTCGAAGCTTCTCGCGAAGAAATCAGACCATTAGGTTGGTGACTGGTGGTGTTTCTGTTGTGCGCTTGACGTCACGAATTCAGCTGCTAGTGACTCTTGTTCAACGGTTGACTTCAAAACGCAGTACGTACTCGATTCACGTGATTTCCCATAATGTGACTAGTAGGACGGTGCGTCTGGTTCTTGATCTGAGTGGAGGTCAGATTATCAGGCCCTTTCTCTCGTGAGATACGTGATACTCGTATCATCAACTGTGTTTCAATGATGCACAAGTGATTTTTCATCCTGCTTAACGTAGTGACCAAATTTCTTATGCATACATCAGAGCAGAGATCACTGTTGAGTCGAAAAGGTTGGCACGGGGTCGGGTATTCTTAATTCTCTTCACTACATTCTTGGTACTCTTTAATGCTCCCTGAGCGAATCGTTTCCTCCTACTCAACTCAAAGACCGTTCATTAACTTCACTTGCCGTCGTAGATAGACGCATGTGATTCGCAGATGTTCATTCGATTAAGCGTGAGAGGCTTCATAACCAGTCTCATAAGCACCGTTTTCGTTAGATTTAATTAGTGGCCAATGTTTTCAAAAGCGTTGTCGAAATCGGCCAACATTCGTTCTGCGTGGCTGATCTTTGGTCTAGCTAGAACGATGTTATCAACGAAACTACATAATGTACTTGTTGATACTGTTTGATTTTTACTCCTATTTTGTCCCATTCTAATGTTTGCATAACGTTTTAAAAGATGGCTGCATATAATTTCGGCGAGGTGGTATCAAATTATGGAACACTCCTCCTCAGGTCGATAATAATATCGTTACTAAATGGTGTATTTTGTGTTATGGTTGAAGATTCTTATAGTTCATCAAGAATCTTTTGCTGATCAAAAACGTCCTGATTTGCAAAATTTTTGTGATTGCTTTTGTCTTAACTGAAGCAAAGGCTTTTGTTAAGTCGATGAAAATCGAACTAAGTGAACTCTTGTAGCCTTGCAATACTGTAGTGAGTCTCCTTATTGTGTGGATGTGTTGCTATAGTAGTGGGTCCCTTTCGAAACCTTACCCGTTCACATGGCTGTCCTTTACGCATTAATTTGTCGGTCATGTTGAAGATCACACGGCTGGAAAGGTTACTGGTAACAGACATTAAGCTAACTGGGCGGTCCTTTTGATTATAAGGAACAAATGACGAATCGACCTCATTCGTTGGAGAAAAAGTTTATATAGGGGTATTAGTAATTATTCGAGAGTTTAGATCTCTGACTAGAGCTCCACATGGTTGGTTTTTGAAAGTACACTTCTATAGCATTGTGAAATCCCCACAAAAACTATGTCTCAGGTACGCATACTTTGGCCGAACAGAGCTCTTTTTTTAGACTATCAGTAATAATTCGATAGCATAATCGTTCCTAATTTCAACGCCGTGTTTATATCCTGAAAAGAGCATTTCTCTGAAGCGTAGCAAGTAAAATAAGTTGGATTCCCATCTGCGACCAAGGCAGACTTTGGCCAATTCACGTGCGGCTGACTGAGACAGCCACGTGCGTTGGCGCGATGTCGTAAAGCCGACACAAGTTGTCGATCACCCGCTCTTTTCAGGATATAAGCACAGCGTTGAAATCGGAAACGATTACGCTGTCGAATGATTACTGATGGTCCAATGAAACAACTCTGTCCCGGCAAGGAATATGCACGTCGGTAACGCAAGAAATCTCCTCCTGTAACAACGTCATGGAAAAGGATTATTGATAACCCGCAACGTGGGGCTGTAGACTAAAGTCTCAGGTTTCAAATGGTTACTAGCACTTCTTTGAAAGTTCCTCTCCAGCGAATGAGATCGGTTTTTCATTTGTTCACTATAATCAGAAAGAACCGAAATAACATGTTTAATCTTGAGGATGGGCACCGGTGGAAAGATGTCTTTATCTTCCTTTACCTCATATAAAGACAGGGCGACGTAGGTATTGAATGAATCCACGTAGAATCGTGGACAATACTAACCATTTCCTTTTTGAAAACTGTATTTGTTATGAATGTAACATGTTTTGAGCCGTGAGGTCTACTACTATATAGGCGCCTATTTCGTCCTATTGAGACTGATCACCGGCACTCTCTTTCTGTTCAGGCGATCCCCTGAGGCTAAGTAGTTCTCTATAAAGGAGTCGACTTTGAGTTAAAAAAAAACACCCCAAGTCAGATGATGTAATTACTTGACGTTGTGGTGACCGGCAGTTGAGCTTGGGGCTTCTATAGTGAATCATGCTTCAGTTATAAAGAGCGGTCGGTCGATAGTAGAGGTAATCTGATTTCGCGTGATTTTTTTTACTTGGCGTTAATTCCTTTATAGAGGATTATTTAGCTTCAGGAGATCGGCTGAACCGACGGAGGATGCTACTGATGAGTCCCAATAGAGCGAAATAGGCGCCTTTATAGCAATAGACCTAACGGCTCAGAACATGTTGCATCTTATCAGATTATATCGTTTTGTGCGGGTCTATATTAAAGAATTGTAACTGTTCCAACTAAACGTCGAGGTGCTGTCATCTTAGTCGTGTAATTAGCGGATTTGAGTGGGCTTTTTACGAATGCTTTTTCCAGTCTATGCAGCTCTGAGCATAACTGTTGCTCCTCGCTCTCAAGGATCTATTATCGCTTCTCGGCACTGCTTTATATGTTTGGACTTCATCTGATGGTTACCTGTGATCCATGCTATACCAGTGTGGCGTATAATCTAGACTATGACTTGAGGAAAGTGTCTTTTGGAGACTTTTGGGCTCTCAGCGTTCATAGCGCCAAGATTATGAAGTTGAAAAAGCCGATCATATCATCGTCGATGCTGTCAGCAACGAAATCTTCCGGAGAGCCCACTAATGATTCGGATAAATCCCACTTCATGATAGTTTTAGGATTCCTTTTCTTAAATTCTCTCTTTTTCCTTGGAAAGTGAAAGTTTGCACAAAGTAGGCGATAGTCCAATTCTATGTAGAATTTTTGAACAATAGCAAAATCGCTTAGAATCTTTCGGTTAGTGTAAGGTGGTCTATTCCGTTATGTACTATACATTGAGAGACACCTTCGTTGACCTTTGCTTATGAGGCTCCTGAAACTATAAGGTACCATGATGGTTTCGATTCTTACGATAATTCACACGGCTTATCATCCTACTCGTTCCATTTTAATCAGTGAGTCGCAATGTAACATTCTGTAGGAATGCTTCTGGGTTGAATCTTTGCGTTAAAATTGCTAATGATGATCTCGAAAAATGTATGGTATCTGCAAACTGTGAGTCTTTATCATAACTTTATGTCGCTGCGTAAATGTCGAATGCGGACAAAGCCGGTATTTATTAACATCTGATCAGCCATAAGGTTCCGATATTAATTGTTAGTTGTTCGAATGAATAGATGTTTATCTCATGCTGACGAGAACGCCAAGGTCACCGACTCTTCTCCTATTGTGTGCTGCGAGGAACCGTTATTCTCCGGTGTATAGACAGCGTAAAATGTGTGGCCTGCTTTTGTCTTAGCTAATCCGGTTATGCCTTACCTCATCCTTTTCCCTCCATTGTCAGTTCCTCTATAGACG
Source organism: Parelaphostrongylus tenuis (assembly GCA_019055375.1). Classification (NCBI taxonomy): domain Eukaryota; kingdom Metazoa; phylum Nematoda; class Chromadorea; order Rhabditida; family Metastrongylidae; genus Parelaphostrongylus; species Parelaphostrongylus tenuis. The sequence continues at coordinate 486,753 of JAHQIW010006092.1, forward strand.
ACTTGTATGCAAACGAACATGTATCAGAGGTGTAAGTCATTACCTCAGATTTCAATAGCCTCCGTCCTAGTCATACCCACCATCGCTGTATCGGGGGCTCATTTGCGGTTGGGAGAATGAGTCTCATTGACTTTGCTGTTATTATCTTTTTTAATCTCCACGTATAACTTGTTAGGAACTGAACGTGGGCACGGGATATTAACGCGTAGCTTGCTAGTCTTTTCCAGAGCAGTAAGAAACTTATTTGTGGGGGCGACTCCTAGCCACTTTCGATTCATTTTTCAGTCATGGTATTGTGGCTTTTGGCTAACTGATTGGTGAAATACAATGGTGGTATCTGCCTAATCTGGGTAACAGGAACATGGAGTTCATCTCTTGGATGTACCTGTGTCGCAGAGAAGCACAGCTCTGCTTTTAACTTCTTATACGCCGCTACCAACCAAGCGGAGATTCCTCTGTGACAGAGGTCCGTCGTACAATAACAGCTAGAGAAATTGTTTCAGGGAAAATATGTGGACGACGTTACACAGATCCTTGCGGATATAAGTTGCAGTTGTGGGCAAATGATTGGTACCGTCATGAAATATGCGTAAGTGTGCCTACATGATTTTTTCAGGTCATAGTATTATTGGCAACCTTGCGCACATATTCCATCACATAAGATATGGTAATTATGGCCTTTTAAATCAAATTCTAACCTCTTGAACTCTTTTCAAGCTTCCCATTATGTGAGCCGAAAGCAAAACGACGATCTTTATGAATTAGCTCCTCAGCTTACTTACTGATTAGTTATCTCTGAATTTATATGATTTCTAAGCAATGACCAATCACGCTGTGATTAGTTGGTCGTCAAAAGGTTGAATTATGATTCTGGAGACACATTCCAGGTTGTAGTTATTGCGACAGTTTCATTTGATCTATACGAATATATATTCAGAAGGTTGTTGTTTAGTGGCAATGGTCAAATGTGGTTATGTTTTGCTACATACATATTGCGTGATATGATCTTTTATCTGTCAAGTATACTCAGTTTCATAAAATTTCTCTGACAATGTAGTGTTAGTGTCAGATAGTTGGATTAGTCTTGATGAACAGATTAGTTTTTGGCTCCTCACTTCGTTTAATTTTTATCAAACGATAGCGTTCAGTGGCTACCGCTTGCGTTTTCGTGAAAGAATATCAGTATGGGCATATGTGTATCTTGATCGAAACCGCTAATAAGATCCAATATGTCCATCTACCTGTCAAGCAATTACTTCCAGAAGCAGCTATCTTCCGACGTTGGGCATTGCTAATTTGACATTTGCGGAACGCTTTGAGGGTAAAGATTTGGCACCAGAAAGGATAGTCACCTGGTCAAAGGCAAGCGAACGGTTTTGGATTCCTGAAGTTAATGAAAAAGAAATGGTGAGTTGCGTTTCCTATCATTTTGCAAAATCAGTTATTTGCTCTCGAAGTTTTTCTTCGTCCTCAAAATCTGTAGGATTATCGCTCCATTATTTCTTCTTTCATCTTGGGAAGATTAAATGAAAAACTTGATATGAGGAATATGTGTAAATACACAACTTTTTATTCACCGCCTTTTATATTTTTAACAGCAGAGAACGTTATTACGTATAACTACAAGAATGCCGTGATGCGAGAAGAACATGGGTGGGTCATAGAGTGTGTTTTACGGAGTGGAATCACCACCATGTCTTTCCGTGGGAGCGTGCGCTTGCATGGCTCTATCGAGGCTTTTGCTATGCCCTTCTTACAGCCGTATTTCAACCTATTCGGTGGGCAACCAACAATCACCTTCAACAGAATTAATCTAGCTCGCACAGATCGACATTAGATCTCAATTAAGCTGAGGTCGTGGTTAGAATTATGGATTTACTTCTTTATTTGACGCCTATTTTTTGCTTTTATCGGCATGGTATGTTGCGAATACGGCTGAGAGAAATATCAAACGAGAGCCTCGGTGATGTCGTGTGAGCGAGCGCTGCCTCGGAAGGGCACAGTGTCGCTTGAATACGTGACAAAAACACTAGAATCCATGTTTTGCTCGTATCTTAGTATTCTTGAGGTTATGTGCAAATTATTGTGTTCGAATGTGAATTTTTTTCCAGCATATGTCTTAGTGTGATTATTTATTGTGAATTTTTTGAAATAAACTTGAAATCTCAGCGTCAAATGTTGCTGTCGATCATGGAAGAAAATAGCGAAGGAAAGATTGATTTGGACGTAATGTGTGATAAAATAATAGCTACGCAGAGGAGGATGTTGGAAAAGGAACGCAAGAAGAAAGAAGAAGCGGGGCGAATCAAGAGTACCTGGGATTAACCGTCTAAATTTTGTTTTCTGATGGTCTGTCCTTTTTGAAATGCATTTTAAAATTTCAATCTACATTCAGCTTTATTTGTTATAATTTTCGGGTGCTAGAACACTTCATTCCTGTAGTGTTTTGATCAAGCTCGTAAGAAATAGTAGTGGTGCTGTAAGCTTTAACTCATGAACTTCCTATTCTGTGGTTACTTATAATGTAAAATGAGTTCAACAATGGTATCTTTTTTTGATTTCTGCTTATATTTGTGGTTTATAGCACAATAAATTGTTGAAGAATGTTAGTTTGGTAACATTACTTAGTTTTTTTTTTTTTATTTTACAAGCATTTAGAGGCATGTTGCCTAACATGTGTTTCGTCCGAGTTGGTAGGTCTTCAAAACGTTTTTTTCCAAATAACCAGTGTTCCCATCTTCATTTCAATATGAACAAGTTCCATATATCGAGCATAACGAATGGCTTCCGAAGTAATTATCAGTGGTACAACAATGTCGTTTCTCTCAAATACACCTAAAGTATAACTGTAGTAGTATCATCGGTAATTTCTCAACCGTATTGTGGAACCAATCAATCGTAGGTAAGGATTACGAGAATAGGACTTCCTGTGGGATGTGGCTAAAGTGATAAAAAAGGATATCTAAGAACGATGCTGATAAAAAAAAGTCCAATTGAAACTAGTGAGGGTTATTTGCACTATAATAATGAATGAGATCGATGAGCGATCATGATAGCCAAATAGCGAGCACATACATGGATGTGCGAATGACTGAGTACCGTGCGGACTAGTCGAGACTGTGCCATTGAGCTACTTGACGTCCTGGATTCTCAAGCACTTCGACGATATGCTGATCTTCAATATTCAGGAGTGCTCGACCGATAACGTCATTGCGATTTGCGCGATCATGATTGATCACCTGAAATTGTAAGATCTGACTTGTTGCCGTGTATATTTGGTTGTGAGCTTGTTCAGTAATTTTTGTAAAAGTGTGTGGTGACTCATTGACATTACCGACATTAGTTATGACACTAATTAAGTAGATTCTAAACATTTGAGATAACGAGTTTTGTTTGAAAAATATTCGAAGAAGAGCAACTGTGAGAACAACTCATACCTCAGACATAATGTATAACTATGTTGGGATGTGTCAGAGATCTTAAACAAGTACTGTTCTACTTGAATCTCAAAAATCTGGGAGGATTGGAAAGCGCATAGTATGCTTATTCTCCGATAACTCGAGATCAACGGATGTGCAGATCAATAGCCGAGTAATTCCGGAACTTGGAATAATCAGGCATGGTATAATTCCTCGCATGTGGCTGGTTAGGGGTGCTCTGCGCCGTACACAAGATCGATGGTTTGATCTCGCCCCTATAGCTCATCAAGCCTTCCATTCCCCCGCGGGTCGGTAAATTGATACTTGTTGGGAGGATGAGCAGCTTTAACGCGATACAGCGCAAGACCACCGCGAGTTATTGCAAAGACAAAATATGCATTCAATTACTTCTAACGAAACTCAAGATTGAAGACAAATGTATGGCGCATCCACTGGGTATGTTTACCGCTGAGAGCTTTATTCTTCTGATAAATTTTTTCGACATTATTTTGTTTTAGTGCTTTAGATACGACGGCGCCTCTGTAGGTAGACTTCAAGTAAAGAACAATCCTTCACTGATCCATTTAATGCGTTGAGATTGATAGCTTCAAAAGTAGTATCTTCAAAAAAGAGAAAATTCGAGGAAAAGGGCTTGAAGATGATTCACAGAAAAGTGCTTGTGATAAAGAGCTTATTATGGCGATGAAAGGTGTAATAGATACTAATTGCTGTTCTTCAAACGCGTTATGAATATTATGAACATGTTTCCGCTTCTTAAGATATCAATCATGAAATCCTTGTGATAAATCCTACGAATGACACTAATCTTCTGAATAACCATTTACTTCTGGAGGACTGGACATTTTCGGAGTTGATAACCTCACAGACTTGTAGGAAAGACTTTACTCTGTCGCCTCAACTCTCGCTATGAATGGTCCCTATAAGTGTTATCAAGAAGATGCGGGAGTGAGTGGCATAACACCTATTGGTGTTACACTCTTTCTAACGATTAACATCAGCACGACTATTTAGGTGCTGTACTGAATGTTAGCCAAAGTTTACAAAGGTTGAACAACGTGCTTACGCCAAAAAAAAAACTGGAAAAGTTTTTACGAGGTATAGTCAATGTAAGAAATACGTTTGCACAGAATGCTTTTATGTTCCCGCCAAAAATGTACTTCTAAATGGGTCAGATATTCACGTAGGGATTGTATATAATAGGTATGAGTTTCATATTGTAAACTGTAGATATAATGATTTACCAGAACGCTGTTGATTGTACTAGGTCGTTCTATAAGTTTGGGCGCTAAAGCAATGAACGCCAAATTTAATACCCAGAAGGCAATTAAAATTGCGTGACTTTAGCATCGTTTTATTGCGCGTTATTTGCGAATATTTTGGTGTACAAATTACCTATAGTTGCTCCAAGATGAAGCTGTCTTAGGAACAAATTCGCTTGCTACTCATGCACGGATGGCACGTAGGGGAAAATGCTACTGAAGCGACACGCAAGATTTTTGAAGCTTCCTGTGGGCGGCTTGAGCGCGAATGATCCTACAGACTGTTCTCTCCAACTTTGAACTGTGCGGACGACTTCCTAACTGTCGTTTTTGCAACCATATCATAGCCCCAACTTTCATTAATTTTGGGCATCGCTTCACTAGTATTTTCCTCTACGCCATTCGTGTATGACTAGCAAGCGAATTTGTTCCCATCATAGCTCCATGTTAGAGTTATTACAGGCAAGTTGTAAGCCAAAATTTTTGCGAGAAAATGCACGATTGAACGACACCAAAATCATGCAATTTCATTTATTTCTGGCTATCAAATTTGTTGTGTATTGAACTAGTCCCGAAACTAGTGGAACGACCTATTATTAAAGCGTGCAATGGTTGTGTATGTACAATGTACAAATGTATAGATTGTATCAGGACGTACAAATTGAGAATGTTAATTGTGACTTATTTTTGGGGATTGATTATTTCTGTTTAATTCTGATGATCCTAATGGTCAATTGTTATACAATTATATCGAGGAAAACGTTTATAATATGAGCATTACGTAAGAAAATGCTTAGGAATACGTTTCTTTTCGAGAGTTGAAAAGTACAGGCTGAAGGTGTGGTTTCTAGAAGCCATAATTGGCACGAAAATCTCCATCTTTCGAGTTATGGAATCACTACTAATTGTCTAGTGAAAAACCTTTCTTTAGAAAGTTTAGAATTTACGAGTAAATTTCACAGAATGCACTAAAATGTTTACGGAAGTACATTTAGTGACAATCTTTTCTTATCAAAGTTTTCTAAGAATCAAAATCTTACTATGCAGTACCAAAAAGTTCACCGTGAAGTTGGAAATATGAACTCTGGTCGCGAAATGTTGCAGTTTCTTATTAGTGAAACGTACTACGGAAACATTTCTGGAGAACAAACTTGATATAGGATCAAAGTTTCCAAGCTACCACTCGGTTGCAGAAATATGAACAAAATAAGAAATGTTTATAATGAATATGAAAAACATGTTCCTTCTCGCAAGAACGTGGTGATTCCCTTCGAAAAATTCAGGGTATTAGGGAGCGTTGGTGTTCATTTTACGAGAATTACTCATATACCAGTTCATTAAGTGACATTTCATCATTTATTGAGGGCAGTACTTCCTTGAAACCTTAATTGACCCGGATTTGTGTTGGGGCGCGCTCCAATCTTCGCAGCCGTCCGAACAGGACGCTCAGCTTGGGGTCAAAATGACCCTCATCGTCATAAAAAGTAAATTTCGCTAAATCTTCATTACCATGACATAAATTGCATCGATGCTATTTATCCACGAAAGCTATTCAGAGTCAAGAACCTCAGCTAAAACGAAACAGAAACGTGCTGTATGACAAACCACTTATCATTTGATACGTGAAAAAAATAAATGAAAGCGAATGCAGTAAGCACCTGCAAATCTATGACAGCGTTGTCCATTTTGTTTTCGGGTAGCTCGAATACAAACGATTCATTGTAGACGGGATTGACAGTGGCGCGACGTACGTGCGTCTTCTTCTTCACAATCCGCTCACCATTCTCTTTGCGTAGATATAACTTTACATATGGATCTGTAAAGGGGTCATCACAGTTCGATAAAAAAAATTCGAAAGTTTGAAATACAGAAAGACAGCCCACGCTCAGAATATTTTCAAAATCTTTCCGTCGCTTTATTCTTTACAGCTTTCTTTTGCAGATATACGAGACGGATGTGTGTTTTCATATAGTTTCATATAATCAAAATTGTAGTATACAGATCATTATTTAAAAAATTATGTAGAAAGATCTCCAATTTTTACAATACTCTTTGAAAGACGACTATCACAATGGTTGAAAATGTTTCACAATCACACGCGGTCTTTGGTTCGATATTCACGCCACGGGGCTAACGAAAACCTTCATTCCATTGATAATATTTCTTTGAGAAGAAACATTACAAGAAACAAAACTGCATATCAAAAGCGATTTTACTTTTATAGCTGACTAAGATAATAGAAAGCGTTTTACTTGATCATGTAAAGCACTATTTCATTCAATACCTAACTCTCCATTAATTTGTTCATAGCGAGAAACTGTGATATCATCGACATATTCTAGAAAATTAATCTTACATGAGTGGCTGATCACTATGTAGACGAAAAATCAACGAAAAGTAAAGAAAACTGACATAGAAGGACTGTGTTTTTTATTAAACAAGTCAGTATTATCATTTCTCGTGATACAACGATATAATCCATTATATATTCAATGCCTTCATCTAATTAAGTATCCATGTTGACATCATTACTCTATAATAATACTTCTGGCAAAGAAACATGCCCGTCACTACAGTTTTGCTTTCAGAAACACAGTCATTGTTCATTTGACCCACGTCTCGGGTCGACCTCACATCGTAGGTAGAAACATTGGCTTGACGCATCACCAGGCCAAGCAAGTTATCTACAGGCTAAATGCGCATTCAACGAACTCTGTGATGCTACAGACGGAGTCGACTATATGGTTCATTTACGAACGATCGACTGACACTGACGAGCTTACTGCTATTGAGCCTATTTGTGATACCAACGAGTGACAAAAGCCTCAGTAAATCTGCAGTAAACAACAGCTACGCTGCAGAACTTTTAGGCACACATCATGGAGTCATAACTAATCGACAGATTTGGCATTTTTTCCCACCGAGTTCGTAGTTAAAATACGATCAAAATATTGATTAGTGTGGAAAAGTTACCGTATTCTTAATCGTACTGTATTAGATAAAGTCAAATGCATAATTACTGTGGCAGTGCCTACGATATGATCAAAGCACTGCACAATAACACGATAATTCTGTACACATTTTTTCGGGTTTTCACTTATATTACACACTCATTATATTAGATTATTTGCAATACATTTGCACTTGATCACATGTCAAAAGAAACTTCAAGCATAGAAATTTCTTGACCGGGTTGTAATATGGCTTTTTAGAATTTACGAGCTAATTACTCAACACATTCCGTCCCATATGAATTTCATAGAGTTCATAGCGCTGTGAATTATTTAAAAACACATGATCAGGCTTGATGTGTTCGCCAGTCGATTGTCCTAAAATTCCGTCCTTAAATTATTATTTTCTGACCTGAAAATTCTTTTTTTTTCGAACAATATGTTAGGTCGTCCTATAAGTTTTCGCACTAGAGCAATAAGCACCAGATTTATTAACCAGAAATGGTTATACATGCATGATTTGAGATCATTCAATTGTGCACTTTCTTGCAAACATTTTGATGTACAACTTGCCTATAATTATTCTGAAATGATGCTGTCCTGAGGACAAATTCAATTGCTACTCAGGCACGAATGGCGCGTAGGGGAAAATGCTATAGCAGCGTGCCGCAAGATTAATGAAGCTTTGAGCGATGATACGATTGCAGGACGGTCAGCAAGTGATTCGCGAAAATCAAAACTGTGAGGAGCAGTGAAAATCCAATCGCTTTCGGGCCGTACACAGGAAGCTCCATTAAATTTGCATGCTTCACTAGCATTTCCCCTACGCGTCATGCATGCAGGCGAATTTGTTCCCACGACAGCTCCATCTTGAAGCAGATACATGCAAGTCGCATACAGAAATGTCTGCAAGAAGATGCGCAGTTGGACGATACAAAATCATGCAATTTCAGTCCTACTGGTTGATAAATTTGGTGTTTATTGCACTAATGTCAAAACTTGTGGAATGATTTCAGGAAATGCCTAGAACGATCGTCTTCAAAAAACCTTCGTCGCACTCACTGATTACTGATTACTAAATAAATGGTGTTTTCAATACGCATTAAAGGACACGGTCAAAAGAGGCGATTGGAAAGTGGACAGCAACGCTGTGATTGGGCAGTGCGCAATGGGTTAGTGACTGTCTTAACACGTTCTTTATTAATCACAGTAGGTACGAAAACGATCGAAGTATCTGAGAATGGTGCTCACCAAAACTACCAAGTTGCATGTACTGTTCACTTCAATTGATTTTAGGATTTTACCATATAATATGTTCTCTGTATCTTAGATCTTTCCGGTACCACAAACATAACAGCCCCCACTTTTCCGTTCGTTGACCTACCTGCTGTTCCAGTTTCGTTTCTGCTTAGACCTCGTGCCTTCAATACGACTACCGTAAGATTGTTAAATGCTGGTTGATAAGTAAGCGATAGAAGCAGCTCTCCACGAGCTGTAACACAATCCGAAGCACGTGACAGAAGTGCCAATTCCACTCTGTAATTACGGAAAACATGAGTTGACGTGAGTCATTTGAGATTTCATCTACTTTAACTTATTGTTTAATGCTGTCAGACAATTTGTACGGAGGGAATTTATGGCAATAGAACATCCGAAAAAAAAACGAACTGATACTACATAGCATCGGATATCACGTCGAAATTAACTTTCTGCGGACGGTGAGAGTCAATTTGACACAAGGTCCTCTTGCTGCGCCGAGCTTTTTTAAGCGAATACGAACATTCATTCAAAGTCAAATCTCGGCTATTTCAACAGTGCGCTTAGTTTCTAATAAGGCCTTCTTAGTAAGCTGTAGTGAAAAAAATTATGTTTCATACTCGAAAAGCTTTGCCTCCTCTGCAAAGGTCTGTGGATGGCTTTTCATTACTTCGTTCATACTTCACTATACTATAATTCATTTGATAGCACAAATCTCGATGATTTCGAAGCCGAAATCGGTTTCTGAGAAGGTCTTCGCAGTGCGCTGTAGGAACGAAAACAAGACTACATTTCACATCCAGAGTACTTTTCGCACATAAAAGTTATATATGCATAAGATGCATATGAGTGTATAGAGAAGATTTGCACTATTAGAGAATTAAATAAACCCAAAGTGTTTCCAAAACGAAGAAAAAAAAAACGTTGATATTGGGCTGAGTAAAAAGTTCTGGAAAATTTTTAAAAATTTCATTTTTTGACTAACTTTGTGCCGTTTTTATTGGAAGTTTGGTATGTATTTATGTTGTTAATTAATTTTGGCTCCAAAATGCCTATTAAGCAGTATGATTAGCGTGCGTTTATCCGTTTCAGTTGGAGAAAAGCTTTAACGTTCTTGAAGCCGTCGATGAGACTGATGAGGTGAAGGTGCTGATACGGCAACAAAATCGACTGTAGGCAGATGGTTTAAGCTTTTGATTTCAAAGACATGCTTCGCTCTGGTCGGCGATCTGTTTTGAATGAAAATGACTTCCAAGCCCCTTTGGATGTCGAGCCTTCATCGAGCACTCGTGACTTGGCTGAAGAGCCTGGTGATTCGCAGCAGACCGTTGTCCACAAGTTGAACCAATTTGACTTTCCCAAGAAGCCTCGTCAGAATTCGCATGAGGTTTACCCGATTGTGGTCTCTTTCAATCGATGTGACACTTTTGAATGACTGTCGATTTTGATCATTTAATGAAGTTGAGGAAACATATCAAGAATATTTCAATTCAACGGAGGCAGAACGGTATTTCCAGCAAATTCAGAATTTTGCAGATTGATGACAGAAATTCGTGGACAAAGGTGGTCTGCACTTTGAAGAATATTTGTTGTTTTTTTGCTGCCAATTCGCCGATAAAAACCGAACTTTCGAAAATTTCCCCAAAAATTTTGCTCAACCCTGATAAACAACGAAAATCGCACGCCGCTTGAGAAAATTGAGCAAGAGCCGCCCGCAAAGAGTTAAGAACATGATGAATGGTTTATGAAAAAATAACTCATTTCCAACCTTTCTCTCTATTCTTTTTTATGCATGCCTTTCTTTACACCAGTACGTATAGTTTTTCACTGCTGCTTCGAAATTGAACACTACACTTACACTTACACGACACTTCTATCAAAACATGCATCCTATGTTAGCATGGACGTTTTGTTCTGCACTGGGCATGCTCACAGAACAAAGAAATGGAAAATACTAGAGAACGTCGAAATACGCCTCAGCACATACAATAAGTATTGATTTTTCGCAATGAAACTGATTGTTATTGTGTAAATTAATTGAATTTGCGAACAAACTTTGTGATAGTTTGGAACGCTGTTTATGACTTGTGTAATTTTGAACAAAGGATTCATTACGACCAGTTAATTGATGAGTACAATAGCTGTGCCTCATGACTTCAATTTGGTAAACTTGACAAGACTGTAAGTGAAACTAGCCTCATTTCTTGATGGAGCATCAACTCTCCATCTGCCAATCTGTAGACACACTCACCAACGACAGTATCACGACTGTAGCGATCGAAAGCGACAACCTGAAATAATTTTGGTTAGATAATGTCAGGTAATCTTAAAGTCGACCTGAGACGATGGAAACAAAAAGCTTACTTGAAAATGCAATGTGCTTAAGCTAATTTGTTCACTTGTCACACCGTACAACGTGAACTGTTCATCGTATTTTGGTGAGGTCGTCGAACGAACGATGCGAGTCTTGACACGATGTTCACGTTCTGTGGTGGGTTAATTTACTATATATGATAAAATTATGTACGACATCTTAATAAGAAGCGATTAAAATCGTAAATGAGAAGATGAAATCCCTTTGAACACTAGTAAGCTAGATTTGACAGATGTAACTGCCCTCTAAAGAACGTTTTTAGGAAGCGAAGTCCTATCATCAGGCACTCAAACTAACGCTAAAATAAGAAAGAATTTTGTTGAGAGCTCTTAATTTCGACCACTTCAAAAGCTTTGTGTAGTACTGGGTACCTGGAAGAAGCTGTAATTTCACATATGGATCGAGTAAGCATTGTCCGTCTCTTGACACGACAAGTTCGCATAGATTTCGACACTCGACAATACCGACCTGAAAAATCAGTTAATTAATTTAACATCTATAGTAGAATGTGTCCAAAGGGACTGAATAGAATGCTGAAGAATGCCTTGTTCTTTATGAGGACGGAGGGTTTTTTCGATGTTAATCTACCACCTTGATTAATTTTTTATAGCGTTTGCTCCGGTTTATTAAAAATTTTCAAGGATGTTTTCATATATATATATATATATATAAAACGCAAGAATTTTTTGAAATTCAACCGCTTTTAGTGATGGTAGTCAATTTCCCTCCCAAATGTTTACCGCCTTATCGTGGCTGGGGTGATGCTCTTATGTAACGGATTGCAAAGTACAGCGGGAGGTTCAATTTCTCAGCAGGGCCTCTTGAGTTGAGAGGTTCAGTGTCTCTACCCGGAAAGCCCAGCTAAGAGCAAACCGTATCAGGAATGCACCGCCGTCTTGGTAGCTACTAATCACAAAGTGATAATCTCTCTCTGATTCACAAGGGTCGGCGACGGCTTTAATATGGTTACGACATGAGGAAAACATTGGATGGGCTAACACAGGACTTTAGGAAAGAAGTCAGCTAATCCAGCGAGAAATTTCCTGCCTCAATACACCGCACAAAAGGGTGCTCATAACTTCGACATCGGCGGTGAGACGACCGGTGAGAGGCGATCAAATCCCGAGTTCAATGGAACGTCAAAGGAAAAGGAAAAAACGATGACATCTAGGACATGCTTCAATAACTGCTTCTGCTTTGCACCTATAACACCATAACATTCTCTAAGATACGTCTATACGCACTTCTGAAGGTCTGGTTACATCAATCCATGCATCGTCCTCTAGGAAACGAAAATTAGGAGGATCAACATATGGCAATTAAACGATGGAACTCTCGATTATCGTGGAACTAAGTTTCCGTCACGAAATGTCGGACGCATTAACTTTGTCGTTTACTCATATGTCTCACATCTAGTCATTTCGTACAGAGTCCTATCACCGCGTCTGACTATCCTTCGCTTCCAACTTCTGCGTCAAAAGAAAGTCAGTATCATAAACTGCTGCTCACCAACTTGTATAAGTGATGAGAGCGAAGAAGACGCGCTCTACAACGAGTTGGAAAGAGTCATTCTCAGCGAATGTCCTTCTGGAAATCGTTGTTGGAAGCTCAGATAAAAATGGCCAGCAAAATGAATACAGTATAGGAGAATTCAGTACGGGAAACGAAAACGGAGACCGTCTTGTAAGACTCCTGTTCGCGGCACGTCTCTTACATGGAAACTCATTTTTCCAAAAGAGAGGAAACCGCCAATGGGCATGGGAAACAGCAGCACGATTCATGCGGAGACTGATCATATTATATACTAACAAGCAGAAAATTGTGCCTCTTTGACAGCCCAGTGGTACATGGATTTTGTACGGGATTTGATCACCGCCTATCACAATCAAAGATTCGATTCCGCCATGAGCTGGAAAAGAAGTTCTGTCATTGCCTAAAAAAAACAAAACAAGTTTTGTATGGCGAGGACGTCCTCAAAAAATTCTTTCCTCCTTTGACTGGCAGATAAAGGTAGACCCGACCAAAAATTACGAGCTGCTAGTCGATGGACTTAGAACCTGTGCCGAACTAGCAAGCTCCCAAAACAATGGGTACTGATCGCATCTCCAATACCACTCGAAAGGAGAAGGGAACTGAAACTTGACCCTTCTGGAACACACCTGACTAGGTTGATAATATGCCAAGAATGTTGGGGAGGATCAACCGCGCACCGAGCATCATCATCACCCGGCCACGCTCCAGCACGTTCTTCAATCTCAACCATTTTGACTTTTTTTATTCAAAGTGCGTTCAAAAGGTACTCAAATCGTATTTTGCATTACGTATATGAGGCACTCAAATCGTATTTTGCATTACGTATATGAAGCACTCAAGTCGCATTTTGCATTACGTATATGAAGCACTCAAATCGTATTTTGCATAACGTATATAAAGCACTAAATACTACAATAGCCAATAACATCAAATGAAACATTTGAGAATAGAGATTTTTGGAAAACTCTAAGTCGTTTGCACCAGATTTGCCATTTTTAACGTATTTCGTTCATGCCTGTCCATTGAGCGCTTATATATAGACCTTGTTCAAACAATAATAATCTGATAAGGATATAGCATGTTTTGAGCTATTAAGATCTAAGTGCTATGCAGGCGCCTGTTTTGTCCTGCCGGTACTCATCACTAGCACTGTGCTTGGTTCAGCCTATCTCTTGAGGCTATACTCCTCCATGAAGGAATCGACACCGAGCAATAAATCATCGCAAGTCAGATGATGGAATTATGTGACATTGTAGTGACCGACGTAAAGGTCTGATCCGTATCCTCATCGTCGACATTTCCAGTGGAATACGATGATTGTTTATCTCAATTTCTTAGGAAATTTGATGGTTTATATCTGAACTGCCTTTCTCAGTGAAAACGCCTATACAATGGTTGCGCATTTGACTTTATACATTTCTCAGTGTGTGGCCCGTTGCTCCTTGTTATACCATGGTTGTTTAAATGAACTCTTACCTCTGGTCATTATCTCAGTGTTCGATTGTTCCGCCCATCCCCTTCATATTTGACCTTATTTCGTTATACGTTATGCGTTATATGCTTATCATATTATTATTTGAACAAGGTCTATAAAAAAGCGGTCGAATGGAGAGGTATCATCCATTATAAGAGCCATACTCGACTGACGGTTTTTATGTCAGGTAATTCCATCATATGACTTGCGGTGCGGTGACTTATTGTTCGGCGTCGGTTCCTTCATAGAGGAGTATAGCCTCAAGGGATCAGTTGAACCGAGGACGGTGTTACTAATGAGTCCCAGTAAGACAAAACAGGTACTTGTCATAGCACTTGGACCTCAATGGCTCAAAACGTGTTATATCCTTATCAGATTAGTATTTCGTCCAATTCAAAACGTAATCAATACGCTTGGTGACATCTATTAGTGATTATTGAGCAGTGAGGTCTATCATGTTCCTGTTCGATAGGTCAGCTAAAAGTATACCAATGTCACAACTGAGCCCGATAAGCTAGTGTTACTACCAAAAATGAGAGACTCAGCGTGTTCCTTAAGCTCAAATTGCCCATTCTGAACAGCTCTGGTTTTCGATGACAACGAAAGGACACTTTATTGAATCCCTATGGAGCGCAAGGATGATTAACAACGCGACGAATAATAAATGTTGATCGAGTTCGGGTGGTTTCTAGGGACTAGAGTAGAAGCTACACCAGGCATCAATTCTATTTTCTCTATCGCAACATATAAAAATATATCAAAGCTTGGAGGAGACTTTTTCTTTGGAACTTGAAACCTTCAAGAAAATATCAGTTATGGAAAAGATGATTTATTGCGAAGGAATCCTGGTAACATTTCTACAAATTCGATTACATCATAACACGTATTTAATCAACAAAACGAATTATTTCCCGCACAATTTTCACGTTATCCATGAGAATTTCTTATTTGTTACAAAATGAGTCAGAGTCGTGTGAATCGCAGTTGTTATAATTGCCCTTAATATGCACTGAATCGGTCGCAAGTTCGATCTCGGGCACTTAGCTCAACAAGTTTCCCGTCTCTTCTGAGTCTGGAGATTTTTACCACACACGTCTAGGAGAATTGCAGCACTCATTTGATCGAATGTTAGGCCATCAGAGGGCATTTAAGGCACCGATTGGCTTATTATTTAGTCCAAATAAGCACCTAATCAACTTCATGATTTTACGAACGAATTCGCATCCACGTTGCATCTCTTAGGGATTGATTAACGTTTAATTCTTTAAGATTTACGCTTTTAGAGTACAAATGACCAACCCCTTTGTTTTCAGCCACAAAGTTTTTAATTTTCAGCATGTTTACTTGCAATTTCAACTCAGTGAATTATCATCTTGTTATGACAGTGCATGTTCCCGAGTGTTGAAATGGAAAACGCAACCATATATTCATTTCTTTCACACCCAAGGTGAAGGAATAAAACCTCAACATTGATGTGAACAAAATTAGAAATTCAACTGCTTTTTTACCTGGAGAGATAGGGATACAGGATCATAGCTGAGTGTGAATGTGATTATACCGCGTTCTGTTGGTAATTCAGACGGCGATAGTTTTCGTGTTCGATCTTCGAGAAGTGATTGGAATGGCACCACTGGACTTGGTGAGGAATCTGTAGACAGCGGACTCTGTAAGAAAAGTAACCCTGTAGTTTCAGTGGTGTTTACAAACAGTGTTCTATAATTTTACCATTCGGTTTTAGGTTGTAACGCATCCTAATAGTCCAATTGAGATGAAGATTTTCGATTTGATTTTTATATCCTTAGCTTTCAAAGATCTTATTTTTTCAACTGAATAGTCGCATAAGACTGCTTTTCCTTCTTCGTTGGTTTTTTGAATGTTCAAGGTTGAAATGTAATTGCTCTTACTTGTAAAGGTGAAGGGCTCTGCTTCAATCCGCTTGGTCCTTTAGGAAAAGTGCCATTGCGTATGGCGACTACCTAAATATTACGACATTTCCGCCATTGATAACTAGCCATATGATCATATGTATTATTGTATTATTTGGCCAATTAGGCACTGATAATCACTAGGTCTTCTTATAAGTTTTGGCACTAAAACAATAACCACCAAATTTATTAACCAGAAGGGTACTTTTCCGTTACCTTCACTCCGTTTGAGCCCTTCGGTAAAAACGTATTTTTTGCCCTTGTAAAACGTTTTGGTAGTCATTCGATAGCTCAAACCAAGTGAATTTGAAGGTTATATTTTATTTCTTGAATGACTTGTTTTTAATGATGTAACAGTTAAAATGAAATTTTTTTGCTTCACTTTATGATCAAATTTCACATCTTACCGATTTTAACGGTATGTTTGGTTCTTAGAAAATACTTCTTAGTGCGTTGTATGAGTCAAAAGAAAATTAGGTTCCTCACTTTGTGAGCACTTCTTATCGGTTATGGTGTGGTACTAGCTGTGATATTAAGGATTTTTGACGAAAATTAGGATTGTTTCTGATACCTCAGAATTTTCTCTACACGTTGAGGTGCTTCTTTTGGAAAAAAAGTTGAAGTAATTTATCGTGTTTCAAAGATTGACAAACTCGCATTACAATAAAGATCACCTTTTGGGAGACCAGAAAATTTTGATTGAATCCAAAGATGATTGAAAAACTAATTATTCCGGTCCACGACTGTGTTGTGGTTCATACCAAAATTTTTCTTACACTATTTAATCGACGTTGACTCTTCAGTTATACTGTGGAAGAAACGAAGAGAAGTAACGAAAGGAAGACGAGTGTTCTCGATCCAGTTTCCGACTCTAATATTGACCCTATCGCGACATCTATGCTTGTAACATCGCCAAACAATATGCGAACAGAATTCAAGCTTCATTCGATGTCCTTTCTTGCACAGACGTCTGGCTTGTAACACTCCGTGTCTTTGTAGGAGCACGACGGCTTCTTTTTTGGTAGTTGGCGGAGCGAAAATTCTCATGATTTTGTGAATTCGATGAAAAAAGTTGAGAAGCAGCTGACGTGCAGTGACGTTGTCAATGTGGCGAACGCTGAGACAGCTCGTTGGCCTGGTGTCAATGTTGCAAAACTCCATCCACATACCGGAAGTGCGTGGTGGCCTGGTGCCATTGTTACAATGCGAACACCCAATTTTCTATTGGCTGCTACAGCTCACTAAGAAGTCCTTTCAAAAAACCAAATACCTCACTGGAAGTTCAAAGGAATTGCTCTGTCCAGTGAAAGAGCGCCGAAACGCCAAAAGTGTAAAACAAAATTTTGTTTTGGCTGTTACAGCGCACTGAAAGGTTTCTTCAAAACCCAAGTATGTCGTTGAAACCGCCTAGATCTCAGTCATCAATTAAGTTACAGCAATACTTAAAGAAATTAAGAAACACCCTGCACTCGAAAAGGTGCCAACAAGAGCAATTCTGATAAGTGAAACACATTTTCTTTTGAGCGTTACAAAGCTTTAAAAAAGTCCATCCTAAAAATAAAATACATCTTTGACATCACTGAGATTCGCGCTATCGAATGGTCATTGGATGTTTATGGAAAGAATTCTGTCCAGCGAGAAATCTTCGAAGGTGTAGCGAAATTTTATTTCGGCTGTTACAGCGCAAAAAAACAAGCCATTTGAGTAATAAAATATACACTCAGATTTACTTGATTTGAGCTATCGAACGACTAGTTATACTTTGAAAAAAAAGCAAAAATACGTTTTTACCGAAGGGCTCAAATAGGGTAAAGATAATGGAAATGTACCACCAGAAGTAATTAAAATTGTTCAACGACACTATTCAAAGACGCGCCAGCTGTGTGAACACATTTCTGCCATGGCAACAGATCAGTACCGCGCTCGTAGAATTCATTACCCTTGGATTCAAAAGAAGTTGCCAATCCTCGATGCTAAAGATTGACGTTTCGGAACTTTTTCCTACTCAGAAAGTCCTCCAGCGACCGGAAGAGGCAATAGTCCAACGGCGACAAATCAAAACTATGGCGGATGACTCAGCAGCTCCCAGCCCGATCTGGTCAACCACCTCTTCGTCAATATGGCGACATGCAGCCTTGCGTTGTCTTGAAGCAGGGTAAAATTGCGGCTCCGTCGACGTGACAGGGCCCCATTGCAACGGTCCAGGTGCTCACAGTAGCGCTTGACGTTAATCATCTGTTTGCACGGTTGATGTTCCTAAGGGCATCTCTGTCGCAATTCGTACTCGTGAAGCAGCGGTTTGAGATAAACGAGCGGCCATGACGCGGTAAGTCTGAACAAATTTGGCACCAAAAGAATGCTCAGGAAATTTTCACAAAACAGTGCTGATTTCTTGCCTGAGAAATGGCAGAAATGTGTTCAGGCTGATGGTGCATACTTTGAAAAGTGCTGTTAAGCAATTTTAATTACTTCTGCTCAGCCTTTACGGGACCATGAATCCAACCCTCCGCGTGTCCAACCTCCTAGGGCAGATGTTGCGCCTAACAGTGGCATCTAACAATGGAGTTTGTGACGCGTAACGATGGAGCAGCATGTGATATTGGGCGTCTAACCTCAGCGTATTAGGTCGAACAATATTATGCTGGGGTTAGACACAACAGCCTGGGGACGGGGGTCGCGGGGAAGGGGGTTATGCACGAAGAGGGCTGGGTCCATGGTCCCATAAAGGTCAATAAATTTGGTGTTTATTGCTCTACTGCCAAAACCTATGAGAACCTGATAGTCGTATAATTTTTTATGAGGAGCTGGTTTTTAGAAAGTGAAAAAGGGGGAATTCCTTTATTCATCATTGACAACACTAAAGGCTCTCAGTGTCCCAAAACCTATGCATTTGTAATGTTAATCAACAAATTTGCAATACGTTTAATAATTAACATTATATATAAAAGGATAAAGGATAAAGCTCTCGGCGTTGATCAATCCCTGAGGGATGCGCCATGCATTCTACTTCAATTTTTAACTTCGTTTGAGGTGATTGAATGCATATCTGGCCTTTACAATGACTCGCGGTGGCCTCCCGCTGAACCGAGTCAGTGCTGCTTATCCTCCCAGACAAGTCTGAGACCTGCCTGGTACCAATTTACCGACCCGGAGGGATGGATGGCTTGGTGAGCCATGAGCGCGAGATCGAACCAGTGACCTCGTGTGCGACGCAGTGCACCTCTAACCACTGCGCCACATGCGCTCTAACATTATATATATATATATATATATATATATATACGTATATATATGCATATACATAAATACATATATATATATACATTCATATATATGATTGTGTATATGTGTAAGAATGTGTGCGAATTTATATGTATATGTACATACACGTGAATATACATATATATATGATATGTATATACATATATAAGCATATAAATGTATATATATATACGTATATGTATACGTCTATATATATGCACATATATATGTATATACATATGCATGATATGTATATATCTATACATATTTATATACCCACGGACCTCCCTCTTTGAGGGATCCCGCCCGGTCAGCCGCGAGGGCACGCGGCGCGTCCCCAGGTGGTGGATAGGGGAATAAAACGCGAACCAAAAGCGACCGTGTGCTTCCCAGAGACGCAGGTGGATTCAGGAGTGAGCCCCCTGCTTCTACAGCGCCAACTTGACAAAAACTCTAATTCTACGAGTCAAGTCGGCCCAAAGCTTGCAATCAAGCGGCTGGGAAGTACATAGGAGGCGGTTAGGAGTCGCCCCCAACAAATAAGCTCCTCCCGCTCCTCCGAGAGAGACTGGCCAGCTACTCGTGAGTACCCAGCCCCCACGTTTAGAGCCTGGCAAACAATACGTAAGGTATCAAAATGCCAAAAACAGTAGCAAATATGGGCCTCATTCCCGTGACCCCGAAAGAGCCCCTGGCACGGCAGCGCCAGGTAGAACGAGTACGGAGAGGCTGCTAAAATCTCAGGGCCGAACTAGGCTGCCAAGATCGAAACGGACTAAAATGACGATCTGTACCTACAACGCAAGAACCCTTGCTCACGAATCCGCTGTAGAAGACCTATTGATTCAAGCAAGAAGAATAAGGTACAACGTCAATGGCCTGGCTGAGACGAGAAGGCGCCATCCTTTTCACGCTGTTTATGACACCGAAGAAGAACTGTTCCTTGGAACATGCGATAGTAGAAGTGTCGGCGGCGTTGGCGTCGAATTTGACCGTAAGCATAGATTCGTATGAACAACTAACAACCCGTATCGGACGATTACCCTTGAAACGATGTGGTTCTTTGCCGGCTTTGACCATCTTCGTCGCTTACGCACCAACATCAAGCTATGACGAAGACGAAGTCGACGCGTTCTATATGGAGTTCGAAAAATTTTTCAGAGAAGATCATACATTCTTCAAGGTCATTGTCGGAGATTTTAGCGCAAAAACTGGACCTAGAAGAACGTCTGAAGAACGTCACATAGGGACCCACGGACTAGAATGGAATGAACAGGGTGAGAGGCGATCTGAGTTTATCATGCCGACCCAAACTATCCATGGTAACTCGCAATTCCAAAAGCCTCTTTCTCAGCGATGATAAATCGAAGGTTTTGCCTGAGCGATGTCGCTGTTGTTCCTAAGTTTTACACGGGATCAGACCATCGCCTCCTTCGCGCAACGTTCCTGTTTTCGAGTAGAGGAGAGAAAGCCGCCAAATTCAAACAACGGAGTCCCAAAACTACCATAAACTGGGATGTATTCAAATCATTAGTCGGCTCTTGGGAAGATACCGTTGTCGACAACACGACAATGAAGAATACGATCGACTCGTTGAATATCTTCACGTTAGCGCTATAAAAGCCGAGAGTCCTAAGGTCACGAAAAGACGCTTGTCTCCGCAGACACTCGAACTGATACGTCAACGTGGAATCGCATGAGCTGTAGGAAACCAAAACCTTACGTCCGAACTCGCGAAACGCTGCAGAGAAGCGATAAAAGAAGACCTCAAAGAGAGAACAGCAGCAGTTATGGCAGAAGCTGCAGAAGCTGGAAAGAGCATTCGTAAAGCCCAGCGAGGCTTCGCCAATTATAAGACCAAGATGATTGCACTCGGATGCCCTGACGGGACACTTACAGCTTCCAGAAGGGCTATGGAGAAAATCATCCATCAATACTACTCGGATCTCTTCGCTAGCCATGTCCTCTTACCGTCATATAAATTGAAAGAGGACGAATATGTCGTCCCACCGGTCCTCCCTTCCGAAATCCAACATGCTATATCGTCGGTGAAGAACAGAACAACACCCGGTTCAGACAGGATTAGACCAGAACACCTAAAGAATCTGCTGCCAGTTCTCACCAACATCCTGGCTCGGCTCTTCACTCGCTACCTGTCAGAATGCAAGGTCCCTATTCAATGGAAAACCAGCAAGACCGTATTGTTGTTCAAAAAGAGAGACCTTCACGACATAGGCTATTATCGCCCTATCTGCTTGCTGTTCGTTGTCTATGAAACTCTTTACTCGAGTCATCCTAAACAGGATTGACAGAACACTGGACGAAGGACAGCCATGCGAACAAGCAGGGTTCCGTAAAGGATTTAGTACCATAGACCACATCCACACGATTACAAGACTCATTGAAGTTTCACGAGAGTACAAACAACCACTCTGTCTCACTTTCATCGATGTGAAGAAAGCCTTTGATTCAGTGGAAACAGAAGCGGTTATAGAGGCTCTGGATAACCAGGGCGTCCCTACTCGGTACATAATGATCCTTCGTGAGCTTTATAAAGATTTCACGACCAAAATATCTCCATTCTACAACAATATCACCATTGACGTAAGACGAGAGGTTCGACAAGGCGATACAATTTCGCCAAAACTATTCACTGCCACCCTAGAAAACGTCATGCGAACATTAGAATGGGACGAAATGGGAGTGAAAATTGACGGTCGACAATTAAACCATCTTCGCTTTGCTGACGATATCGTTCTCATAACACCAAACATTAGCCAAGCGGAACGAATGTTGATCGATTTCGATGATGCCTGTGGAAAGATCGATCTCCAGTTGAATCTAACGAAAACGATGTTCATAAGGAACGGATGGGTTTCTGATGCCCTATTCACGCTCAACGGAACGACAATCTCCGAATGCTCCAGTTACATCTATCTAGGTCGTGAAATCAACATGATGAACGACCTAGCTCCAGAGTTGAGCAGGAGGAAACGAGCGGCTTGGGGAACGTTCAAGAGCATCGAAGATGTAGTGAAGAGGACAAAGAACATCCGACTCCCTGCCCACCTTTTCGACTCGACAATTATCCCTGCCCTAACGTATGCAGCAGAAACCTGGTCGCTACGTAAGCAGGATGAAAGATCACTTGCCGTTATCGAACGCGCAGTCGAAAGGTCGATGCTAGGAGTATCCCGTATTTCGCAAATGAGACAAAGGATCCGAACTTCCGACCTACGTCAACGATCGAAAATCAGAGACGCCGTTCTACACGCCAGGATATCGAAAATAAGGTGGGCCGGACACGTGATGCGCTTCAACGACAACCGATGGACGAGAGCCGTTACCGACTGGATTCCTCGGGACGTCAAGCGCTCTAAAGGAAGACCACTGACCCGTTGGTCCGATTTCTTCACGAAAGCGATGGAAGAAAGATATGATGCTCAGCGAATCCCTAGAGCAAGGAGGACCCACTGGGCTACTCTTGCACGCGATAGGGAAAAATGGAAGAGTTGCTGGTACCCCTCGAGTCACTCGACGATCAACGGGACGACAGGTGATACAGGTGATTTGTATATACGTACATATAGTCTTTCAGAATGCTTATAGCCGTCTTTTAAAATTTGTTACCTTACATTTCGGTAACAGCTACAATTCGGCCTACGCGTTTCGGCGGTATCGCCATCATCAGAGCCTCTTCTCAGCTACTCGCTCCTATCATAGGGATAGAGTGACGACGAATAGTATACTCTCGACAAGATAAATCATGGCCGCCAGCGTACCTACAGTCAGCGCTTGGCGGCTGGTGTGAACAGTAAGTGAAACGTCCTTTAGTCGACTGTCTTTTGAAAAACCTCAATAAGAACATTCATGCATAGTCTTTGGAAATGTTTTTAGCCGTCTTTTCGAGGTTCCATGATATATCATGTCAAAATGTACTATTTTTTGTCGCTATATCCCTAAAACCTAGGAGGTCCTCGACCTGCACCGCCTCTGAGCGGTCGGTTAACTACTCTCTCTATTCTATTATTTATTGATTTCGGTTTAAGCATCTCTTGTATCTCTATATTCTAATAATCTCCGAATCACCTAGGGGAACTTTGACTAACGGATCCGCTGCTAGAAAGATATTTCTTGGGAAACGACATTGTCAAAACGTGGAAGCGTCTTTTCGGCCTTGAAATACTCGATCGGTCGGTCAACTTTATTCATTCATTCCTACTTTGTCTTTTGATTCGGTCTCAGCATCATCTCCGAATCAACTGAAAGGAAATCCGTCTGCTAGGAACGGATGCCGAACAAATTTCTTGGAAACGACATCATCAAGATTTGGAGACCTGAAAACGCCCTTGCAACGTTGAGTCACGAATCCAAGGAATATCGATCTGCACAACCAGCAATAAGGTCAGCCTCAGTACCCCTACACTCGGTCCTCCCGTCTATGGCTTCAGGCGGCGAGTTAACTGGTGAAAGACCACAAAACCACGAGATACGAAGGATACTTGGGACGCCATTGGAACCGGATCTGTTGAATACGCAATCGACACGCCACAAAGATTGTTTTCCACTCCGTAGGTATAATGCAAGAACATTTCCCACTGACGCCGATATTCACGCATTTCTTCACGTGAAGCAACAAATCGCATAAAATTTCACGTCATTGCTGTACAACAAACGAAAATTAAGAAGAGCGATATACGTCAACTAAACAACGGCTCACTCGTAATTCGCGAAGAAAAGGTGTCATCACGAGATGTCGTAGGCGTAGGCTTTGTCGTTCACCCGTCCATCACCCACCTCGTCGACTCGTACAAAATTTTGTCCCCTCGCCTAGCTATTCTTCGACTTCAACTAAAGCGTAGTACTAAAATTATTTTCATCAACTGTTATTTACCAACCGACGCAGTTGATGAACACGAACTCGACGCATGCGGAAACCGATCATATACTTACCAATAGAAGATAATGCCTACTCGATACGACCGTAGAGTCATCACTTTGTACTGGGTCCGTTCACCGCCTTTTTTTAGCAAAAGTACTATTCAGCCGTAAGCTGGAAAAGAATTTATGACATCGATCAAGAAGAAGTCGTCAAACCGTCTACGACGAGAACATTCTAGACGAAATCCTATCCAACCATGAATGGCAGATTACCGAAAACTACGAGATGCTTGTCGAAGGACTAAAAAGGTGCGCCGATTTAATTTCACTTATTCCAGAATAGCCGATCGCATTTCCTCCGCTACGAAGGAGCTGCTCGAAAAGCGAAGAAAGCTAAAGTTTGGTCCAAATGCAACAAATTTAGCTCGGTTGATATCAACCAGCTGCAGAAGAGCTTTGCAGGAGGATCTAAATCGGTACCGACCGAAGAAACTGTTAGAAGCAACACAAGAAAGATCTAGTCTAAAGAAATGTCGTCGGAATTTGTGCGATTATAGTATTCCCCTGTCAGAGTTGATAAACAAAGATGGGATTCTGCCCTCTGAAGTTCGAGTCGCAATAGAAAGCATGAAAAAAGGCAGGGCTCCAGACCCGAAAACATCTCTTTCAATTTGCTGCGAGTCGGAGGCCATAATTTACTTGTACTTCTCGCGACGCATATGACATCTTACCTTTGAAAGGAAAAAATTCCAGACCAGTCTAGAACGTAGCGCACAGTCATCATCCACAAAAGCAACTATCGTCCAATCTGCTTGTCAAAATTTTCAAGCTCTTTACGCAGATAATCCTTTTGCGCATATTAAGAACATAGGATGAGGCACAACCAGTTGAGCAAGCAGGATTTCGACAGGGATTCTGCCGCATGGACCACATCCAAACCGTATCACAAATCATTAAAGTCTGTCGGAAATACCACGTGCCTCTAATCCTAACTTTCATCGACTATGAAAAAGCATCTGATAACGTCGAAACGAACGCAATGCTATCAGCGCTTGTCGAACAAGGAGTGGATCCGTCTTACATAAAAACTTATCAGACTGCTATCGGAACTGCACCACGAAAATACAGCTTTTTCATTGACCTCTTACCATAACCCTTGGAAAAGGGATTCGACAGGGCGATACGATATCGCCAAAACTGTTCACCGCCGCACTGCACTGGATAATGAAGTCGTTTGATTGGGACGAGAAGGGCATACGCGTCGATAGAAAATTCCTGTCAAACCTTCCTTTTGCGGATGACATTGTCTTATTCTCGGAAAGCACTACTGAAGTAGAGACGATGCTTGAGGAACTTGACGAAGCGGGGAAGAAGATCGGACTACGTATAAATCGCATGAAGACCCACTTCATGAAGAACCAATGATGCAATGATAAACATATCAAACTAGAAGGATCTTTGGTTACGGAGGCCTCCTCGTACGTGTACCTTGGTCGTTCACTGAATATGGAGAACAATATGAAGGAGAAACTTGACAGAAGAAGGAAAGCAGCGCGGGCCGCATTCGGTCCTCTCAAAGAAGCCACCGACCAAATAACAGACCCCAAATTACGAGCTAACCTTTTCAATTCAACAAAGAAGATCAGACGTCAGATGGACGAAATGAACTGTAGAATGGACGCCAGGAGAATACACCTGTCCTCGAGGACGACCACCTACACGTGGGGAGGACGTATTCACTAGAAGAGTTGATCAGATGTATTCAAATCTATATACGCATCAGCTGTATCCATACCTGCCGATATTCTATAGATCACGGTATGAAACTCGCGTCAGTGGCCATGCTCGAATGAAACCACCGCCATGGACGATAATCGCGAAAAGGCGAGACGAATGGAAGATGTGCTGGGGTCCGCACAATTCGTAAAGACGGACCGTCCAACTAACCAAGTAAGTATCCAAGTATGTCTCTAAAATAAAAGGGGCGCGTGGCTGAGCAAAGGCTCTGATGATAGCGATACTGCCAGAACGTGCGTAAACCGAAATGTAGCCACGAACGAAATGTATCGTAACAAACCTCCAAAGGATGCTATAGGCATTTTCAAAGAATATGTATGTATGTATGTATGTATGTATGTATGTATGTATATGTATATATTTATATGTATATATATGTATATATATGTCCATATATAGTATATATATACATACACATATAATAAAAAAATCACTGCGCCATTTATAAGAATTCCTTCTTTTCATTTACACGCCCAGTATCAGGGTAACGATGCTGCCCCTGTGGTGATCTCGCCGGAAGATATGCTATTTCAAAACAGCTTTGATGAGAAGGGGGAGATGATGGAAGAAAATTGAAGAATGGAGAGAGAACGTGGGATAATTGTCATACACAGAAAGAAAAAAAGGAAAAAGCAAAAAAGAGGAGATCTTTCAGAATACAAGAACAAGATGAAAGTTGACCTTCTTCACTAACATGACATCGTCGAATTGTGGTAAGTTCGTTTTCAAAAGGATTGTTCAGAACCACTGTGTCCTTTTCTCTAATTCGAGCTACTGGCCGACAATATTTTAGCTAGGTTTTTGTCAGTTGTCGACCGTTACTTTGCGTGTGTCACTGCACTCAAGATCGTCTTTTCAGTTCCATAACAACTTCCGATACAACGGCAAATCACGAAGACTATATGCAACCAAATTTTTCAATAGTTTGAAGACCTTTGACAGAAAAAACTACTTGTAGTCACACACATTGTCAATAAATTCAATGGAATGATGTGCATGTATAGATAGTTAATAATATAGAGTTTGGTGTTACTGGAAAAGAAAAGGAAAAGAGAGGAGTCATCAAACACTGCTGTAATCACCAAATAGATTTTGTTCCATGCTACTTCCGTCTCAATCATACGATTTTTGTTTTGACTAAGCAAAACAAATGTGCAAATGCTGCATGGTTTTAGCAATGCCATCGATGGCTCAGCTGTTTTATATGGGTCAACTAAAGAATACAACGCACTTGTTTAGGTGGTATCAGCAACGATGGATATTGTCGACGTTTTCTGACTGCTAACAATGCGATTACGGCAGCAATACCAAGGAAACCGACCGCACCACCAACTCCCAGGTACAACCACTCTGAAATAAAATAGATTATCGAACAGAGTTGAGGGAGAAAGTGTTCTGACTTCTATTTTAGGTAGTCGGCCATAAAACTTATTCACTTTTTTTTTGATTCTCATCAAACAACTGCGAATACAGAAAATCATAGCAAAACATTTATAGAAATTCAGAAAAGGAGTTTTCTCTCAAAATAGACACCAATCGACAATGCCGACTGGTAAAGCAGTTATATCTAGGAGCATGATTTTTGATGACTTTTGATGATGATCAGTAATCATTTGATAGCGTAACATTTAAAAATTCCAGAGCTGTGCTAATTTTCTGAGGGAGACCGTTTTCTTTGCAGTGTAGCGGGGAAAATAATACTGAGTTCACATAAGTGACCATAGGTATTCTGGCTATTCTACGGAGCGAAGTAGGCGGGGGGAAGGGGCGGAGCCAGTGCAGATGCCGAAGGTTCCAACGCGGCTCCCGATTGATTGGCTCTTCCGTGGGCCATAGGGAAGTGCGTTCGACTAGGAATTGCTTCTCCGCCTTGAAAGAAACTCCAAACTAGGCGTCTGACTCTAATGCTAAAAGATTTTTTCTACTCGTTCATGTGCTTTTCGTGCTTTCAACGAACTAATACTTGGATTGCACGGCCGATGTAAAACATAGTTTTATTTTGAACTTGGCAGCGTTATAAAAGGATATTCCAAAAAGCCGGCCAAGTACCGCGTACCCAGTGAGTATATAGCAAACCTCCCAATGGAGTTTTGCTATCTTTTGCGGAATTACATGATAATTTAGGCAACGCAGATGGTCCATGACTTTAGAGAGCAAGTGGTATCGCAGAGGTTCGAGGACCTTAGACAGAAAATGGTCCAAGTGGCGAGGGCGGCACCCAGCTGTCACCAACCTCAACAGTCAGTTCGATCATAGGGCATCATCCGAACGGTCGTTTGACATCACCCGGACCACCTCACCTCAGTTCAATATCGATCCATTATTGCTTTCTTCACACAGTCTTGTTATCGTATAACTAACTGCTATCATAAGGTTGCGTTCGTATGACTGTTAGATGAACTCAATAGAATTGTGAGCGCAACATATCACTTACGTGGCGGAGCAAACTCACTTAGGCTATGCTCGGCCCACCACTGCGGTTAAGGGATTCTGCCCATATATAATCAGTAGTGACCCCACTGCTGTCACAGTATACTCACCCACTTGATCCCGCAGCCGGTGCTTCTATTTCGGGGCGAACATAGTAACCCCAAACGGGCTCCGCCGCGTAGTCATGTTCCGTTGATAACAACATCCATGGTACCGTCACATGACGATACATCTCATCAATCACGTTCACTTGTCCATATTATCGTCATAAGACGATACATCACATTCATAGACATATGTTCACACAACGATATGTCGCGTATATATATATATATATATATATATATATATATATATATAATGTTTTTGTTATTATTACAGTGATATATCGATATTACACGATGTTTGGTTCTACCACATTGTTTGGTACCACGCCATTGTTTGGTGCCTATCCTATTGTTTGGTATAATCTATATGAAGGATTTGAACTCTGTGCTCTTGTCGGTTACAAGAGACAAGTTGGCAGAAGACGCGGTCACTCAGACTAAAGTTCAGCCCGTAGCAACTTGGATGTGCAACGAGCCACTTCAAAGGGCAAAATCCGCCGCAACCCGGAAGTTCAACGCGTGACAGCACAAAGGTCAGTGCGCCGCCAGGGACAATCCAACAATATTCAGATATCGATCAGGTCACCGCCTGAGACATATCCAGGGACAACGCAGCAAAAATCAGTGAACCTCCATCACAGAATAAGCTTTCGAATGATTACTAACACTTCTATGGAAATTTTTTGTCCAGCGATTGAGATTGAATATTCATTTGTCTCTGTCTAACAGAAAAAACCAAAAATTATTCATATCGATAGCCATAGTAGCGACTTTTATTTTTTAGATATCAGAATTCGATATAGATTTACGGGAAGCCTTACAGTCAGATTGTCCAAAAGTTTTACTAACAGCTTTTGCCAATAGATAGAAGCTCAACCCATGGCATTCACATCAGCAAGAAGATCAGCGACTTATTAGGACAGTAGAGAATGATGCTCCACTTTACTTCATGGTGGCCACGAAGTGATTAGACAGATTCTCATGTGTGAGAGAATTGGAACTACAGACAGTGTTTTCTTCTTGAGCAGGTACGAGGAATGATCTCACTGACCAAGACTCTTGGTGGAAAGTCTCCATAAAGTAATTAAAAGACTTGACAAGAACAAGATGATTGAGAAAACACGACGAAACCGCCGTAACGTCAACTAATACTAAAAAATCTTGTTATTAACAACAGTGCGTGAGCTCAAGAAGAAAGCACTGGCTTAATGAACAACATCTAGGTTGATAAAAAGTCGGTCCTGAGAAGGTGGAGCTCATTCAAGTCTAGAGCGTCGCAATGCTCTAGGGAGGTTTGTACTGCTTTTCACACAATAATTACTCACTTATATATGCACTATTTTGAAAAACATTGTAAACACTCACAATTCATTTTTATTTGACTGCCTCTACCAGTGGTACGATGGTACAATATACCCAACAATGTAGAGTGGTGTGCAAAAATTTCCACGTCGGATGGGATTCGAATCCACATTTTATCCTATCCGGGGAAGTGCGGGGCATGCTGAATCGTTGCACTACTTAAGCCCGTTTTGACACCACTATTTTTACGTTAGACGCGTTGGTAGCGAAACCGTTCAACACGCCCCGCCCTTCCTTGGATTGGGTAAAATGTTGGTTCGAGTCCCAGCCGACGCAAAAATTTTTGCACATCACTCGACATTATTGGATAAATTGTATACACTTATTGTGTAAAATATGTTATGGCAGAATTGAGCGAAGAAAAAAATGGCGAAAAATCACTTCAACGACATCAAGGTACCTCATTGAGATTCGTAGGCGATCTATATGAAAATGGTTCAAAACGACCCTGGTGGGAATGGTGATATAGCGATGACGAAGTTATCAGTTTGCAATAAAGTTCAATAAGATCATGTTCGTAGAAAGAAACTACATTTCTGATGCTACAAAGTCTTTTATAATGAACATTATGACAGCATTGAATGTTGTAGTTACTAACTAGTTGAACGCAAGACTTGAGTAGAGCAATATTAGTACAACACCATCCTACCGTTCTTCGTTGCGACGCCTTCGACTCATCAAACTTATATCCAATTCCTCCTAGAAAACCAATTGGGACCAGAATTTTCTAAGAGAACAAAGGCTCATTAAATATATCAACAGAACTCCGCAAACGACTATGATATCCAGGTGGACACTCAATCATTGATACAAAGCTGCGAATGGAATCGAATGCATGATGTATCTGTTAGGAGCTTTCAACACCAAATGCATCGTCCTTAATTCCCTCATTTCTGCGAAAATAAATTTGATATAAACCCCTGGTTATTGATAGAGTTTTGCGATGCTATTATATGTCACTATTGGGCTGGCATTTCGATGTCTTTCAGTTCTAAAGAACTCAGTGGTCTGGAAACCTTCACCAAAATGAAGTTTTCCAACAACTTATAAGTTATCCTAGGAGAGAAAAGAGAATACAAGACAAACAGACTCAAACAAGTAACTTGCATTCCACTCATCACTAGGTCTATTGAATTATCATTGAAGCAAGTCACAAAAGTGTCCTGCTTGATTCGCCTTATTACGATGATGAGTGTGGTCTCGGATTGTTTCTACTGTTTCGGCGGCCAAGGGTCTCAAACTACGAAAATCCAATTAAAGTTCGAAGACATGGGACGTAAACAAGCGCTTAGTCGGGATCCACTTCTATAGTGGGTATGAAAAGCCTAATCGAAACGAAAAAATTTTTTTATCATCAATGAAACTCACATCAAGCAGGAAACTAAGGTGAATATCTTTTCTGCTAATATTGTTAACTAACAGCGTTGAATTTGAAAAACTTAGCCAACGTTGGACGTGAGCATATATACTCCATCCCTAACATTCACGGCACAGTTGTTTATCCCGTGTAACGAAAGAGTGTTCTTACAACGCCCCAGCACAACGAAATTGGCTTCGTTTAACAACAAAACGACCTCTTGTATTAACAAGTGATAATTGTCGTGAACATTAATTTATCATGAGTGGAACTAACAAATTTAAAAGAGCACACGAATTGGCTTTCATATTTCTATTAATACATAGAGGATAAAGCAATGGATAGTGATACATGCTATCAGGAATCAACGTTCGTCCCTTTTCTCCACATTATGCAATAAATTAATTGGACCGCCAAAGCCGTTTGCCCCTAAATTTCAATAAGATTTGATTTGACCAGCATACTTGAGGTTCATAGAGAAAAGTCCTGATATAGCAGCCGGAGCCATACGCGAAATATTCGAAGAACTTTGTGGAAAATCAATGTGAGGAAACAAACCGAACGTAAAATGTGCTACGTACTAAACAAATGTGACGACTTATCATGTGAAATAAGTAGAAGGAAGTTCAATATATACATTTTGGCGTCTTCCTTAGTTGCGATAGCGAATTCACCGCTTCGGATTTCTACTTTATGTCAAGCTATATACTTTAACCATAAACCGCTGTTTTATTTGACAAAACATCATGATCAACGAAAATATTCTGACAATCTACTTTAATTAGTTTTTGTTGATTTTTGGTAGAAAAAAAGAAAAACGCCTGGGTTCATATCGTAAGCAATGACAGTGCGACAGTGATGTCTTCAATAGACAAAAAGTTCTGCTTCACGTTACATTGAGTTAGCAAGACCGAATAGCGTTTTAAGGCCGTGAAATTGATGTGAGATTTTTGAAGGATCGGTTCTAACCCTTCACCTTAAAAGAGATGACATCTACTACTGAAGACCTGGGGACGCTAGCAAAGATTCGAGGATTCGAGGAAGGATCAAATAGACCAGAAGCCAACGACGTTCATAGAGTCAAAAAGGAGCAGCCAGATGCAGTTGTAAATCCGAAGACCTTTGTAAGCAACAGTAATGAGAGAAAACTAATTGAATGCACAAACTGTTCTTATCCAAACATTATGTCATATGGGGTCGGCTGAAAAGGATCTCTGTATACTATAAGAAAAGTTGTTATCAAAGGTTTGCGAAAAAGGCAGTTCTTGTCTATCCAATTCGCGCTATCACACTTTTTGCATGTCCCAGTAGTTCCAACATTCGATTGACTTCCTTGCATTCATCATCCCCAAAAAAGTATTCAAAGATTTTGCGTGTTGTTTCGATGCTCTTTGGAAACCTCGTTTTCTACACACATGTGTAGGACACTAATCGAACCGAATCTCCTTGCGATCTTAGAGATTAGAAACAATCAGGTTGAAGCATTCCCAGGAGACTGCAGGAGAGTGTTGAAGAGGGCTTAAATCAGTACCTTGGTTCCACATGATCTGTATCGTTAAGCACTCGGCCGTCGCTCCGCGAGAAACGTTCTTAGCATTCTAATCCTTAATACTTCATCTTTTGAACCAAAAGAAGCAAAACAACTCGAGTTCTCTAAACGCCGGAGCTTTCCTATGCGGGTTGCTTTCTCGGTTGTTTGAGTAAAGACATTCATTGCCAATGAAAGGGACATGACTTATTCAAAAGGTTCATACGCTGTATAAATGATAGAAAGAAGTCGACTTACAGAACTTCGTTAAGCTCTACCTTTTTAAGATGAATTTGAGGGACTATGGGAACAAATTAGTCATAAAGGAATGTTCTTCTGATGAAAAGCAGTAAGCGTGATGAACAAAAAGTGCAAAAGTCTCTAAAATTGAACTATTCCTTTGGTTTAGCGACATTAGAGAAGGGAATGACTATGAAGAAGTAATATTTTTTGACACGTTCGAACACAATAATACTTCTTCTTATACCAGTGTCGGGTGAGTTAGTGAGTAGAAGAAGATATTGATCAAATTTGAGCAGTTCTTTTTTTCAGCCACTTAAAAGATTTCTGCAAAAACTACGCTACTAAGTTTTTGCTATTGTTTTATTGCATTCTAAGAAAAAGTGCGCTATTTTGTGGCAGTAGTTCATCACATCCCCATAGTGCACTTTAAAAAGCGATTTAGCTAGGAAAGTACATACATTTCCCCAAAATTTTGCTTATTGTGCACGAAAGGTGTAGATTTGAATTTCGCGTGCTCCTACCGTATTCGCCGATTGAGTGTGAGTATTGGAAATCTGCTCCTATGTGAAAAATATATTGCTATCTCATGAAATACAAACACTATCAAGAAACAATTCCTCCGTAAGCTGGTCAGCGTATGCGCTGACGTCGGACGGACAACCAACGTCTCAGGTGATTTGTGGGCTATTCGCGGCTGATTATGGTAGCGTAATGACGGCCGGCGGCATGTACGATTGCACTGATGCACTGTTTAGTGAACTGATGTCTAAGCGTTTATCTGACTTCGGACTTCGTCAATCTGTTGCTAAGCAGGGTGTGAACTATCTTGAGGATTTTAGTACTTTTTTTTCGTCGTTGCAATTAAGAATATTGAAGTTTTTCTTTGAAGCAGTGCCGCACTTTCAGAATGCATTAACTTGCGCATTCTAGGGTATTAATCTATTATGACAAGCAGACAGCGCATTCGGAAGCACTAAAATGGTTTTTGACGACGAAAAGTTCAATTCGATTGCCTCCTGACCTTATGGAGCTTTAAAGTTCAATTACTCAACGAAAAGTGCTGATAGCGCTCAATTAGCACAGAAACATCAACTTTTGTCTTTCGAGTTGTCACTATATAAATTATATTGTCACTTTTGTCTGTATATATATATATATATATATATATATATATATATATATATATGATAGTCAGGATTCGAATATACGCTTACGGTATACGAGTACGCCCTAAACGATTAAGGCGGCGGAGCTTGCTGAAGTGCTTCGGATTTGGATAGAAATAATAAAATGGTCGCGATTACTTAATGGCCTACGAGACACACTGGATTCAGTCAACATTTCCATCTACTAATAAAATACTCCATATATATGGGTGCATGCTGTGATTTTTTGCCTTTTCATATTAGAAAATAGCGAATGGAAAAATTATATAATAGTTGAAAAAGGAACAGAACTGAATACATAAGCTGAGGAATCAAGAACGACCAATATATATTGATCAATTGTCAAGTATATGTGCGAACTTTCCTGCTAAACACCCGGCGCAATGTGATTTCAGTTTGTTCAACATAACTTTAGCGTATATGAAATACCTAGTGACGTTACTGATTGCAGCTAAATATAACACGAAAAACTATTGAAGTATGAAAACTACACTGACATATTGCTCAGCGATCACTAGGAAATCAATATATCGATCGTTAAAGCCACCGTAGACTCACCATGACTGGGCGATGTACCGGCGGTCTGTACACTAGGCATGTGATTGGCGAGACGGACTGACTGAGATATGAGCGACGGACGACGTTAAGCTCGCCGTCCCTCAACACTCATCGATCCGCCCGCCGCCGCCTTCAACGACGTCATTTCAGGGCAGGCGGGGCCGAAGATGGAGAGTTTCATGAGTTTCTCGACTTTATCTCGAAAAACACATTTGTCACATCTTTTCAGTGAACCATGATTGTTCAGTTCGATGAACAGCAATAATACATTGTACTGATGTTTTCCATTGGAAATTAATCGAACCGTTGGAAGGGAGCACTAGACGGCCAGATTGATAACGGCTTCGCACTTATTACGTAGACCATATTTCTTTTCCTTCTGTGCAATTTGACGTAAAATGATAGTTATCGAGAAGAAAAAGCATCTGTTTGCCTTTGACATGTAATCTCTGCAGTGCGTATAGTAGAATTTTCACTTTACACGCACGCAGCGTAACATGTTCGTCGACGATTTTATTATGTTAGGGGATTCTCCGCCTAAAGGAATTGCCTCAGACGAAAGGCACCGGGCTGCAAGGCCGAAAAACATATATTGCACTGTATGAATGTCGATAAAAGACCTCATAAAAGGCTCAAAAATACTTGGCAGCCGATTTTCCAAACTTCTATGGTTTTCACGGGATTAATGCCTCCATTGCTGTTTTTTATGAAACCTATAATCATGGCAATTCGACAGCTGGACATCTCTGGCGAATTAGTTCAAATAAGTGAGGCCATTCAGTCATAATGAGGAAAAAGAAAGGAATATTGGCGATTGGAAGCGAATGAAAAAATCTCAGACCTCATCAAAGCTTTCTGATGTATTACTGACTCTCATCTTTACTCGCCATGACGCTTTCGAGATGTGTCCCATAAAAATAATCCTCAATAATATTCATAGTCCTCAGTTTCTACTACCTATTCACTGCTATACTTACTTCTTCAAGTCACTTATTCGATCTAGGTGCGCTATAATTTGATTGTATAGGCAAATTAGCAAAAGAACATTCGATTGTCTTCATCTGGATCAATTTCTTGGACCACTGATGACTAGCACATTCATATATTCGCTCTACATTCTCAACTATATTTTTAACTGTTTCATTATCTGTTCTTCTACTAAGATTATACCAGAAATTACACCTTTCAAGTAACGATACCGTAACGCTACCATGATCACATTAATGCCATCGACGAAAAATAAGCCGTCTGAAGAAAATAAAAAGACGCCGTTCTATTTCTGAACGTTCAACGATAATGCAGATATCGAATGGCAGAGTAACGCCTCTGAATGTCTTCAGATATAATAGATTACATTACAGAGCGCTTCCGCTTCCTCTGCACTTCTAGAAGTCTGCGTCGTTCACTTTGAATATTGACGCCATTGAGAACTAGAACAGAAGTGAGTTACTGCCATTACTTTGATGGGACACAATATGGTATAGGTGTGACGTCGATCCTGGTCAAAGTGACAAGCTTCCAAATGAAAGTAAGAAACTGGAGTAGGGAAGACATTATTCTAAAACAAAGTTTACATCAAAATGCGCCATTCTATGCAGTGGCTACAATTTCCATCAAGATGTATAGTAGCTAATAAAGGATGAAGGATAATGAATAACTCGGCTAATGTTGATCAATCCGCTAGAAATTCATAGGCCGTCACTCGTAATATCGTAGTGGTGACTGAATACAAATTTGACCTATACGATGACTATCGGATATTTAATGAAGTATTACTTCCGCTGCTCTGTTATCCTTCTAGTCTAGAATGGCACCGAGTTTTGGACCACAAGGTGATGAAGAGAGTGGCCACCTGAGGCACGGAATCTAGCGGAAAGGTATTTTTGGTTATTGTGAGCCTCCAACTATCATGATGCACAAGAAACCTTAGGAGCAAATACAACACTCATCACTGGTAAGAAATATCATATGCATCAAAGTATGTCTTAATATTGGTAATTGCATACTGAAAACAAGGAAGAGCCATTGAGTAATGTGAACGCACTTCGTGATGTTTTGCTGGAAGCAATTACTTTTGCATGTTGACCTATCATCACATTTTCATTGTGTGTATCCCAGCACTTCTTGTATTCTATTTGTTTTTTCCCATTCAACATCCCATGTTCTTCAAAAACCTTGGTGTTGTGACTGCCACTTGTGGAGTTCGTTTTCTTCATGATTGTTGCTGGTCGAGCCAATTTCCTTGCAATCTAAGAATAGTCAGGGTAAAGCGTACCCAGGCAGTTGTACAAGAGTGTTGGGAAGGACGTTGAACCGGCATGTTGCTTTCTGATAACCTGCATTATTGATCACTCGACCACCGCCTTTACCTTTGCCTAACAAAGGAGCTTCCAGCTGAAACGCTTAGATGATTCGTCTTCACGAGTTGTGAAAACCCGGCATAATTTCAACTCGTTTCTTTTTCTCGCGATCGTCGTCCATGGTGGTGGTTTGATTTAAACATGGCGGCTGGTGCGACACTCATGCCGTGATATGTGATACATTAGCAAGCTGCGAGTACAGCTTATTAAAATTTCTTACGAACATGTCCGCTCAACGTGTACTTGATCGTCCTCGAAAACAAGTGGCTATGGTGGTGTCAACGCTACAATTTTTTTCGTCCATCTGTGATCAGTTCTTTTTACTATTCGACCTGTTCACCCGTAATTCGCTATCAATGCATATTTTTCTAAATCACGAAGGTGAGACAGGTTTCAAAGATCTGAGCTGAGCAAGCCAAGTAGAAGTCGTGAGTTCCGACTATGTTCCAGAAGACATCATTCAAGTCTGTGAGTTATCGTAGTAATCTTGACGTTTCTAACTATCAGTCCACATCTTTGTTACATAGCAGTGCGCCGAAAGGACTGCTGAGTCGAAAAGATCAGCACGCAGTTTTTGTTCGGTATTTGGTAGCTGGAATCTTTGAGAGGTCCGAATGCCATCCATACTGCTCTCCTTCTTCTGCCTAATTTCTCCGATAAGGACATGACTTTTTTAAGCCGATAGGTCTAGTGCTATATAGGCGCCTATTTCGTCCTAATAGGACTCATCAGTAGCACCCTCCTCTGTTCCGTCGGTCCCTCGAGGCTAAATAATCCTCTAGAGGATTCGACGCCGAGTAAAAAAGTATTCACCCTAAGTCGGATGATGGTATTACCTGACGTTGTGGTGATCGAGAGTCTAGCTTGCAGCCTTTATAATCAACATACCTCTGCTATCCACCGCTCTTTTACAGACCCGCTCAAAACGAAATAATCTGATAAGGATATGACTTGTTTTGAGCCGATAGGTCTAGTCCTATATAGGCGCCTATTTCGTCCTATTGAGACTCATCAGTAGCACCCTAAGTTCCTCTTTATATTATTTTCCACTGTTAATAGACGCCCAAGGAGACGTACGAGGTGGTTTCTGTATTCATCCATTTCAAATCGCTCACCATTGCACCATTGGTTTTTCATGGACTGGGTCTTCAAGCGATTTATGTGTAGTGCAATCTTTTTTCTTGTTTCTTTGAGTTGCCTAAGCATCGTCTCTGCTTCACTAGTACGCTCCGAGAAGACCATGACGTCATTCGCGAAATTAAGGCTTCATAGGAAATCCCAGCAATACGTAATGTAATGCCTAATACCCTTTTCGTCTTAATCGATGTAGAGGTTACATAGCAGTAGAAAATCGATATCACAAGGAACTTTTTGTTATAATGTTTTTTGCTCTTAACCTCATGCCAACCCAACAATCTTATATGACGTGAATAAGAAGAAGTCCACATCAGACACAAGGAAAATTGTAACTCACACATCACGTTTTAATGCGGCTCTGTGTAATACTGCAAAAAACCCGAACATTTTTAATGCCGCTTTTTATCAACACTATTTCTTCACTTATATGAACGGAAAAACTCAGACATGCGTCCATGCAAATTTAATAGAAAAAATGACGTCTACTGAATGCACTATCAACAGAAAAGTTTTCATATCTCAGGCATCTTAACAACTTCCGCTTTCCTGGAACTGAGAGCTATCAGCGACGAAAAGGATGTTGTGTAGTCCTAACATTGATTTACTTTCAATCGCACTTGTCGCTTGAAATATCTAATTCTTCAGCTTCGGTTACACTGCTAATATGGTAAGCCCAAGAAGCCCGAGTAGGTTGAAACCGTAGTTTGACACCTGAGGATATCCCTTGTCTACAATCAAGCAATAAACTACTACACGGAAGATATATGTATATATATATATATATATATATATATGCATATATTATGTAAATTTACACCTTTCAGGTCTTGAAAAACAATTCAATGTAGAGGCATTAATCAATTTGCCAGTCATGAGAATGGACTGTTAATGGCTGCAATGTCAGGTGATTTTATATTCAACATGCAATAATTTGTTGTCACTGTAGTGTAGGGTGACTTGTCTACTCCGCAGACAATGTGAGTATTCGGAGTCAATTCTCTTATATGTAGGAGTAGACACTCTTACAAGGGACTGGCTGAGCCGATAGGCACCGTGGTGCTGATGAGGTCAGAAGGCCGAAACGCACGTTTAGCACTGAGAGTGCCATAACAGACATCATGGAAGGCTCGAAACATTCTATAAACGTCCTGTATGGCTCGAATGTTGTGTCACATATTGCTTTTCACTCTTTCAGAGGAAAGTAGTACTAATTTCTTTCATTCACTTCAAATTCAAGCATAGAGCACTAAACCAGCCACTGTGAATATTCGATCGCACGACACTAATCAGTTACTTGTATAACAGTTACTTGTATAACATATAACAAAGAACACTGATTTTGACTGTAGAAGTTCTTTTAACGACTTCTTCTCCATCTCATTATGGTGGACGCTGATAAAGCTCGAAATTCTGAATATTCTCTCTCCCAATAATTGGAATTATTTACCAGCCATCGAGCAATCGACTGCGAGTCAATGCAATATCAAGTGATCTTTCAACTCGACTTGCAGTGTAACATGTTCGGCACCGACACACTTATATGTAGTCGATCGGTTGAACCGAAAGACACCGTGCTACTGATCAGGCTTGCTAGAAACGCTGCCAAAACATACGGCAACAGCAAAAGTGCTATACAAGACCTCCGAGTGGCTTAAAATATGCACATTAAATTGGATTGAGTATTTGTTTGTTATCGATTAAGGAATTTGAAGGACAATTTCCTGCTGGGCAAAGATTTTTCATCAAAATGCTGATAATCGCTCAAAAGCTAAAATCTCGGAAAATTCAAAAATTTGCTTAACTTCCAAAAAAACCTTTTCCAAACGCTGTAACACTGAGAATAAAAGTATGTTTCACACGCGTCTACCATTATCGACCATTATCGCACTTAATTTCGCAGTGCAAATTTTTTCGCTTAGACTATCAGTGATCACTGGATGTTGTTTTCCTCGGAAATTTGAGAAATGTATTTTCTTCTCGAAATGGCCTTCTTACAGCGCTGTAACAGAAAAATATATCTTTGTTTTACACACACATATTTCTTATAGAACAGAGCTCTTCCCTAAAATATTACTGTTCGATAGCTTGAGTTTTGACACTATAAGTCTGTGCTTGTTTTCTGAAAAGACCGCTTTACTGCAATGTAGCAGGCAGAAGAAAATTGAGCTTCAAAAGCCCCCTACATTGCTCGTCAGTTATAGCATGTGCATGGGTGTGGATCGACAGCGCGACTCACACGTGGCTTGTAATTATTGTCACTGAATTTAGTTGCCAAGATCGAATATCTACTAACCTTCGCATGCTTCAGATGATACTTATTTTCTTCATGAGCCAGACATAAGGTTTTTCAACATCATTCATCCAAACAGGTGACGTTTCGGCAGTTTCACCTTCTTCAGAACCTGTGAAGATCAGGTTATCCACAATCCAGTTGTCAAACACCTCCATTAGTCCTATAGGAAAAAACTCTAGACTCAGATTTCAGTCCCATCAAGCACAAGATCAACGTTATACTGCTCACTGCTTTTTAATGAGTTTTGACTGGAATATTCAAGCTGAGACTACCGGGCACAGATCACGTGGATTTGTATGTATCTCACTCATCAAAGCAACTGTCTTATCACTAATTCGTATCACGAGTAATTTCAAGGCATTATTCTCTGCGATTTCCCGCGAATTTCTGCTACTAATCCATTACGCTTCTAAAATCTTTCTCGTAAATGTTCTAAGTTCTTCTGCAAGGATGATGACTTCTGTGTCCGGAAATTCGGGAAGATTTCGAGCTGAGGGGGTGAGCAATAGGGCGGCGACTCGCGCTCAGTTATTGTCTTTTGTTAAAATTGGGAGCCCCCAATGATTGTTCTCTTTCCATCACTCTACTGTGAGTATGTAGATGATTGTTCGGTTATCAGCTCCACTCGAAAGGAACTGGACAGATGTTTAAGATTGCTGAAAAAGCAGTCAGACTATACAACATTCACTCGTAAGATACCGAATGAAAATTGGCTCTCTTTCTTTAACGTGAAAATATACTTACTCGATAGGGACTACATTACCAAGTGGTGCCGAAGCAGAGAATTAGAATATCATGATTTACTGCGTCTCTTTTCATCTCTCGCACACTAAAGGCGCTAGTAAAAAACATGTTTCGAACAGCTGTCTGTGTCTGTACTCAAAGAGAGAAGAGAGTGGAATCCGTGAAACTGGTTCGGTAAATAGCCATTTCTAATGGCTAAAACTTGTAGCTGTTCGATTTAAGTTTATAACCTACTCGAAATTACTAGTATTTTTACTGCATTTTTCGCAGTGTTATGATGTTTTATATGAAAGGATAAAGGATAAAGCTTTCGGCGTTGATCAATCCCTGAGGGATGCACCATGCATTCGACTTCAATTTTTAACTTCGTTTGAGGTGATTGGATGCACATCTGGCCTTTAAAATGACTCGCGGTGGCCTCCCGCTGAACCGAGTCAGTGCTGCTTATCCTCCCACACAAGTCTGAGACCTGTCTTGTACCAATTTACCGACCCCGGAGAGATGGATGGCTTGGTGAGCCATGAGCGCCAGATCGAACCATTGACCTCGTGTGCGACGCATAGCACCTCTAACCACTGCGCCACATGTGCTTTTAACACATGACATATCAGTGATAAATAACTTGTAGTAAACCTCGGCAACTTACAAAACTATTGATTGCTTCATCCTTCGCATTTATTTCGCACAATCATGGTTCTCGTGTGAATTTTGTACGTTTATAATAACATGTACAGTACGCATTTGAACGAAAACTCGAATAAAAGGAAAGTCCGTTCATTCTCCAGATCTTTTCAAATGAGATTAGTACAGCTTTAAAACGCTGTTTGAAAAGAGGGGTTCAAAGCATTCGCTATTGAAATACCACTGAATGCTGTAAGACACCAAATAGTTCGTAGCCGCTCATATGACCGTCTCTGTATAATGAAAGGTTGTAAAATATGTCCCAACGGCGGAGACGGCGATTGCATGAGTCTAGGCATAGTTTAC
This sequence comes from Parelaphostrongylus tenuis, assembly GCA_019055375.1. Classification (NCBI taxonomy): domain Eukaryota; kingdom Metazoa; phylum Nematoda; class Chromadorea; order Rhabditida; family Metastrongylidae; genus Parelaphostrongylus; species Parelaphostrongylus tenuis. The sequence continues at coordinate 529,177 of JAHQIW010006092.1, forward strand.
CTAATCTCTTGCAAAGCTTACGGCGAAAAATCTATTGGCGAGGCGGGTAGGCAACTCTATTTCCACATAGAAGAACATCTAGCTGACAAGCGTAACACTAAAGCAAACACCCCGCTAGGCGCGCACAGGGCACAGAAGCATGACAAAGTGAGTTTCGACATTGAAATCACCATCCTTGCGCAGGAACATGAAACATCACTGCGAAAGATTCTAGAAGCGTTTTGGATCAATACCACCAATCCAACTGTGAACCGCAGAAAAGAATACCTCGTAATCACTCGCGATATGGATCACAATTTAAGACACTTGTTTTGACGAGTGAGTTACATAAAAAGTCTACGTGATTTTCGCCCGGTGGTCTGCACTTGAATAATTCATCGAAAAACTTATGAAAAGCGATGAGTATGTCGGAAAGTGATTTTGTGCTTGATGTGATGTAAACCTTGGTCTGGCGGCTTTTTCCAAAAGCACAATGGAGGTGTTTGAATCACTGGATTGAAGACAACGTCGTCTTTCCAGGCTCTGAAGAAGGCGATGCTGCCGAAACATCAGCTGTTTGAATAATGTTGTCATAAAATCTCGTGTGTGGCCTAAAAAAATGATGAGCTACTAAATTTGATTTTTCTCGGATTTGAAAAATACTTCACATAAAACGTAAGTCTCTATTGCACCGAGATTTTCTTCGCACGTTCATATGCCTTTCCTCAAAATCTAGAATTGTTACGTTTGGGTATATTAGCGGTTTTCATTTTACAACACAGAGTATAAATGCAAAGCCTAAGCCTACAAGACGAGAGGACAAAGTTTGCTCTACAATTTTAATAGAAGAAAACCCAGAAATTTCTACGAAACAAAGAAGAAAATCCTTAATGAATAACGAATATTCGCGCGATAACGCTCGACTCGTGTGAATCACAATTTTGTTCTACCTCCACAATGCTGTGAAAACGTTTTCCTGTAAAACAAGTTAGCTTGTGAAATCTTCGATATTTCAGTTCTTAAATTATTACTATTAGTCTAATGGGAAGTTTCTAACCAGCAAAAGAGTTTTTCAAAAAATCCCTGCTCTGTAACAGAAGATAACCGGAATTATTTCACCGCTATTCACTTGTCATTTTTTTTTTAGCTTTTCGCTGAATTACTGAAGAGTTGAAATTACACTGGTGAAGGGATAACAACGGAAGAAAATTGCAGGATAAGGACAGAGCAACTACCCATCGGGCATACTTAAGATAATTACGTATACAAATTAGGCGTTTCAGAATGAAGAGAGAACTAAATTCGCACTCCGATATTAATGTGTTCTGCTGAATGACCTTTGTGTGAATTTCGTCTGCTTGTCATTAGAAAGCTAGTCGACAAGCTTTTATGAACCATTTCATGGATTATCAAACCAATAGAACCAAAGTTATGCAATGAAGATCAACGTAAGTGATTCAAGTGACTTATTAAGACGGTTCAAGATACTCTGTAATGCAGTGCTTACGAGGTCTTTGGCTCGATATTGCTTTACGATCAGACTATTACTTTCAGCTGTTTGTGGTCGGCAAGTTGGTGTCAGATTCATCCGTTAAGGATGAAAGCAAGTAGCTTTACAAGTTTTTGTATAAATCAAATACGTACTTAGTGGTCTCTATGTCTATATTATCACTTTGTCACTTTATTTCACCTATTTCACAATTCTTTTCACTGTGCGGATTTCAGTACTTGCAGCATGCAAATTGTCGTTCCACGTTCATCTCTAGATTAGAGGTTTTGTATTCTTCATTAATTGAATTAGAATACTGGTTAAGCATTTCTCCTTCTTATTTCGAAGATGGCAAAGCTGGGCAGTTTTGCAGGGCATTTGTTATTAATTGTCGGAGAGATAGGCGTCGAGCACCACTACTCACTCGATCACAGCCCACATTTTTATGTCTGAATTGTGCTTAAGCGCGCACTATTTGCATGATTGGCGTCAGTGCTTGACTTTTCACCAGACTTTACTAGGTATTTGACAGCATAAATTTCGATTATTCTGTAACTGAGCTCGATTTTGACTAAGATTTTCACAAGACGCGGTAAGAGTGAAAGGAAGACTACGTTTTGATCCGGAGTAGTTAGCTCGTTTCTTGAATTTCATGAGGAGTTTATCTGGGAGTATAAACTGAACATAAAACCTAATACCTACACAATGATGAAACAAAGTCTCTTCAACACTTCTTATACGTGGAGTAGAAATTTTCGTGTAACCAATAAGAAATTTTTAATTCACCTGCATCACCTGTCGTCCCGTTGATCGTCGAGTGACTTAAACGGGCACCAGCAACACTTCCATTTTTCCCTATCGGGTGCAAGAGTAGCCCAGTGGGTTCTCCTCGCTCTAAGGATTTGCTAAGCATTATATCTTTCTTCTATAGCTTTCGTGAAGAAATCGGACCATCGGGTAGGTGGTGTTCCTATAGAGTGTAGAGATATCACGAGGAATTCAGTCGTTAACTGCTCTTGTCCATAGGTTGTCGTTGAAGCGCATCAAGTGTCCAGTACACCTTATTTTCGGTATCTTGGCGTGTAGAACGGCGTCTTTGATCTTCAATCGTTAAAGTAGGTCGGAACTTCAAATCCTTTCTCTCATTTACGAGACACGAGATACTCCTAGCATCGACCTTTCAACTGCGCGTTTAATAACGTCAAGTGATCTTTCATCCCGCTTACACAGCGACCAGGTGGTGCATACGTTAGGGCAGGTATAACCGTCGAGTCAAAAAGGTGGGCACGGAGTCGGATATTCGTGGTTCTCTTCACTACATCCTCGATGCTCTTAAACGTTTCCCAAGCCGCTCGTTTCCTCCTGCTGAACTCTGAGACTAGGTCGATCACCGTGTTGATTTCACGACGTGGATAGAGGTAAGTGGAGCGTCCGGAAAGGTTGTTTCGTTTATCGTAATTGGAGCATTTGAAAGTCATTCGTTCCTCGTGAACATCGTTTTTTCAGATTTAGTTGGAGGCCAATCTTTCCACAGGCGTTGTCGAAATTGGTCAACATTCGTTCTGCTTGGCTGATACTTGGTATCGTGAGTACGATAACATCAGCAAAGCGGAGATGGTTTGTCGACCGTCGATTTTCACTCCCATACTTCCCATTCTAATATTCTTATGACATTTTAAAGGGCGAGAGTGAACAACTTTGGCGAAATTGTATCGCGTTGTCAAACCCCTTTTTTTAAGTCAATGGTAATATTGTTGTAGAATGTAGATATTTTGGCCGTCAAATCTTTATAAAGCTCATGAAGGATCATTATTTACCGAGCAGGGACGCCCTAATTATCCGAAGACTCTATAATCACTTCTGTTTCCACTGAATCAAAAGGTTTTCTTCAAGTCGATGAAAGTTAGACAGAGCGGTATTTTGTACTCCTGTGAAACTTCAATAAATCTTGTAATCGTGCGGATGTGGTCTATGGTCCTGAATCCTTTCTGAAACCCTGCTTGTTCGCATGACTGTCCTTCGTCCAGTATCCCACTAATCCAGTTTAGGATGACTTGAATGAAGAGTTTATAGATAACGGACAGCAAGCGGATTGGGCGATAATCGTCTATGTCGTTTCCATTTGCTTTTATGCTTAGAGTATGGGAGCTGAAACGAAGAATAGAAGAATGTACACCGTAAGGTTCAAAAAAAGCAGGATCTCACTGTGGTAAAACAGGAAAACTTTTATTTATTAGGGAAAATATTGCAGATTCTAATACTTTCCATTACAAGTGATAATATCAACAATTAGTTGAAATCCACTGATTTGAAACCTTGTGTATCGAAGATAGAGTAGTAGCACAACAGAAGTTTCGGTAGAAGTGGTTTAGCAAGCGTTCCAGACTGCAGACGCAAGTTCACCACCGATTTAAGGTTCAAAGTTTTGCACATCACTCACAATTATCAACGCTAGTTATACCATTATGTTTTGCATTCCACTCAAAATCATTAATAAGTAGTCACGCGATCATTTGGTGCCAGAAAAATGATCAAATAAAAAGTTCCTGCCGATTAAATCTCAAACAAGTTCTTGATTGGAAACTTCTAGACTTCTCTAGTTATTTGGAATGGACTAAGTTATTATAATCAAAAGAAACGCCTCCTATCTCGTACAATCCAAATTGTGGATCATGAGACCTAACATGAATATAATGGCTGACAGGGACAAAGCTTCAGGTTAATGAGCGACAACAAGACTTCTATGTTTCTGCTTGTATATAATGAGAAACTTTGAAACACTTAATTGATCCGTCTTCAGAATGTTTTTTCCACTATGCGGATCCCAATAATTCCAGCATTCTATTCATTTTTTTTGGCTTGTTCTTTTGGAACAATGTAGAATACTGGTTGAACAGGTCTCCTTAAAATCTCAGGGAAAGCTGGCTGAAGCGTTCCCTTGGGCTCGCGTTGTTGATTGCCTGAGGGGGTGAAGAGTAGAGCTTGGCTCCACCCGCGCTGCGGCGAGCATCACAACCACTCGGCCAAAGTTCTCCCCCCCCTCCCCCCCCCCCCAAGAGAAACACAACACAGAGAACTGTGTAAATTTTGTTTCGTAGGTAATGTCTAAATTTCTGTTATATGTAAACTTTCACTTGCTCAGGATACTTAGCAAATGGATTTCAATCTAATAAAAACATTTATTCACTTTCATAAACACAAAATAACAAAGCTTGGATAATTTCTCTGCAAAAGCACGTCAAGAAGAAAGACATAAGACTGAACAATGAGATAACTATTCAAAACATTGAGTACAGTACACAACATGGAGAACTTCCGAAAATACAAAGGTTCTTCATTATAAGTGACTAGTTGACTTGAACAACAATTCAACATTATTTCAAACATTGACAACAAATCGAAGAGCGTTAGCTGGTCTTATAAGATATGATTGCTATATGTTGACACATTAACGACATCTCTAGTGACTCTGACTAGTTTCATATGATATCGCTGTCCTACAAACATTGTTCTTTACTTTGTAGTGTACCTCTCCAGACAGATGTTTTCTGGCATTGCCTAAATTCTTCATAAGGTATTGACCGCAACAGTGAACTACAACATTATCTGCAGTTCAAATTCCCAGCTTAATCACATGGATATAAATAACTCTCTTCTTTGCTCAGTGCTAACGTAATGGACAACAAATGAAAGTTCTTATGAATTCCAATTAAATGAACACGAATTTAATTTGCATGAATATTCAGGACGAGATACAAAAACAAAACAGCACATTTCAAAAAAAGACACTCAAAAGAAGAACATCACAGAAACAGTGGATCGATATCCTACAGCTCAGGTCAGATTACAGGACCTTACCTATGAGACAAAAACCGCTTTTTATTTCTTTACATATTTTCACTTCTAATTTCTCTCTCTCTCTCTCCCTCTCTCTCTCTCTCTCTCTCTCTATATATATATATATATATATATATATATATATATATATATATATATATATACATATATACATATATATATATATATATAGTCATAATTCTTTCTATTTTGACTGTCACTTGCAGTGGTATGACGTTATTAGTATACCCAATATGTGGAGTACTGTGCAAAAACGTTTGCGTCAGCCAGTACTCCACATATTGGGTATATATATATATATGTATATATGGCTACGAGCGCATGTGGCGCAGTGGTTAGAGGTGCCCTGCGTCGCACACGAGGTCAATGGTTCGATCTCGCGCTCATGGCTCACCAAACCATCCATCCCTCAGGGTCGGTAAATTGGTACCAGACAGGTCTCAGACTTGTCTGGGAGGATAGGCAGCACTGACTCGGTTCAGCGGGAGGCCACCGCGAGTCATTGTATAGGCCAGATGTGCATTCAGTCACCTCAAAACGAAGTTAAAAATTGAAGTCGAATGCATGGCGCATCCCTCAGGGATTGATCAACGCCGAGAGCTTTATCCTTTTTTTTATCCTTTATATATGGCTGTTTGGCACTAGGGTAATAAAGCGTAGGCATATACTATACTGTATACTTAAATATGTATACCATATATACACATATGTACATATGTATGTACTCATATATTTATGAATATATATATATATATATATATTACAAGTATATATACATGTGCGCATGTGTATATCATATATATAATATATAATATATATATATATAATGTATGGGTTGTCAATTGAGTATTTCATGGTCCTATTAAAAGAGTACCTGAACTGCTCAACCTTCAAATGGTCCGGGAATTATTATACTCAAATGAGAAGGCTGGCAATGGTGCAGCGACTGGCACCTAGCCTGGCTATTGCCCTTATGTCTAAAGCGGAAGCACCAGTGATGGATCTCCGGCCATCACTTTACTGTAGGTATATAGATGATTGTTTGGTTATCTGTTCCACTCAAGAGGAGCTAGATAATTGTTTTAGGTTGTTGAATGAACAGTCAGAGTATATAAAATTCACCCGTGAGAAACCAAAAGACGATTGGCTCCCATTTTCGAATGTGCAAATAAGCTTAACTGAGAGCGGCTACATAACAAAGTGGTACCGAAAGCCAAGTAATAAGAATATCCTGGTTCAGTATCTCTCTTCTCATCCCTCACATACGAAAAAGGCGCTAGTAAAAAACATGTTTCGAACAGCAGCCAGTGTATGTACCGGAAAGGAGCAGAGAGTAGAATCCGTGAAACTGGCTCGGGAAATAGCCACTTCTAATGGATACGAATTCGTAACCCCTCGGCTTAGGTTTAGAGGAAATAATGCGCTTCCGAACAAAAACTCGAATAAAAGGAAAGTCTCTTTTATCTTCCCGTTCTTTTCAAATGAGATTAGTACAGCTATAAAACGCTGTTTGAAAAGAACGGATTTAGAGCAATCGGTGGCCATTATAGAAATACCACCATACTTTAAAACGCCAACTAGTTCGCAACCGCTTATATGACCGTCTCTGCATAACGAAGGGTTGTGAAATATGTCCTAACGGCAGAGACGGTGATTGCGTGAGCGTAGGTACAGTCTACCTAATCTCATGCAAAGCGTGTAGCGATAAATATATTAATTGTTATATGAAAATCGAGAAAACTTATCCTGATTAGCTGACGCGAGGTTGGTAAATTAGTCGTAGAAGTTCGGCCGACGTTTCGGCGACCCGCCTTCTTCAGAGCCTGGGCGTATGTAGTACTAGTCTATTTGAATGATTCGGATGGTCTTATTTATATGCTGCCTAGGTCAGGTTAAAACCTCCTAAAAAGCATATAAATAAGACCATCCGAATCATTCAAATAGACTAATACTACATACGCCCAGGCTCTAAAGAAGGCGAGTCGCCGAAACGTCAGCCGAATTTCTACGACTAATTTACCAACCTCGCGCCAGCTAATCAGGATAAGTTTTCTTGATTTTCATATAACAATTAATTATGCCGAGGTTTATAGAAAGTCGAACTTTTGAATTGATAAATATATTGGCGAAACGGGTAGGTCGCTCTAAGCCCGCATAGAAGAACACCTAGCTGACAAGCGTATTAACAGACGGAACACCCCGCTAAGGACGCATAGAGCACAGAAGCACGACGGAGTTGACTTTGAAATCAGTCACCATCCTTGCGCAGGAGCAAAAAAACAACAGCGAGGAAGATTTTGAAAGCGTTTTGGATTGATACCAATCCAGCTATAAACCTCAGGGAGAATGTCTCGTAAACACTCGTGATATGAGCCAGTATATAAGACTGCTGTTTTGATGGGTAGGGTGCATTACGGGCCTATGTGTCTCTTCTTCCGTTGATCTCCATTGGATCATTCAAAAGAACACATATAAAAAGCGATGAGTATGTTGAGTGTTGATTTTATGCTTGATGCGATTGAAATCTAGGTCTGGTGCTTTTTTCTAAAGGAGTAATGGAGGTGTTTGACTGATTGGATTGCGAACATTTTGACCTTTCCAGGCTCTGAAGAAGGCGAACTGCCGAAACGTCAACTGCCGAATAAAGTGCATTGTAACACCTCGTGCTTTTTTAGAGCAGAAAATCAGTAATCATATATATATATATATTATATATATATATATATTATATATATGTATATATATGTATGTATATATATATCAATATATATGTATATTTTTACACATGTACACATATATTAAGATAGCGAAACAGATGGACCGATCACATAAAAAGAAGAACAGGTAGCAAATGGACGAAAAGAGCAGTGGACTGGATTCGAGCACGGTACAAGCGTCCATTTGTGCATCTACAGATGGCAACGGATTCAGAATTACGGGATGGGCGTAGCGTACGTCACGATCCCCGGGACAGACCACCAAGACGACAACTGTATGAGAGAGAAACAAATGGAAATTATGCTAGACCCGTACTACCACTTCTGCCAGCCATCCAGAATCCAAGTAAGCATAGCGTCGCTGTTATTTCGTTACTGTTGTTGCGATTATGCGAACAAAGATTCAACTGCACAAGTTTGAGATGGCACATGAATCTCAGCCAAGAGGTCACTTTAGCTGTTCAATTCAAACAATCAGTAATTCATTTCTCTTCATCACTTGCACACTGTTGTAAAAGATGCTCAACCACTGCCAGTATTCCTTGTTACAAAAGGCTTGTTATCGCCACGTGATTGTTATACGCATTAATACTGTTGCATATAAATAGGTTAATCACTCGACTTTAGGATTCATTCTGTGGTAACAGAAAGTCTCGCGTGGCACAGATCGCTTCGTACCTTCAACTAACTCACCAAATGGTATTCCACTAAAGTATTAGACATGTCATAAGATCGCCAATGTATTGCAAGTCAGCTAATTATACTTGAATTATACTAGCCGTGAATAGACATTTCAAGGAAAACATGTGACAGAATGTATGCTTCCACCAAAGCACAGTACCACCAATTAGTGATATGATAGGCAAGCTGAGTCTAGATGAAATTGTGAAGGTCACACGAAAAACCAAGAAAAAAAGTTAGAACTTTTTGCATAAAACAGTCTCTTGAAAATACAGCATTTATGAAGCGAATAATCTCATCAACTGTGAGAAATCTTCACTAGATGTTAGGCAATTGCAGAAAGTTTTCGACAAATTTGGAAGACGGTAATCAGAAAATGAATGACTATCGAAGTTCTACTTCTAACAAACACTACCTTTAAGCAATGTCAACCACCACAATCACGACATGAAGTCATCTATGCTGAGTTGTTTACTCATATACGGCCCATCTAGAACGTAACCAAGCTTTCTGAAAGAGAAAAGTAAAACATCAATTCACCATGAGACATTATATCTGCACTTAAGGAAAATTATTTATTATCTGCTACTCGTTGTGAGCATTGCAGCAGAAATCTACTGATAGAAATCATTTTTAAAGTTGTATATTTTTGACGTTGTGATAAATCAGTGTTTTACCTTCAACAGACACGAAACAGTCAATAGTAAGATTATTCAATGGATAAATCTGTGGGAATCTTCATGAGATAAATGTTAACCATTTAACCCATCGAAACGCTACGTACTATTTTCAATGCATGCAGGTCAGCGCAGTTGAAGAGAGCGCAGGCATAAAGTGTTGCCAGCAACAAATACCTCTGCGCATGTGCCTGGCCTGGCATAGCCTGATGAGTTCGCATCATTTCCAAAGATATCCGCTGATTTATTGAACAACGTTTTATTCAATGCCGCTCTGGGGCTCCGTCCCAACGGCACACATGTGTGCCACGGTTGGCCACGTCGTGCGCCGCGCGCGGAGGATTCTCGTATTTGTGCGCTTTTGAACATTTCTAACAAATAATTCATTTTTGAAGATCAAACCCCTTAAGTAGCGATAAAAATGGAATTTCGTCAAAGAATCAAAAACTTGTCATTGTAACGTGCTGCGCTCGCCTCGCGGTCGCGCCGCCTGCCGCGTGAAAAATCAACGTGGGACTCAACGGGTTGGGTGATGACACTGAGAGTTTTTTTTGCACGCTTTTCACGAGCTACAATCACAACCTATTTCTACTTGGTTTTAAACAGGTTGAGAGACATAGAGAATTCGATCGCTCAAAAAAAAGCTGACTCTGAAGCTCCCTCAGAAGGACAAATTATCCAACTTTGCAATTTCAATTTCTACGCTGCTTCGTCTTCTTCTTGAACGTCGTAAAATTCTGGTTGAGCGAGTCTCCTTGCAGTGTCGAGGATAGCCTGGTTGTGGCGTTCCATAGGGCGTTGTTGTTGATCGCCGGAAAGAGTTGGGAATGGAGTTCAGGTTCCACGTGCGCCGCGACAAGCATCACAACCACTCGGCCACGGACACTTGTCATTAGTCATTTTGACACATCAGCAAACACATTCGCAAAAATGAGTGTTTCAGCCTAATGCGTAGCGATTCCCAGTCATTTCCTCCGCTCTTGTTTCATTTGCCACACTTTCATAACAGACGTTATATCCGGTGCAATTGAGGAAACTTATAAACAACTATACACATTTTCTGGAATCTTCTGGAAGAAAGCACTACTACAACGAGTTTTCTTCTTCCTATTGAGTTTCATAGCTGTTTCTTGCTCTATGCGTTGGACAAACGATAAAAAAAAGTTTCCAAATAAAGACATCACAGAAACACAAAGACATTGGTGAAATTTTGGATTGAATAAAATTAAGCGTTATTGCGAACGTGTTAACGAGAAAACAAAAAATCGTTTACGATTGCACTATTTTCCATAAACACAAAACATGATCTCGCCATATAATTGGCTTGTTACTTCAGTTCTCCGCTTTCCCAAACTGTACTGGGTCTTATACGACTTCAATTTAACTGAACGACTTGTTCGATGATCCAAAAGTTTGAAAAGCAAAATGCGTTTGAATATCCGGAAGGACAAAGAAGAGCTTAAGAAAATCGAATACAGTCGATGAAGACAACTTCAAGTGAAGTGTGTATAATTACAAAAGCACTAACGGAATCTATCTTAACTTCAATTTAAAGGCAGAGTAATTGGAGTGATGAAGTCATATTCATATCTCAAAACAATTTCTGTAAAATTAGCGAAAATACATCGCATTATACTTGAAAGTTTTCCAAGTCTTGCAAAAGGTTCTATGGAAAAACCGTAATAGATAAAAGAACCTAAAATTAATGCGATTAAATTTTAAAAAATGAGCTCCTGAAGGCTCTCTTTGTGTTCTTGGTAGCTTAGTCTTGATTTTTTCACACTTCATGTTTTCCACAATTGCTAAAAGTTCTTACCTGTAATAGTCCCTTGTGCCAACGCCAGAGATGACAACGATCTTTTCCGATTTATGCTCAAAATAAGCAATACGCGCAGCTTCTTCCATAAGTAGTTGACCAAAACCCTATAGGAAAGAAAGGTATGATATACGAACGATACCAGATAAGAGCAATCGAGTGTGCAACACTGTGTATTAGGCGATAATTTCACCGGACATAGAGTGTAAGATGTTCGTCATCGCCTACTCTTAGTATAGGGGACTGAGCGCCCAGAGAGGATTGGCAAAAGACGAGAAGGGTACCGCCCGAATGATGAGACTGTCAAGGTTGAAACACGTGTATCGGGCTCTACAAGTCAGCCATTACAACAGACCACATGACATGCGGGCTCAAAAAACGATTATTTGGCCTATAGGAGTTGTTAAAATACTTCAAGTAACTACCAACTTCCATAGAGAAAATCAAATCAGCAAGAGACTCCAACCCTTATACGTTTTCTAAAACGCAACAACATCTTCATATTGAGAATGTTATACCGCAAATGTGATAGGTTTCGTGAGTTTAGAGAAGTAATCACCTGATGTTGGAATTTTGAAGGATCTCTGTCTGAAACAGATACGACAGAACCGTAGACATGAAGTTCCCGTATCACTGATGTTCGACCCTGAAACATGAAAAAATGCATGAAAAGAGAAATCACTGCTATTGAAAGAGTGTTAACACACACTGAAACAAAAGGAATAAAATGACAAAACGAACTTATGTTTGTGTTCTTAACATCGATGTAAATGGAGAACACATTCATCCAGCAAACAACAGCAGTTCCATTAGTAAATGAACTTTTATGATTTGCCATTGTTACAATCACTAGCAAACACCAAAAATAAAGGTAATCAATTACAACACAGAACTCACTTTCAACTCAGATCGATGTGCTTTGTCCGAGACTTTTCTCAACCGCAGTAAGCCAATCAATATGTCCTTGAGAGAAAACATTGTACATCTTTTGAAATCTCAAGTGAACTGAGCATCTTACTTGGTCAGGATCTTCATATGACAAAAACGTTTCCCAACCGCCATTTGCAACGTAGTCCCTTCGTATTAGTTCAACATCATATGGGCGAATTTTGTTATGGATTTCCTAAATTAGAAAAGGTGAACGCCATGAAAAAATCCGCGGAGCAAATGACTTATAGTACATGTAACAACATATCCACATTACATGAGCTTCCTGCTAATATCGACATGTGAATTGAGAAATAATATTTCTTCGTTACGATGGCCATTTTCGGCTGACGGGCGCTTCGAACGGCCACAAAGAGCATTTGGCGGTGTGCTTCAATAATATCGTATATGGTGTATTCTATGACCACTAAAGTTCCGTCATTGATGACAATCCCCTTAATCCTTCAGAGACCGTGGACCCACGACCTCTGCATCTCTAATTGACAACTCTGGACGGTCTGCTCCACCTCCTCTGCATCTCTAACCCTCAGCGTGCCACTGTTAGACGCAGCATGTATTAAGAGAATTCCAAAAGGGTTGAGAAAGCTAAATTCAGTAAACAAGTACCAGGTTTTTATTGGAAGTACCGTCAATCTTCTTAAGCTAGCATGAACAAGAGTGTATTGCTTTTGCTAAACTCGAAGCGAAAGGGTTAATGGAAATAACTGGTGCTGCTCAGAACCTAACGTACCTGAATCCCAACCTCCCTGGTTCTTACATCACGACATGCTAATCCAAGTTGCTTCATGCGCGCTAACGCATGCTCTCGAAGGTTTCCGTGTTCTACTCCACTTGAAACCTGAGGAAAAGATCATCCGTAAAAAGTATTCCCGATGTTTAAAACGGGTTTCTTACCAATGGCATAGGAATATCGCGTTGGACTCGATAAACACGTGTCCACGGAGGCACAATAGAAAGTATACGTGCTACAAGATCAACCAATACAGACGGAGGATAACTCTATAAAATCAAATCCTTGAAGAAAACCTCGTAATGGTAATCGAGCAATCGCAAGTATCTCATCACACCTCTAGAGCTAAACCAATTCTACATAACTAGAAAAGTCAGGAAGTGCAATTCGATATGCAAAATGAGAAGTAAAAGCATTTAAGTGCAACTGACCTTATATCTCCCAGTTCGCCACAATTCATACAACCCTGTACCTCTGATAACAAGGGTTGGATATAACTTGAGACCGTCGGGACGGAAATCTGGATTCTGTAAATGTTGCGCGTTAATCCTGGCACTACAGAAGTTCGGTTCTTTTCCTTTAGACGGCACGGGGTGAGAGAAACGACCTCTTTCGCTGGACAAGAACTATTCATAAGAGTGTTAGTAATTATTCGAAAGCTTGAGTCTCTGGTTACTGCACTGCGTGACCGTGTTTTGAAAACACCCTCTTGTAACGTTGTAAAATTCAAAAGAAAATTACTTTTTGCATTAGTAGCGCGTTTTTACTAGCACTTCGCTGAGAGCACGAAATGCAGATGAAAGTGTATGAGGATTATTTTAGTATCAGAATCACACATTCAATCTGGAGTTTCTTTCAAAGCGGAGAAACAATTTCTAACTAATAACAAAAATCGCACTTCATGTTAGCTGAAAAGGAGCCATCGACCAATCGCCGTGTTCAAATCGCGGGCAGCCCCTCACCTGTCTACAACCCCTCAGCCTGTGGATTGGCCTAAGAAACAAATGCTCGCGAATGTGAATCAATCTTATTTCCGGTACAGATTAGAGAAAAGGTCTTTGCAAAAAATAAGCACGGCGATGAAATAGTTGAATCTTACGCTATCTAATTTAAACTATTAGTCCAAAAGAAGAATTCAGTCTTATGAGAAAAATGTGCGTGTGAAAGACAAATATCTCCTTTTGTTGAAGCGTTATAAAAAAAACCTTTTGCAATAAACGGTCATGTAGCGCACTAGCCAGAGATTTAAGCTATCGAATGATTACTAACACCCTTACGAAAATTGCTTGCCCAGCGAAAGGAATTGTTTCTTCATCCCGTGCCGTCCAACGAAAAGTGCCGAAATTGTAATAGTAATCGCCATTGTAAAATAAAAACCAAACCTTTTGAAACTGAATTTCGTTGCTAAAACCCCACAAAAATGTTAAAATTTATGCAAGAAACGATTTTGAAACGAATAACCAACGAACTTCAAATAGTTCCACGAATTGTTCGATGTCACGTTCTAAGCCAACATTAGGCAGGTCAGGCATCATGTGTATTACCACTTTATAGCCAGTATCCTTTGCCATATGGAAAGTTTCACATACGGCTTTCACCTTGAAAAAATCCCATAGAAAATCTCACCACTAAAGATGTAATTTGAAAATGACTAAAAGAAAAATCAACAAAAGAAAAATTTAAATTGGACGAAGAAAATGCAGACAAAAGGATTCGCACAACACAATGAATTACCATAAAAAAAATACAATGTCTTACGGTATGGCCTCTATTAGTATCTCGTGCAACATCCTCGTAAGTCGACTGAACTCCGATCTCTAATCTCGTACATCCGTAAAGAAGCATATCGTCGAGATGACGCGGCATGCAGTAGTCCGGTCGGGTTTCGATTGTGATACCAATGCATTTTACCTTGCTGCGCTCAGAATAAGCGACTGCCTTAAACCATACTTTACTACTTAGAAAACGTCTTAATTGAAGTAACAATAGATCAGATTCTATGATATACACAACTAGTAAGAAATGATTATAATAAGTTTGAGGAGAAAGTTTCCGGAATTTGCCCATAACTTTAACATGTTCGCATGTTTTATATGCGATTTTCACAGGGTTTGAAAGCTCGTTTTCTTGCGCATCGATTGATATATAACTATTCTATACTGCCACAAGATGGAACTGAACCGCGAACAGAAACGACTTGTTGATGGCTTCACGAGTACAAAGTGGGCACAAATCCCGCTGATACTGTTCGTCGAATCAATGAGGCATGGCGCGAAGGGAACTGTTGGAAAGACAGCTGTCTACGATCACTTCAAGGACTATTAAATTATTGACTATTAACTATTGACTATTAATTATTGACTCACTGACTATTAAATTGTCTTATGTTCGAACTTAATTGATGCATAAATAAAGTTTTTTATAAGCAAATTCCGGAAACTTTCTCCTCAACCTATTAATACACATTGGTGATTAACTATGAACCAGACCATACGTAAAACCTTTCCTTAACTCCCACCTCTCTGACATTATATGAAGTGTGACCACTTAGAGGCATCGTGTAGACTGCGGATGAAATAGTCTCGATAATCATCCGGTAAGGACATGAATGTGCCACCCATCACAATAAACTCGACCTGAAGGAAAAAAAAACAAATATTCCACAATTTTCCTATTCCTAGACATTGAAATACGTTTGGAAGATAGAGGCTAAAAATAATAGTGTTGGAAGAGGTATCTAATAATGATAGCAGCACTCATTGAAAACATCGGCTTATGTTGCGTTGCCAGAAAAAGTTCTTACCTTAAAGAAAACCTTGGAAGCAGTACAAGTAGGGCCATACCTTATCAATCGAATGCCCAAGCTGCATGAGTTGAGTGATTCTTCCTCGTGTTTGCAAATAAGGATCATACCTGAAATCAAAAGCTATCTACATGCCTTGCCACTATATCTAAGAAATCCAAGATCTTCAGAAACTGATGACATGCTTTGGGACTTTTATGAGAGAGGTCTGATATGGCACTTATAGAGTGCTTAACATGAGTTTTCACCTCTCAGCTCATCAGTAACACGGTGCCCTTCATTTGAGTCAATTCCTTGTAAGGGGATAAGCCCTTTACATATAAAAGAATCGACGACGAAAATGTTACACTGCACGCACTACATGCGATGAGGCAGTATGGCCGAAACACGTGTTCAGCACTTTGTAAACATTTGCGGACGGCAGCATAATCGATATGGCGAGTGGTGCGCGATTTTCCTTCTTCAACAAATATTTTTTTCCTGTGTTTTGGGAAATACTTTAGGTTCATTGTATCGCTGTGATAGAACATAATTTGCACTACAAATTTTTATAATTTTTGTTCATTTATAACTCCTGTGTGCAAAGAAAACTCCGATTGTAAAACGCAATTTTATTTTCGATCTCACAGTGAGCTGAAAGTCTTTTCGAAAACGATTTTAAGCTGCGAATTTATCGAGAATTGGGCTATCAAGTGAGCTCATAGTGGTTCAACAAAAAGCGATCCAGAGGCTCTAGCTGAGCAAATAAGGTGAACCCAGTGTGAAACTTATACTTTTTTTTTACTACTACAACTAACTACAAAAGCGTTTCTGAAAACCAAGCAGTGTCGGAATCCCTGAGATTTAAGCTTTCGTATAATTGCTTGATTTCTGGATAAAAAACTTTTTTCTGGGGAAGAAAGGATTCTGAAATTTTGGAGGTGAAGATGACCTTCATCGTCGACAAAGGGGTAAGTGCCATATTAGGCCTCATGAAAGGCTAAAATATGTCATCAGATTATATGTTGTTTTGCGCGATATCTCAGAAATTATTCAAGTATAGCAGTAATCTTTGGAAGCTTCTCTGAACTGCTATGAAATACCTTGCTCGGATGGCACGCATACTTGTTGGCTCGTATCCAGTATAGCTCTGAGTCGAGTACTCAAAATCCGAGTCAGGACCACCAGGACAGTAAACGCATACGTTCCCGGTGAAATTGATATGAGGGCAACGATGAGGTTTCGACATCACAGCCACAACGGCGATTCCAGAAGCAGTTCGTACGGGTTTCGCTTTCAACTTTGGTAAAAGCACATCCTGAAAACCGATCGATAACGATGCTACGAAAAAGAAGCAAGCTTATCTACGTAAATAAGGATGTAACGCTGATTTCGCCCTGTATTGAACAGTAATACACCAATGCAATAATCATGATTCTGGTTGTAAACATAATAACACGAAATAACAAACCTTGAATTCATTCGGGACTCCAGCAATGATATCAACCAATTTTGGCTGCGAGTTCAGACCATATTTTTGAGCAATCTAAAAAGAATTCACGACTTCACAACTGATTCCTTCAGAAAGAAAAACCAAAAGATGATGAAACCTCTATCGCAAAATTAACTCTGCAGATGGCGGCAGTTGATCGATCGATCGCACACCGCAACTCGCAAAAGGCGCGCGATTTTCCTTATTTAGTTAGAATCTGTCCTCCATTTAGCAAGCAAAACCCTACGTTTTTTGAGTTACTCTGATAATCCATGATTTTCTACACATATTCATATGTCTTTCGTGCATATATAACTATTCGGCACGATAGAAACTTCAAATGCGAAACATTACCTTCCTTCAGCTCTTACAGCGTTCTAAAATATTATTCCAAAAAACCAATTACATCATGGAAATTCTCGAGATTTGGGCTATTGCATGACTAGTGAGAGTTCGACAAAGAGCCATATACAAGCTCCAGCCGAGCAAATAAAGCAAACTGAGTGCGAAACACAATTTTATCTTCGCTGCTACGACGTAATGAGAGGCCTTTTGTTGAACATATCTTTGAAATCGCAGAGAATTAAGCTTTCGATTGATTACCAAATATCTATAAGAAAGGTGTTGTCCAGCAACAAAGATCCGAGAGATTTAGTTATTTATTGCGCTTTTCGAATAGAAACAATTAAACACACAAAGGGAAAATTGAACTATAGTGAATTTTAACAATGATGCTGGATTTTCCATGACTGATTGTACAGTCAGTGTTATCGTTAACGCTTATTTTATAAACCTAGTGATGTAGAGTGATGTGCAAAATCTTCGCGTCAGGCGGGACTCGAACCCGCATCTCACTCTACCCCGAAGCACATGCATTAACCTGTTTTGCTCACCACTCTTTCAACGCTACAACGCATCTATTTCCATAAAAGCTATATTGGACGCTTGTAGGGCTCGAAAAGAGCAGTCATCTAGGGAGATCATGACTGGATGATGAGGCATCTTCTCACTTACGAGACATTTCAGACGATTCAAATTCACGTCGCGATGCTCTCGATGGGCTTCGACAAGACGCGCCACGATCTCGTTGATCGTCAACGCCATCGCTTCACGCTGAGATCGCTGAACGCCGATCGACACCGTCATTCCTCCTCCTTCCTGGAAGTTATCCATAATGAAAGTCTCAACGACGAACGCACACCTCGACAGCGGGAAATGTACAGGTCAAGACGAAATGAAATAGGACGAATAGCGAACGAACTCGGAAAATGGTTGCACAGACATTGATCGGTAATCAACGATTGATCTACTGAATGATTTGAATCGACTAAGCCGAATGTTCGAATAGATTCGAAACAGCGACAATTGTGAAATGAGGAGAAGAGACTGGGAGGAAAGGGGCTGAGAGAGGAAGAGATGGAGAGAAACAGAGAGAGAGGGAGAGAGAGAGGAAGAGATGGAGAGAAGAGAGAGAGAGAGAGAGAGAGACGCGCGCGCAGAAAGCTCTAGCGTACTTTCAAAACCAACTTTGTTTTGAATATTTCAGTGTTATCTACATATCACATCTCATGAATTTTGGCACTAGAGTAATAAGCACCAAGTTTATTCGCCAGCAGTAAATGAAAGTTCTTAGCAGCTTTGCTCGCTAAAAAAACTGCTCCGCCGTCATATTCGCGCTCCATCTTGTCGACGAAAGGTGGATTTTTTATGGATTTAACCTCTTTACTTTCAACAATCTCAACTCCGACACACAAAAACAACATCTAGAATGTAAGCTTCCACATCATTCTTAGTAGTGTCGTCGGATTATCCAATCACTCCAATGCCACGAATCTATAGGTAAGCTTCATATTGTTCCTAGTGTTGTCGTCGGGTTTATCTAGTGTGAATTCACCCTTTTTGTTTGTAGAGTTGAACGATTAGGCCTAGAGACCTCTATAACCATTAAGAACAACGACACAAATAGACAGCATGAATGCACTATACCCGACGAAACAATTGAGAACGATATGGGAGCTTACATTCTAGATGTAATATTGTGTGTCGTAGTTGGGATTGGGTTTGTGGAAGTCAAAGGACTAACTTTCCTTTCGAGTGTTTTCTCAAGACCACTGCTCAATTTCAATATGCCTGATGATCATTATTTGAGCCACGCATTGTCAGTGGTCTGTCAAAGAGGGCTGACTTATAGAGCCCGATACACGTGTTTCGATCTTGCGATCTCGTCAGTCGGGCAGTTACCCTTTCTCGTCTTTTGCCAATCCTGCGTGGGTGCTCCAGTCCCCACACTAAGATTTAGCGACGACGAACGCTTTACACTCTATGTCCAGTGAAAAAACTCACAAAACATAGAGATCGCAAGATCGAAACACGTTTATCGGGCTCTATAAGTCAGCCCTCATTGACAGACCACTGACATGCGTAGCTCAAATAATGATTATCAGGCATATCAAAGGATAACGTCCCGCGAATCATTGGTTGTCACCAAACCAACTAGGGATTTGAACTCCACAAACTCCAAATCGATTCGCTCCAAACGCTATGCCCACCGGACCAAGCCGATTCACTAGGAAGTGCTTCCAGCTCGACAGGCGGTCACCACGAAGCGCTGCTATAACCACGTGGACCGCTTCAGTCGGGCCCTGTCACGTTGGCGTCTCCGCAAACTCTTTCTGATACACGACAACGCAAGACTGTATGCCACCAGACTGACAAAGCTTAACTTAACCGAATTGGACTGGGATTTGCTGGATTTTCCCCGTACTGTCCTGACTTGGCCGTTTACCTATCAATCCTTCTGGTTGCTGGTGCACTTCCTGAGCATGAAGAAGTTCCGAGACATTAATCATGACCGTCGACGATAACAGCTTTCTTTGAATCCAGGCACGACGAATTCTATAAGCGCTGTATTGAGTTGTTACCTGAGAGATGGCAGAAATGCTGTTAGGCTGGTGGCGCATGCCTTGAATGCTGTTGTTAAGCAATTTGATTACTTCTGGTTAATAAATTTGATATTTATTGCCCTAGTGCCAAAGCTTATGAGGAGACAAGATATTTTATTGCCCACGACTCGTCATCGAAATTACTGTGCGGTTCCGGCTTCTCTTCTATTCAATATCTCACGTGATTTCTGCCACTGCTTGAGCATTTCGTCTTATCTATGAATGAGGTGAAATGCTGGTAGAGACGATTTTCCTTGCCTTGGAGTTGGCCGAGTTAGGGTGTTCCCAGCTGGCTGCTTGCAAGAAGGTGTCGAAATGATCGAACTAGCTTTCCCCATCATCTTGCTTCATGATACACCGCATCATTACCACTGCGACACACCACCTCAACCACGGTATTGTCAATCAGTAAGGAGTCCTTTTATGATTAAGCTAATACCAGGAGGTTGTTAATCTAGCCGAATAAAAGTTTACTAACAGCATAGTGGTATTAGCCTAATTAAAAGAAGCTGTCATCGCACTCAATGTGCTACAGACTTGCTTCATTGATACTCATTCTATAATTCACCTCCATTGTCTAATGTTTTATCGTGATTGGCAAATTTAGTTAAGTCAAATCATCAAAACACTCGCGTAGACGAGTGATTGCTCCTAAGATCAGTAGAGTTACCATATGGTCAAGGGAAAAAACAAAGCAAAAAATACTTTGTCGGTTTGGTGGATAGCATGCAAACCCTGGAAGGTTGCTCGCGAGTTTAAAGCCCAACCAAAGTGTCGACTTTGTCTAATCTTCCAGCTGTTTGTTTCCACTCGTAACGTCTAATGAAGAATAATAGGCAGTAATAAAAGATGAACTATTGTGGTGACCTTCTTCAATGCTGGCTTGAACTATCAACTAGACTCCAGAATCACCAGACGTTTTTAATGAATGATTATGCTGAAAATGTTTGATAGATTGATCAAAACTGATGACTATGAGTTTCCGAATCTGTTTTTCTTCTACAGTCGACGTTTAGGATCTTGGTAAATCTTCAGCGAAACATGCCATCACATTTCCATTCCAAAGGTGCTCTGCAATACACACTTTGTTGTTGTATCTCCCCCGCGCCCTGTGAGTTAATCAAGCAACTTATCGCTTATGGAGTTGATAAATTGGTATTTGTCTAAAAGAATGAGAACTGATACATTAGTAGATGAAGCCGAGTCATTATACAGGCTAAGTATGATTCAATAGCCTAGCGAATGGAGACAAATTCATGATACTGCTTCAAGCAATGATCAACGTCAAGTTGCCACATCCCTATATTGCGACACACAAGGTCACACAACAACTTTTTTTGTCATGCTAACCTTACGCTGACTGAGTCCTCTCTTATGAAGTCAGAATTCGAAATCTTACGAGTTTAAAGTGTTCTTGGTCATTCCACTTCCTCAATTAATCAAAGCCAGTTGAAGTGGTCTTCAATCCCCTCCATCAGCAACTAAACAGTTGAGGAGAAAAAAGAAACTAAAACAGTAAAACGTTCTGTGGCAATGACATAGTGGTAATGCCAATTTTCCTAAGAAATGTTATCAGCAAAAACAATGTAACGAATTAATATTGTATAACGGCTACTTGAGTGTTAAAAAATGCGTAATATTGGACTTTCTATAAACCTTGGCATCGAAATTTCGTGCATTAATGCTGAAACGAAATGCAAAACTTTCGGCGTTGATCCATCCCTGACTGATATGCCACGATTTCGACTCCACCGAGTATCTTTTGAAGGTGATTGAGTTGACTGCTTTCGGTTTTCACATGGAACTTGCGATGGCCTACCATTATATCAAGGCGCTGCTACTTTCCTTCCAGAACGTCTGGTAGCGTTCTGTATTGAAGAAAGAGAGAAGGAATGCGGTGCGCCTGTGTTAAGCTGAACACCCCGTGTTCATTTCCTGGCGCCTTTATGCACTTCTCCACACACAAATGTGCTCGGTATGTATCTCCCAGCTATTACTGGGATACGGCAGTAACGAACAGCAGTATTCTCAAAATGCTCAAGCTTTCCATTGGATTTCGGCTTGGCGTACATTCCGCGTACATCCGCACTTTCATCGTAGCTTTCGTCAGTTACTTATGATGTTCTCGTAATACAACGAAATGTAATTTCTCTTTCTTATCGGATTTTCGTTCACTGAAATGCATTCGCATGACACACCATTGGAGCCCTTTCCATCGCATCACCTGAAGTAAATTTTTTTTGGTAACTTTTTTCCAAATTGACACAAAAACCCGTGAATTTGACAGAAGCAGTTAGCAGCTGGTTAGTTTTTCACCCTAGGAATAAAGCGTAGGGAAACGAGCAAGTATCACTCTCAATTTATTATGAACGCTAATGAAAAAAGACTATTTGGAAAGACTCGCTGATTTACAGACGAACAAACTTTTTGAAGAGATTAGTCAGACATTTAATTGTTGACATGGCGTCAATTTCGGATACCAACCTCGCAGGAATAGAGATTTTGGTTGACATGGGACATCGAACAGCGACCGCGTGCGTATTATAACACAGCACTTCTAGCCACCGCGCCGCATTACCTAGAATTAATTATTCACGCACAAGTACGGTTGCCTAGGAAACTCTTACCACGAAACCGCTATTTATTGAATGATCAATGAGCTTTATTAGAGCATAAGTATTTTTTGCATAATCCGTCACTATAAATTCACTGCGCGGATCCTAGCATTGCTACATTCGTTTCCTTTCTTGGCCTTCGTCCTCCACAACGGTCTTAGAACGTTCACCTCCTGCTTCGTTGCTATTTCATATATCGCATTACCACTGCGTTACCCCACCTTCCTCCCTCCCTCATCAGTACTTGGGACAATTCAAAAATTGCGACGATGAGCGGGAGTAAAACGAAAATGTTGGATATTTTCACAGCCTTCCTAATTTCCAAACCATGGTAGCAATTTTGACATGTTTTCTATGAAACGAGCATAACAAATCGTTTTCTAAATCTTATGCTCGTCATTTTAAACTAGTTTGCGAACTCTGGCTATTGGATTACCAGCTTTTCAAATAGAATTCTGTTTCTTTCTCGAGCATCGGTGAATATAGGGATGAATTCTAATCGCAAGACATGCGTCTAGTAGCGTAATGGTCAAATGTATCCTGCGATCCAAACGTGGTTATTGGTTTAATGCAGCACCATGCTTGAATTGTTTCGAAATCGGCAAATGGGCCGCGTCTAAGAAAGTTCTAGCACTGACTTGATAGACCGGTAGGCCATTGAAAGTCATCGTGAATGTTAGATATACATGCAGTCACCTCTATAATGCCAAGACTGTAGTTAAATGAATGGCCCATCATCTAGAAATTTATCGTAACGGAACACTTATACATACCAGAGTGTATCCCCAGTCATATATTATACCTTCACACTATGTGTTGCAACACGGTATCACCTGGGAATTTGTGAAATACGTAGCCTCTATTCAATTTTTTTTTAGCTAGAAAGATTATTTACAAGGACATACAACATCTGCCACAGCGAAAAACTAGACGATTCTTACTAATGTGGCGAATCCACTTATTACCACTTACGTCTCCCATCTACCTACTTTCTTCTGCTCAGAAAGTTTTCAACCTTTTTTTTTGTGCTACCGATTCTGACATCAGTTATCTTCACTAGTTTCATCGGAGTGTTGGGTGAAGGTTGTCTGCTATCCAAACGTAGCGCTTTAGACGATCAAATTTCCTCGTGAAGAATTACATTCACTATTGTCCTACTTTTGCAGCATTATTGAAAATCGATGAAAGCATGTATGTAGCCGAATAGGAAGACACAGAGTGATGCATTTAGCCGCTGATCACGCTCAATTAGCAGCAAGAGGTTTTGATAGCCTCATAACGTAGAATGACCATCGAGAGCTCGACGAATAAGCAGTGCTCAGAGTAGATAAATCCCAAGCTGAAATGAGAGTCTGAATGTTCTCTGTTTTGCATTTGCGATTTCTCCTCTTTGCATCACTATACTTCAACTTTACCAGATTTTCATGGCAGTTCTTAAAAATCCAGTAAAATAAATTTTCGCACGTCGTAATTTCATCTGTTGATCGTAATTGACGTATTTTTGCTATACAAATAAAAGGTGGCATCTCGGCTTGCACATCATCCCTAGTCGGTCGTAACTTTTTCAATCCTATCTTTCTTTTTAATTTCGGCTTTAACATCATCTCCAAATCAACTAGTAGGAAGTCTGACCAAGAAATTTGCCAGCGAAAAGAAGCTTCCTGGAATTCACATCATAAGGACCTGAAATCGCCCTTGAAAGTTTGAAATGGGATATCTAGGAAGATCAAGTTGCACAACCAGCAATAAATTAGCTTTAGTACACCACACACTGGGTGCTTCCGTCATGGCGTCAACCGGCGAGATGGTCGCTGAGAGGCCACAAAATCACGGATACGCAGGCGGTCACTGGAGCCAGATCTGCTGAGCACGCAAACGACACCCTATGGAATTTGCTTAATATCCTGCACTGCAAGAATACTCTACACTGCGCCGATCTTAACGTACTTCTTGAAGCAGCAAGCCATACAAAACCTCATGTGATTGCCGTAGAGAAATAAAAAACAGTAAGACCAACATGTGTTAACTAAACAGGAACGTTCGTGATTCGCAGGGAAAAGCTTCCGTCACGAAATGTCAGTGGCGCAAGCTTTGTCGTCCGCCCGTTCATTATCCATCTTGTCGGCACTCACGTGATCCTTTCCTAAAGTTTTGTCATCCTTCGGTTTCAACTAATGCTTATTAAGAAAATCGCTTTCATCAACTGCTACTCACCGATCGATGTAGTTGATGAACACAAACTGGATGCGTTTTATTAGCAGTTGGAGGAAGTTATCCACATTCGATAAGTCGTATTACAAATTCAGTGGCGGAAACTTCAATATCAGAATAGGGAACGCCAACAAGAGTGAGCACAGGATCGGAAACTTCGAATTAGGGAAGACATTTGGGAACGGAAAGCGTTCCGCACAACTCGTGTCTGCAACATCCTTCTTCTACGGAGTTTCATTTTGTGAGAAAGTAAACACCGGCACTGGACATAGGACTCACCTAGCGGCACGATTCATGCAGAAATCGACCATATACTTATAAAGAGAATGTGGTGCCTATTTGAAACATTCGCAAGTCCCATCATTTTGTAGATTGTCCGATCAATGCATTCTCCGCACGAGCATACAATTCAGCCGTAACCAGCAGAAGAGCTTATGTCATCGACCAAAAAGAAGTCAAGCTGTTTACGATGAGAACATTTTAAGCGAAATCCTATACAACTATGATTGCAGATTATGGATGATTTGAGCGAAGTCTATAAGCTGCTTGATGAAAGATTCAGATGTGCCAAGTTGGCTTCAATCACTCAATCAAGAAGATCCGATTCCACCTTCTTTACCATAAAGGAGTTACTCGAAAAAGAAGGAAGCTGAAGGTTGACGCTAATGAAGCACATTTTTCAAAGGTAATATTTATTGTCAGCGGCAGAAGAAATTTGTAAGATGATCTATTAGGGTCTTTTGATGCTTGTACGTTGGACGACGACATATGAAAAAGCAATCTCATTCGCTGAACTGGAATTTTTCGAAAGAGTATTAATAATTATTCGAAAGCTCAAAATTTCTGTCTAGTGACACATGTAGCTTTCCTTTACAGCATCCTTTTAGAGGAAGAAAACCTTGCCGGACTAACCTCTTTCTTTAGACTATTAGTAATCATTCGATAGCGTAAGTTGCAATGATTCCAACGATATGGTTGTTTTCTGCAAATATCGATAGCAGGGAGAATAAAACCGAGTTTTACATTTTTGGCGAGCTTGTTTATCGGCTAGTCCACGGGGTCAGGGCGCTGAGCCAGTTGATCGACGGCTTGTCAGTTGGATATGTTGGATACAATTCATGATTAAATTGTAAATTTTTCTCCGCTTCGAAGGTAATTCCAGACAATACGAGAATTCAGATACTAGGAAAGCTTCTGTACACGCTGTTATGCTTTTCGTGCTTTCAGCGAACTATACACGTGAGAAAAATGAAAGCACTGGGAGGGTGTGAAACATAATTTTTTTCAAATTTTGCAGCGTTGTTTTCGAATGCTAGTACACCTATGAAGAGTTCCTTTTCATCGGATGAGATCGGTTTTCATTTGTAGTCGTCTAACATATAAGTACCGATCTTCTCATAAGTTTTGCCATTACAGCAATAAACACCAAATTTGATAACATATATGGATTACCATTAGTCACTCAATAGCCCGATTCTCGAAAATTTTGATGCTGAAACTGGTTTTTGGAAAAGTATATCTGGAGTGCTGTTAAAGCAAAAAGAAAAGCATGTTTTGTACTCAAATTAGTCAGCTCATCGCTTGAACGTTATGAAAGGTTTCTTTGGCAGTGTAAAACAAAGAAAATCATGTACCCATAGAACGATAAAACAGAATCTTCTCTGCAATTCATTGGCAGATAACCTAGGAACCTCTCCGGAAAGACGAAAAAAATTACTGAATAAGTTATTCTATGCGCAGCAATTGCAACCACCGCCTCAACAAAGCGCGTCATTATAAAGCAGCGCGATTTTCTTTACTTATTCAAAAAATGCTCCCCATAACGTAAAATTTCTAACTTTTTTTGCACGTTAATTGTAAAGGAGACTTTGTATAATCGTTCTATAGGTATGGAATTTCTTTTCTTTCACATTGTCAAACAAACTCACCAAAAAGTTTTAGCGACGATCTATCTATTTTGAGTGCGGAACATGACTTTCTTGTTACTAACAGCGCTCTATATGGACCGTTTCAAAAAGTAGTCTTAGTATCAAACTAGTCGAGAAATGGCCTATCGAGTGACTACCAGTAATTCGTGAATATCATTAAATTTGGTGTTTATTGCTCTTGTGCCAAAACTCATGAGAAGAACTAATACATTGATACAGGCAGAAGAGACTGTTGGAAGTAGCACAAAAAAAGATCTTGTGAAGAAATGTCGTTGAAACCTGTGCGATTATAGTGCACAGCTGCCAGCTTCGATGAACAAAAATGGATCCACTGAAACCTACCACCATGATATGCGATTGACAACAGAAAACTGCACTATCTTTCCCGTTCAGTTATCTCCGTGCAGACCCAAAAATCCCTACTGGAGAAATATCGCCCGGGATTTTATCCTCTGAAGTTCTGCTTGCGATAGAAAGCATGAACGAACGTACAGTCTCAGGATCCGATAACATCATTGCCGACTTTTCGAGAGCTAGAGGCCGTAATCTACGTGTACTCTTCGCGACACATGACATTTTACCTTCAAAAGGAAAAATTCCAAACCAGTGGACGACGTCGCGCTTAATCATCTTCCACAAAAAAGTGATCGAAGAGGTTTCTAAACATCTTGGAGATTTCAATCGGCACTGCCAACGATTTAGTCAACTTGCGCAGCTCAGATCTCTGGAGTTCATCGCATCTTCGTAATCCAGAAAAATATACATTGATAGCTGAGCACAAATGGGTCCGTCACATATTAAGAATAGCAGATGATAGATGGACGAAGAAATTGGTTGTAGAGTGGACTCCACGTAAACGCATTCGTCTCCTAGCGCGATCATGTAACGCTGGACGGATGTG
This sequence comes from Parelaphostrongylus tenuis, assembly GCA_019055375.1. Classification (NCBI taxonomy): domain Eukaryota; kingdom Metazoa; phylum Nematoda; class Chromadorea; order Rhabditida; family Metastrongylidae; genus Parelaphostrongylus; species Parelaphostrongylus tenuis. The sequence continues at coordinate 556,943 of JAHQIW010006092.1, forward strand.
CTCGCCGGAAGATTCGATCAGCTGTACTCGCAGCTGCCGATATTTAACGCATCGCGGTATAAAGCTCGCGTTAGCCACCATGCTCGATTTAAGCAACCACCATGGACGACAATCGAGAGAAGAATAAACTATGAAAAATGTGCTGGGCTCCGCACGAATCGTGAAGACGGACCGTCCAAGTATCTAAGTACTGGATATAATGTAGACGAAAACTGGCCAATAATTCCGAGATAATTATACCTTTATTTCGAGTGCTTTGTTTAGACCACGCTCAAATTTCAATTTATCCTTTCATTATTATTTGAGCCAACTTGTCATGTGGTCTGGTAAGGGCTCTTGTACAGCCCGATACACGTGTTTCGTCCTTACTCTCTATAAGGAGTGTAAGGCTCCCGGCAGAACTGACTATAAAAAGAGCGAAAGACGACGGGTTCTGAACGGCTGAAGAGTCTGCAAGGACGAAACACGTGTATCGAGCTGTACAAGAGCCCTTACCAGACCACATGACAAGTTGGCTTAAAAAATAATGAAAAGAAGTCCGAGATAGTTAAAAAATTGCGAATGTGTCGAGAATTTGAGTTCGCGTTCAAAGATGTAAACATGAAGATTCGATATTGATCAGGCTTTGAAGGATGCGGTGATACTATTGTTATTAAACACAGAAGAGTTGGTCGATTGCACAGGTAATTTATCTGAGACTCGCAACTGCCTACCAGTGTATCGAGTCAGTATCGCAGAAAGATGCACAGCAAAACAGGAGCCTCTTAGTGTATAGCACACTGCTCGCAAAAATGTGGGACACGGGTTTAACACCCGCCCAAAGTTCAAAGTTTTACATATCAGTCAACGTTATTGGATACATATCTATGTACGTGTATGTGCGTCCGCAGAAAAGGATGAGGAATATAGCTCTCGGCGTTAATTAACCCCTGTGGGATGTGATATGCATTCATCTTCAATTTTTAACTTCGTTTGATGTGAGTGAATGCATGTCTGGCCTTTAAAATGACTTGCGGTGGCCTCTCGGTGTACCGGGTCGGTGCTGCTTATCCTTTCAGACAAGCCTAAGACCAGCCTGGTACCAAACTACTGACCCCGGAGAGTTGGATGGCTTGGTAAGCCATGAGTACGAGGTCAAACCATCGCCCTTGTGTGCGATGCAGAGCACCTCTAACCACTGCACCACATGCGCTCAGGATTATTGGCGTAGTCATGTTGCTTTGATTGATGGATTGAAAAGCTTGGATAGTACGCATAAATGCATGTATATGTGATTACATATATTTATGTATGCACATATGTATATAAATAAATGAATAATTTTATATATATATATTGTTTGAATAAAAGCTAAAAGCGCTCAAATAGAAAGGATTTTAGTTAGTAACGAAGTTCAACTGAGCTACACCATACATTTTGTGAATATGTGAAATAACGAATAATTTATTGTTGTGGAATTGTTTCATTCATGCGTTATGCAAATAATGGAGTTATGAAGCGGGAATCGAGAGAAGAGAACGTTTCACAAGAGGGGAGAAGTGCTTCCTTATTCACTGTTCCGAGTAAGGATATAACATGATTTGCGAGGATGAAAGGTACAAGGAATGTTTCGAAGTAGGGCGTGATCTTTGAATGTCATATAGAATGGTCTAAGCGCTTTTTGTGGTTAATGCATGACAGACAATGCATGTTGAATAAGTGTTCCATGGTTCTGATAAATGAGGGTAACCCGAAGCAGGAATTGAACCAGTATTCATTCACAACATTCATACCTAAGTGTCTTATTTTTATATACAGCACAGAATTCATTATTAATATTCTTCTCGCTTCAGAACAGAAGTTTTAAAATGAATAATTTTCATTCAAATGCTAATTTTAGAGCAATGTTGAGCATCAAGAGATGCACATTTGACTGTCTAATGGAAGAAGAATAAAACAATAAATCAGTATAGACAAAGAGGGATTGTGTGACACATTGGTTAGAGGTGAGCTGCACTTCATAAAGGGTGGATCGCTGGCTACATCCTCTGCCCAGAGCTGCTAGGCCTTCTATCCCCTCGGGATCGGGAAATCAGTACAAAGCCTCGTCAACGGATAAAGCCGGATCTATGTCACATCTCTATGCAACTGATCGACGTCGAATGATTTGTCCTCTGTAAAACAGAAGAAATATGCATGCTTACCAACATTTACTCGTTGAGGTACTAAGACGGCTCATCCATAGACATGCGAGTTCCAGTATTTCTCCATTAACTCTTTTAATTTTTTTGTGATGTAGTCGCCATCCACATTAGCCATCGAGTAGATATGTGGGCTTAACTATGACTAAAGTAAATGCTGCATATCGCCCTCATTGATACGTTGAATGCAAGTTGGATAGAATTCCGCTGCAGCATCGGGCTTGTCGCGCTAATGCGTTCCCAAGCCATGATCACATGCAGAAGTCGCTAAGTGGATATTAGGAAATTCATTGCCTCTGGACTAATAATTCTTCCTGGAAAGCATCGCTTCCTAGTACCTAACGAGCAATCTTTTTTGAAGCTTGCGTGAGGTTGATACATCGCCTCAAAATCGATGGTCGACGTTTCAGCGATTTCGCCTTCTTCAGGGCCTAGGCGACACGCTGCACAAACCATGTATGAATGTGCAGACTTTTTGAATAAATTCTAAGCACATACGACGGACAAATATACTGCCCATTTAGAGTGTCAGTACTGTCTTGCACACCTGTCCAAATTCGCTTAGGTACGGTAGCTTTGTAGATGCATGGATTATTTTCCAACGTGATCAGACAAATGACAGAGTACGGTCTCATTCCGCTTCTCCAATCGCATTACAGTATACACAGTTAAAAGGTTTTCACTCTTTCATCATAAATTGTTTGTTTTACTCTCTTATGAGCATGTAGAACGCCTAAAAGAAGAAAACGACCACAGCCTAACATTTTGTTTCATTCCTTCTTTCATTCTATCATGTATGTAATAAATAACGGTGATGGTGTTTTTTGGAACAACCTTTTGCAATAATGTCTCACCGCCATTTCATTAACATGTCACTGATGATTATTTCATTTTTTTTCTCTTAAAAAATTGCCTGCATTCTCTATATGCTTAGAAATCTCACAGGACTCCTCATACATGAATAATCATCCATATACCGCGTTCATTTACTGTCAACAAAATAATTTTGCTCAGCTGCAATTGGTGTGAAATCAGACGAGAGTAAGCTGCGATGAAAGTTCTTTGAGGGGAATTCTTGAAGGTAGCGTACGCAACAACAACTTTTCTCATCCGTGTTGAAGAATTTCTGTCATGAACATTCGTCTCGACAATGCACTATCGACTTGCCACATTTCTAAAGTATCACCAAAACTGCACTGTTTTTTTTTCAGCATCATTATTTAAGTTGTTCAATCCTTTTGAATTTTTGATATTTTATGAAATTTTGAGAGAGTATTGTTGTCTCTATACTGAGCATTCTACTTCCTTTCGCAGTAATATGTTGAAAAAACGCGGAAGAATGTAATCTGTCGTAAAATATAATTGCTTGCAGAATCGCTTATTATTTTCATTTTGAAGAGTGTGTGAGACGCAGAATAGATCATTCTTTGTCTTCCGCGCATTTTTGCTCACACTGAAAAGATAATCTTCGAAGATGATTTATTATATACTCGATCGTAATTTATTAACAGCTTTGTAGCTTCCGAAACACATATAACACCGTCTTTTTTTTTACTAAATACATCCCTCTAACTGGATCATTACGACCATTCTGAAGACATGCCTCAGTGACGTTGATTTATGGACAATAGATGCAAAAGAGGGCAAAATAACGATGTGATCCAATTAAATCTCGTTCAATCTTTACGATTTTGCGCCCGATATTGGCAAGTGTCGTTGACATTAGAGAACTCGGCCGAAGTTTGAGACAAACTCCAGTAACAGCACGGATCGTCTGTTAAGCTGATACTTAAGCTAGTTTCAAATGTATTCTGTTAATAGATCGAATGAGTTTATTAATGTAATCAATTGCCGTAAATTAGATACTTGTTTGTCACAGCAGCCATACAATTGGAGGCGGAGCTGCGGCGCCATTCATTTCCTCACTCCGCCATTCCGCCGCCTATGGAATTTCCCCGACGACGGAGCATGCCGCGCTTCTACTGAGTATCACCTCTATTCACTTTCAAATTATCTTCCTCCAAGATCTTTCCTTTAAGCTCGTTTTTCTGAACACCACGGGAGAGTCCCAATCTCACCGTTATCCGCAGACCTATTGGTCTTAAAAGAAAAATTTCGCATCTTGGCCGTATCTTGCCAAATCTTTTCAATTCTCTGTCGTTGATTTTTTCGTTTTTCCATGTCTGACGTGATAATAGTATGCTATAACGCATCTGCATGGTTAATTCTAATTCATACTTTTGCACTCACTGTTGGTGTGAAAAATAGCATGCTGAATTCTCCAAAAAAATGTAAACAGACGTCGAAATTATTATAGTTTTTTGTCGTCGCCCATCGTCTGTGCGCTATCGAACAAACTGATGACATGGCGCATTTTTCAAGTTTTAATTTTTTCAAATAGTACTTCACTGACATTAATGAATGGATATCTAGATAGCAAGCGAGTGGCCGTTACGAGAATTCCAATCGCTAATTATTTCTTTGTCTTAACGTTGTTGTTAATGGTGGTGGTTTGCTTCGATTATGCTGACATGTGTAAACGTTACGTCGTGAGCTATAAGGCATTCAGAGCTATGAATATGACTAATTTATCATTTTTATAAAATTACTAGTTGACCCAACAAGTTTTTCAATAGAGCTTAGAATAGTCGTCCTAAGGTTGCTCAAGGTTCTCAGTGTAGGCATTAATCTATTTCATCACTCCGATCAAACTAGCAACCATACTTGTACTGCATTGAATTCTTAACCATTGCGTTGCCTTGCCTATGCCCTTATCCATTTATCACACTAACATTAGATAAAAATTGAAAATCATAAGGAAAATATACGTCATCAAGAAAAATAAACAAGTAAGTAAATGAAGGGCTTAACTTTTAGGATACTGCAGTTTCGAATCTGTTCATGTGAAATTTTGCATAGTTTCAGAGATTCCTTTGGAACTCGAAGCTTTTTCCAATAATCTTCATCAGTCTCACTATAACGTACATTTGGTTTGCAATTGTCATTTGTCAATCTCGCTAGTATGTAGCTGCTTAATAGGTTGTGCTCATCTAAGGGACACGAAGAGTGTGATTGTTTGCCCATAAAAGGATGAATGATAAAGCGATCAGTATTGACCAACTTTTCAGACATGAGTCATCCATTCAGCTTTATCAACCACTGTAAAAGTGAAATAATACATGTCTGGCTTACATAGTGACTTCTGAATGCCTACAGAAACATAAATTCAGTGTTTCTACAATGTTTACAAAAATAGAAACCAAGTTTCCGGCTGTCAAAATAAATAACCTAATGTTAATCACTTTTTACACGAAGTAGATCAATTTCTTGCTTTTTTCCATTTATTTGAATTCATATCCATCTACTATATACCAGTCCTTCTACTATACACTTTCCAGTCACTTCATTAAGACTGCTGGCCAACTCATTATGCAAGACACAATGATGTATACGCAAGGGCATTCATAACACAATTATGTACATGTGTTTACGGAAGGTATTGCTGCGGTTCAGCAGCAAATAGCGGCCAGCCAAATGAATCCATCGACACCAAGTACGCGGTCAATTTTGGCCTATATCTAACCTATGTCAGGGATACTGCGACTTCTTACATAACATCATAACTAGCCGGCATCGGAGCTCCAGGATGAGGGATATTCGCCCCACTATGTCCTGATGTTTTTATTCTACTTTTCTCTTTCACTCTTCTCTACGTTTTTTCATCGTATCGTAGATAGTCGTTATTCACTTACTAGCCATTATTCTTTGTAAAAAATCTTTTCTTATTTTCAATTACTACGAAAGATGCCACAAAATGGTCGCCTGGAAACTCAAATCTCTTTGTCACATTGGCAAACCCATCGGTAGTCCATTAAGGAGTGAACAATGAGACATATGGAGCAGTGATGAATTATGATAGAACGAAGGAAAGAAAAGAACAGAAAAAGATAAAAATCGAAGAAAAATTGGTTAAAATCGATTTTAACAATAACCACTGTGGTGGCAATATAAATCTACATCTTGAACCGTGCTCTATTCGATTGATGGATTCTGTATTGTCTTTATCTTAGTGTTAATCGCTTTGATCAGTAAATTTCAACAGCTTGATCTCTTACGAAAATAAAAGTAATCTTCTTTAAATGTTAGAAAATAGTTTAAATGTATACTTATGTGAATACTGTTATTTTTAACATGTACACAAAACGTGCACCAACTTCTAAGGTAGTTTATATGAAACCTTTTCTTGCTAGTGAAGATGAAACTGGTTTTGTGTTTTTCGATTATGGATAACGCGGCTGTGTGAGCACGTGGTCGTGAACACTTGTTTTAGTTGAGTTATGAATATTAACAACAAAGAAAAATAAATGACGTGGCCTAAGGACGAGTCATACCGTATGCCTAATATTAGGCTGATGCAACAGCAAGGCGGTTTCAAACCGTGAATTTGAACCATTATAACTAGGCTCAGACAAATATCTATCAATTAAAGTAGGAGTTATTGCACTCAATGCATAATTGCTAACGAGAAATATGTTTGTTAATTCTTAAGCGGTAAAAATTGGTGTCTCGGGATTCGACGAACTCTTGGAAAGCATTTTTCGCTTCTTGGTGGTTGGGGAAGCGTTTTCCCGCAAAAAGTTCTCAGAATACTTGAAGAAGTGGTGGTCGGTGGGCGCGAGGTTTGGCGTATATGGAGGATGAAGCAAAACTTTGTAGCCTTTTGTTCCAAATTTTGAACAAGTCCAACGTTCGTTGTGCAACGTCTGGCGCTCGGCTGGCTGTAATCAAATCGCAGTGACTGACGTAAGTTTTCTGCAACATCGCTTTTAGTCTTAAACGGATCATTCAATGACTGCTCTCAGTTGGTCAGTTTCAGCATCCTTCGGTTAGCCATTAAATTCCTTGTCCTCAAGGCTGTCATCTCCTTTACAAAGTTTCTTGGGCCGTGCGTTCGTTTGCAATTCCTGGGACAAATGCGTTTTGACGTTGCGAGATGTCTCTGCTGCTTTATGACCCAATTTGAATTCGCGGTCTAAACCGCGACTACTTTTGCATAGCCAATATTCACTCCATGAAGGATAAATCGCGGCGTTGATCAATCTCTGGGTAATGCGCCATGCATTCGTCCTCAAGTTTTAACCTCTTTTCAGGTATTGAATGCATATCTGGCCTTTACAATGACTCGCGGTGGCCTCTCGCCATATCGAGTCAGTGCTGTTTATCCTTCCGAATAAGTCTGCGACCAGCTCGATAACCAATTTAACGACCCCGGAGGAATGGATGGCTTGGTGAGCCACGAGCGCGAGATAGAACCACTGCGTTACGTGCGCTCCTATCCTTTCCATAATTTGAATAATTATAAAATAAAGAGCAAGTGAAACGTCATTGACAACATAACGTAGAGCGATGAATGTGCTTTGAATGATGTATATCATAACCACATTTATTCAAGAATTTATTCCAATTTTAAGAAGCAAATTTTAACAACGCATAAACCGCCTTTATTTTGCACCATCCTCATTTCAATCACGATTTTCATAAATACGATATGTTGCTTTGGGTCTACACTTTTAAAAATAAGTTGTTTTCAAACTTCCTTCTGTCCTACGATAAGGCATGATTTGATAGGTAAACTGTGTGGAAATTAACTTTTACAACAAGAAACATAGTCTGTTTTAGTTACTACGATTTGCTGCAACTGCAAAACAACAATCCAATCCATCTCATCCATCAACATGCACTTAACGTAGTGACAAGGTGACGTGAAAACGACAACTAGTCAAAACACGCTGATTTATCTACTTAATGTTATTTCTAAGCATGAGTCGATTCCTTTTCATCCTCTATTTTTCTATGATGAAGTATTAGTGCATAAAAGTGAGCCATCATAATGTTGACGTCGTACACTCCAAGCAAGCTAATACAAAAAAAGATACTTAAGTCACTCTACTACCACAACATAGCAGTATACAGGGGAGAATATCACGGGAGTCATCTTAACCACTATTGCAGTAAATCACGCAAGCGAAGATTACATGTGTAGCCGTAAGTTGTGTACGGAGATGAAGTATGAAATGTGAAATGCTGAGCTCAATTAGCATCATCAGTATACGTCAGCCATGCCTTGACGCATTATACTGAGTCAAAAGTAAGCGAAGAAACACTTCATTCGATTATTTTGCTCTATTTCGAGCTTCTTGTAAGACATTAACACTCATCAAAGGTTTTGTTTTACTATGAAGCATCAAATTAGAGTGAACTTGACTCAGCTGTAACATATTATCCACCTTTAGTTTTGTTTTTTACTTTAGCAAATGTCCAGGGATATTTGTGAGAGTAGTGGCATTTGCTCGTCAGTCTACGAACTCCATAGGGAACACGGCTTTGTTGTCGACCCGATGTTTTAGTTCTCTCTTAAATCACTAAACTCACTCACGATTGATCTTGTCTAGCGTTTCGGTTTATTTTGGATTTTTTTCTCATGAGTGATGACTGTTGGAATAATTGATATTACTCACGCAGAAAATTAGCTATACTCTTGCATCTTGTCTGCGCTTTGCGCATAATTTCATTGCAAGTCCTCATGTGCTGTGAAATTTTACCACTGGTTTCAGAGGATATCTGTTCAAAGATCTACCTTCCTGATATGATGTTATCATGCTCTGATGATATCTTTTGTTTCGAGTGTTTTCTTAAGATCTCAGCTCAAATTTCAATATGCCAGAAAACTATTTTTGAGCCAGGCATGTCATGTGGTCTGTTAAGGTATAAGATATACTATATTTGTGGTCTCAAGGAAACACTCGAAACAAAAGATATGATCTACTAAATATCCTAGCCAAGAGCAATCGAGTGTACAACACTCTGTGTTTGGTGATGATTTCACTGGACATAGATGTAAGTTGTTGCGGTCGCTAACTTTTAGTGTGGGGATTGGAGCACCCACATAGGATTGGCAAAAAAAGAGAAAGGGTGACTGCCCGACTGACAAGACCTCAAGGTCGAAACACGTGTTCCGGGCTCTATAAGTGAGCCCATCTTAACAGACCACTTGACATGTGTAGCTCAAAAATGGTTTTTTGGCACCGATGATAATTGGCCAAAGTACACATGCTCGCGTTGTAGAACACTGTCATTTTCCCTGATACTTTGTGCAGAAACGGTCTTTCCACAAATTAAGCGCATCGTTGGTATCTCTAGATCTTACGTTATCGAATAATTACTAAGTCTCAAGAGAGAGGTCTATCTTTCGGAAAAACATCTGTGTGAGACACAAATGTTTTCCTTTCGTTGAAGCGTTACAATTGAAACTTTTCTGAAAACGGCTAGGTACTGCGTTAACCAGAGATTTAATCTTTTATTGGTTACTAGCACTCTTATGAAAAGTTCTTGTACAGTACAACGTAAGTAATCGTTTTTTTATCCCGTGTGGTCTAACGGAAAAGCACCGAAAATTGTATTTATAGACGGCACTTGCCACTGTTGTCCACGGGGAAACTGTTCGACCCTTCATAAGTATATTTTTGTTTCATGTTTTAACCTCAGCTATTTATGTATGCGGTCGACAGAGCCATTACTGTCTATTCAGTAGCGCTGAAATGAGAGAGAACTGCGAGTTTATTGAATACCCTAAAGAATTAACAGAACGAGGCGACGTAGATTTCCGTACATCAGACCCTTCATGACTACCTATATTTTGTTTTCTCATGAAAAAGAACTTCTAATCAATTACAAATTTCTTCTTGGTCAAGCAAAAAATGAAAATGAATAAAAGTCTATTTATTCGGCTAATGTTTCGACATGTTTGGTCTCCTTTGGAGCTGATTGATCCGAGTAATGCTTCACGGTCGTTCGTCCTCGTTGTGGCGTTGTGGGGCTTCCGAAAAATCAAAACGTTGAGTACTAGCGAATATAATACCAACCGCTGGTTATGAACGGACAATCACTGTATCATCAACCATGCACATAATAGATATGCTGCCGGATGAGGTTCTCCTTTGGGCGACGCTTCTCCGAAGAAGGTCCGATTTGTACGACAATGAAGGTCACAACGAGGACGAACGACTGTGGAACATCAGTTCGGATTAAGCAGCTTCAAAGAGGACGAAATGCGTCGAAACAGCCGAATAAATATGTTTTTTACCAACTTCGACCTTTCGCCAAATTAAGGGATAATATTATACCTTTCATTCGAGTGCTCTATTAAGACCACGCTCAAATTTCAATAGATTCTTTCATTATTATTTGAGCTAACATGTCATGTGGTCTGGTAAGGGTTCTTGTACAGCCCGAGACACGTGCTTCGTCCTTGCAGACTCATCAGCCGGGCAGAACCCGTCGTCTGTCGATCTTTTTATAGTCAGTTCTCTCGGGTGCGTTACACTCCTTATAGAGAGTTGTCGACGACGTACGTTTTACACTCTATGTCAAGCGAAATTTTCACCTAACGCAGAGTGTTTTCGCACTCTATTGCTAGCTGGCTGGTATCTTTATCATATTGTACCTTTCCTTCGAGTGCTTTATCAAGACCACGCTCAAATTTCAATAGATCCTTTCATTATTATTTGAGCCAACATGTTATGTGGTCTGGTAAGGGCTGTTGTACAGCCCGAGACACGTGTTTCGTCCTTACAGACTCATCCACTAAGGGATTATATGTGATTGACTGGTAGTGGTGAAGTTAAAAGAAAGTCGATTTTTGAATTACCCATGATTAAATGAAATGGGAAACAAAGTACCGAAGCTTTAGTGTGATTTTAATAGCTTTTAATCTCATAAAGAAGCGAGCCAAAATGTCATAAATAAATTGATGTTGAACGCGGCAATCTCAGCTCTGGTATGGCCCTAAATATTGACGCCTTCTAGTTAGAGGTGCTCTCACATTTCTGTCATCCATGCCATCATTGATTAACGAACAGTTTTCCTATTACTCGCAGTTTTGTTATTCCCATTCGCCAAAGAACTTAACAATAACCAAAAAGAATTTCTTCTATAACTAGTTTACATAGTATTATGCACTGTTTGGTGATATTATTGAGACTTTTTTCAACAGCTAACCACTTTATAATTGGTTCTCTGCGGATCTCATACTATACTGAACAATAGTTTAAATGAAGTGAGTTAGCAAGTTAGCACGAGTCAACGAAATCGAATTTTCGACTACGTAAACTAAACAGTGGCTTATGGTAATGGGATAGCTTGGCGAGCTGCCGCCTACTGTCCTATTTTAGCACTTTGGTTGATCTGTCGCAGTTTTTTTCACTACGCTGACCCGAGTATTTGTAACATTCTATTCGTTTTCCGCCTTCTTCTGAACGTCGTAGCTTACTGGTTGAGCACATCTTCTTGCAATCACTAGAGTAGCCTGACTGCGGCTCGGTTCAATGGGGCGTCGGTGTGACTGCCAGAGTGTTAGAAGATGGGAATCAGCTCACTAAGGATTGCAAAAGTCAATGGGCCAGAGATCGAAATGGTGGTGCTTTTTATATCCTTCAGACATGTAGAGCCAATTGAACAGCTCTGGACATGGTAAGGACGAGTAACTGTTCCTTTCTTTTATTCGAGGGCAAATGAAGAAACGACCTCTTCTCCTGGATAGGAACTTTACATATAAGTGTTGAATCTCATTCGGAAACTCAAATCTCTAGCTACTACGCTGCTTGGCCTTTTTTTAAAAGCATTTATGTAACGCTGCAACAGAAAGAAAACATTGGTGTCTCACATACGCATATTTTTTGCAGGAGAAAACTTTTTCCTTAAGCTATAAGTAACAATTCGATAGCGTAAGTTTCGACGATTCCAGCGCCATGTTTATTTTCTGAAAAATTTTTCCACTGCTATTTCTATAACTATAACCTATCTTCGCAGGGAAGATAAGGTTGAATTTTACATACGCGACGCATTTGCGTGTCAGGTAGCGTGTGTGATAGTCGTGGGTTTGATACAGTGATCAATCGCTCATGCTCGCGTGACTCACATGTGTAGTGCAATTTCTTTTACTAATTTGAAATCTTGGTTCTTCTGATTAGTAGGGTACAAATGAAAAACCGATCTCATTCGCTGGAGAGGAGCTTTTCATAGGAGCGTTAGTAACTATTCGCATACTGAGACTTGAGGCTTCAGCCCCACGTCACCGGTTTTCGAAAAAGACGTTTTTGATATTGCTACAAGAGGAGATTTCTTGGCTTCACACACGCATTATTTCTCGCTGAACGGAGCTTTTCCTTTAGACTGTCAATTATCATTCGATTGCGTATTCGAATTTGTAACCAACGCTTTGTTCATAAATCCATCTCATCGAGTGTCCGGTGAGACATATGTGTGTCTAAGACATAGCTTTGTGTGGAGATTACACCGCAAGAAAAGGATGTTTTGAAAAACCGGCGACGTGAAGCTGTAGCCTCGTCTCAGCTTTTGTATGGTTACTAACACTCCTATAAAAAGTTCGTCTCCAGCGATGACGGCAGTTTTCCATTTTTCCCCTCCTAATTAGAAAGAGCCGAGCTTTTTCTCTACTTTGAAAGAAGTTTCAAATAAAACGCATGACTCTGAAACCACAGGATTTCCTTACATGTTCATATGGTTTCCGTGCTTCCAGCGAAGTAATAGTAAGAACGAGCGATCGGATTAGAACGTAATTTTATTTTGAACGCCACAGCGTTATAAAAGGGTCTTTTCCAAAAAGAGCACTTAGCGCACTACCCAGAAGTTTGAGTTTTCGAATGATTACTATCACTCAAATGAGAAGTTCTTGTACAGCGAAAAGGGTCGTTCTCTTTGTCCTCTAAAAACTGAAACGATCCGAATGATCATCTCACTATCGTGAACTCGAGTTACTTTCAGTGACAGCCAATTCAAAGCTGTTGCAGGTGATTACGTTGACCAACATCGAATCAGAAACCCTGTGAAAGCAAGTTTGCACATTCAAACACTAGAAAATTTCATACGCTTCTGAAGCTTTTTCATTCATGTTCTTTGATTGTCTTCGGTTACTTCATTAGGGAACAGTTTCACCAAATTTCTTTACAGTTACGATAAAAAGAAAACTTTAACAAGTAACAAGTAATAATCCTATGCCACTTAGTTTTTGAAATGTAAAGTTATAGCTGTTTTTACGCTGTGATACGGATTTTGCATGGTTAGTCATTTTTTTTCTGGAAAATAACGGCCTAGAGTGGCATAAAATCACCATCGCCTTATAGTGGTGACAAAGCTGGCGATTGTGCCATTGCGGACTGATGACGCTGAAAACAGTGACGTTATCCTAACGAGTGCCATGTTCATTGCACTACTACATCAATTTAATAGAATCAAAACTGACGCATGATGAAGGACAAATCAAGTCGAACTGCTTTTAGGAAATTGGAATGCCTCAGGACTTTTTCTCAGACTTCTAATATCGCCAAACAAAATCCCGTTATCTTCATTAGCATGCAAATAGCTAATGCTTTCCGGCTTTTCTCGTCGTTCCTTTCTATGAGAAATCACTTTGTTATTTTGATGCCATGAGGAAAAATGCTCAATATTTGTTTTTACGCGCTTTTTCCAAACAAACTCCTTCTCTCCAATTTCATCACAACGTTGCAAAATTTACAATAAATCGTTTTGAAAAATCTTTTCTGAGACTGCGAACTTTTATGTCAGAGTATACCTGAATAAAATATAAAGGATAAAATGCTTTACGTTGACCAATCCCGTAAATATGCGCCATGATTAGACCCCACCTTGAAGGTGACTAGATGTATTTTTGGCCTGCAGAAAGAGATGTGATGTCCCAACGATGTATTAAGTTCTGTTAATCTTTTAGACAAGTATCATGTCAATCTGTTAAGTAGAAAAGGATGACAGTCATGTTTTACCAGCCACGGGCAATCGAGTGTAAAACACTGCCCGTTCCGTGATTTCATCACTTGACGGCACCTGTAACTAAATTCGATGTCAATTTCTCCTTGCAGAGGATATCTCTCGGCGGAACTAACTGAACCGAGGGACACCGCACAAGTGATGCCGAAACACGTGTCTTCCACTATATAAGTGCCATAACAGACCTATGAAAGGCTTAAAATATGTTATCAAATCATATTGTTGAGCGAGGTCCCAAACACTCAATAAGAAAGGTACAAACGGGTCCTCAGCGGGGGAGGGAATGGAGAACACGATACCTTCACATCACCCTACGCCCTGACGTAAAGAAGAGCACGCAGTATGTCAAACTTAGAAATCGTATTGATTATGATTATTCATAGAGAACATATTGGTTTCTTAGTAAATACCATAATCTTGACTGCAATCCATTTTTGTTTATGGAACGGCTCAAGTGTTAAGCCCCTTTATTTTCTATTCTAATCTTCTTAATAATTAATGATGAGCGTCACTTGAGTCATTTACATTCGTCTCATTACTACTTTTCAGTATGAAATCCTCGGGATTAAATGGCATTATCATTGGTTTTTTGTTCATAATCTTCTTCGTTAACTAGTAAACTAATTCATTTCCATTGTTTTAGATGGCGTTTCTGAGTCAACTATCAGGTCATCTGCAAACTTTGAAAGAAAAAACCGCCACCATGGCAGAAGGAGCGCCGGCTATTGGTGCACATCTCCAGTCTTTAAAGGTAAATCCAATTGGTGATCGTTTAGATCCAGGTAAGCGTGTTATGTGTTAGCTTAAAGTGCGCTACAATGCATTAGATGGCGGTATTGACTTCGCCTCAGAGTAATCATATCCTTCCACCTCTTCGTTGTCATAAATTTGGCACCAAACTTATGCGGGGAGATAGAATGGTAGAGTTGACACATTGGCAGGTCTTTTCAAGGCATTGTGTTAACAACATTGGCAATACCGAATGTTTATAACGAGGTTTGGTAGACCAATTGCATGTAAGTTGAATGCATTTTGCATCCTTATGCGGCTGATTAACGTCGAGTGCTTCCTTGTTCTTACTTACTCAGTGGGTCATTGATTTTTAGCTATTCTTGTTGGTCATCCTGTAAGTTCTTCAAGTCCAGTATAAAATAGAACAATTTCAGGATGGTGCTCCGAAACTCATCGAAAGCGCATTGAATGCTAAAAATGAATTTTTGAACAAGGTGAGCCTTTGAGGATTTATTAAATCTTCTCATAAGTTTTGACACTGGAGCAATAACTACTAAATTTATCAAATAGAAGTGACTAAAATTGCTCAACAACATTATTCAAAGCATGCGCCATCAGCCTGAACACAATTTTACCATCTCTCATCACCGTCGACGAAAAGAGAATCTTTTTTAAGAGTCAACGTTATCCGAATCGATGATTGTCACTAGATCAATGGGGAACTCCAATTCCTCGGCCAAATGGATTCGTGCCAAAGGCTATGCTCACCATCTTTTAGAACGCGACCGAACCGATTTACTGGGAACTTGTTGTCAATCGGAGCGATGATGAACGCCAAGCGCTGCTGTGGGCACTTGGATAGCCACAATCGAGCCCTGTCACACGTCGGCGTCGCCATAATTACATTGTGCTTCAGGACAGCGCAAGGCTGCACGTCGTCAGATTGTCAAAGAGGAAGTTCACCGAACCGAGCGGGAGGTTTCTGGATCATTCGCCGTGCAGTCCCTACTAGTTACCGTTTGAATATCACCGCTTATGGTTGCTGGAGCACCTTCTGAGCAAGAAAAAGTTTCGAACATCAATCATTTCCGTCGAGGATTGACAACTTTCTTTATATCCAAGGATGACGAGTTCTATGAGCGCGGTATTGATTTGTTGCTTGAGAGACGACAGAAATGTGTTCAGGCTGCTGGCGTATAGTTTGAATAATGTTGTTAGGCATTTTTGACTACCTAGTTGATAAATTTGTGTTCATTGCTCTAGTTCCAAAACTTATAAGAAGACCTCATAAATTGGAGAAGCTATAGCTCACTCTAAACAATGGAATCAGTTGCTTGTTGGCTCCAACTTTCAGGTTAAACTCGACTCATTGGGAAAAATGCTGAACGTGTCTGGTTTAGGACGCTGTCCATCACCCATAGATATCGTCCCTATCATCACTACTTTTGATGAAAATCTACAGAATGCTGAGTTTAGGTAAATTACTCGATATCGCTTGCTTGGCATTCGAAAAGGTTTTATATAGTTAGTCACACAGTTAGTGATTGTTTTGGCAATAATCTGCTGATTTTGATCACTTATTTATTATCAGATGTTTTATTCTAGCGCCCCGAACGTTAGCTCCCTGCCTCGTAGTTCATGCAACAAATTCAAGTAATCTTCTCAATTCAATA
The DNA here is from genome assembly GCA_019055375.1 of Parelaphostrongylus tenuis. Taxonomy (NCBI): domain Eukaryota; kingdom Metazoa; phylum Nematoda; class Chromadorea; order Rhabditida; family Metastrongylidae; genus Parelaphostrongylus; species Parelaphostrongylus tenuis. The sequence goes on from JAHQIW010006092.1 coordinate 573,390, forward strand.
AAGTTTCTGTAGGGAAATGGGGGTCGGTGGCTGAGTGGCTAGTGATGCTCAGTGCGCCTCAACTCGGATCAATTCCTTACTACCTCAACACTTTCCGGCGCCCAGTCCGGCCATCCCTTGCCCCAGTCGGCCATCCCGAGATTCTAAGGAAACTGCTTGACCAGAATTCTACGGCGTTCGAGAAGTTGATGAAATCAAGCTTCAAACAAGCGAAGAGACGATTCAAATGCTTGAAGTAATGGGATCCCTTCAATAGGAAAAAAACCGTGTTACGAGTCTAATAAAATAATTATGTGGAAAAATATTGAACTATGATGAATTCACATCAAAGTCTATTTTATCATTTGGGAAGGACTTGAATCTAGGTGAATACAGCAGTTAGGATACATACCGCTTGATGTAGAGTGATGTGCAAAACTTTCGCACAACGAGTGACTGTCCGTTCTATAGTGCCTCTTGAAGAAAGTATGATTCCAGGGTAGAGTATCATAGCACGGGCGACTTTCACGCCACAAATACTGGTGATGCATTGCGACTTATACGCGAAGGAAATGAATCTGAGTTAGCAATTTCATTTCTGCCTGAAGAACAGTATCATCTGGATATGCTCACCTGGCACTGGAGCACCGAACCGATGAACGGCTCTGAACACACTATTGGTGGTATGTCATGCTAATAGCGTTTACGAATCTTAACAAATCACTATTTGTACGGTCCAACTTTCAGGCGTCGGCTACGCTGGTGAACTGCATCTTATTCATCGTAATACTCGCTTCTCCACTATGGAACTGGCATTGAAGCAACCAAATGGTGTGCTGGCTATAGCGATTTTCCTAAACGTGAGGCTTTCTCAATAGTTCACATGTGTTTAATGGTCGCCATAATCTTCATCTCAGCGACGGTCTCGGAAACAAATAAAATTGCAACTTGTCAAGTGTATAAAATCAAAATGTAGTGTATGGAATATATGCTGAAATTCAATTATTTCTTGTTTATCTATAAATTCACATGCACACTGTTAGGAAAGCGAAACATCGTGCTTGATATTGATCATTCCTTGAGGGATATACCATTACTTCATCAAGCATCGTCTGAGATGATTGAATACATATTTGGCCTTTAACCCTTTGGCTTCCACATTGATATATCGCCGGCACGCCGCACAATCGCCGAGGGGGCGAGGAGTGCTCCAGTGATACGTGAAAATTTCCTAACGAAATTCAAATTTCTATCGATACTAAAGAGAGTTTAATGGTCAGTAAATGATGGAATGTGCTAGAAGAGACTTCAGTGAGGTTTTACTTTGTCGAAACAAAGCCAACACTTATTCTATAACCACGCTTATCTCAAGGGGATAACCGAATGCTCATAAAATGGTCATATTTTGGACTATTATTGGACTTTTTTATGCCACCTTATATTTGTTCATATTTCACTTATATCCTTCATTTATTAGACGAAGGAAAGTTTTGGGGCACTTTCAAAAAACTGAGCATTTATGTGTAATTCCCAAACAAAACAATAATAACTATTCTTCAAAATAAGTACCATCGTTTTTACGACTTTGTGCCACTGTCCGCCAAGTTTCGGATCTGGGTAAAGTACCATTCTTTTGACTTCGAATCAAGGAATTTAAGCTGCTTTTTGAACTTCATTGAACGATTCATATCGGCGACTTTTCAAAAAGTGTCCCATTGATCTGAAAAGGTCAAAGTCGGATGAAGCGCAATCTGGACTGCAGGCGCGATGCGGCAAAACCTCGACTCCGTCTAGTTCATCACCTTTGGTCTTTTTTACAGTGTTCCGTCTGGCATTGTCTTGCTGCGTCAAAAGCTTTCGGTCGAGCAAGGCCGGGTACTTCGTATTAAGGCTTGTAACAAACTGAAAATAAAGACGAATAATATCTAGGCCTTCAATGGGAAATCCCACATAAGAATCTGTAATATTTCCATGATATAAATCGGAATTATCTCATGCTTATTAAAGTGCCCAAAACTTTCTTCCCAATCGTAGTATTCTGCTTATAACAGTTTATTTTGTATATCGCCACAAAAGAATAAATCGCCGAAAAATGACTACATCCATATTTTGTGCTTATGAATTAAAAATTCCGTTATAAATTTTTCAGTTTTGATATCCTGCCTTTCTAACAGCGGCCAAAATTCATAATAGTGATTGAAAATCGCAATGAGTACTTTGGCATGATGCTGCAAACTGCATGTAATGCCACCTTTACGATGACTCTCAATGATTTTCCAATTAATTGTGTACTTCAAGAGTTAAAACTTATATAAAATGTAGAACAGATGTTGCATCGCTCTACAGTTGACCACTTTTTTGTATCAATATACTTAACTTAAAACATTACTTGTTACTGCAAAGTTTGTCAGTGGCCAGTAGCACTAATTTTACATGTTTTACGTATTTCTTTTCGGCTGAATGCCCTTGTATTCGAGTTTCACATCATCGTTCAAAGAATCACGAAAAGAAGTTGGATATGCGTTGCCAATCTACTTTGTATCGGAGTTAGTGAAATGTTAGATAACTGAGCGTTTTACTCATAATGATTTTGCTTAAGAAGAACCATCTATACTAAATGACCTCAAGAATACCACCAAGAAACTAAAGGAAGCGTCTTGGTGGGAGATTGAACCAGAACTTCTTCTCGATGGACGGCAGCACAAAAGCACTCATCACTGCGAACAGCTCGCCTGCCGAGCTACCGTGTGCGACAGGGGAGGCTCACGCTGTGAGTCTGTCGTACCCATTCTGTAAAAGAGGGGCGCAAGGTTCGCTAATGCGAATTTTCCCCCACGCGGCACGGCAGTCGGTGTATCAAATATGATACACTCGCGATTTAAAAGGTTAGATTGAGTTGGTGTGGCCTAGCGATGTATCGGGTCAGTGCTGCTATTCTCCCAGACAGATGTGGGTGCCAACTCATGGAAGACTTGGTGCGCGGGATCGAACCATCGACCAATTGCGTATGGCAGGACAGCTGCAACCACTTCGCCACACGCAATCTTCCATATGTAATAAATATGGGAGGATGGGCGGTGGCCGAGTGGTTGTCGGGAATCAAGGTGTTGGTTTGACCCTACTCCCCCACACTCTCCTGTAATCATCGACGAACGCCCTACGAAACGCTTTCACTTAGGTTCTATCGAGATTGCTAGGAGATTTGCGCTACCAGCTTTCCACATTATTTATGAAAAAGATGAAATCTTCAAACAGCGCTCTTAAGAACATTTGAGATAATCAACCTAGAACGAATGTGAATGATGCACGCGGGCGAACAAATCAAATACTAAAAGTGCTGGGATCCGCACTGTAGAATGCCATGACGGGTCGTGTGTGCAAAACATCTATGTAATACATTGCTATTTGATTTTAGACGATCCATCGTCACAATTGGTTGTATGGATTCCAGCCCTTCTTTCATTTGATACGTTTCCTCTCATTACTTCGAACATTCCAGGTGTTGCATCGGCTGTTGCTTGATAATTTCACTTTTTTCGTGAATGTTGCAGTATACCTCTCAAAACAATTCTTTCTGCAGTTTTTGAAGTAGTTGAGCTAAGGCGTACGTTGATTGGTTGCAAGAGATTGTGGAAGGGGAAATCGAACCAGTGCCTTGCTTATCATATTCCTTTCTGATATACAGCATCACTAGCCATTACCTTATCCCACCTCCCTATTCCATCGATTATTTTTGGAAAAACAGGTAAATGCAATGACAAAGTCGGCCGAAATTTGATACTCAAAGCAGGAAGGAAAAAATGAGGGATTTTTGAACTTACAGGGCGAATTGGCAGAACAATACAAATGTTTCGCATTGTACTAGGTTCATATTACGTCTACTGCAGAATATAGAAATTTTTCTATGTTGTTTATCACAAATTTTGGTCCCAGAAAAACGAAGATAAAACAACGAGAAACTCAAAGCACAATTAAATAAAGAAGCTCTCAATCCTAAAGCTCTGTAATTTTTTTTCTCGAGAAATAACAAGTAAATTGGCTAACACATTTGCCGTTCATGAAGTTTTTTCCATTGATTTTGAGATTTTCCAACTGACTCAAGTGATTATAGGAATTCATCCAACTACTTCAGAGGCATATGTCTTTCAGAGTGATCATTCAATCTTTGACAGCCACACGGCCTGATTTTAGGACGTATCGCGCTTCGCGTCTACGTCGGTGTGGCAGCGGGTAGCTTGTATTATCACCCTTATCACCAGTGAGTATATAAGAATTTATTGGTAAAGCAACCCTTTGGGTTCCAGGTTAATTATATACGATACACCGATTGCTGCGAGGCGCGCGAGAAAAATTCGCATTGACGCGCGTCCCGCTCCCAATCTCCCCCTCCCTCTTTTTTTTCCAAAGCCTCCTTAAGTAGTGAAATTTAGGTTTCAAGGAGATATTATCGTGATCGCATTATGGAGCATCACAAAAGAACTTTTGTGAATAGTATTTTCGACAAGAGTGCATCACTCTTTTGAAAATTTTCTATGTTTCGACTTGAAATCGCCATTATTACACAAAAGAACGTATATTCAGGTGGTACATAACACTCAACATCAGTTTTTTCGTACTCATTCAATAGCTTGCGAATACACATTCTAATTCTGAGTTAGGTCTCTGGATAGACCTTCACACTACGATCCGCTGACTAAAAGAGTTACCTTTAAAGGCGTTATACCAAGTGAAAGCAGATAAGTTTGCGCTCAAAGTTCCTTTTTTCAACTTTACAGTGGATATGTTTTTTGTTATAAATAGAATTTAAGACAATTTTTACTGCTAGAATAGATTTATATCATTGAAGTGACCTCTAAGAACGTATTTCTAGTTGAACGAAAACACCTCCATATCCTAATCATCCCCAGTTTTCAACGCAAAAGCTACATCCTTGGTTTTCTTATCTTAGCACTTTTAGCACTTTATTTGAACCGTCATCACGGTAATTTTTTTTTTCACAGTGCGGATCCCAATACTTCTAGCATTCAATTCGTTTTTTGTCTTCTTCTTGAACGGCGTAGAATATTGGTTGAGCGAGTCTCCTTGCAATCTCGAGGATAGCCTTTCCGTAGGACGTTGTTGTTGACTGCTGGAGAGAAGTGGGGTCGGCTTCACGCGCGTTGTGATCATCATCACAACCACTCGGCTACGACGCCCCTTCTTATCTTAATTCTATATATTCTTGTCTCTACCTTATTTTTGATTTTTCACGTCAACGTCAATTCGTTTTTACAGTGTACCTCAAAACATTTGTCAACAATGAAAAACTTTGGGCACTGAAAGGGCATGAAGATAAAAGTTGGAATCCTAACCTATGCAATACAAATTCTATGTTAACGGCCACAACGCTTACGACTACATCTCGCATGAAGGGAACTGAAGCATTCTAAAGCAACATGCATTTTAAATAAGCTGCACCTCGTGCGAGATATTTCAATTTTGTACTAAGTTGGTTTGTGGAAATACCTTCATATTACGTCCTACTAATGGAAAAAGATAACATATTTCAATACAAGTTGATTTTTTCAATCTCAGCACTTTTTGGCATCACATAGTAAATTTTTTCAATCTCAGCACTTTTTGACATCACACAGTAAAATTGCGGTCTCAAGAAAATTTATCTTATCTTTCGATTCAAGTGTTTTCTCAAGACCACGCTCAGCCTTCCATCTGCCTGATGATCATTTTTTGATCCATGCACGTGGTCTATTATAAGGCAACGTATAGAGCCCGATACACGTGTTTTGGCCTTGACAGCCTCGCCAGTTGGGTAGTTCCCTTCGTCTTCGTGTATCGGACTCTATAAGTTGCCCTATAATAGACCATGTGCATGGATCAAAAAATGATTTTCAGACATTTCAAGAAAACTTTGTTGCTGGAGAAGGATTGAATATTACAGCAGGGACTCCTATGAGTTTATTTTCAATAAAAAGAATGGCCAGTTGTCCTAACTGTGCTCGTGTTTCCTTTTATCCAACAGAGCATTTTCACTAGGCTCTTAGTGGTCGTTTGATAGTTTACCAAATGGAGATTTAAGTACTAAGTTTGGCTTGTAAAAGACCTTTCAGTGCGCTATACCATAAAGAGGATAACGTTTTTTAGTGGATTATATCGCAGCTTGTTCAAACTTCATACTGGTTTCTAGTTCTATAATGTAAATTTGGATTTTACAGGTCTTATCGTCACAAAAGATAGATAAATGGAGAAACGTTTTTTAGTAATTAAAAGCCCACGTGTCCCAAAAGTTATTACTTTTTGATTGGAAAGGTATATTTTTGAAGAAGCGACATACCAGTTTTTATGCCCTTGACAACCACATTTACTGCTTTCAGTACATATCGTGCGTCGCGCTTGCGGCGACGACGCGTCCGTATCATTACGTGCTTCTATGAAAATAGAAAATTAATTGCTGACTGAGGTTTTCAGAGCACCTTTTCAGCATAAAACAAAGGGATATCATAGATTTGACTCCTGTAAAGTGTTCTTGACAAAGAAAACGCCCATCTGCCGGTAATCATTTCATGTTTCAACGAAAGAACACATCTTTTGAAAAGAAACTTACTTCCAGTGCTTTCAGTTGTCATTTTAACATTTGCTGCTTTTTCTTTGAGGTATGTTCTTATATTCAGTGGTAGCTTGAAAAATACCGATTCTCAGATTAAGCTCACTTTGTCGAACGACTTTCATATTACATTCCACTAACGAAAAAAGGTAAGGTTTCGCTCCCAGAGTGCGTTGTTTCAGTTCCACAGCGGATTTTTTTTACATTACAAAGTGTTATTTTGATGTTAGTAAACTTTCTCGCTATGAAAAACAAGACTGTCATTTATATTGATCATTTTCATTTATTTTCATATTTTGTCATTCAATGGGCTTATATAAACGTATTTTTATGAGAAAGAGCACCCTGTTGTCTCGAAAGTTTTTTCATCACGGTTTGCGTGAATGCGATTGCATTATATGAAAGTGCTTGTGTGTCCTTCTTCTTTTCTAAGAAGAACTTTTTCATCAGTTTATAGTAATCATTCGCTAGCTTGAAAAAGTTTGTAATTCTTATACTAAGTTCGTTTTGTGAAAAGACTTTTATGGCATGTCCTAGGCAAGTAAAAGAAAGCGTTTTGCAATCGGATTTCATTTTTCCAAATTTGCAAAGGATTTTTTTCGATTTTGTATAGTGAAAGTTCGATCAAGGAAACTTTGCAGCTATTAAGCATTGAAAATTTAATGGAAAAATTCCTATAAACTTGTTCTATCAAAAAGAGCATTATCCGAAATATTCCCACTTTTAATAAAATTCGTGCGAACTGCAGTTGCATTCTATGAAATGTTCTCGTGTTTCCTTGTCTTTTTTACCCAGAAAAGTATTTTCACTAAACAGTTGAAATCAATATTAGCTTGAGAAATGGAGAATTTCGTACTAAGTTTGGTTTATGAAAAAAAAAACCTTCTTATTGCGCTGCAATAAGTGAAAAAGAACTGCAAATTTTCTTTTGATTTAGATACTCCGTTGTTTAAACATTACGCTGACCTTTTTTACTTACTACTTTTTTACTTTTTACTTACTTACGTACTTATACAGTTAAATTTTGATTTTTGAGCAAACTCAGTGTTATGAAAAGATAGACTTTTCAGTGAAGAAACTTTTTTTTTTCATAGAGCATGCCTAGATGTTCCAAACCCCCCCCCCCTTTCAATTCGCAAGGACATCCTGTGAAAACCATACTTCTAGCTCTTGTTTTTACTATTGAAAAAGATATCCATCGCAAGCAGTTGTGTAACAAGGAGGTTTCTGTTTTACTATTGGACGTTTAATCACATGTATGTGGTCTTATTGGAGTCATTGACAGAGAAGAGAGTTTGATCGGAGGCATGAAGTCATCTTGAGGACATTCGATAAAACGAGTATGTAGAGGGCATAAACGGTGCGAATGTCCAGTGTCAAAATCACCACGATTATTCATTTTCGTAGTACAGAATAAACGAGGACAACAAAAAGCCAATATCCATGAATTGATAGAACGAAGCTTTTTGTAAGTCAAAGAGTTTCCAACTCCAGAAGTATATTAATGACCGAGAAATTACTGAAAGTTATTGATGAAATGGGATGGCATGGTGTGCAGTATCATTTTTGACAAAGTTGATCTATTTATATTCTCTTTTAAAGCCAAACACGAAGAGTTATATTAATCTGTATTCAGCAGCTGACGTTTGGACAGTTCGCCTTCTTCAGGATCTTCAAAGGTCAAATTTTCCACTATCGAATTATATAACTAAGAGAATTGAGTGGTGAACAAAAATTTTTTGTTTTTTTTTGTTTTTTTTTGTTTTTTTTTTGTGTTTTTGTTCACCACTCAATTCTCTTAGTTATATAAGTAACGTAATAACACTGCGAAAAAAGCAGTGAAAATACTATAATTTCGAACTATCGAATTATTCAAACACCTCCATTATTCCTCTAGAAAAATTCGCCAGATCCATATTTCAATCGCATCAATCACAAAATCAACTAGCAACACAATGAACGCTTTTTATATGCGTTCCACTGATTAAGTTCAAGCGGGGATCTTTGGAAGGGTATAAAAAACGCTCGTAATGCGTTCCACCCATCAAAACAGCAGTCTTATATACTGACTCAAATCACGAGTGATAGCGAGGCATTCTTCCCTGCGGTTTATATAGATTGGTCGTGTTAATTTCAAAACGCCTCTGAATCTTTCGTGCTAATGTTTTATGTTCTTGCGCAAGGATGGTGATTCAATATCAAAGTCTACTTCGTCATACCTCTTTGCTTTATGTGTGCCAAGCGGGCTATTTCGTTAAAATGACGCTTGTCAGCTAGGTGTTCTTCTATGCGGACATAAAGTGGCCTACCCGTCTTGCTAATGTATTAACCGTCGCAAGCTTTGCAAGAGCTTAGATAAACCGTTTCTATGCTCATGTAATCACCGCCTCTACCCTTAGGGCATATTTGGTATTGTTCTGTTGTACAGAGACGCCCATATGAGCGGTTACAAACTAATTGGCGCCTTAGAGTATCCGGTGGCATTTCAATGATCGTTACCGATTTCTCTAAATCCTGCTCTTTTCGAATGACGTTTTATAGTGCGCTTACTTCATTTGAAAAGAAGGGGAGGATATACGAGACTATCCATTTATTCAAATTTTCTTTCGGAGGCGTGTTGTTTTCTCTAATGCTAAATCGAGGGATTACAAATTGTAGCCACTAAAAATGGCTATCTTCTGTGCCGGTTTCACGGAATCTACTCTCTACTCTCTACCAGTACACACAGCGGCGGCTGTTTGAAACACGTTTTTTATCAACGCCTTTTTCGTGTGTGAGGGATGAAAGAAAAGGTTGTGAACCAAGATATTCTTATTATTTGGCTTTCGGTACCACTTCATAATGTAGCTGCTATCCGTTAAGTTTATTTCCACTTCAAGAAAAGGATCCGATTATCGCTTTCCTATTGAGGAATGCGGCCTCTTCATCAGAGTCCCCTTGTTCTCTGAATGGACATAATAATCATGCGACCGATCGAAGACGTTCCACGTCAGATTGAATTTTAGCTTTTAAAAGTTAGACAAAATCAATAAACTACACAACATACTAAAAAACTGCAGAACGTTCCAGCGTTTCAAGGAGAAAACATTGAATTGTTCCCCTTTAACTGATACTGAAGATACATAGAAACTATATCAGTAATTTTGCGGAAAGGATCAACATCATATTTTGAGAAAAAACAGCAGTATACTGGTTACGTCAACTTCCTAAACTACAGTAATCTATTTGAAGGAATCACACGACGAAAATCCGACAATCACACCGTTTATTGAACTTCTGCCAAATATTACCTACAAAGGAAACGAGATTCGCATTGGTCATTTCAACTTTGGTGGACTTTTCCCACCACCGGGTAAGCCGTATCCATTCCTTTTGCCTCCACGATGAAGTAAATGAAGAAATCTTCCATTAACTCTTTTGAAAAGGGGAATGTTTTGTAGTGTACGAAATAATACGGCTTTTTCCTCACTAACGAACGAAAGTCTGCAAAAAATAGAGCAAAAGACTATATACAGTAAAGTCAAAGATAATTAAACAGAGGGTGTTTTTTAGAGAAGACGAAGGAATTCTGGATGTATGAAGGCTCAGAAACTGTGGAACCCTTCCGTGAAACCGTCCAGTGGCTAGTATTTTCGATCAGCCTTACCAATCAGCTCGTTACAGGTACCAAATATGACTATGTGCTACTTTTTTCTTGCGAATATAGCCATTCTCTGGATGGTTTGGAGTTGGAATTAGGATAATATGAAGATAATGGAACTAATCCTCCCAGATGGTTGGGAGGTGTAGGCTCACCTTGGGACTCTAGGTAAACAAACAACTGAGTCATAACAGTTTTTATGCGCTGGGGTCCGCACAATTTGTGTAACCGGACCTTCCAAGCATCCAAGTAATGGAACTAATCGGCAAAGAAAAGTGGCTTACTTAAATAGACTTCGATGAAACAGTAGCAAGAAACGATGAACTTCTCCTTACTTGCCCACACTTCAAGCTCAATGTTCTTCCTGTTTTGGCTATACTCATAGCGTTATAATATCTCTGAGTTGAAACGTCATGGCAGTGAATGGTGTTTATCACCTTGTCAAAGGCTTTAGGCCAGAGAGCAACTGGTAATGAACTTGGATTACACAGTTGAGATAGGAAAGGATCGGAAATAAAGGCGTTTATTACCACTACAGCGAACTATCAGTACCGCGGTATGACACAGTACCGTACACAATATCTTCAACGCATGGGATTTCAAGCGATGTCAAGCAACTAAAAAATCCATTGATCGGTGACGATCTCAGTTTCTAAAAGAATCTGGAATCAAGCCGATTTGAATCTTTAGTGTTTTTCATGATGGGCTGATGCGAGGTTGTTAGAGCAGAAATTATGACACAATCTAGTAAATTAACGACTGGTGTTTTGGCGGTATCGACTTGTTCAGAGAATGTAAAGGTCAAATGGATTTGCACTCATAACTTTAGCAGAAAGGAGGAAGCCAATTTTGGTTCGCACAGTAAACAGCTTACTCGCATTGTAATAACTGACAACTGTTACGAACAACTTCTTATTTGTTTATCAAGAAGAACGCTAGAATTTTCCACTCAACGCCGAGATTGATAAGTATTCGATCCTGGGATTCAATTCTTGTTTCCCAAGCTCGGAAGAACCTTTGAACGACTGCAGCAAACAAGATGAACGAGGAGGATGCTTATGACGTCGGTGTCGAATAGAGTCATCCACACAGATCCTATCTCAGAATTGCAAACCTTCCTTTTATTGACCACGCAAGGCCAAGAACCCTTGGTTGTCCATATTATTTTATCATCAGTCGTATACGCATCATAGTTATTGTCAGTTACTTCTGTCTGTTATATTTTAAATATTAGCTCACTTTCTGTTTAATGTAGATTATCAGACTACATAGAAATACTTCATGTAGTCTGTTATAGGCACTTCTATAGCCTACATGTATTTTACCCTTGACAACCTCGTCAGTCGTGCAGGCCCTTCGTTTTTAACCAATGCTCTCGGAGTGTTCCAGTCAATCCCCTACTTAGAGTAGGCGACGACGAACAATTTACGCAATTGCGGTCAAGTGAACAGTCACTGGATCGGCAGTGTTTTTACACTCGATTGTTCGTGACTGGTATTTTTGAGACATTAAACCGTTCGTTTTGAATGTTTTCTCAAGACCACGCTTGAATTTCATATATCTGACAGTTATTATTTGAGCCAACATGTCATGTGGCCTGTTATGGGCACTTGTACAGCCCGATACACGTCTTTCGGCATTGACAGCGGGTACCAGCCAGGAACAATCGAGTGTACAATACTGCCGATCTAGTGATTTATTTAACTTGACGGCACGTGTGAATCGTTCGTTGTCGCCTACTCTAAGTAGGGGGAGTGGAGCACCCCGAGGGGGATTGCCTAATGACGAAGGGCCTGCCCGACTGACGAGGCTGCCAAGGCCGAAACACGTGTATCGGGCCGTACAAGTGTCCATAACAGACCATATGACATGTTAGTTCGAATAATAATTATCAGATTTATTGAAATTGGAATGTCGTCTTAAGGAAACACTCGAAACGCACGGTACATAGAAACATTTGAATTTTTTTGAAGAGCTATTACCAAAATATGGTCAAAGGACAGCTCAAATCGCTTGCTCTTATCTTCACATCTACTCATCTGAAAATTATCTGACTGTTTTCGAATTTTAGTTGGATCGCCTACGTGAAATACGTGCTGGTGGCTATGATGAGGAACGTGAGACACCGATGGTACCGATTCGTTCACCACAATCACCTAACTCGCGTACTATTGCTTGTAGTTTTTCGCTCAGCAGCAGGTGCACCAAACCTTGGATTCAATAAACAGTAATAGTGAGCAAACAAGCCGATCAGCTAGTAACGAGTTATCAACACAAACATCCGGTCTCATCTCAAGCTGCTTTCCATTTATCGGTTCATGTGTTCAGTTGCCTCCACTACGTTATCATTGAAAATTTACGATGAAAATTCAATCACTTTCTAGCTAGATCCAGCCGGATTGTTTCCGGATGATAATGTACGTATGTTTTCGAGCTTCATTACAAACCAATATTGTTGGTTGAGTATCGTATTACTCATATAGTCATCGAACGCTAATTGACGTTTATATTCTCTGTGATGAGACTTACGATCATCGCTAGTGAAAGTAATCTCATATGTCATTAAATGGTAATTTTTCTAAAATTCTCTATCTTGAGTGATCGTTAAGAGGTGGGCGATGAGCAGATTTCGCACTGGTGTGGTGTGTTGTTTATCAAACACAGGAACATTTTTTCATGCTAACATATATACATACACATCACGCATACATATACGCGCTTTTTGTGGACTGTGTTTTTGAATGAAGCAGACCATGTAAATTCTACTTCCTTAAAGTTCCTATCTTTTAACATTGAGTTCTACCAATGAGCACATTCTTTCAAAAGATCGACTGTTTTTGAAACCCCCAAAAAACATTCAATATAATTCCAAAAAAAAAAGCTTGAGCTTAAATCATTCTTTTTTGGAACACATTCTTTATCAGTACTTATACATGCTTGTATTGAATTTCTCTTCTTCGTTTAATAGCGAGCAAAAGTTAGGCGGTGAACAAACGATAATGTGGATCTTCTTTAACTCATTTTTTGCTAAGCTTAAGAATACTGGATTTCTTGTGAGGATGACTGGAAAAGGAAGGGCCGGCGGGGGAAGCAAGCCAACAATGGGCGGAGTTGCACCATCGGTTCTCAGTACCAGAGTTGAAGAATCCAATTCTCAATTGTTCATTCGTTTGGTTTTTCTGGTAATGAGTGCAATAGACAACTTTCAGCTGAAGGAGATTTTAGCTTAACGTTGTAAAAGTTCATCAGCTTTGTTCATTTTGTTTGTATGATTATTTAGAAAAAGCTTCCACCATAACGAGCGATGTTTTACCTACTACTGACCAGAATCACGAAGACTTTATGATATTCATGAATTCTTATCATCTCTCCCATATAACACACACTGTAATACCAGATTTTATTCTACTTAGTTCACGTCAATACCGTTTATGTCTACATCTCATGGTTATCGATCTCTGCTCTAATAAATATTAATTGTGGTAAACTGACAAATCTAGAGATCATTCAGCACGAAATGAGTTCATATTATCAGTGATTATTCACTAATCGTACCAAGTGACTTGAGAACAGTATCGATGTTTTACGGTGGAATTTCAGCAGATAAAGATTTCACAGAAAGAACCTCTACTAAGCATTTTTTGGCGGATTGTTTCTTCTGCCATTGAACTCGGCAGTCATTTGTCAACAAATCAGTGGATTTAGGTGTCTCAAAAAATTTTGTAGCACGCGATAACACTAAATTATGCGGCATTCACCGTCACAATTTATTGATAATTATCCGAGAAGCTTAGTCATTGTTAATGATCAATCGTTAGCAACTAAACTGCTATAATACTGCCATAACTGCCATGTATGGTGTGATATGAATTATTTCCACGATGGAATACCCAGACAACTGTTTACATGACTGTAAAGAAAAATCATTACGACTTTTCTAGAGATGAAAAATGCAAGAAACATTCTTGTTAAGATAAAGATAAGACAACAGTGGCACTGTCAATTTCCACGTCTTAAAAAGAAAATAGTATTTGAAATATGCGAATGTGACACATTACCATCACTATCAGTCTTTGTGCTTATACATTGCATGAACTTCCATCCATTTTGGCCATACATGGGTCTCTTGGAAAGGCCCTCAATAGTTGTGCGATTTGGCTTGTTGTAATTAGATGTCCCACTCTTTTATTCGTTCTAACCGTTTGCTTCATTACTTTTGGTGAAGGACGTGATACTTGTTGTTGAAATGTTATGCGCAATAAAGTCTTTTCCCTACTCAACAGTATTGACGTCAGAGATGATAGAGTGCAGAATTTTCACCTGGATGTCTGTCTTAAAAAAAATAGTGCTTCGAAATATGCGAATGTGACACATTACCACCACTATCAAAGCCGGACCAAATGCCACAATCGAATTCTCATACTGTGAGACCATAATGCCCTCTAGCAAAGTTGTGTTGTCTTTTGTTCGCAAGGCAATCGAAAAGAAGGACGAATGGAAAGGAGATGTTACTAACACTTTTTCGACTCAACCCGTGACATTGTTCTACTTGCATGACCACGATGTCCGGACATCGCATATAGTGCCGAATCTAGCATTTCTTACATCCGATTCGTTTTCTGCCGTCCATCATCGATAAAAGCTTCTGAAGATGTGGGTTTCGCTAGTGCTAGAAGATTTTTGGCATCACTGATCCTCTTTATCCACATCGTTGATGCTGGTTCAGTGAGTTCTCAGCACAGTTCTGATACAGCCGTGCTATGATGTTCCCCGGGAGTTTTCAACCACATATATCTGATATGTCTTCCGATTTTTCACAAGATGTATGCCACATGACGCATAGCTATCTATGGGTTATGACAGAATTGGATTATTCTACGTAGCTGTCTCAACTTGTTCTGGTTCGACACGAAGACCTTTGGGAAGATGAATGCAGAAGACAAATCAGACGTTGGAAGTGGTAGGATCCACAAGGAGAATTGTGCTGACAAGTGATGTAAAATTGATTCAACAATAATCTAGACTTTTACACCAATTTTATCAAAATAATATAGTGGATAATTTACAAATAATGACTAGATACAAGAAAAAATATCATCATTTCGAATAATCAGATGGAACTCAGCATATCACAAAGATCAAAAGTGAAATGAATGAGCAGAGAAAATTATCTATACACGTCACGGCACAAAAGGCACTACACTGACACTTGCCTCTTATATAAAATATTATGCTAACGTTATTAATGCCAATCTCAATGAAAAATGATGTTAGTTGATTGAGTTTTTTTGAAGAGCACTTATAACATGTAAGTTAAAGGAAAAAGTGATAGTACAAAGATGATTAGTCAAGGTTAGCTGATGTTTACCACCTATTTGTCTACTGATGAATTTGACGACGATTGACAATATCAAAATTAAAAAAAATGAATAATTTGTTTCAAAACTACATTGAGGCAGCGGCAAAAGCATCAGTTTACGTATGCATGAGTGGAGTAATTAGAAAGAAATAAAGGCGAAAGCTAGTTCGAATAGAGATAAGATTTCATGAGAATAAAGAATAATAAAGATAGAATAAGAAAAGTAATGAAAGTTGTCGCACAATCAACAAAAAGGCTAAAATTTTCTAACAAATTTAGGACACTCTACTCGTTTTCATCAATGCTTACTTGTTATAGTTTTTGTAAATCGAAAACATCCTCTTCATCTTCATCGTCACTTTTGTACAATGGTATTCTTTCGAATGTATCGCTGCTACCCGTGAGAAAACCTCGTCGATTTAACACTGATGTTAGTCGTTGTCGGCAAGCAAACAACTAAAATAATCGAATGATATACAAACACAACAATCAAAGATTTGCAACCGTGAACCTCGCAATAAATCTCAACAAAACGAGGCTATCGTAAACCATAAGCTAAAAATAACGGATAGACTACATTTGTTAATTAATGCTATTGCATAGCCATAAGCACTTGCTAAGACAAAATAAGCTGTTTCCTGTTAGCGGGGAACAAATGAAGAAACGACCTCTTTCGTGGACAAAGACTTTCCATTTCACTTTTAGTAATCATGCGAAAGCTTAAATCTCTGGTTGGTGCAGTACAGAGCCGTTTTGAAGTCTTCTCATAAAGCTTCAGAGAAAAGAAACTTGTGTTCACACGCGCAAATTTCTCGCAGGACAGAACTCTTTCTTCAAATTATTAGTAATTATTCGATACCGTAACATTCAACGATTCCAATGCTGTGTTTATTTTCTAGGAAGACCGTTTCTCTGCAGTGTGGCAGAGAAAATAAGATCATGCTTCATATACGCGAGCATGTGTTTATTGGCGAATTTAGGGAGTGGGATGGAAGGGGACAGAAGGGAATTTGCCGCGATCATCAATCGATGGCGCCCAGGAGGATCACATGTAACGTGCGATTTTGTTACTTAATTCAAATTTTTTTCCGCTTTGAAAGAAACTTCAGATTGATTCTGATACCATAAGATTTCGTCTACATGTTGTATATGCCTTTCGAGCTTCCAGCGAAGTAATACTTAGAAAACGCAGCCAGTGTAAAACATAATTTAATATTGAATGGTGCAGCGTTATGAATGAGTCTTTTCGAAAATGGAGCACTGGGCGTAGTAACCAAAGATTTGAGTTTTTGAGTGATTACTAACACACTTATGAAAAAACACTTGTCCAGCAATAGGGGTCGTTTCTTCATTTGTTCCCCATTGACAAGAACAAACCACGAAATATTCTCCAAAGCGAAACCGCACGCTATTCATTGCTAGAAAATCTAAGCGCTGTATTTGACACACAGTCTAAGCTGATCTGCTGACTGGAAATGGAATTTATGAATAGCTGAACGAGATTTATTAACTAAATAGAAATAGAACTGCTACCAAGTGCGAAGAGAGACAGAAAACGAACATGAAAAACGATACGAAAGAAATGAACTTACGAATGCTATCAAAACGAGGAACACTAATGAGGCGACAACAACGACGTTACTTCGCAAAATGGAATGATTCACCAAAATCCATTTTTTAGTGAGCGGATTCGAATCCGAAATCTGAAACACGGCAGCAATTAAGCATGAACTTGCGCTTACGTAAACATCACTTATAAGTTGGTTATTGTACTTCAATTATTGACACTGGCTGTCCCAAATACGAAAATTTTATAGAGAAAACCCTTAGATAAAGAACAGGACGGTAAAAACGTACTGGGAAAATAAAAATACTGGGAATATCATTAATTAGAATGTTGTAGACTAACCTTAACGCTGAACTCTGCATAGACTTTTTCCCCTTTCATTACTTGAATCGTATGCATACCGTTTGGAAGACCAATGAAAGCTGAACCATACGTGGGAGATGTCATATGTACGGAATGAACAGTGCCAACAAAACAACGCAATGCCAACGAGGGATCGTCAGTTATTAGTCGAACACCTTTTAACCTAAATCGAGTAATTCATTGTTGAATATTACAAAACTCGGTTCTAATAATCACTAGCTACTCTTCTACGTAATCGGCTGATTTGAAAACTATACTGCAGAGGAATCTATTGGAATGTGATACTTCGACACAGCGTATTCCTTACTCATGTCTGCAACATCTGATGTGCAGATATCGTCACTATTGTTATCCATGTCGTTCCCTCATATCCATCATCCACAGAGGATTTCCAACTTTTATCTGTAAGTCTGACTTCCGCTGGAGGATGTTCTGTTCGTCTAAACGTTGAAAACCATCCGAGCTGGTTTTCCCTAGAGTTCTGAGAAAGTCTACGTAGAGCGTTCCGAATCGTACCGCAGAGAGAGCTTTTTCTATACAAATATGGTGCCAATCTCCCGACCGCGGAGAGATGAGGAGCTTGATGAGGCTGACGTGGGGTCGAACCAGCAACTATTCGTGATGACATCACTGCGCTACCCGAACCGTCAATATAGTATATTTCTCAAAAAAAAAACATCAAACTGAAATGCGCTAATTGTATGATGAAGAAGCAGAACAGAACTCTGTAGTCTTTTTACGATTTCCTACTTTTATTTTATTTTTCTAAATCCTCTTAGTTAGTAATGAAAAGGTGGTCCTGAGAAAACACTCGAAAAGAATGGTATAATATATTTTAGAATACCAGCCAAGAGCAATTGAGTGTACAGAAACCGCTGTTCTAGTGATTTTCACTTCACAGCAGTGCAGTGTAAATCGTTCGTCGTCGCTAACTCTTAGTGTGGGGACTGGAGCACCCACAGAGGATTGGCTAAAAGACGAAGGGCTCTGCCCGACTGACGAGACTGTAAGGTCGTAACACGTGTATCGGGCTGTACAAGAGCCCATTCAACAGACCACATGACAAGTCGGCTCAGATAGCAATTATGAGATATCTTCAAATTTAAGCGTGATCCTAAGAAAACACTCGAAAACAGCGCATATACATTTAATGTACAAGTCACGATTTGAAAATCATAATCCGACCTTTCTTTCATCATAAGAGCAATACTTTCGCGATTTTCGGCGTACAAATGTCCTGATCCACGTTCCTCATAACAACATCCGGTCTGTACAAGCAATACATCTGGTGCCGACAACCAAGAAACTGCCTTACTCCACTCAAAGGAATCAAGCACTTTTCTTTGACTTGTCATGCCTAAAAATTTTTCAAGAAGAAAACAAATTAATTGAATTTCGCGGCACTGAGGCAATCATTACAATCACTTTTGAAACAATAACCTCGCACACTATAAAAAAACTAAAGGCTTTTTTGAAATTATGTCCAGTTGCGATTTTCCTTTCTATCGCTGCACTATTAAATGCAGCAGAACCGATTTCATAAACTTTTGCTCTCTATAATTAGACTATAACATAAGTTGCTTTTGAAGACAATTAAACCTTAGAAATTCAAATGTTAAATTAAAAATTTTGACAAATCTGTTCCTAAATGTTCAAAATAGGACGTAGCAGCAGAAACAGCTTGGCACTCTGATGAGATATAGGTGCCAATAAAACGTTGTGAAATCTATGGCGCAAAGTATTATGAAAATTTAGTCGTAACAGCTTCCACCTAAGTGATGAGGGAAGCCTCGCATGTGCTCATTTCAGTAAGTACGACGCTACAAGCTCCCTTGCAAGGAAATACACATGGAATTGTTCCAGATGCAAAATTCAGTATGAGCATCTCAACTGGTCTAGAATAAAAAAAAATGCAAAGCTTATGAAGCTTGTCAAATGAATACAGCATGAACAGGATTGTCGATCATCTACCTTAATTAAGCACAATATTCCATACAAATATTTCATTTATTCAGCTGTTCTTTGATATCTAGTCAATTGCGACTACTATACCATTCCATGCTCCTTACCAACACATTCAATCGACTATTTTGAGACATCGGTTAAAATTAACACATTCTAACAGCATATTTCAAGCCTTTCATGAGGTTCTTATGGCGGTTATAGAGTGCTAGACTCGTGTTTCGGCCTTTCAACTTCAACTGACATGATTCCTTTCGGTCCAGTCAGTTCGTCGAAGACATAGTCCATATACTCACGAAGAGACGCCAGAACGTATATGTGTGTACATATGCATATATATACTTAAGTATAGACGCACATGTATGCAGTCATGTATACATGTATATATATATATATATATATATATATATGTATACGCATGCATGTGCTTGAATATACGTACATACATGCCTATATATATGTATGTATATATGCATTATATATATATACGTACATGTTTACATAGGTATATATAGACATATATGTATATATAGTATATACACATATATATTTATATATGCATACATATACATGTACCCTACAATCAACTACTTTGAGACCTCGCATAGAGTTAACACATCCTGACAGCCTTTTTTGAGCCTTTCAGGAAGTCTAAAGACAAGCAAACGACAACCTGCAATCTATTATTCTTAAACAACGCCTCAATGATTCTTTTACCGTGCGTTGAGTGTAGATAGTTCAGCGTCGATTCCTTTGTACAGAGATTGTATCCCCGAGGAACTGACTGATCCAAAATTCATCATGCTATTGGTGAGGCTGGAAGGTCGAAACACGTGTCTAAGACTTTAATAGCGCCATAACATACCTCGTGAAAAGCTCAAGATATATTGTCAGGATTGGATAACATTCTTATTCGTACCACTCCATACCCCCAACAAAGCTGGGGCAATGTGGACAAAGTCGACCATTCACCTTTATGAAGAACAAATATTATCTACAATTATTCTACATTCTGTATGATTTCTAAACAGTTGTACGAGTCAGTAGTTTTTCCCTGATAAGCAGTTTCGAGGTTGGTAATAATAGTACTTATTGAATACTGTAACGCCGCACAATAACACAGTAAAATAATGCAGTACAACAATATAATAATAGCACAGTGGCAACGTTTCGAAGAGTTCTGCTTTCTTCAGAGCCGCTTAGATGTTATAGGTCTTCCAGTTATTCATTAGAGACGAGGCGCTTAGAGTGAGTGCTTTAGTAGGGCTGTCTACGGATCGCCATATCCCAAAGATGTTGCTAGAAATGAACGAAATGCAATGTCCTAGAGTTGATCTTCGATCTACAGTCGTCTTATTACCGCGAGATTGTCAGTGGCAAACAAAAGGCAATGTCTGAGCAATATCCAGCGACCTCACCCGGAGAATACATCGCGACTCCGCCTCCATAATGTGTACCCGCAATCTCCACAACCGTATTATCATTATGACTCCAAGGCTTATCTGGGATGCGGCTACCACCGTCAACTGGGCCACTCCAAACACCGTCACGATGTGCTCCGGGACAACTCTAAGGAACCACCAACTCCTCAATTCGTCTAACATGTCGTAATGTATAACTCACTCAATACCGTTTCCATATGACAATTATTCTTAGTGTTATGTAGTCATTACGCGCCGGAACCATTTCTCATTGCCGTTTTTACCTATCGCTGTTTCAGTATTTAATTACATAAGTCTTAGGTACAGCTCATAATACCCGTGTGACGGCGTACAATCTCAACAACAACAATCCACAAAACCGTTAGTTCATGGATGACAACCAAATAATTCGTAACTATATAGTATTGTTGGCGACTTTTTTTTATACAACCACAATGGAACGTTTCTTGACCGTCACGTACGATGAATAAAGAATCCTTTAAAACATTTGGTGACGATTAGCTCAGTGGATGGACAGCAATAAAACTCCGAAGCACTTTTGAGAGCCGAAATTGCACCAAAAGAAACTTCGGAACTGCCTACGATAACTTCATTTCCTCTAGAAAAAAACTAGAATTACACCAATTATTGAGTCTTACCATAAGTTTTAATGAAACAATGAACATTAAATTCAATAATATACAAGGATTACTGAAAATTACTCGAATCTTGACAATTTCAATGCTAAAACTGGTTTTAAAACTGTCCATTTAGAGCACAGTTAGAGCAATGAGAAAATCATGTTTCGCACTCGAAGTAGTTAGCTCGTCGCTAGAACATCAATAGCAATGTGAAAGTGGAAAAATTTCGCACCCCTAGAACGATAAAAGTCTCATCTACAATTTTTATACAAAAAAAACCGAAAAATTCCTCCGGAAAAGGGAAGAAATTTCAGAACAATTAAAGAAAATCGCGCGGCTCTCGAATGACGCGCTTTTCCGAAGTAGTAGTTGAAATCGCTGCGCACAGCGTTACTTTTCAGAAAATTCTTCTCCTTCTCGGAGAAGTTTCTGGGTTTTTTTGTACAAGAGTTGTAGAGGGGACCTTGTTATATCGTTCTACAAGTGCAAATTTCTTTTCTTTTTTCTTGCTACACAATTCCAAATGAACTCGCCAAAGGACGAGCAAGTTACTTTGAATGCAAAACATCATATTTCTTCCTGCTCTAACAGCGCTCTATATAAACATTTTTGAAACACCAGTCTCAGCAACAAGATTGTCGAGATTTGGAGCAATGACCACCAGTAATCCACGTATATTATTAACTGTGATGTTTATTGCTCTAGTACCAAAACTATGACTCTGAGCTACTCGTCTTCTTCACAAATACATAGAATACTGTACGCTTCAATTCAGGCTGACCTTTTTCTGTTTAACCTAGTTCACTCACACCGATTTGAACAGAATCAAACTGTGCTGACATAATATAGTCAAAATCGAGTAAATTCCATGAACTGAACCTCGAATTGGTTCATTACCCACTATATGGCCAACAAATTCACTGTGGGACTACGCCCCATCAACCAACCAGCCCTTTTCCATTGAATATATATCCAGTAATGTAGAGTAATATAAAAACTTTGAACCTCAAACGAGTAATCGAACCCGCATTCACTCTTTCCCGGCGTGCTAACCAATCGCACTAGCGAGGCTCCTGTTCTCATATAACGCTTTCTGCGATACAAACAATATCAATACCAACTTCTCTTTAACAGAGTTTGATTTCCTGAAGGTCAACCATTCACGTGGTGCCAACCAAAAGGAGGTGTGGGATAAGCTCCGCGTCGAACATTTGCAGCCACTCGGTCACAGGCACCGACAAATGTCCGTTTGTTCACTGACCAAACATTTCCTTCATTTATTTTACATGCCCCGCCATCACACTGCGTGCGGATTGCAGATGCATTCAATTCGTTTTCTCTCATTCATCCTACACAGAGGTCTTCAAACGTTTCACTCATTATTTCATCTGCTGCCTGGTGTTCGTATTCCTTATTATAGCCGTAGAACAATGGTCAAGACGATTTTATCACGCTATTGTAAAAGAGAGTTGAGGAAGACACCACACCAAAATTCTACATCCTTGTAAGTTGCAGCACTGACACTCAGCTATCTCTGCTCCTTTTCGACCGAGATAACATTTCAGCATGGATAACGTGATTGAAGTATCAAGGAGCGGCTAAATGTCCTACGTAACACAGAGAGTTACCAGCAGAATGACTAGAAACGAAATCACAGCAATGCTGCTATCTAAAAACGTGCCAGTGGTTATGCGAATCGCTACGCTCCTGAAAAACTTGATGCATGAAACGACCTTTAGTCCTACCTCCAGTACAAATGTCCTCAGTCCCAGTCGACATTTGAGTGTGATGTGTTCGATATGTTTTTGGCCAATCGTTCTGATACATTGGCTCTAGCGTTGATGTAGCGAACCTTAACAAGAGCCGTTACTATGTTATAACGAAGAAATTGTATCTTCTAAATGTATTTCCTATTGAGCTTTTGGTCAGTGTCGCTTCCACCGATAAGTTTCAGCCGTTTAGCCTACAAGTTTATTAACATATTCGATAATTCTTTCTTGAGTAGAGTGCTTGAGAAGTCGCATTTCTGCAGAGGCAAAGCTACAGTTACTATAAAAAATCAATGTTGGACTTATTCAAAATCCAAGTTCTTAAACAAATGGAAACGAAATCTTCAGAACATCAACGCGATTGCGCTATCACAAGCAACAATCAGTACTTTTTCGTTGGACGGCACGGGATGTAGAAACGACCACTCTCTCTGAACAGATACTTTCCACTGCCCTTTTAGTACACATGCAAACAGTAAGATCTCTGGCTAGTGCGCTACGTAGCTGTATTTGAAAACAGTCTTTTCATAACGCTTCAGATTTCTCAAAGAACAGAGCTCTTCCTTTAGACTATTATTAACCATTCAATAGCGTAAATTTCGATTATTCTAACGCCGTAGTGTAGCTGGGAATAAAATATGAATTCACATACGCGGCATTTGATTTCCGACCAATCTACGGGCTGGGGTGCTGCCCATAGGTTCCAACACGGCTAACGATCGATGGCACTGAGGCGGCTCATGAGGTGCGATTTTTGTTGTTCATTTAAGGATTTTTTTTTCTCCGCTTCGAAAGAAAACTGAAGATAAAACGTATGACTATGATACTAAAAGATTTCCTCTACACGTTCACGCGCTTTTCGTGGCTTGCACGAAAGTAACAGTAAGAGCGCGCAGCCGACATAAAACATAATTCTATTTTGAACCTCACGGCGTTATAAAAGGGTCTTTCGAAAAAAAACCAACCACACAGAGCACTAGCAAGACATTTGAGCCTTCGAATGACTGCTAACACTCTATGAAAACTTTTGTTCAGCAAAAGGGATCGCTTCCTCGTTCCGTGCTGTCTATAGGAAAGAACCCAACAACCGTATTTTTTGAGATTACATGAAGTTCAAGTGTGCAACGTCCCTTTGTTTTATTGTTTTACTGCTCGGATACTGCTCTCCACAGAAGAGAACAAACAAGCCCTTGTGCTCCCAAAAAAACCAGGTTTTTTTTTCGTAAGAGAGCAAAAAGTTATGTCGTGTTGGAAATATACGAAGTCTTCGTTGATGTATTTCAAAACTATAAATGTTGTCGCTATGAACTGAAACATGCCAATTTGTGGAAGAAACGCGCAATCACTCTCCCTTACACATGCATTCAATTGAATGCACATGGTCGCCAATGCATTGATAACACTTCTGAAAACAACGGCTTTCCAATAGCGATTGAAAGTTTGGTTTTAAATTCACACATGTAAAGTTGAATAGAAGTTACCCAGATACAACTAACAGTGTTTTCGATTCCACTTTGATGACATTAAATAAAAAAAGGACCTCAATCAAAAGAACGTACTTTCATTCCTCCAGTTCCAAACATTACTACGTAGTCAATTTGAGGGACAGTATTTAGAACTTCATTTAAAAGTGCTTGAAATGGTGCGATTGTATCGTAGTCATGACAAGCTAGCTACAAAAAATCGATGTTACGATAGTATCGAAGATTATAGATTAGTTTTGTTACATCGTCCTATACCTGTGTAGACGGTATTTCTGGCATGAAGATCACTGTTGAATCAGAAATGATTTTCTCGACACCTTCGACCGATGGTGATTCACACCACTTTGACATCATTTCATATACAAGGGTCTCTGTACGCTATAAACATATAATAAAACTGTCTTTCAGTAAAAAATGGCATACAATTGATCAATGAATACACTTATATAACAATTATGTTTGCTTTCATAAGTCTTATGATAGTATAAAATGAAACCAACAATGGTGATGTATCCGAATCTAATTCAATACTGCAGCAACTTACCTTCTCTATTGCCACGACCAGAGTATAAGGCGGGTCACCACTGCCCATACGATACAAATTAAAAAAAGGGTCTGCAGTTATTCTGATCAAACAATTCTCTTCCTCCAATAATGGAATAGAAGCGCTTAATTTTTGTTTTTATATAAACAAAATAGAATACACGCTAAAATATACAGTTGTGCCTCTTTGATAAATGGATCTTTGCAACTCACCTAGTTACCATTATCATTTGATCTGGTGTAAAATGATCTGATGGATTTGATGATGGGATAACAGAAAATTCTTGTACGCTATCCATTTTGATGGTCTGTCCTAGCATCTGAAAAAAGCACAGATGAGTAAAAAAGAAGGAAATGATAAAAGACAACGAATTCGAGCACTCCTATGAACCATCAACCCATAGGTGTCTTCTGTAAGAACCATATATGATGAGCGCAATTCCGAGAAAACTGAATATTGTGGGACAGAAAAAGTGCTACGCTATACCAAAGCTATGCAGAAGACTTTTTCTGCATATGTTCATTGAGTAAATCACTTAGCACCTCAAAATACTTGGTTGGCTCAGAATGACCTGAGGATTATGGATGTTGGCTGAGAGCTTATTCCATGTAGACCTCACTACGAAAATGCTTCTTTCTTACATTAATCATCGTTCCAACAGTAGCGGCCTTTTTTGACAAATCCACCGAGTTATCACAACCTAGTGAAATTCCCAGCTCGAAAGCTGCACGAAGCTTCAATTCATCCATCGCCAACGCCACCTTTGAGTCTCTCAACGGCCTGGAAACGAACGCGTTATCAGTGCTACAGATTGGAATGCATGGAGTAAATCCATTATTTTTATTAAATCTGATTACCTGGGGAAGTGCGTGGTTTAATTAAATCCAAAAACTCAAATACTTTCCAATTATATTTTGCAAATCAACATTAAATATGCGGTAAACCGGTGTTAGAAAGCACATGAATGTATTCATGAAATAATAACTTTAGAATCATGCAGAGTAATATGCAAATACGTAACCAGCATAAAAATTGTCTATCAGACCTTCGTTTTGCTTACAGATCTCCATTTGACAGGACAAGAGCTATCTAACGAACCTTTCGCAACCAGCTCCGATTCCCAATACCTTCGAAAGACTTTCGTCAACCATTGTTTTATTGAATAGCTGTGGTTGATACTGTTGTGGACTAAATATGACCGTTTCGACGAATCCTTCAGAAACCGCTAGCACAACAACCGGGTTAAATTTTTTGATACTCTAAAAAAGGTACATTGCGTTA